>CP139503.1:201078372-202278372 GCA_021014915.2 Artemisia tridentata subsp. tridentata
GCATCTGTCACACCCCCAAAATGTGTCGCAGCGGAAAGGTAACATAGGGCGTGACGTTCATGGAACAAAGTACAAGTTAAATAAAGAACGACATCTACATGACCATTTTGAAAAGTACATTCAAGTTTAGGAAAATAAGTTGACCAATCAAGTTTGAAAGTTACATATCACAAATAAAAATGATAAAATGATCACATTGAATGTTTGACAACATGATAAGATCTTCATGATATGATGTCACGAGATATCTCGGTGAATGTCACACCAATGCGGTCCATGCTAGCTAAATCAATGATGTTAGAAATACATGCTAAAAATGTCAACAATAATGTTGATGAGTTCATAGGTTTAAGTAATTGAAAAGTCAAGTGCGGACCACAAGATTTCAGTATGTATGACCATTATAACAAATACAATGTCATAGAGAAAAATAATACAATTGACCTAAGCTCATGACCCCGAAGCTCAACATAATTTGTATGTGACTTGCACAAATATATGATTGCCCATGGAGGTGTCTAGCCAAACACCCAATAATCCAAATGATATGCGTCTGTTTGCCCAGTTGGTGCGACCAACCCGGGCGGGGGTGTTAACCCAGTAGACCTATTCATAACATTCGCACTTACAAGTAATTAACGGTTCATGATAAATGGGGACCATATGGCTAATGTGATAACTTAAGCAATAAGTAAATGTTTTATGAACTTGTGTCCGTATGTAAAAGTAAGCATAGTATTCTCACTACGAGCATTTCAAAATAAGTATACACAATGTAAAAACGAGGCTATGAAAATCACCTCAAGTAGTAAATGTGTTCCGAAAAGTGTAACGTAAAACAATAACTGGGAAACCCTAACCGCGACCTAGAGATATAAGTCGTTTTAGGAAATATGCAACATGTACTATATGTGTATGAGTTTTAGCACATTTATACACTTGTAGTGAGGTTTTAACGAGTTATGTAATTCGGTCGTTTAAGAAATATATTCAAAACGCGTTTTCGTACTTTGAATCCCTAGAAAAATTTAAGTTATATTAGTTAAATTTAAACGCATCTTGGAAAGCATGTATCTAATCCGTTTTAAGTCTGTTTTTACTCGAAGATGGCATAGTAGGAAACTTCATACCGAAATGGAAATCGAGTGTTTCGTGGTTCAAAAATGTCAAACTCTCTAAACAAAGGTGAACATGTCTATTTTTATTATTTCAAAGTTCCAGTTCTAGAAAATAAGTTTTAGGTGTTAGTTTTCGTTAAAACAAATAATGGACAGCGGTGACTTTACTTTTCAGAAAAACTCTCTAAATCGGGTTATCGCTCGCTTGCTTTCTAAATAAGGCAATTGTTTCAAAGTGACTAGGTTCATCGTTTTCGAGTCTTGGTTCTTCACCAATTATTTTATAAGGTCAAAAACGTAATAAGGTGCTAAAGCTGTTACAAATTCATAAAACTAGTCCTACGGTCTCGGGGCCGTAGCTCCTTCGATATTTATCGTTAGGACTCGATTTTATTGTCCATGGAAACGTATAAGAGTGCTCTACAAATGTATCAACTAGCTCAATTTCTAAAAATGCACATAAGATAGGTATTTGCACAAACAAACTGTTTATCCATTTTCTTGTCGGTATTGAGTAACTTTTTTGTGTGATTTTTAGAAAATATCAAATCAATTTCAATGATTATGAGAATTTCCATAAATTATCTTAAGACATATATGTAGCTTCAAAAAAATTGGCAAGGTCTATAGTGAAGTCTAGATAGGGTTCCTAAATCGAAACTTGTGACTGGAAAGTTTGGACAGAATATGTGGGAAATAAGCTAACTTATTTCAAACTTTCACAACACTACAAGCATATATAAATGCTACAATGACAATGGCATGCATGTATAAGTAGTTGTAAGAATGAAAAAGAGTATTTGAAGCTTACAACAAGATGGTGGAAGATTGTTGGTTTGAATGAACAAAAAGCCCAAGTATACTAGCTATAACCCAATTATGAGCACCCTTACTAACCCTTAACTAAATAAGCACCCAGTAAGCACTCCAATAAGCTAAAGACCCAGTTTGGACACCCCTTTTCCCTGTGGTTTCTGGTCGAACAAGAGAGAAAGAAAGAAATGAGTAGTGTGTTGTTGTTTTGTGATAAAATGAAATTAGGTTTCAATCCTTTTATAAGCTTACTTTGGGCAAAGTTTGAATCAAAATTTTTTTTTATCACGATACACCATGTTAACTAAAAAGAGTAGGGAATATGTTGAGCCTTGCATTCTTCCGTGTTTATATGTTCAAGGGGGAGTCACAAATGGGTTTTGAAAATCAAACAATCACATGTTAGCTAAGTACAAGACTTTACACATAAATGGTCATGAGCTAAGATCAAGGATGTCTCCCTTGTCTCATTTAGCCATGGGGGCGGCAAAAACGACAAAAGGAAAAGATAAAATTTTAAATTTTGTATTTTTAGTGTATGTATATGTATATGTATGTATTATCTAAGTGTGGTGTAGTTACATGCATGCGTAAACATTGTAAACGCGTAACGAGTGCGTTTTAAGTAAAACTTGAAAATTAAAAAGTGTAAACTTATAAAATGTGATTGAAATAGTCTTATGGCATATATTTTACGTTGACTTAACTTTGTATAATGCTGGATTACATTAAATGTCGTTTTCCGGTTTACACGATTTAAGTTAACGATTACACGTAAAAGTAATTATGTAAACTTCCAAAATAAATAGTTTTGAGTTTATAAGTATTGATTTGAAAAATACGAATTGCTACAACATCCACTATAGTGATCTATTATAAAGCTTTATAAATTAAAATTTTCATGCCACATCAATAAGTTTTAGACCTTCTGAGTTAATAAACATATTTCTACTATGGTAAAAACATCTTAAAACTTTATAATTGTTTCACAAAACACATGTATTAAATGTCTTGAAATTATAAAGAGGTCTAACATTTAGGATCGTTTTACGCCACATAGGTATAAAATGAAATTTCATTATGGCTAATATAAAACATAAACCTTTTCAAGCTTTTTGAACCTATTTTTGGACCTTTTAAGTGGATGCTCTAAGGTTAGAACATTGATTCAGCTAATTTGAGGGATCTTTAGATAATCTATGTTAGAACATTGATTCGGCTAAGTTGAGGGATCTTTTGATAATCTATACTTCTATATCTACATATAAAGAGTGAATAATTTTTTTTAAACTTAAAAATGAGTAATCTATGTTAGAACATTGATTCGGCTAAGTTGAGGGATCTTTTGATAATCTATACTTCTATATCTACATATAAAGAGTGAATAATTTTTTTTAAACTTAAAAATGAGTAATATGTTATATTTAGATGAACCTTTGAATTTTATTTATTTATTTATTTATTTATTTATTTATTATTATTATTATTATTATTATTATTATTATTATTATTAGAGACTTATTATTATTAGAGACATATAGGATTTACAAGAAGTTAGTAGGGAGCCGATATACTAATTGGGCTCCCACTCCTCTAGCTATAGAAAAGCTAATCCTACTAAAAATATGAGCAGCAGCACGTGCTCTAATGTTGTAAAACCCCGAAATTTATATAATCCGAAAAGACTAAAATACCCTCGAATTTAAAACTTGCGGAAAATCACATAAGTAACATATTATTATACCGTAATCTAATGTTAGTTATATCATAAGTCACCAAATAAAACCTTATGTTATAAGTTTGAAAAATGAAAAAAAAAAAAAAAAAAAAAAAAAAAAAGAAAAAAAAAGAAGAAGAAGAAGCCATGTTAATATGCCGCCCCCCCCCCCCCCCCCCTTGACCAAGATTGAGACCAAGTTCATGATTGGTAAAATTTTGTTAAACCCATTAATGTGATTGATATACTTCCCTAATTGCAAAAAAAAAATAAAAATAAAAATAAAACACGGTTTCTTTTTTTTTTCTTCTTAGAACCGATTATCACAAAAACTAAAGAACCCTAAAATTCCTCTCTAAAAACAATCGGATATCCTCCCTTGTTGCTGCTATTGTCGATCCAAGATAACCAAAGGAAGATTTGATCTTTGTTCATAACAACTAAGGTAATCATATAATCATCATTGGTCCATCCGAATTTGTTTGTATCAAACCCTAACCGACCTTGTTTCCCTTGTTCTTGTGGCTGCCGATCGACCAAAGGAGAAGGAGAAGGAGAATTCGTGTGGTGTTGTGATTTTGTTGTGTTCGTGTTCTTCGTGGGCTACAAGGGTATTGTATCACATACCTTATTCGATCTTTGTTCTTGTTTCTCTTTTTGTTCTAGTCGAATTAATCATAAAATGTCACATAAAATAACATGCTATGAAAAACCCTAAAAGTCTATATGTTTAAATCGACCAGGAGATTACGTGTTGGAATCATTCGATTTGGATATGTTAAGACCCGTGTTTATTGACCTAAATATGTGTTGGATCAACCTAAAATCGTTGGGAGTAAAGAACTAATGATTTGAATGATAAAAACCCTAAAATAGACATGTTTCTGTGAGGTCTGATTCTGAGTTGGAATTTTGTTCAACTTTAAATGGCGGTAACTTTATGATGGAATCGAGTTTTTGAGTGTTTTAAAAGCCTAAAACTAAGTTCATTGAAAGTGCTATCTGGGAAAATTTAGTTTGTAATTTTTAGAGGCCTGGAAGGGTACTTTTTGATTTTTAGAAAAATATGTGTCTGATCGGATTTGTGAGTCTGGAAAATCAGTCCGGGTTTTTGATTTTTAATTTCCAAACCGTGTCGAGTTAGGAGGATTCCTTTGAACTGGGTAATCTATAAGATGTATACTACTTCCTGGAATTTTTATAGATTTTTATGAATTTTTCTTAAAGGGTTTCTAATTGATAACTTTTCGTATAGTAAAATTACTCAGAAATTTGGACGAGTTGGTTTAGGTGAATTTTAATCCATAGGTATGCTACTTAATAAAATCTGGAAAAATTTAGTAAAATACTTAAGACATTTGAGCATCTCTGGGAATTTTTGGGAATTTTATTACTGAGTTCTTGTACGATTTTCAACTTATAGAAAACCTAACAATTTCGTATATAAAACTGTGAGAAGTTATAAAAGGGTAAAATTGTAAACTAAAGGGTGTGATGTGTTTATTGTGTAACCTAAAGGGTGTAAATGGATATTTGGCTAAAACCAAAGGTCATGACTTGTAAAATCTGTAACTCGATGATATTTTCATATTATACCCTAAACTTATGCTAATTACCTAATGAACCCTAAATTATGAAAACTACTATATGAACACTAAAACTTTGTAAAAGACATTAAGAATCTTGAACTATGAATATGATCATCTATAATACTTTGAATTAGCATACGGGAATGATATAACATAAAGTCACCTAATATGGAATGAGAACAAGAATGAAACCTTACGGTCCTATGAACTTATAAGAGAACTTGTGCTTATTTGTAGATCGGGTGAAGAGGGAGTGATCTCCTACTTGATTTGCTTTTCATTTCTTTGCTTGCGCATTTCGTTAAGGTACAGATATTCTGCTCTTTTATAAGGAGCCTTCGGTCTCTATTTTGATTCGTATTAGGGTTTTCCTAAGCCATTGCTATGTTCCCTACACTTTGATATGAACATTTGATTTCTGAACCTCTTATATGAACCTTTGGCATTTGAACTTTGACATATGAACCTTTGATGTGAACCTGGAGATTTGGACTATGAATATGACCATATGAACCTTTGCTTTGATATGAACCTTTGACCTTTGACCCCAGTTTGATACTACGAGCCAAAATATGTTCCCTAGCCATGAAGGTAACATGGTCATGTCATTGATGCACCAATGGCATGACTAGTGTGTAGCCCTAGTGATTTGGTTACACCGTCCCCATTATGATATGATATGCGCGCTTTATGATTTGTTATGGCCAATATGATTTGTTTGGGGGGCGAATGGATGCTTCCTAGATATGTTATGATATGATATGTTTTGATATGATATGATATGGTGACTGGGGCTGGGTGCAATCCACTCCTTTCACAAAATATGGGAGCTAGCTACTCCACCTGAAGAATGAGGACACCCTTCATATTATCTGATTATCTGAGAGGTCTCCCCTCTATATGATTATGAAGATATGATATGATATGTTATGATATGTGATATGTTATGATATGGGCTCGTGGTGGATGACTGTCCTAAACCTTATTCTTTATTTCTTCTTTCCTAAATCTCGTTCATTATGATATGTCTGTTCATGTTCATTTGATTTTGTTTCCGTTTATGATATATCTGTTCACTGGGCTTTTTAAGCTCAGCCGCATTTCTTTTCCTGCGGCAGGTTTTAGTAGGAAGCCAGGAGCTTGGGTTTGCTTTGGGATGAGAGATTAGCTTATGAAGACGATACCTTAGTTTTAGAATTGATTTATGTATGACTACGTAGATTTGGTATATTTTCCTTTATAACTTTGTAAACCATTTGTATTATGTAAGTCGTATGTCATGCTTGCCTTTGATATGTCACCATTTGCGTGACACTTCTACCCTTGCCGGGTTGGGGTGTTACAATTATGGTATCAGAGCCAGGTTTACGACTTGTAGTACATCTACCCTTGGCCTGTGTAAGTTAGGACCCCTAAGTTTCCACTGTAGGCGCTCGTAGGATAACCTTTGCGAAGTTGCGTAGGATTTTCCCATAGGAACATAAGTCATAACCGGTGAGGAATGGGTAGACTAGGACATCCATGTGAGTAGTATTTGCTTCCGCATCACTCTGAATCTTGCCTTTGCCTTAGTCATGCCTTATAAGAACGTTTTCATGATGAACTTATTATGTTAACCAATTTCCTTTAGAAGGATTTGATGTTGATATTTGTCCAGTACGGAATTGTTATCTAAGCATGCTGATGCTAATAACTGATATTCCATACATCTCAACTCTGACAGTTAAACGATGTTCGTATTACTATCGGTGCACACCCTATCATTCCTATGTTATAAGCTAAACAAGATTCCAATCTTTTGAACTGTTCACAATTCTAACCTTCAATTTGATATATTTGACCTTGATATATTCTAATACTCTCCCATCCCACACTTTGATGAACCATGTACCTAAATTTGATATGTGAACTATCCGTATGATTTGACAACCACATTCGCTTTGAGAATCCGTTTCCTTTTGGATGTATTTGACCTTGAGGTCTCTTGATTATGGATTGATGGTTTTTGTAAAGCTATCATGGACTACAATATTTGAAATGCGACCCTTAACAATCTGCTTCACCATATTTTAATTACGATATTCTCAATCATTTGAATCTGTTAATATTATTGTTGCTATGAAGCACATACTCCGATCTCTTTGATTTCCAATTTTCTCCTAACGCCTGTTAGCATCCATTCTTAGAAAGCTCAGGTACTTGAAAGTTTGTTGTACGAATTTCTGGTGCTTCTGATGAACCTTTTGAGATCCGTTTGGGAAGTAAAGTTTGCTTTGAACTAATCTGAATTTGGCGAAACCACGATATTGAAGAAGTTAAGAGAATTGTAGGAACTGATGGGATATGAGTTTGTTCACTTCAGTGATCTCTTGAATGCTCCTGTTGGTTTATGAAGAAGAAAGAGAGAAGTGTGGCGGCGGCACACCGACCATCGTGAATGTAACCGTAATCATTATTCCAATTCCGCGTATCAATATTTGATTTGTTCTATTTCTGAAAGACGGAAGAAGCAACCACAAGAACATCTGAGAAGGAAGTTGATTAGTTGAGATTAAGTACCGCGGAGCATTACAATTTGATTTGTGAAGATTTGTGATATGAAGTTTTTCCCTAAGAAGATTTCCTGAAGTTGCTTTAGTACCCGTGTGACCACTATGAGTTTGAATGATGTCAATTGTATTGGCTAGAAGATTCATGTTTTCGCAAGTATTCGGACAATTGTCATAGTATGACAGTATGTTTGTGCTCAGAGACGAGCGAGGAACACGTTGACCATTTTTAGTATGAAGTGAACCGACCCTTTGTTCTAGAAGAATAGATTTACTTGACGATCAGAGATTGTAGCAAACAACACCACCAGGTATCCGATGACTAAAGAGCTTCCACGAAAAGGACCAAGACTGAAGACCATTGTCAGAGTTAGAAACCTTGTAGAAGATGTGCAGAAGAGGTTCGTGACAGGCATTACCAAGAAAGAAGCATGAGAGGAGAAGACAGATTGAGATGAAACTCTACTACACCTCAAGTAGCACGTGGAGAATTCAATTGAGCATCAAGACAACCAGACCGATGAAGATGAGCTTTCAGCACATAAACCTGGAAGTCCACAGCAGTTTGAGTTGGTGAATTTTGAATCATGCTAGAAGACCTGTAGGAGACACGCAACCTTGTTTCTCTAGTCATTTTAGTTGTACTAAGATGAATTGAGAGCTGAAGCAGACTCGCAAATGGAGGAATGCACGGCGATCACGTCAGAGATTCACGCTACCACACCGAAGTGTCCAGAAGAAGTGTCGAAGACTTGAGGAACCAGACTCAAGTTTATGAATTCCTTTTCACCCTATGATCGTATGATTAGACAAGAGAGCGACTACTTGGAATTTGAAAAGATTCGAGATCATGAAATTGAATGAATGAAATTTTGTAGTAAACGTTTGGATTTGGAAGATTTGATCGTTGTAAAGGATGAAGATATTGAAGACGTAATTCATTTCCTCTTAGACCACTTAAGTTTCCGTTACCTTTCGATAGGATCTTTTGAATGAGCTTTAACCTATTAGAAATTCCGCTCTGTGTTCGTTATGCATTTGTTTGGATGATGGTTTCGTTATGAGAAGGATGATGAATTGTGGAAGACCTAACGTTTCGACGACGAGTTTCATTTTGAGGTGTACTCATTCCGTTACGCTATTTGTACGTTCAAATTCCTCCGATTTAGAATCCGTAGTGATGTTTGTTTTGGACCAACCTTAGGAGGTAGAAAGACTGATAGGTGGTTAAGATAAGAAGTTCTGTTCACGACTTGAGATAAAGTATGACCATCATGATGGTATACTCATATGATGCTGGTATTATGACGGTTCGCGAACGTGATAATACTTACGTCATATGACGTACCCTTATTGTGTTCATAGGATATTTCGAGGAGTACTTTAGAAACCTTATAATTTTAATAGGAGATGTGAGAATTTTTTTGCATCTGTAAAATTTAGGTTCATTCCACCTATACGCTTAATCCGTTCGCCGTTATACGATCTGATATGTTCGATTCTTGACACGCATTTGTTGATCCCTATACTTCTGACAAGAATATTAAGATCTGCTGTGAATTTTTCTGCCATTTGATGTCACCAACAATCTATGTTCTGTACGATCTCATGTGATTTGCTTAATCAAATTCTATGGACGGCATATCCGTCAAAATCCTATGTATTCTTTGTATCTTTCCGAGAGAACGCGATAATCAGTTGTCATGTTGGATATGATCTTTGCAATCTGAAATTCAGTATAGTATGTTTTTCTGAGAAACCCGAAGCTATCTTAGATCGACAACGAAGAGTCATGAGAAGCAAGTCTTTTACATTTCCGTTCGCTGTCAGTTGTGTCTTCTGTTTCGTTTCATTTCCGATCGTTGGGATTATTCATTTCCGTTCGTAAAGATTCTTTGGAAGAACCACCCAGAGCGGGAGGCTACCTGGGAAACCGAGAAATCGATACGAGCTAGTTATCCGCATTTTGTATTCTGACCTATCTCTGTTTTGTTTTGGATCTTTTCGTTTCTGATTCTTTGCAAATTTCGAGGACGAAATTTTTCTGTTAGAGGGGAAGAGTTGTAAAACCCCGAAATTTATATAATCCGAAAAGACTAAAATACCCTCGAATTTAAAACTTGCGGAAAATCACATAAGTAACATATTATTATACCGTAATCTAATGTTAGTTATATCATAAGTCACCAAATAAAACCTTATGTTATAAGTTTGAACAATGAAAAAAAAAAAAAAAAAAAAAAAAAAAAAAAAAAAAAAAAAAAAGAAGAAGCCATGTTAATATGCCGCCCCCCCCCCCCCCCCCCCCTTGACCAAGATTGAGACCAAGTTCATGATTGGTAAAATTTTGTTAAACCCATTAATGTGATTGATATACTTCCCTAATTGCAAAAAAAAATAAAAATAAAAATAAAACACGGTTTCTTTTTCTTTTTTTCTTCTTAGAACCGATTATCACAAAAACTAAAGAACCCTAAAATTCCTCTCTAAAAACAATCGGATATCCTCCCTTGTTGCTGCTATTGTCGATCCAAGATAACCAAAGGAAGATTTGATCTTTGTTCATAACAACTAAGGTAATCATATAATCATCATTGGTCCATCCGAATTTGTTTGTATCAAACCCTAACCGACCTTGTTTCCCTTGTTCTTGTGGCTGCCGATCGACCAAAGGAGAAGGAGAAGGAGAATTCGTGTGGTGTTGTGATTTTGTTGTGTTCGTGTTCTTCGTGGGCTACAAGGGTATTGTATCACATACCTTATTCGATCTTTGTTCTTGTTTCTCTTTTTGTTCTAGTCGAATTAATCATAAAATGTCACATAAAATAACATGCTATGAAAAACCCTAAAAGTCTATATGTTTAAATCGACCAGGAGATTACGTGTTGGAATCATTCGATTTGGATATGTTAAGACCCGTGTTTATTGACCTAAATATGTGTTGGATCAACCTAAAATCGTTGGGAGTAAAGAACTAATGATTTGAATGATAAAAACCCTAAAATAGACATGTTTCTGTGAGGTCTGATTCTGAGTTGGAATTTTGTTCAACTTTAAATGGCGGTAACTTTATGATGGAATCGAGTTTTTGAGTGTTTTAAAAGCCTAAAACTAAGTTCATTGAAAGTGTTATCTGGGAAAATTTAGTTTGTAATTTTTAGAGGCCTGGAAGGGTACTTTTTGATTTTTAGAAAATTATATGTCTGATCGGATTTGTGAGTCTGGAAAATCAGTCCGGGTTTTTGATTTTTAATTTCCAAACCGTGTTGAGTTAGGAGGATTCCTTTGAACTGGGTAATCTATAAGATGTATACTACTTCCTGGAATTTTTATAGATTTTTATGAATTTTTCTTAAAGGGTTTCTAATTGATAACTTTTCGTATAGTAAAATTACTCAGAAATTTGGACGAGTTGGTTTAGGTGAATTTTAATCCATAGGTATGCTACTTAATAAAATCTGGAAAAATTTAGTAAAATACTTAAGACATTTGAGCATCTCTGGGAATTTTTGGGAATTTTATTACTGAGTTCTTGTACGATTTTCAACTTATAGAAAACCTAACAATTTCATATATAAAACTGTGAGAAGTTATAAAAGGGTAAAATTGTAAACTAAAGGGTGTGATGTGTTTATTGTGTAACCTAAAGGGTGTAAATGGATATTTGGCTAAAACCAAAGGTCATGACTTGTAAAATCTGTAACTCGATGATATTTTCATATTATACCCTAAACTTATGCTAATTACCTAATGAACCCTAAATTATGAAAACTACTATATGAACACTAAAACTTTGTAAAAGACATTAAGAATCTTGAACTATGAATATGATCATCTATAATACTTTGAATTAGCATACGGGAATGATATAACATAAAGTCACCTAATATGGAATGAGAACAAGAATGAAACCTTACGGTCCTATGAACTTATAAGAGAACTTGTGCTTATTTGTAGATCGGGTGAAGAGGGAGTGATCTCCTACTTGATTTGCTTTTCATTTCTTTGCTTGCGCATTTCGTTAAGGTACAGATATTCTGCTCTTTGTATAAGGAGCCTTCGGTCTCTATTTTGATTCGTATTAGGGTTTCCCTATACCATTGCTATGTTCCCTACACTTTGATATGAACCTTTGATTTCTGAACCTCTTATATGAACCTTTGGCATTTGAACTTTGACATATGAACCTTTGATATGATCCTTGAGATTTGGACTATGATTATGACCATATGAACCTTTGCTTTGATATGAACCTTTGACCTTTGACCCCAGTTTGATACTACGAGCCAAAATATGTTCCCTAGCCATGAAGGTAACATGGCCATGTCATTGATGCACCAATGGCATGACTAGTGTGTAGCCCTAGTGATTTGGTTACACCGTCCCCATTATGATATGATATGCGCGCTTTATGATTTGTTATGGCCAATATGATTTGTTTGGGGGGCGAATGGATGCATCCTAGATATGTTATGATATGATATGTTTTGATATGATATGATATGGTGACTGGGGCTGGGTGCAATCCACTCCTTTCACAAAATATGGGAGCTAGCTACTCCACCTGAAGAATGAGGACACCCCTCATATTATCTGATTATCTGAGAGGTCTCCCCTCTATATGATTATGAAGATATGATATGATATGTTATGATATGTGATATGTTATGATATGGGCTCGTGGTGGATGACTGTCCTAAACCTTATTCTTTATTTCTTCTTTCCTAAATCTCGTTCATTATGATATGTCTGTTCATGTTCATTTGATTTTGTTTCCGTTTATGATATATCTGTTCACTGGGCTTTTTAAGCTCAGCCGCATTTCTTTTCCTGCGGCAGGTTTTAGTAGGAAGCCAGGAGCTTGGGTTTGCTTTGGGATGAGAGATTAGCTTATGAAGACGATACCTTAGTTTTAGTATTGATTTATGTATGACTACGTAGATTTGGTATATTTTCCTTTATAACTTTGTAAACCATTTGTATTATGTAAGTCGTATGTTATGCTTGCCTTTGATATGTCACCATTTTCGTGACACTTCTACCCTTGCTGGGTTGGGGTGTTACAAATGTCTTGAATCATCGAGAACTTTCGAATACGCTTCAACAAAGTCACAGCGTCTTTTTCAAGTTCCCCAAAAGAAGAGAAAGAGAAGGGGAGGAACCCATATCCCATATCTGCGTACTTAGCCTCATACTTGACTCGTTTACGTTGTGCAGCCTCAATCACCACACGACCCGGCACGAAATCAACCATACCAGTTTGCGTCAAGGGCGATGATCCAGTCAAATCAACACATACATCAAGTCCTCCATCCCACGAGTAGAGCAACACATCAGCAGGACGTAAAGATTTGTCCCTTTCACCACAAAGTCCAATGTCAACCTCTTTAAGAGCCGAAACCCCAGATCGAGAACATATGTTAACAAGAACATCACGTACCACGTTATGCCGATGTTTAATACCAATAATACCAGCACAAGATACAGCATGGTCCCCATAAATATCACCAGCAAAGACCCTGAAACAGGCTGAGCAAGGCATCTGAACAGAAAATAGGGGGACACCAAGCCGATAATATAACACGCAACGATAGGTCCTAGCGTTCATAGTCTGTCCCAAGCCAGATATCGGAACGACCCTAAGCCAGTCCGAAGTGTAGTCTTCCATTTGCGATTTCCATAACGCCATCTGTCGAGCAGATAAAGAAAATGTAGATTCGGCAGTTCGGGTAACACGTGTGAAATATATATCTGCCAGTTTCTTCATGAGTTTGGGGGCAGCGATCTCACACGGATTACTCAAAAGGTCAATCTCCATTTTCACATTAAAAGCACACAAGACATCATCAAAGGAAGGCCCAGGGGTTACGATACCAGAATGTCGAAGCAACCTAGTCTGCAGGCTAGCAGATTGGAGTCTAGACGCAAGAAATGCATAGTTCAAGACATCACCTGCAGAATATACACCAAGCCCACCAAACGCAAAGGGTAATGTAGCAAGTCGCCATTGCCAATCACCAAAACCAGGCCCAGAAGCAGTAACAATACGCTCTAGAGTAGAGCGAAGAGCCCCATCAAAAGAAATCTGAGCACGTTCAAAGACCCGGGGAGAACAAGTGCGCATAGCAAAATATAATTTGGAAATACCAGCACAAGCACGAAGGAGTAATAACTCACACTGGGGATCATTAATCTTAGCAGTAGCATCCATAAGCTCAATGGTTTTTGCAACTCTTTTCATAACAAGCTCACTACTAAAATCAAAGTCCACACTAGCGGGCCCACCCAGTAATTTAACACCATGCAAAGGTCGGGCAATATTAGGTGGGAAAACACCCACGAGCCTGCTTCTGGGATCTTCCTTAGGCCACATTAAGTATGTTGTTTACTTTCTCGCATAAAAAAGTTTGACTAGTTTTTAAATATGTTATTTTATAACCAAAAAATGCATTTAATGCACATTAAGTAAACATATAAATTACCTTACTTACATGCGATTTTCAATTTAATGAACTCGACGTTTCTTTTTTTATCCATCCAAACCAATACACTATGGGCACTCATTAAACAAAACCATATATAAAACATCAATTGTAAAAAGAGGTAAAAATCTTTTTTGGAAGAAAATAAGGGTGCGTTTAGTCGGGGGAAAACACCCTTGTTTTTCACAAAATGTTTTGTGAAAAACAAGGAAAACAAAGATCGCGTTTAAATAAGCGTTTTTCAACAAAATGTTTTGCAAAACACAAAATTCCCTATTTCCTAACTTAACAAGAAAAATTACAAAACAAATTTTAGTTGTTTTTCTTTGTAACCCACAACCCTTCCTCTCTTTCTTTAAAATAGAAAATGGAAACATCAACTAAACGCGTTTTCTATATTTTCAAGTGTTTTGTGGAGATAAATTTCCCTTCCAAATTTTTACAAAACTAGAGATAGAAAACAAGAGAATTTTTTTCTCCAACTAAACGCACCCTAAATATTTCAATTAATTGTTGTTATGTTTAATTTTCAGTTGAATATCGTAAGTTATAACATTTTTTAATTACATTTGATTATTTTACGTAATATGCATAAACGTTACACGGAACACTTAACCAAAATATCTTAGCTATAAGTATTTGCCGCAATAAAGTCTCATCGTTATGCACGGGTGACTCGTCTGCTATGTAATAAAACATGTTTTGGTCTTAAATCATTCCAGAAGACTTCGTATTAACAAACAAAAATAAGTGATATAATATGGTAGATAGACCCTTTTGGTGCTTTTCGCTTGTTGTATTTCATTTGTCTCTACCATCTTAAATTTATAAGTAGTATATATTTTCCTTTGATGAGTTAATAATCCCACTTCTCTTTCATATTAGGTACAGTAATTAAGGGAGTTGCGGAAACTATACACCGAAATCAAAGAATTTCATAGCTATTTCAAATGTCATTACAAACACATAAAATTGCAGAAGAATATTTTTTTTTAAACTTAACTTTTGATACTTGTCGAAAATTTGACAAAAATGAAACAAAGAGAAGATCCGTATGTTCCTTGCACACGGACGTCAATAACTCATGTACGAAAATAAATAATGAGTATAACTCTATCTGCTATTGAAGTATCTACCCTTCATCCATATGTCCCTTTTGCACATAGCTGCAAAAGAATATTTTTAGCATAACCATCTTTAACATTTTTTTATAGCTAAACAATACTGTGTTTGCTTGCCGTCTACTACACTCCTATGTACGAACGATAAATTTTGTGCTGTCAAACCCGCGTGATTATATCGTTATCCTTTAAAATGATATATTACTGTACATGTCAACATCGACATATACAAATGTACCTAAGTGTTCTAAAGATATTACTAAAGAAACCTTTAAATCAATCAATTAGCAGAATAGACCAATTAAGATAAAGTGAGGCAAGCTTCGTAATCAACGTTTGATAAAGTTATGTGAATACCATCCCGACAAAATATCTGAAATTAACTGAAAGGTAATAGCAACACTTTTTGACAAAACAAAAAAGGTTATTAGAGAAAAATGTGCTCCATTTCACATGGAATACTGCTTTTAACATGCGTTTTGCTAATATGCACTCGTTGAGCATATGTTAAAGTACATATAAAAGGAAGTTTAAGTTTTTTAAGTTTCAAGTTGATTAAGTCATAAAATGTACTGTATAACTAAAGTAACTTTTAGCTATAAGCCTATAATTAATGTTCATTAAACAAATTTTCCGATATAAAAGAAAACATGTGTTCATTTAATACGCCCTAAGTGGACACATATTAACAAAACCCGTTTAAAATACGAATCTACTACTTTTATCATCATACAACGTAACATCCGTCCTATTATTAGTTTCCATCTTTTCATTTCGTTTTTTCCCGAATTAATTATCCACTACTATATATAGTTGTTGGATTTGCTCAAGTTTATCGTATTATTCTTAATGAAAATTGATATTTACAAAACTATATGAAAACATTTAATAATTGTAAAAGAATAAAACTTTTTTTTTTTTGACTTTTACAAAACCAAAGCTGTAATATTGTGTATTTTTGTCTAATGACAATAATTTTGAAACGGGGAAAGTATATTGCAGCAGTAGCGTACCTAAACATACACATGTGAGATTTTATTTGTTATAAGTTCTAACCTACTAGATATTTGATTCTCGATCAACCAAATAAAATGAGACCATTAACATGCTTAAAGTTAAACCGTTTTATCAATGTCAGAAATTTAATTATCAAAATCATAACCACTAAGTTCGAAATCTGAATTAGACACCAATCAATCTAAAAACTCCTAGTTTTTTCAACGTCAGAAATTTATTAGAGCAAAACTAGTAAGCGAGATGCTAGAAAGCAATAACAGTACATTACAAGATTGGAGAGACCGCTAAAGCCGAGTTTATAAACCATATATCCCAAACTAATGTGAAATTCTAACACTTATTGCTCACCCAACGGAATGATACGCTTTAAACATTTTGGAAGATATCACTACGATTCTTTTAAGCTAAAAAAACCCTTAATATTTTTGCTTCTCCGAATCTGCCAAAGAAAGGTGAAAAACCCCATAGTATCCCACATTTTTTGTTTTATATGCATAGTGCTCCAAATAGAGTAATTTGCAAGTTTATGGCACGCCAAAGATGGAGTTGATGTCATGGTATATACGGAGTACAAAATTTGTGCTAACATGCATGGCATACAAACAAACATTCTCATAGTACACACAAGTACATCCACATAGTACCACACTTGACTTTTTTATGACATATTTATG
Organism: Artemisia tridentata subsp. tridentata; assembly: GCA_021014915.2. Taxonomy (NCBI): domain Eukaryota; kingdom Viridiplantae; phylum Streptophyta; class Magnoliopsida; order Asterales; family Asteraceae; genus Artemisia; species Artemisia tridentata. The sequence continues at coordinate 201,095,453 of CP139503.1, forward strand.
AAAATATTGCTTTCAAAGACGATGTAACCAATTTCAAACTTTCAACTATGAAAATAACATATATATTGGAGTACCTTGATGACACCGGTCCTCATATTCTTGTATTTATTTAACCAACCCTTTTCTCATCATTCAAAACCTATCCAGAAAAATCATATCTCGAGATGAATTTATTCATATTCAATCCGATTTAGCATAATCTAAAGACACATACGTACGTACAAGCACATCATAACGAGGATGGAAAAAGTGTACGTAGCAGTTGGCAATGATGTGCAAGAGGGTTTTGCAACACTTGAATGGACACTAAGAAAATGGTCTTCTTCTCAAATTTCGATTGTTATACTTCATGCAGATATCAATAGAGACTATGTTTACACATATTGTAAGTTCATGATCATGCATATATTGACTTTCTGTTTTTTTTGTTATGTGTTTGACTGATATGGTTTCTTGATTCAAGATGGAAAGCTTCCTGCAAGTTACGTGAACGATGAGAGCGTTGACTTTTTAAAGAAGTCCGAGCAAGGGAAGCTTAACAAGGTTCTGCAACAGTACATAGCTTTTTGTGGCCAGGTTTTGTGTTTTACCTTATATGATTATGAGAAACACTTATTTAAATTATGATATTATTAAAAGCTTGGAACTTTTCTTGTTCACAGGTGAAAACCGAAACTCTAAATATAGAGAAAAATGATGAACCTATAGATAAAAGAATCTTGCAACTCATATCCGGTCTTAGAATACGCAAACTAGTGATGGGGATCACATTCTTGAAGTCATTCTCATTGTATGTCTACTTTAACGTCTTTGACTTTGTTTATACGGTGTTTAACATTTCATTTTATGGTGAATATGTAATAAGGCATAGCTAGAAAACGAGAAGTAGTTTTAACACAGCAATATGCGTGGATAGCGCTGGGATGTACTTATACTGTTTAAAGTTTAAAGCTGTGATAATAACATGATCAGTTTCGATAATAAAATGATCACTTACAAAATGCCATCCCAAACACCCCCATGTCATGCTCATTTATCTCTGTAATTTTTGCTCTTTAGGACATATGGATTGAATGGATTAAGGCTTATTCAGCGAAAGAAGCCCGATTTCTGTGAATTATATTTGACCAGTGGAGGGAAACTGTTCTTTTTGAAAGAAGAAAACAATGAGGGATTTATTGAAGATGACCTAGGTGACATGCTAACTAAACCAAGTAAAAAGAGAGGTAGTTTCAAAGACTGGTTTGGCAAAATGTTTCCAGAAAATATAAAGAGTCCTAGAACTTCGCCGTCGTCTTCTTCAACAAGTATAGATACGCGTCCAGTGTGGGAGAAATGTATAGAAGAGATTGAAGAGTACTTCAACCGTTTGTTGGAGTCAAATGCAGAAGAACATTTAGAATCTGTACATGTTTCAAGTCAATCAACAGAACCAGATATACCCAAAGATTTGGTAACTTTTATTCGCTTTAGAGCAACTTCTGTGCAATATTATCATATTGATATAAAAGTATAAAACAGCTACAACCATAGAACCGGATATAAAATTGTATGAACCATTGTGGTTTAGAGAATTCGTTGCAAATCTTTCATTGAATTATGAGTTCTAAGATATATAATAACTCTCTTTTGTTCGATTTACCAGAATTCGATTCAGAAAACTGAATACCTGAGAATCAAAATAGGCGAAGCAAGAGACACTATTCATTTGAAGAGAAGAGAAGCCAAAGAAAGTGCGATAAGATACTCAAAAGCAGAATGGGCAATTAACTTGTGTAATGCATGGGTAATTTATCAATCTCGTCATTGATTCTTGTAAGTGGCAAAGTGGGGGGGTTAGTAACATGTCAAAATGGGTAGGTCTTTGGTGTGCAGGTTGAAACGGATCAAGTTGGGTTGACATGAAACATTTTCTGTCCAAAAAGTTTACATTTTCTTTTTATAAATACATAGTATGTCAAATATAATTACAAAGACTTATGACACACCACAAGACTTATGACACGCTGCAAGACTTTCGACCTGTACCCTTTTACCATTTAGCTAACCTTCTTTTTACAGGTTTAAAAACATAACCACAATATAAGTAAATGTGTCAATATGTCTACCTCTGTTGCTACTTGAATATCAGTTTGATTTATTAATAAGCGATTTTTGGATACTTAGGCAGGGGATCTTGAAGCTCAAATGAATGAAGAAACTAAGAAACGAGTAGATGCTGAAAAGGATTTGAACACCATAAGAGATGAACTTACTGAAAACAGATTTACACTTGAGCAGAAGAAAAGTAAGCTCACTTCGACACTCGAAATCCACAGGGAGCTTTCAAACAAACTAAAATCATCGACACTTGTGAAATCACGAAATGAAGAACATTTAAGCGAGATGATCCGCAAAAGGGGTGCCATGATTCAAGAGATTGAAAAACTAAGGAAACAGAAGGATGTCTTGCAGCGAAGAATAGAGTTTTGTAGGGATAAAGATGCTATTGAAATGGTCACAAGATTGAACGAATTAAACTTCGCTTATAAAGAGTTTACAGCTGACGAGATTAGAGCAGGCACTGAGAACTTCTCGGGGCACTGCAGAATTAAATGTTCCGGTGATTTTACAAATGTGTATAGAGCTCGAATCAATCAAACCACAGTTGCTGTCAAGTTGTATGGCTTTGGGATCAAACAAGTTTCACAAGAAGAATTTGATATTAAGGTAAACTAGCTTAACATACCTCATTACTAGCCATGACAATTTCAGCCGGTTTATATGAAAATGGGTCAATTTGGCCCTTTTTATTGTAAATGGGTTAACCATAGAAATTACTGGATATGAAATGGGTTAAAAGTCGCCTTAACTACTAGTCAAATGCTTACTCCTGGAACAATTTATCTGAAACAAAAAAATTCTACTTATTTTAGTCACACCTTATCTTTTATGATCATACGTGCATACCTAAATTATATCAAAAGGTACCCATGCATATAAACCTAAACCTATCTGACCTGCCTACAGGTTATAACAGAATGATTTTCATATGTAGGTGAAGGTTCTAAGCCATGTACAACATCCACATTTGGTGGCTCTGATGGGGTTCTGCAAGGAGTTGAAATGCATAGTCTTCGAGTATATGCATCAAAACTGCCTAAGAAATGTTCTTTCCTCTAATAGTAGGAAAAAACAAGGTCTAAATTGGCATGCTAGAGTCGATATTGCAGCAGAAGTTTGTTCAGGCCTAACCTATCTCCATCTAATCAAGCCCAAACCCATGATACACGGCAGCCTGAACCTAGCCAACATCCTTTTGGACCGTAATAATGTTGCAAAACTACACGGGTTTAGGCTAGATTTCTCATATGATGAATCTGATATAAGGTCGGATATTCAGGATTTTGGGAGTGTAGTGTTGGAGCTTTTGACTGGGAGAAAATGCTGCGGGTCTGTTAGAGAGGTTTTAGATCAGAGGGTCGGGGAATGGCCTTTGGAAGTGGCGATGGAGCTTGCAAGAATAGGCATAAGGTGTTCATGTACAAGCAGTGAAGAAGATGCGTATATTGGGATGACAATGGTGATGAAGGAGATAGAAGTGGTGCGGAATAAGGCAGATGTTATAGCAGCGGATGTTGGATTTTCGGTGAATGAGTCATGCATGGATATGGATGATCAAACAATCATACCATCTTCCTTCGTTTGTCCAATCTTAAAGGTTAGCATATGTTTACGTATGTAGTTAAGGTATTTCACTTGATGAATTGCATAAGAGCCATTAGAGCATGTGCTCTCACCGGGGGTATGCAAACACATAAGGTCATTCTAAGCGCATATATGTCTTCTAAAGTACCTAATGAAACATATGTGAAAATCAGATAAACAATTTGGATAAACAATCCCAAACACGCCCAAAACTGTTTATCGTCATTGTGTTCTATCAAAACTTGATAAGCAGTTTCAATGATTAGCCCCAAACACCTTATATTTCCGTAACCCAAGCTCAACCACTTTATCAAGCATTTTTGTTTAACATAACTTTGTATTGGTTGCAGGATATAATGGAGGACCCACATATTGCTTCAGATGGATTCTCATATGAGCTCGGCGCTATAAAGCAATGGCTGGGAATGGGGCACAATACTTCACCAATGACAAACTTAGCCCTAGAACACAACCGCCTTACTCCTAATCACATCCTCCGTTCCTTGATTCAAGATTGGCACAACAAAAGATCTATTCCCTTCTAACATAAATCATATGTAACTATACAATGTGTTCACTACTTGTATCATAAAGCAGATGAATAGAGCTTCTTGACGTTCTTACAAGTAGTGTATAAGAATGTATGCATGTATCACCTATTAGAGTTGACCACTGACTTTTTACGGAAGTCATGCATCCAAACATTTTGCCCATCTGAAAACTCGAGAAACTTTCTTCGGTAATGAATAATCATCAAGAGAAGATGGATCTGCAGACAAGTCCTCGGAAGTTGACCAAAGGTACACACCACGTTCTTGTTGACTACCTGGTACAGTGTTGTCTAGTACTATCGCCACCAATAGTGTTACCACCATGTTCATCGATAGAAGCGCATTCATTATGAAATCAAACTGACAGAAAATCAGAACAAAATCACAATATGTTAGGCCTTTGACAACATTCCACGTTCTATAACTATAATATTTGTTGCCTTGTCTGATCACTCGCGTTATCATCAAAATACGAAAATGAATCAAAATATTAAAATAATCAACTTAAAAGGAAACAAAAGGACATACCTGTTTATTTCCGGAGTTAATTGGCCCATCTGATGCTGCTGAGTAAGGAATAAAGTAACCAGGCAGAATCAACGCAGTTTCGGGTTGATACTGTTGAAAATATGCCGGTAAGGACAAACCAAGAAACAAGGATATACCAACTATCATAATGTTTCTGAAGCTTGCGGTGTGAGTATACTGCAATGTTGAGAGTCCTAATGCCACAATGAGGGCCCACACAAAGCACAATAACGAAGCAGCCAATGCTTGTGGTATAGAAGCAAGAATGGCACCGACTTTACCTAAAAATAACCTCTTATTAATGAATCTACTCAATTCATGAAACTACACAGAAATGATAAATATGTGACTAAAAAGATCATGAGAAAAAGATTATACCTATGAAAGAGAAGACGATTAAGATAACCCCTCCCAGTTCCACAGCCCTTCTACTAGCTATTCTTGTGATTGTAAGGGTGTGTGCATTTTCAGTCAAAGTTGTTGAACCGGAACCCGTCCCCCATAGCCCAGCAAGTACACTACAAAAGCCTTCCAAACCAATTCCTCTACTTACAATACCCCGTGTAGGTGGTTTTGCATTGATATGCATTGATGCCGAATAATATGTTCCAACCTATCAACATGCAAAACCAAATTAAGAATCACATTAATAAACATGTTAGCTACTTGTTCGATATTTTTGTCAGCGGTTGCTTACCGAGTCAACTGATGCCACCAAAGACACAATGATCATGATGATGGATGTTTTTAGATGGAAAATTGGGATACCCCACTGCAAAGGGTAAGGTATCCTAACCCAATCAGTAGTTTCCCATGCATTAGATGTATCGGTTCTGCAATGTTTCATTGTATATGCATGTTTAATGCAAGAATCGATTAATATATTTGATATGGGTACGTCTGAGCTACATCCTTTGTAGTTGTATGCTCCTCCAGCTGTCAAGAAGAACGCGTACACCCATATAATTACAATGCTCAAAGGGACCTGTAAAATATTTATATCACAACTATGAACACAAAAAGAACTTTACAAAAATAATATGATACGTGTATACGTCTATATTTAGCATAGACTTACCGCATATATTTGAAATACCCGATTTCCAAAGATAGATACTCCTCGAAGGTGCTACATAAAAGAAGTATATCTATGTCAAGTGACAATAAAATTCAACAAAGTTATACAAAAATAAGTCATGCAATAAATGCGTTTCTCACCAGGGAAAAGATAAGGACTAATAATATCTGAGGAAGACTGATCTCGACACAGGTACCGGCTTGAGGAAAACCATAGCTAAAGAATGCTAAACCGACCGCTCCAATTGTAGGTGCAACCACGACCGGATTTATTAACCTTAAAAACAAGGACATTAAACCACTGAATCCCATTATGCATTGAAAGATTGAACTAACAATAATGGCCCCTTGTAGTTCCCTCATTATGTGTCTAAATTTCTGCATTTAAAAACGTGTATATGTGATTATGGAAAGTTTTTAAAGATGAAATAAAAGGAATACAGAACTTTGACAAACTTACATTTTCGCTAAGATTTCGGTACTCATGGGAATTAATGATAACTAAGGCTGGAGCCAAAAAGACAAATGAACTCCCTTGAACCAATGGTAGTCGTGTCCCGAAGTATGAGTGTAATATTGTTGTAATACCCGAAACTAGCATTATTGTGGAAATTACGGTGGCTGTATCTTTCTGTTAAGAAAAATAGATAATTTGTTATATTGGTGAATTGTTAATCAACCATTGTTTAATTACTGAGCTTGCAGAACTCAAAGAAATAGTAGCTCACGTCGGTTCCACCCATGGCTGGGACGAAGATCAAGGGGGTGAAAATCAGCGAGCCGGCAAGTGAGAGATAATGCTGCATACCGTAAGACAATAGCGGTACTGCATTAAAGAATGTAATGGAATTAAGTCAACAAGTTTAATTGATGGAGCATAAAAGATACACTAGAACACTAACATATATTCCTTCATTAGTACTTATAAATAGACACACGTCTGTGACAAAGGGGTGTTTGGAGTTGCGATTTTGAAGGAAATTATGTGATATGGAATAGCACATAAATCAGCAGTAACAAATGGGCTGCAAGAGATAGTGTTTGGATGTGCTTGTGTTTCAAGTTGAGATAATATGATATACAGCAAGTATTTACAAGTAAAATGGCCGAAACCGGTTTATTACAACTACTCCAAAACTGTTTAATGGAACCACTAAAGAATCATATAGCCAAATTCAGTTTCAATATCATACATACAATCTCAATAGACTTAAACATAATCATTAAAAACGACACGATAAGAAAAACAAACCTAAACCAGGATTATCTCTGATCCCACATTTCATTTCGGGCCGACTATTATTGGATTCTCCATCACCACCAGGATATATTACATCATTCAATTCTTGTTTATTAAAGTACAACTCATCCTCCTCCTTATTATCACCTTCCATAACCTCACCACCATTTCTTCTATCATCCAACAAAATAGGCTCTTCACTCCCACCCCGGTTCAAACCCGGTTCAATCTCAAAACCTCTATTCCTAGCCCTCCCCTGAACCGGTTCACCTCCAATCTCCGGTCCAACACCTCCACCACCCCTCTCCAAATCAAACCCATTTCTGGTGCTTGCATTACTAGAGGTTCCAACTTCACCAGAGAAAATGGATTTGAACCCGGTTCGTTTAGCCCAAGATCTTAAGTTTCTGGGATTATGGTCACCACTTTGTGATATAAAAGGTTCGATTTTGGAATGACCCTTTTGTTTCTTTTTTGATTCTGAGTTTGACCCGCCTGACATTTTTTATAAAGTTTTTAAGAAACTAAACAAAACAAAACACATTTGTTCTTCAAGATTTTGTTACAGTCACTTGGTACTATAGGGGAGTGAGTTAATTACGTAAATGCCACTGTGATTTGATTTGAGTTTGTTTGGTGGGCTGGTTGTTGCCCGTTGGGACAAAAGGTGTAGTGAAAATGGGTTGAATAAAAGCGGAAAGGGTCAGTGTCACTTTCAAATGAGTTTCCTTCGATTTCAAGTTTCTCCTCTTTTTATTACTGTAATGACCTTTTTCTTTCAAAGCTAGAATTAAATCTCATCTTAACTTGTGCATTAAAAAAAGATGTCATGGCACATAAGTTTAGACATAAAGTTAAGACATATATTTAGATCTCCATATCATTTTCCTTAAACAAATTTATTAGACTATTTTAGAGATATGCATTGTATTATAGCCATTCTATGCTACCTCTAATGTTTCCTTTTGAGTTATAATACCGATGACGGAATTTGGGGTCCACGGTGTTACGAGATTTTGGTGAAATTTTGATTCGTAGTGCTAATTTTGTAAAATTATCCAAATTTCGTAAATGCACCCGGTCCAAAGGAATTGTGTTTCTAGACTTGCTTAGTTAATCCATTAGTATGTGAAAAATATACTTAATTTCTATTAAACTCAACCATTTCAAATGAAATCGCATTGCGTTTTTTATGTTTTTTTCCTTATACTATAGTTTAAAAGCTTTTGTACGCGCGACCACCTTTATTCGTGGTTCCGTCACTCGTTATAACATGAAATCTGAAAAACGTCTTCATTCTCTATAACATATTACAGGGTCTTGTGGGTCTCAAATTTTAATTTTTCGTTTCATTTTCCATAAATGAAATAACACATTTCATTGAATAAAGTAACATGATATTGTGCTAAAAGAAATTAACAATTTTTAATTAAAACAAAAATTACATCTCATGACGTTATTGATGCCATTCCCAAAGATGAACCACGAGATGGAAACGTCGCCTAAAAATTCCTTTGGGGGTATTGTGGTGTGTCGCCAAAATAATCTTTCATAAGACGTGGTTCGACACTAACTCAATCAAACGGTATGCTCGTCCGATTCTTTGAACTATTGCCTTCATCATCATCATCGAAAGATAGAAAATGTTCATTCCAATCATAAAAATAGTTGGCTCTTTCTTCGTCGCAGTATCTTATGTTTAAAGTTTGTGTTGGAAGCGTATGAAATGGGGGATTTTTTTAGTGTTTATTGGTTATTTAGATGGTAAAAGGAGGCATTCATTAGAAATTTTGATTATTAGCATGTTCAAAAAATAGTTGTTGCATTAAAAAAAGTAATAAGAAAAATGCCATGACGACTCGCTATTGGGCAAAATGCAGGACCTATGGCTCGAGCCACAGTGTCGTACTACGGCGCCATAGTGCCTTGGCGCGCGCATAATGATCTAGTACCGAGCTCTCTTCTTAATGCTAATAGGTTTATAATTAACACAACAACGATCTGTTATGTGATATAAATAAAGAACAATTTTAGAGGGCCAAGCCCAAGAATCGGGAGTGTACTCTAACGATTTGTACACTGGATTTTAAGAAGGTTTGTGTCCGGCTTCACATGTCAGCAGTTCGACATGCATAAGTTTAGGCAGATCATTATGATTGAATAGTCGACAAAAATATAAATAAATAAATTAATTAAAAAAATAAAATAAATGAGAACTAAGAAATACGAGATCCCAATTGTATTCACAAACAATGTTTATTAATCAAAATCAAAAGCTAAACAAAAACAACCTTGAAGCCTATTATTTATACGAAAAGTAGTTCATGCATCTCTTGGGTATAGATGCTGGTCATGTATAACTTTAACGATGACGTCAGGGATTTAAGTTGGAAGTTTGTAACAACTCGTTCTACATCGGTTGATCGGTAGGAGATAAGACATTTAAGCCATTTATAAGCTTGAGATTGTGGCCTACTAGTATGGGTGGTAATTCAGGTCGGGTTTGGTTTGGAGGGTTCGGGTTAACAGGTTGGCGGGTCAGAAAACCTCAACCCGAACCTGACCCATTTAAATTATGAGGTCAGCTATGTCAACTCTAACATGTTTACACATAACCCGAACTTTACCCATTTAACATGTATATATACTTGGGTTAACGGGTTAAATAGGTTAGATGGGTTGAATAGTTTAAACGGGTTTCGAATTGACCCATTTAACCCATTCTATATGCAAAAGTAGACACATTACATGAGTTAAAAAGGTTAAACGGGTTTGCGGGTCGACCAGTTTAACCCATTTAGCTTGTATAATAAAATATAAATAGTTTTTAATTTAAGTAAAAAATCTTAAACGGGTTGGCGGGTCGACCTGCTTAACTTATTCTCAACCGGAACCTGACTTGTTTAATAAACAAGTTAGTTGGGTTGACCCAAACCCGAACCGAAATCTATTATAGACTCAACCCGAACATCTTAATTTGTGTGTCGGTTTTAAATCGGGATTCGTATCGGGTCAGAAATTGCCACCCCTACCTACTGGTATCATTCCACTATAAAATCTTAGTTGAAACTTTGAAGAGTACCTGAGTAGTTCACTGCTTTCCCGCTTGGGAGGCCATTACTAACAAGCTTTTACAAAAATACACAAATATAAACCATCATGAGTTGTGTTGAGTTGCCTTATCACCATGAATAAATAATTAATAATTTGTCGGTAGGGGTGGAAAAGCTGATCTGAGCCCGAGCTTGTTAGAACTCGAGCTCAGCTCGTTTAATTTTTATAAAGCTTGAGCTCGTACCTGATAAAAATAACAAATATTACAAACAACTTTCTCTCACCTACACTTTCTTTCTCCCATAACTAATTTCCCGACTAATTTCCGCCATTAAAATACCTCGTTTTCCTTCAATTACACATCAATTAGCACGTTCATTCAAAATTCAAATAGTGTAATTAGTTCAGTTTTATATTCTGCATCCTTTGGTGTTAAAAGCCCCAAATTTCATCAGGTTTTGATACAAAACTCAGATGTGAGTATTTTGGCGCCAAAATTCGATTTTCTAATTGATAATTCATTTCATTACAATTAGTGGTATAATCGATATAATGAGGAATAAAAGTGATAATTCAAGCCAAAACACGTTGAAAAATGGAAGAACGTCTAAAAGGAATATTAAAATGCCTAATCGATTCAAGGATACTGATTGTGCACTTAATAAGAACAGAAACAATGATAATAGATCATTAGAGGTTGAACAAGAGGAATTGCTGGATAATATGGGTCTTGGTAAAAATGGTGGTGATAAAGGGAAGGTGGTGGATCAGTGTATGGTGAGTGAGGTGGATTTGAATGGTGTGGAATTTCCTACAATTGATGAATCAATTGGTAAGAAAGGAGCTTCAAATAAGGTGGTTAATGTGAGTATAGATGTTGTAATTGTTGTAAGTCAACCTGTAAGTGCTCAAACACCTCTAAATGTTGATGCTAATAAGGTCTGTGAGTCAAGTGAGGATAGTAACTGTGAAAAGACTAATGGTGATATGAATAAGGGGGGTAAAACATTTGCTGATACTGTTAAACCCAATAAGATTGATATCCTTAATAAGCTTAGTTGGATACCAATAGTTATGAAAATGAGGGTAGGGAAGTTGTGATGTTTGATGATGAGCTAATTCTAGAAGGTAGTAAGAAGTGGAGTTTAACTCTGTGTGGACATTTGGTTGGGTGCAAAATGTCCTACTATGAACTGAGATACAATTTAGTAAGAATGTGGAGTAAGTTTGGGCTTAAGGACATAGTATCTTAGAATGGTTTGTACTTGTTCAAGTTTAGGGAAATGGAAGGTATGCTTCATGTGCTTGAAAGTGGACCATGGCTAGTTAATAACAAACCCCTGTTGGTACAAAAATGGGATCCAAATATTATTGTTGATAGGAGTGACCCAGTTAGCTTACCTTGTTGGATCAAACTTTATGATGTTCCTGTTGAAGTATGGACTGTCAAAGGAATAAGTGCTATTACTAGCAGCCTTGGAACACCAATTATAATGGACAAATCTACAGCTAGAATGTGTGAAGAAGGAACTGGAAATATAGGCTATGCTAGAGTTCTAGTGGAGATCAAAGCAGCCCAAGATTTCAAGGAGAAAATTGAGTTGTGTTATAAAAGTGCTGAGCAACAGTTGAATTGTGCAAAGTTTGTTAAAGTTGAGTACAGTTGGAAGCCCCCTAGATGTACTGAATGCAAGGTGTTTGGACATAATTGTGCTCAGAAAAAGGAAGTAAATTCTACAAGAGTTAATGGAAGTGATCTAGTTGATAAGAATGATGGTTATGGTAATTACAAGAAGAATGAATTTGTGGGTAATAAAGGAGGTAATAAAAATGACCGAAGGAGGCAAGAGTTTAGGCCAGTTAACAAACAAGCTAAGGCATCATCTTCTGGTGTGCAAGACAATGGTGTGCAAGACCCTGGTCCTTCTGTTCAGAAAGTTACTACAGCTAATAACACCAATGCTCTTGAAGAACAAATACCACCTAAACATAATAGTCCTAAAAGTCCATGGAAAGTGAGTCAATCTACTATGGAAGAGATTAAAAGAAGTGCTAATAAGTATGCTGTTTTAGAGGAATTAGTTAACAGTGATTGTCCTGAAGAACAAATGAGGAATGAAAAATAAATTGTGAATAAGTTTGTGAGAAGTCAAAGGCAACCTAGTTTGGAAGATTTTGAGAAGTGGAACACTAATATGCATAAGTACTTTAGAGAACAATGGAAGCTGAAATGGAATGATGATTGCCCTGAAGTGGAAGATGTATTGGATGCAGAGAATGGTATTAATCAAAGTATGACTGAGGATGAATTGAGTGGCAAGGCTTGTGATATGCTTTAGTTTAATATGGCAAATCTGAATACTGAATGCAGGATTGCAGTTTGGAATGTTAGAGGTATGTGTAACAAGGATATGCAAAAGGATGTCAAGAGATTCATAAGTGATGAGAAATTAAGTGTCTGTGCTGTTATTGAGACTCATATTAAAGAAAAACAGATAAAGAAGGTGTGTGAGTATGTTTATGGAGATTGGAATTGGTGTTCTAATTTGAATGTCAGTAATAAGGGGTGTAGAATAATAATTGGGTGGAATCAAGCTGATGTTAGTGTTATGCCTTTGCACATTGGTCATCAAGCCATTTTGTGTGTTATTGAGATTAAGGATAGTGGTACTAAGCACTTTTGCTGCTTTGTGTATGCTGCTAATTCAGGAAGAGAAAGAAAGGTCTTATGGAATACCTTAAAAAGGTATAAGAGTATTGTTAATGACAGCCCTTGGGTTCTTATGGGTGACTGGAATGTAAGTTTAAATACTGAGGATCATTCTGAGGGTGGGTCTTGTAAAACCAATGACATGCTGGAGTTTCAGGAGTGCCTCAATCAAATTGAAGTGGAAGATATTAATTGTATTGGAGTTCATTTCACTTGGGTACAGAGCAGACTTAATCCAAACAATGGGATCCTAAAGAAGATTGATAGAGTGTTGGGTAATACTGAGTTCATGAGCAGGTTCACTAATTCTTATGCTCATTTTCTGCCTCATTTAACATCTGATCATAGCCCTGCAATCTTGATAATCCCTAAGATGATGAAGAGGAGGAATAAAGCTTTTAGATTCCCTAATTTCATTGCTGATAAACCTGAGTTTATTAACATTGTTCAAAAAGAATGGTTGTTGCAGGTTGAGGGTTGCCATATGTTCAAACTTGTTAAGAAAATGAAAGCAATGAAAAGACACTTGAAGAACTTAAGCTGGAGTTTTGGTAATCTTTATCAGAGAGTAGTTGATTGGAGAGAAAAATTGAAGATTGCTCAAATCAATGTTGATAAGGATCCTCATAATAGTGTGTTTAAAAGAGAGGAAGCTAATATTCTTCTTGAATATAAAGTGGCTGTACAAGATGAAGAAAAGTTTCTAATGCAAAAAGCTAAGATTGATTGGTTGAGTGATGGTGACTCAAATAGCAAATTTTTTCATACTGTTTTGAAAGGAAGAGCTCATAAAAGCAGAATTGAAGTTATTCATAGTGAAGATGGTGTGAGACATGAAGGAGAGAATGTTGCTGAGCAATTTGTCAAGCATTTTCAAAAGTTCTTAGGCTGTGCTGATCCAGTGCAGAGTTATGATTTTGATGGACTTAATGCCAATAAAGTTAGCAACACAGATGCAGAAGTAATGATTAGAGAGGTCAATAATAAGGAAGTGAAAGAAGCAGTATTTGAAATTTGTGATAACAAAGCTCCAGGGCCTGATGGATATACTGCCAAATTTTATAAGAAAGCTTGGAATGTGATTGGGGAGGAAGTTTGTGAAGCTGTAAAGGAGTTTTTCAGAAATGGTAAGTTACTTGGGGAGGTTAATTCTACTCTAATCACTCTTGTACCAAAAAGTAACACCCCTCTAAAAGTTTCAGACTACAGACCTATAGCATGTTGCAATGTGTTATACAAGGTGATAACCAAGATCATTACTAATAGATTGAAAACATCCCTTTGCAAGATTGTAAGTCAAAGTCAAAGTGCATTCATCCCTGGTAGACAAATAACTGATAATATCCTCCTCACTCAAGAACTCTTAAGAGGATACAACTGGAAGAATGGTGCAAGAAGAGTAGCTCTCAAAATTGATATTCAGAAAGCTTATGACACTGTTAATTGGGTCTTTTTGGAAAATGCTCTTAAGATGTTTAGATTTCCTGAGAAGATGATTCATTGGATCATGACATGTGTTAGAGGGGCTGCTTTTTCTATTAACATCAACAGTGAAAGAGTGGGATACTTCAAAGCTGGAAGGGGGTTAAGACAAGGTGACCCAATGTCACCTTATATTTTCACTTTGGTAATGGAGGTTTTCACTCTTATTTTGCAAAAACAGATTGAGAATAATGGTAGATTCAGATATCATTGGGGATGCAAAGCTATGAAGATCTCTCACTTATGTTTTGCTGATGATTTATTGGTTCTATGTCATGGTGATATTCATTCAGTTAAGGTGGTGAAAGAAGCTTTGGAAAAGTTTAGCAGTATCTCTGGATTGAAGCCAAACATCAACAAAAGCACAGTGTTCTTTGGTAATGTACAGAGCAGTATCCAACATGAAATCCTATCCTTGTTACCATTTAAAATTGGCATGCTTCCTGTCACTTACTTAGGGGTTCCATTGATCACTAAACAATTGACATTCACTAATTGCAAGTGTTTGATTGATAAGGTGAAGATCAAGGTAAGCAACTGGAAGAATAAATTGCTGTCTTATGCAGGCAGGCTGCAATTGATTGTATCTATATTATCTGCTATGCAAGTCTATTGGGCATCTGTATTTGTTCTCCCTAAAGCTGTTATTAAAGACATAGATAAGCTGCTAAAAGGGTTCTTATGGTGCCAAGGTGAGCTTTCAAAAGGAAAAGCTAAAGTCGCTTGGAAGCTTATTTGCAGACCTAAATGTGAGGGTGGCTTGGGTATCAAAGAATTGGAACAATGGAATGCAGTTCTCATGACTAAACACCTGTGGAATGTTGCTAGTAATAAGCAGACAATATGGGCAAAATGGATTCATGAAACAAAATTAAAAGGTTGCAGTGTGTGGGAAGCTAAGAGTGATAAATGTGCTAGTCATGGATGGAAACAAATCTTGAATCTCAGGAATAAGATCCAAAAGCATGTCACATGCCAAGTAGGAAATGGTGAGAGTATTTTCCTTTGGCATGATAAATGGTGGGGACCTGAATCTCTTAGTAAATTTATACCTATGGAATGCATTGATCAAGCTGGGCTGAGTCACAACATGAAAATCAAAGACATGGTTAGTAATGGTCAATGGTGTTGGCCTGATAATTGGTATAGTGAATTCCCTATTCTGTCCACAATTCCTGTTCCTACATTGTGTCCTAACTCAGAAGATAAATACATGTGGTGTTCAAATAATGGGAAGATTGGTAAGTACTCTACTAAAAATGTTTGGGCAGATTTAAGACAGGGTGGTAGTCAAGTGGATTGGTTTGATATTGTTTGGTTTTCTAACTGCACTCCTAAACACTCTTTTATCATGTGGATGGCAATCCAAGGAAGACTATCTACTCAGGAAAGGTTGCATCAATGGTATCCTGATAAGATAATGGCATGTCCTTTCTGTGAGAAATGTTTAGACTCACTGAATCACCTTTTCTTTGAGTGCTATTATTCTGGAAAGATTTGGAAATGTTTAAAAGAAAAAGCTGGCCAAAGTTATCTGCCTGATAAGTGGGATGATATCATAAGCAGTTTGACTAGCATCAGGCACAACAAGTCTATTAGAAGTGTTTTGATCAGAATTATCTTGGCAGCTTGTGTATATTTTGTATGGAATGAGAGAAATAAGAGATTGTTCACAAATGAAAGAATTGATAACAAGGAGCTTCTTGAGAATGTGATTAATCATGTGAGACTTAAACTTTCAAGCCTAAGAGTGAAGAAGTCTGCTCAAATTGTGGAAGTAAGCAAAAAATGGGATGTTTTGATGAAAGAAGTATAGATTTTGGGTTGTTTTGGACTATGGGGTGGATATGTGAAAAGTATTTGATCATTATGCTTCTTTATGTAGATGCCCTGTTTCTGAAAGGGGTGTTTGGTTCTGAGGTTTACAGAAGTAGTATGCCAAATTATACTACTACTGATCATTCCAACCATAACAGTGTGTATGTATCTAGTATCTTGGAGTTCTTTGGGTGTGACTGTACTCACTGGATCATCATTCTCCTAACCAGTTGGTCCTTGGGAGGAAACTGTGTTAGGCTTTAATGCTATAGTGAGAGGTCTAATTCCTTAGAATGTACCATAAAGTAGAGCATCACATTGTGAAGGGTATATGGTTGCGGAGGTCAATGTATGATGAATGGAATAGCGAGGAGTGAAAGATGAACCTGCTTGGTCCATTCAATACATTGGCACAGGAGGATAGGTTGGTCATCATGGGGGGTGAGTGTTTCCAAACAATTGAAGCCTTTCTAGAGAAGGAAATGTAGGTTGTTTTGGAAGAGCCCCTCCATGGATGGGTTATGGGTTCCTAGTGATGCCACACACTTTCCTGTCTTTACTGTTGTGGGTGCGGGTTGAATGGTTAAGATGGGAAGTGTTGTGGAAATGTAGCTAGATGGTAGGTGCAAAAGAAGGTGAATTCTATAGCTAAAGGTTGGCATGGTTTCTGTTATAGTGCAGCCTAAAGCTTGTGGATGTTC
Organism: Artemisia tridentata subsp. tridentata; assembly: GCA_021014915.2. Classification (NCBI taxonomy): domain Eukaryota; kingdom Viridiplantae; phylum Streptophyta; class Magnoliopsida; order Asterales; family Asteraceae; genus Artemisia; species Artemisia tridentata. The sequence continues at coordinate 201,112,301 of CP139503.1, forward strand.
TTCTCTGTGGTAACAGAGAAATGGCAATATGAAGAGTGGATATCTGATGGTTCTGTTTAGTAACAGATAGTATTAGTTAGTAGTTGTTTGTGTTCTTTGTATTCACTGGTTGAAGATGTCTTTCAATCCGGTTATGAGAATTGTAATGTAACTGTTAATATGTTGATAGTAATATAAAGATTTCACCTTTTGCACCAAAAAAAAAAAGCTTGAGCTCGAGCTCGGCTCAGTTCAAGCGTTATTTATTCAGCTTGAGCTCGGCTCGGAGTATGTTATACAAGCTCGGGCTCGGCTCGTTTATACGATCTGGCAATGAAAAATTGAAGCTCGACTCGAGCTCAGCTCATAATATATCTATTTTGAGATAGTTAATAAGCTTGTTATTGAACTCGTTTATAAGCTCACCTATAATACAAATGCATAACGTTTTATACATGTTTGATACTTAAAATATCCTAGTATCGTTTAGGCTCGTGAGCCCAATCGAGCTTTGTGTGTAAAGCCCGGGCTCGAGCTCGATTAATAAATAAGCTTCAACTTAGGCTTGGGCTCGTTTAGGCTCGGCTCATTCGAGTAAGCTCGAGCTCATTTAAGCTCGGCTCATTCGAGCATTTTACCAATCCAATCCCGAGTTTTTCACGAGCGACTCAGCTAATTTGCACCCTGTTCGCAGAGGGCTATCTGAAATTTCGGATGCTTACCTAAAAGCTTGAAAGATGAGGTGTGATAATCATGAATAATTATGAGTGGAAAACATACGTGAGGTTGTGATTTGTGAATAACAAAAGGTTGCTTTTTTATGATTGGTCACCTCCTTGACAAAATCACACCTTGTATGGTCATCTTAAATTCGTAATTATCGTAAAAATAAATTAAATATTTGAAAATTTAACAATTACTTTAGAATGAGATTTTTACGGTGCGTTTAGTCGACGGAAAATACTCTTGTTTTTCACAAAATGTTTTTTGGAAAACAAGAAAAATAGAAATCACGTTCAAATAAGCATTTTTCAACAAAATATTTTGCAAAACACAAAATCCCCTAATGAAAACAACCCTCCCCAATCCCCAAATTCCAAAATCAATCGGTTCATCAACAATATTCAATTCCCAAAGGATTATTTAATTCAACAAATATCTTATTGCAAAAGGGGTTTGCTTTAAATTAAAATTTAGGCCGGAATTTTAAAATCCCCAATTTTCCGGCCATTTTCCCCCATTTTCGGTGTTCGATAAATACGGCGTCGTGATCCCATTCAAGTGGTGTCGATCAAAATGGTCATCAGATATAAACAACAAACAGATTCTGAAGGATGGATTTGGAGAATCGGTAAGAAAAATAATGCAACGGCAGCGAAAACGAGTAAGCCAATTTCTAACCCTTATACTTCTTCCATTGAGAGTATTGCATCGACGTTTTTTATAACCAATTTCCCACCAAAGTGGGATTCTAAGAATTTATGGGAATGGTGCATGGGGCATGGCAAAGTTGTTGATGTTTATATTGCAAGGAAGTTGTCAAAAGTGGGTAAACGGTTTGGTTTTATTCGATTTATGGGTGTTGGAGATGATGTGGAGTTTGCGAAGAAGTTGTCAATTGAATGGATTGGCAGTTATCATGTGTATGTGTCAGTGGCTAGATTCAAAAGATCGAATGTTAATAGGAGGGAACGTCCTGGGATGGTAAAACATAATTCGATCTTGAACAATCATGGTATGAGAAGTCAGGCATCATATGCTAATGTTGTTGCTGGTAAGGAACAAGCTGATAGTGTTCCAAGGTCCAAAGATAACAGGGAAACGAGTTTGAAATCTCTGAATCTAGAGGATAAATATTTAATTACGTTGGATGACTCGGCAGAAGTGGTGTTAGCTAAGGTAAGAGAGGTGGAAACAATGGAGAAATTGTATTCTATTCTTGAATGTGAAGGTTTTACGGATGTTGACATACACCATGTGGGAGGATTACGGGTTTGGATTGCATTCAAAAACCAATCTGCATGTCAGAAATTCAAGAATAAGGTTTCGTTGAGGCCATATTTCTCTGTTATAAATCCGGTGATGAGGAATTTTGTGGTGGACGAAAGGATGGTGTGGATCGAGATTGAGGGCCTTCCATTGTGTGCATGGAGTTCAGAGGCGCTTAAGAAAATTGGGAGAATTTGGGGCACATTCATGTTCTTTGATGATGATTCTGGAGAAAATGTGAGTTGTGGACGTCTTTGTATACGTACGTCTCACAAGAGCATCATATCAGAGGTGATTAATGTTGTGGTGGCAGGAGTGTCCTATATGGTCAGGATTCGTGAGGCTGGTTTATGGTCCATTGATATTAAAAAGCAAAATGAGGAAAGTGATTCAAATTTAAGTGTGGATGGGAGTGAAGAAGTAGATATGGAAGATGACTTGGAAATTTATGTTAATGAAAATAAGCAAGTGGAACCACAGAAAGAAGAAGCATCTGTCAATTGTAAAGAAACAACACAAGATATAGGTGATTGTTCAATCAAAGATAATTTATGCGATAACGGGAGTCAAAATGACGTACGACCAGAAGAGGAGAATGCTACAAAAACGAATACTATGAAACTAAACGACAGGGATACGAGCTCAAATGACTCAGATCTTGGTAGTTGCCCACCAGGGTTTGAGTTTTTAAAATATGAGAAGAAAAATGGGACACAAATTGTTGATGAAGGTAGTAGACAGAAGAAAATGTGTTGTCCTAACCGGTTTCATTCTAGATGTGGCACTAGTTTTGGAAGCAATAGAAGGATAAGATCTCTTAGTTCGAGCAGTGATAGAAGAAAGGGTGTGAAGATGGTTACCGATGAACTTAGTATCCATTAATGCGAGGGGGATTGGTAGTAGGGCGAAACGAACATGGATTAAAAACCTATGTTATCAATATGGTGTAACATTCTTGGGGGTTCAGGAAACAATAATGTCGCAGGTTAATATGCTTAATTTGAAATCAATGTGGGGAAATTTCCAATTTGATTTTGCGTGTAGTTCAGCTCGAGGTCATTCTGGAGGAATCGTTTCGATGTGGGATACTGGTACTTTTGTTAAATCTAATATCCAATGTGGTGAAAATTATGTTGTGGTGGATGGTAAGTTGTTGGGTGTGAATCAAAGATGTGTCATCATTAACATATATGCTCCACAAGACTTAAGTGCGAGATCTCGGTTATGGTATGAAATAAAACAGATTATATGGTCTAAAGATGGTTTCTTTATTGTGTTCGGGGACTTTAACGAAGTCAGGGAGGAATCAGAAAGGTGCGGGTCGGTGTTTGATCCTCATGGGGCTGCGTTATTCAATGAATTTATTAATGATACATAATTAGTAGACTTACCAATTGGTGGTCGAATATTTACTTGGATGAACAAGTCCGGGTCAAAAATGAGCAAGCTTGATCGGTTTTTAATCTCCGAAAGTATTATTAGTGAACATCCGGAGATGTCGGTGGTGGCTTTAGACCGTACATGGTCTGATCACTCGCCTATTTTACTGCGTAAACAGAAGGTAGACTACGGACTAGTCCCGTTTCGTATATTCCATTCTTGGTTCGAAGTGCCCGGGTTTCATGAGGTCGTTCTTGAAAGTTATAACAATTTTGCAAATAATCAAGGTGATGCTTGTGTTGATCTCAAAAACAAATTGAAGCATGTTAAAGGAAGCCTTAAATTGTGGCATAGAGAGTTCAAAGAAGCCAAGATATGTACAAGAAAAAAGTTGTGTGAAGACATTCTTATGATTGAAAAGAAAATGGATGATCAGATGGCTAATGTTGAAGAGGTTCAAAATCGAGCAGTCTGGATAAAAGAGTTGGCAGAGCTTGACATAATTGATGCTCTAGATGCAACCCAAAAAGCAAAGGTTAAATGGGACATTGAAGGCGATGAAAACTCAGCATTCTTTCATGGGTTGTTGAAACAACGCCGAAGGTTGCAAATGGTTCATGTAATTATGCATGATGGCGAATGGTGTACGGATCCTGAGCTAGTAAAGAGGACATTTCTAGAGTTTTATCGTGACAAGTTTCAGGCAGGTCAGTTTCATACCCCAAACTTGCCTCAGTCTTACTATAATCAACTTACTGCCGAGGAAATTGAAGAATTAGAAAGGTTGGTTACAATTGACGAAATAAAGTATGCGGTGTGGTAATGTGGAAGTGATAAATCTCCGGGTCCGGATGGTTACTCCTCCAAGTTCGTGAAGAAGTATTGGGAGATCATGAAACAAGACATATTTAGAGTTGTGATGGAATTTTGTCAAAATAGTAATATCCCGATAGGATGTAATGCGTCTTTTATTACGTTGATCCCAAAGGTATCTAATCCCATGTTTGTTAAAGATTATCGTCCCATTTCATTGCTTGGTGTTCAGTATAAGATTATTGCAAAGTTGTTAGCTCTAAGATTGGCGAAAGTGGTTGGAAATCTAGTAAGTAGTGAATAGTCGGCGTTTGTTAAAGGGAGGCAAATTCTAAATGGGCCGCTAATGGTAAGTGAGGTGATTGAATGGTATAAATTAAAGAGGAAGAAACTAATGATATTTAAAGTTGATTTTGAAAAGGCGTACGACTCTTTGTATTGGGAATATTTTGACCATGTGATGGAGCAATTAGGGTTCGGGAGAAAATGGAGATCATGGATTCGGGAATGTCTTGTTTCAGCTAGAGTGTCAGTTCTCATAAATGGTAGCCCAACGGATGAAATTGCTTTGCATCGGGGTCTTCGCTAGGGGGACCCGTTGTCTCCTTTTTTGTTTATTTTAGCAATGGAAGGGTTACATTTAGCAATTCAAAAGGCGATAGAAGATAACAAAATTTTAGGGGCATCCGTTGGTGTGAATAGATTAAAGGTTTCACATTTGTTCTATGCAGATGATGTCATGTTTCTAACTGAATGGACAGCTAGAGATGTTGATGGCATCCTAGACGTGTTGCACGAATTTTATAATTCATCAGGTTTGAAGATCAATATCGGGAAGTCAAACATGTATAGGGTGGGAGTGTCGGTAGACGAGATCACAAATATGGCAGTCTACACCGGTTGTGCAGCGGGCTACCTGCCATTCAATTATCTAGGAATCACGATTGGGGTGAGCATGACATCTAAGGGGCGGTGGGATAGTATTGTTCAAAGGTTTAAAGATCTCCTTTCTACATGGAAGGTAAATATGCTTTCTGTAGGTGGTCGGTTTACCCTTATAAAGTCGGTGCTTGGGAGTTTGGGTATTTATTATATGTCCTTGTTTCGAGTCCCGGAAGGTGTGTTAAAATTTTTGGAGCAAATCCGTTCAACTTTTTTTTTGGGTAGTCAGGAGGACAAGATAAAGCTAACATGGGTGGCGTGGGAGAAGGTTATTGCCGAGAAGGAAAGAGGTGGTTTGGGTATTGGTAGTTTGGCGTCGTTTAATTTAACATTATTACAAAAATGGAGATGGCATTTTTTTAATGAAGATGGAGCTTTATGGTGTAATGTTATAAAAGCTATTCATGGGGAATACGGAGGGTTGGATAGTAGAGAGGTTAGTAGGGTGAAAACAGGTACTTGGGCTCGTATTATTGGATTGGTAAACTATTTGCACGACGAACATATATTAGCTCGTCATACGTTGCGGTACAATCTTGTTAGTGGTGACAAGGTGCGGTTCTGGAAGGATATTTGGTTAGATGATCAACCCTTGCTACCCGCTTCCCTCATCTTTTCAAGCTAGAAAATGATCAAAATTGTTTGGTTCGAAATCGGTGGATTAATGGTCATTGGTGGTGGGACTGGCGTCGTGATGTTAGAGGGGGAGCTGAGCATCAACAATTACAATTGCTTACTGAAGCGGTCTTGAATGTAGCTCTTCATGAAGGTCAAGATAAGCTTTGGTGGGATATTGATACCCAAGGTATGTTCTCAGTTGGCATTACAAGAAAATATATTGATAACCAGACTTTGTTAGGTTCAAATATAGCCACTAGATGGTGCTCTTCGTTGCCCAGGAAAATAAACATATTTATGTGACGAGCTAGATTAGACAAGTTGCCAACGCGTTATAATCTATCCCGCAAAGGGATCGAAATCGCATCTATTATGTGTCCTGTATGCGGGGTTTCAATGGAATCTGTTGATGCAAATAATGTTCTAAAAACGTTATTTCTATCTTTCGATAACTTCACGTTTTGAGGATGATAAAATGTGAAATCACGTTACATTAAAATTAACGTAAACAAGTTTTTAATCGGAAGATCCCATTTCTACACAAATCACTCTAGAACAAAGTTACAACTTAACTAATGATCAAAGAAGTGAATTTGAGTTTTAGACATCACATTTTTATGTGACAAAACATTTCTTTCAAAAATATACTTTACAAATTATTTTTGAATAATTAAGAAATGTTTTAATGGAAAAATAAGTTTAAAATACATAACAGCTATTTCCCCCCCCCCCCCCAAAATCAGCTCCAAACTTCCCCAAATAAGTTTCCACCAGAAAAGACAAAAAATGGAGCGTCTTTGTCTGACACGGCTCCACGGTTCCACTAAATTTAGTGGAGCCGTGGGTGATTTAGTGGAGTCATCCCTCTATAACGGTCAGATTTTTTCTACCTATAAATACCAGCCCTGTTCACAGTTCTTGGGCATCCTTTTTCACACAGAACTTTCTGAGTTTAATACTCTCTTCACATTTTCTTTCTTTGATCATTTAGATTAGTTTTCATTTGTTCAAGAGTGATCCTTTCATCCTATCAAGTGATCCTCTTCAATAGCAAGAGAAGAACACAAAGTATCCAAGTAGATACAAAGTGTTGTCATTCCTCTTCAAGTGCAAGAGAAGAACTCAAGGTATCCAAGAAGATACAAGAGTTGTAGTTTTAGTTAGGGGTCTTGTAACATTTGTAACACACTTGTTGTATCATAGCATACATCAAGATCATTTTTCTTTTGTGAGAGAGTGAGTGAAGATCATTGTGATCTTATAGAGATATTGATTATCTCTTGAAGCCATTAGGCTAGTGTGATTGATCAAGAAGATCAAAGTTAGATAGGATAGGTTGAGTGAAGTGAGAGTTGATCATTGTGATCGTGTCGAGATCTTGGAGATCTCTTGAAGCCATTGGGCTTGTGTGATTGATCAAGTGGATCATAGGTAGATCGGGTAGATCGAGTCTTGTGTGAAGTAGTAAAGGATCAAGTGGATCGTGGTAGATTGGTGCTAGCTAAGATTAGCACTCGACATCTAGCTTAGTGTCGGAAATAGGATAAGCGACGTGTACGGTTTTCTCCGCCTAAAAGGAGGTTGTTAACATAGTGCTTGAAACTCTCGAGTGTGGTACTCGGGGAGTGGAGTAGGGTGAAGAAGAGCTTCGTAGCCAAACCACTATAAATCTTTTGTCCCGGTTTGATCTTTCCATCTCTACTCTTTACTTTCATTACTTATTATTAGTTAGTTTAGTGTGTGGTTCATATTGGTGTTGATTGATTGCACATAAGAATCGAATCAAAGGTTTTCAATAGTAAAGTTTTTAAGAAGTCTTAAAAGAACTAAAAGAACTTAAAAACCGGTAAAACTATTCAACCCCCCCCCCCCCCTTCTAGTTTTCCACAATTGGTATCAGAAGCCACGTCAGTCAAGATTTTAAAGTAAATTGTATTTTAAAACTTGAATCGATCAATGGATTCCGACAAATATCTAGAAGAGCAATCTATGCAAAGACCACCACTTTTCGAAACCGATTGTTTTATTTATTGGAAAACAAGATTCGAAACGTATGTGAAATCAAAAGACATTGATCTTTGGCATGTTATTACCGATGGTGACTTTCAACCGATTCAAATGAATCCAGTAACTAAAAAGGATGAAATAGTTTCTTATGATTAACAAAGTGATGAACTTAAAAGGAAATTAGCCAAGAATAATAAGGCTAAAATGATGATTTACAATGCCTTGCCCAAAAAGGAATTTGAAAGAATTTTCATGTGTAATACGGCAAAAGATATTTAGAAAACTTTGTTAGTCACTCACCAAGGTAATAACCAAGTCAAAGAGAACAAGATAGATCTTCTTGTTCAACAATATGAACAATTTTCCATTTTGGAAGATGAGTCAATAGATAATGCTTTTACTAGATTTAATACTATTATCACTAGTCTTAAAGCTCTTGATGAAGGTTACTCTAGCAAGAATTATGTTAGGAAGTTTCTTAGGGCTCTACATCCTAAATGGAGAGCAAAGGTCACCGCCATAGAAGAATCAAAGGACTTAGCGACACTATCACTCGATGAACTAATAGGAAACTTGAAGGTTCACGAGATGATAATCAATAAAGACTCCGATATAGTTAAAGGCAAAAGTTAGAGAGTTAGATCTCTAGCATTGAAAGCCAAGAAGGAGTCTAGTGATGAGGAATGTTCGAGTTCCGATAGTGAAGATGAAGAATATGCGTTAGCGGTTAGGGACTTTAAAAAGTTCTTTAGGAGAAGAGGTAGGTTCGTTAGGCAACCTCGTGATGAAAAGAAGACATCACAAAAGAACCGAGTTGAAAAGAAAGGGATAAGTAACAGGAAATGCTTTAGATGTGGAGATCCTAATCACTTCATAGGAGAGTGTCCCAAACCACCGAAATCCAACAACCAACGAGCTTTCATAGGAGGCTCTTGGAGTGATAGCGGTGAAGATGAAAAGAAGAAGACCAAGGACGAAACATGCCTAATAGCAAGAGAAGAACACAAAGTATCCAAGTAGATACAAAGTGTTGTCATTCTTTTTCAAGTGCAAGAGAAGAACTCAAGGTATCCAAGAAGATACAAGAGTTGTAGTTTTAGTTAGGGGTCTTGTAACATTTGTTACACACTTGTTGTATCATAGCATACATCAAGATCATTTTTTTTTTTGTGAGAGAGTGAGTGAAGATCATTGTAATCTTATAGAGATATTGATTATCTCTTGAAGCTATTGGGCTAGTGTGATTGATCAAGAAGATCAAAGTTAGATAGGATAGGTTGAGTGAAGTGAGAGTTGATCATTGTGATCGTGTCGAGAACTTGGAGATCTCTTGAAGCCATTGGGCTTGTGTGATTGATCAAGTGGATCATAGGTAGATCGGGTAGATCGAGTCTTGTGTGAAGTAGTAAAGGATCAAGTGGATCGTGGTAGATTGGTGCTAGCTAAGATTAGCACTCGACATCTAGCTTAGTGTCGGAAATAGGATAAGCGACGTGTACGGTTTTCTCCGCCTAAAGGGAGGTTGTTGACATAGTGCTTGAAACTCTCGAGTGTGGTACTTGGGGAGTGGAGTAGGGCGAAGAAGAGCTTCGTAGCCGAACCACTATAAATCCTTTGTCCCGGTTTGATCTTTCCATCCCTACTCTTTACTTTCATTACTTATTATTAGTTAGTTTAGTGTGTGGTTCATATTGGTGTTGATTGATTGCACATAAGAATCGAATCAAAGGTTTCCAATAGTAAAGTTTTTAAGAAGTCTTACAAGAATTAAAAGAACTTAAAAACCGGTAAAACTATTTAACCCCCCCTTCTAGTTTTCCACAGAATCGATATCTTATGTTCTATTCACGTGTACGTTAGCAAGGGAGGTTTGGTCGAGGGTATGTAATTGGTGCCAAGTTTCTATGAGGGATATGAATGGTTTATCCGAATGGCTAGATTGGTGTGATCAGAATGCTAATTTCCGAAATTGTAAAGTTAATCTCGAGGTTATAGGTGTTTCGACGTGTTGGTTCCTATGGAGATATCGAAATTCAGTCGTTTTTTATTCGGGGAAGATGCGGAAAAGAGACTTAGTTGATAACATTATTTTGTATTCTTTTAATTGGTTAAAGTATCGAAACCCAAAATTTTGTATTAATTGGGTTGAGTGGCTTCAAAGCCCCCTGTATTTGTATTAGTTTAGTTCCTTGCTAGACTTTTTTTTTTTTTTTTTTTTTAAGAAAAAAAAATGAAATTTACAAAACAAATTTTATTAGTTTTTCTTGTTTTCCTTTGTGACCCACAACCCTCCCTCCCTTCTTCAAAATAGAAAATACAAATATCAACTAAACGCGTTTTCTATATTTTCAAGAGTTTTAGGGAGATAAATTTCCCTTCTAAATTGTAGGAAACTAGAAGGGGGGTTGAATAGTTTACCGGTTTAAAAACTTCTTTTAAAAATCTTGTTTTAAAAGTATGCTATTGGAAACTTTGATTCGAACTCTATGTGTAATCAAACAACACCAATATGAACTACAAACTAAGCTACGTAAAAATAACAAATAAAAGTAAAGAGTAGAGTTGGAAAGATCAAACCGAGACAGAGGATTTATATTGGTTCGGCTACGAAGCTCTTCTTCGCCCTACTCCACTCCCCGAGTACCACACTCGAGAGTTTCAAACACTATATCAACAACCTCCCTTCAGGCGGAGAAAACCGTACACGTCGCTTATCTTATTTCCGACATTAAGCTAGATGTCGAGTGCTAATCTTAGCTAGCACCAATCTACCAAGGTCCACGTGACCGAACACTCAAGCCCAATGGCTTCAAGAAATCACCAAGATCTCAACACGATCACAATGATCAACACTCACTTCACTCTACTTGACTAACACTAACCTAATGACCCTTGATCTTCTTGATCAATTACACAAGCCCAATGGCTTCAAGAGATGTTCACTATCTCTATAGATCACACTTGATCTTCACTCTCACTCACAAAAAGAAAATAAACTTGATGTATGCTAAGACACAACAAGGTTGTAACAAGTGTTACAAAAACCTATCAACTATAACTCTAGTATCTTCTTGATTACTTGAGTTCTTCTCTTGCCAATGAAGAGGGATGACAACACCTTGTATCAACTTGGATACTTGTGTTCTTCTCTTGCTAGTGAAGAGGTATGAAGAGGATCACTTGAAGGATGATTGGATCACTCTTGAAACAAAGAAAAACTAATCTAAATGACCCTTAGAAGTGAAAGGTGTGAGAGGGTTTAACTAAGGGATTTTTCTGTGTGTGAAGGGTGCCTAAAACTGTGAAAGAGGTGGGTATTTATAGGCAAAGAAAATCTGAACGTTACAATTCAAAATGGTACGGACGGCTCCACTAAATGACCCACAGCTCCGTTAAATTTAACGGTACCGTGGAGCCATGGTAGACTAGGACGCTCCAAATTTTGTCTTTTCTGGTGAAAACTTATTTGGGGAAGGTTGGAGCTGATTTTGGGGGGGGAAATAGCTGTTGTGATTTTCAAACTTATTTTTCCATTAAAACATTTCTTAATATTTCAAAAATAATTTGTCATGTGTATTTTTGAAAAAATGTTTTGTCCCATTTAAAATGTGAATTTTCAAAACATGAATTCACTTCTTTGATCACTAGTCCAAGTTGTAACTTTGTTCGAGAGTGATTTGCGTAGAAACGGGATCTTCCGATTAAAAACTTGTTAGCGTTAATTTTAACGTAACGTGAGTTCACATTTTGTCATCCTCAAAACGTGAAGTAATCGAAAGATATAAATAACGTTTTTAGAACATTATTTGCATCAACATAAATTTTTACAAAACTAGAGATAGAAAACAATAGAATTTTTTCTCCAACTAAACGCACCCCTATAGGTGTTTGCTCTTACGTGGTTATACGTTATGTGACATGTTAATGTCCGATTGCAAATACGTTTAAAAGGTTGTAATTACATTTTTTTTATATACTTTTACTCTAGGTGTTTGCTCTTACGTGGTTATAAGTTATGTAAGGTTCGGATGATGGGTTTTTCCTCTTGATATACATTTTCTCTTTTGTGTTTACTAGTATCACTATGGTTGTAGGTTCTTTGTTGAAAGTATCGATTTGTGTCAATTTGTAGTCTGTGACAATCATTTGATGAATGTAATTGTTTTAGGGTCGTTGTTGTATGGCTTTTTGTACGTTCTATTTCGTAGCATCATACTAGTTTAGTTTATTAATCTCTTGTCTTGAAATGTTTAAAAAAAATAGTTAATTGCAAAAATCGTCCCTAACGTTTGGCGAAATTGCAGATTTCGTCCAAATAGTTTAAAAGTGCAAAAATCATCCCTAAATCAAACTATTTTGCAAATTTCCATCCCTGATTTCTAACTGCGTTAAGTCTATTATTTTAATAGATAAAGAACGAGGACAAAATTGTCTTTTTACCCTTGAAACTCTTTTCCACTCTTCCTGTATCCAAACCTGAGCCTTCCTCTTCGAATTAAAATCATTCAAAACCATATCATCACAATCCTCATCCTCAACATCAACAACACTACTCGTCTTCCTCTTCGACTTATAATCCTTCAAAAGCATATCATCACTATCCTCGTCATCAACATCAACAACACTCGTGGCCGTCTTAACATCCTCAACAAACTCAATCGCCTTAAAACTCTTCTTACAATTCGGACACATCAAATAAACCCTAAATACTTCCTCTCAAACTGATGCAACAATCTACAAACCGGACACGCGGTCCAAAACGTCTCAATATGACAAAAAGGTTCTAGTTAAGGATTTTATACCAGTTTGTTTTTGAGGTTATTGAGGCGGTTACGAGGATGTTGTAAGCGGTTAGCATGCCGGAGAGGTTGTTGAGAGATGGGTTGAGACGGTGGGCCCGTTTGGTGTATTTGAGAGCTGATTCGAGGTCTTTGTTGATGTAGGATTGTTCGGCCAAGGTTTTGAGATGGATTGATTCCCATTTGCTTAGGGTGGCTTCTTCTTCGAAGTCGTCTGTGGTGATGATGGTGGTGGTTGTGGCGGCGGTCATTTTTTCCGGTGGTAGGGGGATAGGAAAGGTTTTGGCTTTAGGAAAGGGATGTGGTTTTGGCTTTAGGTAGTGAGCGATGTCTGGTTGGTTATATGAGATATTTCAGTCTTGTACAAGACTATCATCATCTCCACATAGTCAAACTTCACACAATTTGGTTCTTGGATCGTTCTACCCCTTCAAAGATTCAACATTAGCTGAACTCCTTAAGGTTTATGGAGTGGGTGTTGTTCCCTTAACACGCTTAGAGTTAACTAGAGAGTTAATCTATTCGTGTTTATGACTAATACAATGTTATGATTAATTCTAACAGATTAATGAAAATGTAAAAGTAAAAACACATAAGTATTTTTCAACGTTTAAATTCTTATTAGAAATGAAAATTCTTATTAGAAATGAATCAAAGAATCTATTACCCAAGTGTTTTACGGAACAAACACTTGGGATTGAACAGACAAGGTATGGCAGTGTCTCCTATCGAAATCGTAATAGGGAGTTCAAAATTGTTTCAAACGCCAAAGGTGAGACATAGGAGGGTAGTTGTCAATATTTGAATGCTCAATAAACCAATTCCTTGTCAGAATAAAATCGAAGTTAACTATCCAAAGAAAGACGGATCACAAATCAAATCTTTATCATTAAAAAATGAGGGGGAAACATTCTTATACTCATGGTTATACACCACAAGACTTCTCATAGGAACAGAGATGGGTGAAACGAAACCAAATAGTGCCGGAAGATTCATAGGTACTTATCAAAAGCAAAAGACAAATAACAAAACATATCAAGTACGTCATCGCCATGGAGGTTCTCAGAATGCCCGAAGAGGTATCAAAATGATTAACGAAAGGATCAAAGATCAGAGTCAAAATCTGAAGATGAGGATCAAATAGTGTCAGGCAATTATTATGAAATTCTCAATGCCTTCAAGGTTTACTCAGGTTCAAATCTTAGGTGGTGCAAAACATAAGCTTTCGCTTTCCAAAAGTGATATCAACAGGATCTAACCAAAAGCAAGGCACGAATCAGAGTGATGCGGAAGAAAAGATACTTAAACGAATGCCTTATAGTCTACCCATTCCTCACTGGTCAAAACTTACGTTCCTATAGGGAAATCTTAAAGCAATTTTCAAAGGTTGTCTTACGAGCGCCTACAGGGAAAACTTAGTGGTCCTAACTTACACAGGCCAAGGGTAATTGTATTACGAATCGCAGCCTGTCTCTCTGATACCATAATTGTAACACCCCAACCCGACAAGGGTAAAGATATCACAAAAATGGTTTCATATCAGATCAAAACAAAGCATACATTTACAGTAATACAAGAATCTCAAAGGTTACAAATGAATTACTAAAATTTCAAGGTTACAAATGCGAATACAAATTCTAAAAATATAATATCTTCTAATCAACTCTAATCCAGAATAGCTATCAAGGTCTTCTAAGTCCAAGGCACTCTCCACTCATACCCAGCTTCCAAACTAAAACCTGCCGCAGGAAAAGAAATGCGGCTGAGCTTAAAAAGCCCAGTGAACAGATATATATATAAACGAAAACGAAAACAAAAGGAAACGAACATATATGGTATAGTGCAATGGAATAACATAAGGTATAGACAATGGTACAAAGTAAGAAAGGGAAAAGGGAAGGTCAGTAATCCACCACGAGCCCACACAAATCACATCACATATCACAATCCTGTAGCAATCTAGAGGGGATACCTCTCAAGTAACCAGATAATATGAGGGGTGTCCTCATGTATCAAATTGGAGTGATCAGCTCCCACATTTTGTGAAAGACGTGGATTGCACCCACCATCAGTCACCACATATATCACATATCACATCACAAATACGTACCTAGGATGCATCCATGCGCCCCCCACACAAATCACATTGGCCATAATAATATAAAGCGCGCATATCACAATCACAATGGGGACGGTGTGGCAAATCACTCGACCACACGCGAGTCATGCCATTGGTGCATCAAAGACATGGCCATGTTACCTTCATGGCTAGGAAACACATTTGGCTCGGGTATCAAACTGAAGGGTCAAAGGTCAAAGGTTCAAATCAAAGCGAAGGTTCAAACAGTCTAAGTCGTCGAATCATAGTCAAAGTCCAAATATCAAAGGTTCATAGCAAAGGGTTCATCATCGGAGGTTCATAATCAAATGGTTCATTTAAAGTAATCTTTATCAATTGGTTTTCATAACAATAACCTTTAATAACGGTTTTCACAAAAGCTTAGTCTTGAAAAGTAGTTTTCACAAAAGCTAAGTAAAATCTCAATTAAAGTAGTATCGCATCATTTATAAACATCATTTAAAAATAGTTTTCCTCACACATTTCTATGATAAAATCAAAAAGGTTTTCACATCTAATTACCAAAATCAAATGAACCCCCGAAGTATCAAATGATTCGAATACTAATATCACAAGGTAACGAACGAATATCAGATGGATCATTATAGAAGCTCAAAGCAAAAGGGTCATATCGAATATCAAGGTCAAATGAATCCAACAACGAACCACAGTGTATAGGAACATAGCAATGGCTTAGGGAAATCCTAAACAAATCAAAATCAGAAGTCAAGAGAACGAAGGCACCTTACTGAGAAGGGCAGAATATCTGTACCTTATTAGTAGAACACAAGGATAGCAAATGACAAGGACCAAATTACTCCTTCCTCGAACCTAAGGGAGTAGAAGACAGGATGACAAGTGCTTTTTAGTTATCTTTCTATTTTAAGTAACTTTCTATTTTTAGTAACTTTCCAGATTTAGTAAGTTTCCATAATTAGCAGGTTTTCAGAATTAACAGATTTCCATATTTAGCAAGATATTACTATTACAGATTAAGTTAAGTCCTTATTTAAGGATTATTATGGAATAAAGGTATATTTTATCAAGTTACAAAAGTCTAGGGTTACTTATGACAAGTTCACATAGTTTAGGGTTTTAATTGTAATTTCATCAATTTCAAAGGTATAAAATGAAAATACTTCAAGTTACTGATTTAAATACACATTTTATTCAGAATGACATCTTAATCCCTTTAGTTTCATAACTTACAGTTTATACCCCTCTAGTCACAATATTTACAAAACAAACCCTATATTTACATAATTCATGATTTAATCCCTATCATATCCATATTTACCAAACAAGCATCTTATTTTACAAAATTACAGAATGTCACATCAGAATTTTATATAGTACAAATCAGACCCCTCAGATTTCAGAAATTACACAGTTGGTCCCTTAAGTTTACAAAACTTATAGATTAAATCATAATTTAGTAACAATTACATATTAAGCCCATAAATCCTCAAAATTACACATTACACCCTTAATAACATTATTTACTCAGAATGACTTCAATTTTCTAGAATTTACACTTTTAGCCCCTCTATTTTGATTAATTCAAATTCGAAATATATATTTATTTAATTTACCAAATAATCCTTCTAATTACCAATTTAGCACAAGATACCCCTCATAAGATATTTTATACATTTTTCCCCAGATCTAGATCATCTTAAAAAAATATCCCATACGTTTGAAAAATTAAAAAACACACCCTTAAGTTTTATTTATTTATTTCGTTGCACTTTTAAATTATACAAACTAAGCCCTAAATTTTCCCATCATTAAGTAATTATTGAAACAACCTTAAAAGCACATTAAATGACCAGATCATGTCCCAAAAACCCTAACCCTAATTATTTCGATTAGGTTCTTATTATTTTTTTATTTATTTTCTTTAAAATCCGGTTTTTGAAATAATTAGCCATGATTCATTTAAGCTTCCAAAATTTGAACCAACATTTTTCTCAGGTTATATGATGCATAAGGAACTCATAAAAATTATATACAAAGTCCAAAAAAATCGTATAGCCTATTTTAGATTTTATATACGTTTTTGATACCTATAATTACCACTACATATTTAGGCCTCTATAATTCATTCCATCATTTTTCCCAGATCATATACTTCAATTTTCCGGCCATTTTCCCCCATTTTCGGTGTTCGATAAATACGGCGTCGTGATCCCATTCAAGTGGTGTCGATCAAAATGGTCATCAGATATAAACAACAAACAGATTCTGAAGGATGGATTTGGAGAATCGGTAAGAAAAATAATGCAACGGCAGCGAAAACGAGTAAGCCAATTTCTAACCCTTATACTTCTTCCATTGAGAGTATTGCATCGACGTTTTTTATAACCAATTTCCCACCAAAGTGGGATTCTAAGAATTTATGGGAATGGTGCATGGGGCATGGCAAAGTTGTTGATGTTTATATTGCAAGGAAGTTGTCAAAAGTGGGTAAACGGTTTGGTTTTATTCGATTTATGGGTGTTGGAGATGATGTGGAGTTTGCGAAGAAGTTGTCAATTGAATGGATTGGCAGTTATCATGTGTATGTGTCAGTGGCTAGATTCAAAAGATCGAATGTTAATAGGAGGGAACGTCCTGGGATGGTAAAACATAATTCGATCTTGAACAATCATGGTATGAGAAGTCAGGCATCATATGCTAATGTTGTTGCTGGTAAGGAACAAGCTGATAGTGTTCCAAGGTCCAAAGATAACAGGGAAACGAGTTTGAAATCTCTGAATCTAGAGGATAAATATTTAATTACGTTGGATGACTCGGCAGAAGTGGTGTTAGCTAAGGTAAGAGAGGTGGAAACAATGGAGAAATTGTATTCTATTCTTGAATGTGAAGGTTTTACGGATGTTGACATACACCATGTGGGAGGATTACGGGTTTGGATTGCATTCAAAAACCAATCTGCATGTCAGAAATTCAAGAATAAGGTTTCGTTGAGGCCATATTTCTCTGTTATAAATCCGGTGATGAGGAATTTTGTGGTGGACGAAAGGATGGTGTGGATCGAGATTGAGGGCCTTCCATTGTGTGCATGGAGTTCAGAGGCGCTTAAGAAAATTGGGAGAATTTGGGGCACATTCATGTTCTTTGATGATGATTCTGGAGAAAATGTGAGTTGTGGACGTCTTTGTATACGTACGTCTCACAAGAGCATCATATCAGAGGTGATTAATGTTGTGGTGGCAGGAGTGTCCTATATGGTCAGGATTCGTGAGGCTGGTTTATGGTCCATTGATATTAAAAAGCAAAATGAGGAAAGTGATTCAAATTTAAGTGTGGATGGGAGTGAAGAAGTAGATATGGAAGATGACTTGGAAATTTATGTTAATGAAAATAAGCAAGTGGAACCACAGAAAGAAGAAGCATATGTCAATTGTAAAGAAACAACACAAGATATAGGTGATTGTTCAATCAAAGATAATTTATGCGATAACGGGAGTCAAAATGACGTACGACCAGAAGAGGAGAATGCTACAAAAACGAATACTATGAAACTAAACGACAGGGATACGAGCTCAAATGACTCAGATCTTGGTAGTTGCCCACCAGGGTTTGAGTTTTTAAAATATGAGAAGAAAAATGGGACACAAATTGTTGATGAAGGTAGTAGACAGAAGAAAATGTGTTGTCCTAACCGGTTTCATTCTAGATGTGGCACTAGTTTTGGAAGCAATAGAAGGATAAGATCTCTTAGTTCGAGCAGTGATAGAAGAAAGGGTGTGAAGATGGTTACCGATGAACTTACTATCCATTAATGCGAGGGGGATTGGTAGTAGGGCGAAACGAACATGGATTAAAAACCTATGTTATCAATATGGTGTAACATTCTTGGGGGTTCAGGAAACAATAATGTCGCAGGTTAATATGCTTAATTTGAAATCAATGTGGGGAAATTTCCAATTTGATTTTGCGTGTAGTTCAGCTCGAGGTCATTCTGGAGGAATCGTTTCGATGTGGGATACTGGTACTTTTGTTAAATCTAATATCCAATGTGGTGAAAATTATGTTGTGGTGGATGGTAAGTTGTTGGGTGTGAATCAAAGATGTGTCGTCATTAACATATATGCTCCACAAGACTTAAGTGCGAGATCTCGGTTATGGTATGAAATAAAACAGATTATATGGTCTAAAGATGGTTTCTTTATTGTGTTCGGGGACTTTAACGAAGTCAGGGAGGAATCAGAAAGGTGCGGGTCGGTGTTTGATCCTCATGGGGCTGCGTTATTCAATGAATTTATTAATGATACATAATTAGTAGACTTACCAATTGGTGGTCGAATATTTACTTGGATGAACAAGTCCGGGTCAAAAATGAGCAAGCTTGATCGGTTTTTAATCTCCGAAAGTATTATTAGTGAACATCCGGAGATGTCGGTGGTGGCTTTAGACCGTACATGGTCTGATCACTCGCCTATTTTACTGCGTAAACAGAAGGTAGACTACGGACCAGTCCCGTTTCGTATATTCCATTCTTGGTTCGAAGTGCCCGGGTTTCATGAGGTCGTTCTTGAAAGTTATAACAATTTTGCAAATAATCAAGGTGATGCTTGTGTTGATCTCAAAAACAAATTGAAGCATGTTAAAGGAAGCCTTAAATTGTGGCATAGAGAGTTCAAAGAAGCCAAGATATGTACAAGAAAAAAGTTGTGTGAAGACATTCTTATGATTGAAAAGAAAATGGATGATCAGATGGCTAATGTTGAAGAGGTTCAAAATCGAGCAGTCTGGATAAAAGAGTTGGCAGAGCTTGACATAATTGATGCTCTAGATGCAACCCAAAAAGCAAAGGTTAAATGGGACATTGAAGGCGATGAAAACTCAGCATTCTTTCATGGGTTGTTGAAACAACGCCGAAGGTTGCAAATGGTTCATGTAATTATGCATGATGGCGAATGGTGTACGGATCCTGAGCTAGTAAAGAGGACATTTCTAGAGTTTTATCGTGACAAGTTTCAGGCAGGTCAGTTTCATACCCCAAACTTGCCTCAGTCTTACTATAATCAACTTACTGCCGAGGAAATTGAAGAATTAGAAAGGTTGGTTACAATTGACGAAATAAAGTATGCGGTGTGGTAATGTGGAAGTGATAAATCTCCGGGTCCGGATGGTTACTCCTCCAAGTTCGTGAAGAAGTATTGGGAGATCATGAAACAAGACATATTTAGAGTTGTGATGGAATTTTGTCAAAATAGTAATATCCCGATAGGATGTAATGCGTCTTTTATTACGTTGATCCCAAAGGTATCTAATCCCATGTTTGTTAAAGATTATCGTCCCATTTCATTGCTTGGTGTTCAGTATAAGATTATTGCAAAGTTGTTAGCTCTAAGATTGGCGAAAGTGGTTGGAAATCTAGTAAGTAGTGAATAGTCGGCGTTTGTTAAAGGGAGGCAAATTCTAAATGGGCCGCTAATGGTAAGTGAGGTGATTGAATGGTATAAATTAAAGAGGAAGAAACTAATGATATTTAAAGTTGATTTTGAAAAGGCGTACGACTCTTTGTATTGGGAATATTTTGACCATGTGATGGAGCAATTAGGGTTCGGGAGAAAATGGAGATCATGGATTCGGGAATGTCTTGTTTCAGCTAGAGTGTCAGTTCTCATAAATGGTAGCCCAACGGATGAAATTGCTTTGCATCGGGGTCTTCGCTAGGGGGACCCGTTGTCTCCTTTTTTGTTTATTTTAGCAATGGAAGGGTTACATTTAGCAATTCAAAAGGCGATAGAAGATAACAAAATTTTAGGGGCATCCGTTGGTGTGAATAGATTAAAGGTTTCACATTTGTTCTATGCAGATGATGTCATGTTTCTAACTGAATGGACAGCTAGAGATGTTGATGGCATCCTAGACGTGTTGCACGAATTTTATAATTCATCAGGTTTGAAGATCAATATCGGGAAGTCAAACATGTATGGGGTGGGAGTGTCGGTAGACGAGATCACAAATATGGCAGTCTACACCGGTTGTGCAGCGGGCTACCTGCCATTCAATTATCTAGGAATCACGATTGGGGTGAGCATGACATCTAAGGGGCGGTGGGATAGTATTGTTCAAAGGTTTAAAGATCTCCTTTCTACATGGAAGGTAAATATGCTTTCTGTAGGTGGTCGGTTTACCCTTATAAAGTCGGTGCTTGGGAGTTTGGGTATTTATTATATGTCCTTGTTTCGAGTCCCGGAAGGTGTGTTAAAATTTTTGGAGCAAATCCGTTCAACTTTTTTTTTGGGTAGTCAGGAGGACAAGATAAAGCTAACATGGGTGGCGTGGGAGAAGGTTATTGCCGAGAAGGAAAGAGGTGGTTTGGGTATTGGTAGTTTGGCGTCGTTTAATTTAACATTATTACAAAAATGGAGATGGCATTTTTTTAATGAAGATGGAGCTTTATGGTGTAATGTTATAAAAGCTATTCATGGGGAATACGGAGGGTTGGATAGTAGAGAGGTTAGTAGGGTGAAAACAGGTACTTGGGCTCGTATTATTGGATTGGTAAACTATTTGCACGACGAACATATATTAGCTCGTCATACGTTGCGGTACAATCTTGTTAGTGGTGACAAGGTGCGGTTCTGGAAGGATATTTGGTTAGATGATCAACCCTTGCTACCCGCTTCCCTCATCTTTTCAAGCTAGAAAATGATCAAAATTGTTTGGTTCGAAATCGGTGGATTAATGGTCATTGGTGGTGGGACTGGCGTCGTGATGTTAGAGGGGGAGCTGAGCATCAACAATTACAATTGCTTACTGAAGCGGTCTTGAATGTAGCTCTTCATGAAGGTCAAGATAAGCTTTGGTGGGATATTGATACCCAAGGTATGTTCTCAGTTGGCATTACAAGAAAATATATTGATAACCAGACTTTGTTAGGTTCAAATATAGCCACTAGATGGTGCTCTTCGTTGCCCAGGAAAATAAACATATTTATGTGACGAGCTAGATTAGACAAGTTGCCAACGCGTTATAATCTATCCCGCAAAGGGATCGAAATCGCATCTATTATGTGTCCTGTATGCGGGGTTTCAATGGAATCTGTTGATGCAAATAATGTTCTAAAAACGTTATTTCTATCTTTCGATAACTTCACGTTTTGAGGATGATAAAATGTGAAATCACGTTACATTAAAATTAACGTAAACAAGTTTTTAATCGGAAGATCCCATTTCTACACAAATCACTCTAGAACAAAGTTACAACTTAACTAATGATCAAAGAAGTGAATTTGAGTTTTAGACATCACATTTTTATGTGACAAAACATTTCTTTCAAAAATATACTTTACAAATTATTTTTGAATAATTAAGAAATGTTTTAATGGAAAAATAAGTTTAAAATACATAACAGCTATTTCCCCCCCCCCCCCCCCAAAATCAGCTCCAAACTTCCCCAAATAAGTTTTCACCAGAAAAGACAAAAAATGGAGCGTCTTTGTCTGACACGGCTCCACGGTTCCACTAAATTTAGTGGAGCCGTGGGTGATTTAGTGGAGTCATCCCTCTATAACGGTCAGATTTTTTCTACCTATAAATACCAGCCCTGTTCACAGTTCTTGGGCATCCTTTTTCACACAGAACTTTCTGAGTTTAATACTCTCTTCACATTTTCTTTCTTTGATCATTTAGATTAGTTTTCTTTTGTTCAAGAGTGATCCTTTCATCCTATCAAGTGATCCTCTTCAATAGCAAGAGAAGAACACAAAGTATCCAAGTAGATACAAAGTGTTGTCATTCCTCTTCAAGTGCAAGAGAAGAACTCAAGGTATCCAAGAAGATACAAGAGTTGTAGTTTTAGTTAGGGGTCTTGTAACATTTGTAACACACTTGTTGTATCATAGCATACATCAAGATCATTTTTCTTTTGTGAGAGAGTGAGTGAAGATCATTGTGATCTTATAGAGATATTGATTATCTCTTGAAGCCATTGGGCTAGTGTGATTGATCAAGAAGATCAAAGTTAGATAGGATAGGTTGAGTGAAGTGAGAGTTGATCATTGTGATCGTGTCGAGATCTTGGAGATCTCTTGAAGCCATTGGGCTTGTGTGATTGATCAAGTGGATCATAGGTAGATCGGGTAGATCGAGTCTTGTGTGAAGTAGTAAAGGATCAAGTGGATCGTGGTAGATTGGTGCTAGCTAAGATTAGCACTCGACATCTAGCTTAGTGTCGGAAATAGGATAAGCGACGTGTACGGTTTTCTCCGCCTAAAAGGAGGTTGTTAACATAGTGCTTGAAACTCTCGAGTGTGGTACTCGGGGAGTGGAGTAGGGTGAAGAAGAGCTTCGTAGCCAAACCACTATAAATCTTTTGTCCCGGTTTGATCTTTCCATCTCTACTCTTTACTTTCATTACTTATTATTAGTTAGTTTAGTGTGTGGTTCATATTGGTGTTGATTGATTGCACATAAGAATCGAATCAAAGGTTTTCAATAGTAAAGTTTTTAAGAAGTCTTACAAGAACTAAAAGAACTTAAAAACCGGTAAAACTATTCAACCCCCCCCCCCCCTTCTAGTTTTCCACAATTGGTATCAGAAGCCACGTCAGTCAAGATTTTAAAGTAAATTGTATTTTAAAACTTGAATCGATCAATGGATTCCGACAAATATCTAGAAGAGCAATCTATGCAAAGACCACCACTTTTCGAAACCGATTGTTTTATTTATTGGAAAACAAGATTCGAAACGTATGTGAAATCAAAAGACATTGATCTTTGGCATGTTATTACCGATGGTGACTTTCAACCGATTCAAATGAATCCAGTAACTAAAAAGGATGAAATAGTTTCTTATGATAAACAAAGTGATGAACTTAAAAGGAAATTAGCCAAGAATAATAAGGCTAAAATGATGATTTACAATGCCTTGCCCAAAAAGGAATTTGAAAGAATTTTCATGTGTAATACGGCAAAAGATATTTAGAAAACTTTGTTAGTCACTCACCAAGGTAATAACCAAGTCAAAGAGAACAAGATAGATCTTCTTGTTCAACAATATGAACAATTTTCCATTTTGGAAGATGAGTCAATAGATAATGCTTTTACTAGATTTAATACTATTATCACTAGTCTTAAAGCTCTTGATGAAGGTTACTCTAGCAAGAATTATGTTAGGAAGTTTCTTAGGGCTCTACATCCTAAATGGAGAGCAAAGGTCACCGCCATAGAAGAGTCAAAGGACTTAGCGACACTATCACTCGATGAACTAATAGGAAACTTGAAGGTTCACGAGATGATAATCAATAAAGACTCCGATATAGTTAAAGGCAAAAGTTAGAGAGTTAGATCTCTAGCATTGAAAGCCAAGAAGGAGTCTAGTGATGAGGAATGTTCGAGTTCCGATAGTGAAGATGAAGAATATGCGTTAGCGGTTAGGGACTTTAAAAAGTTCTTTAGGAGAAGAGGTAGGTTCGTTAGGCAACCTCGTGATGAAAAGAAGACATCACAAAAGAACCGAGTTGAAAAGAAAGGGATAAGTAACAGGAAATGCTTTAGATGTGGAGATCCTAATCACTTCATAGGAGAGTGTCCCAAACCACCGAAATCCAACAACCAACGAGCTTTCATAGGAGGCTCTTGGAGTGATAGCGGTGAAGATGAAAAGAAGAAGACCAAGGACGAAACATGCCTAATAGCAAGAGAAGAACACAAAGTATCCAAGTAGATACAAAGTGTTGTCATTCTTTTTCAAGTGCAAGAGAAGAACTCAAGGTATCCAAGAAGATACAAGAGTTGTAGTTTTAGTTAGGGGTCTTGTAACATTTGTTACACACTTGTTGTATCATAGCATACATCAAGATCATTTTTTTTTTTTTGTGAGAGAGTGAGTGAAGATCATTGTAATCTTATAGAGATATTGATTATCTCTTGAAGCTATTGGGCTAGTGTGATTGATCAAGAAGATCAAAGTTAGATAGGATAGGTTGAGTGAAGTGAGAGTTGATCATTGTGATCGTGTCGAGAACTTGGAGATCTCTTGAAGCCATTGGGCTTGTGTGATTGATCAAGTGGATCATAGGTAGATCGGGTAGATCGAGTCTTGTGTGAAGTAGTAAAGGATCAAGTGGATCGTGGTAGATTGGTGCTAGCTAAGATTAGCACTCGACATCTAGCTTAGTGTCGGAAATAGGATAAGCGACGTGTACGGTTTTCTCCGCCTAAAGGGAGGTTGTTGACATAGTGCTTGAAACTCTCGAGTGTGGTACTTGGGGAGTGGAGTAGGGCGAAGAAGAGCTTCGTAGCCGAACCACTATAAATCCTTTGTCCCGGTTTGATCTTTCCATCCCTACTCTTTACTTTCATTACTTATTATTAGTTAGTTTAGTGTGTGGTTCATATTGGTGTTGATTGATTGCACATAAGAATCGAATCAAAGGTTTCCAATAGTAAAGTTTTTAAGAAGTCTTACAAGAATTAAAAGAACTTAAAAACCGGTAAAACTATTTAACCCCCCCTTCTAGTTTTCCACAGAATCGATATCTTATGTTCTATTCACGTGTACGTTAGCAAGGGAGGTTTGGTCGAGGGTATGTAATTGGTGCCAAGTTTCTATGAGGGATATGAATGGTTTATCCGAATGGCTAGATTGGTGTGATCAGAATGCTAATTTCCGAAATTGTAAAGTTAATCTCGAGGTTATAGGTGTTTCGACGTGTTGGTTCCTATGGAGATATCGAAATTCAGTCGTTTTTTATTCGGGGAAGATGCGGAAAAGAGACTTAGTTGATAACATTATTTTGTATTCTTTTAATTGGTTAAAGTATCGAAACCCAAAATTTTGTATTAATTGGGTTGAGTGGCTTCAAAGCCCCCTGTATTTGTATTAGTTTAGTTCCTTGCTAGACTTTTTTTTTTTTTTTTTTTTAAGAAAAAAAAATGAAATTTACAAAACAAATTTTATTAGTTTTTCTTGTTTTCCTTTGTGACCCACAACCCTCCCTCCCTTCTTCAAAATAGAAAATACAAATATCAACTAAACGCGTTTTCTATATTTTCAAGAGTTTTAGGGAGATAAATTTCCCTTCTAAATTGTAGGAAACTAGAAGGGGGGTTGAATAGTTTACCGGTTTAAAAACTTCTTTTAAAAATCTTGTTTTAAAAGTATGCTATTGGAAACTTTGATTCGAACTCTATGTGTAATCAAACAACACCAATATGAACTACAAACTAAGCTACGTAAAAATAACAAATAAAAGTAAAGAGTAGAGTTGGAAAGATCAAACCGAGACAGAGGATTTATATTGGTTCGGCTACGAAGCTCTTCTTCGCCCTACTCCACTCCCCGAGTACCACACTCGAGAGTTTCAAACACTATATCAACAACCTCCCTTCAGGCGGAGAAAACCGTACACGTCGCTTATCTTATTTCCGACATTAAGCTAGATGTCGAGTGCTAATCTTAGCTAGCACCAATCTACCAAGGTCCACGTGACCGAACACTCAAGCCCAATGGCTTCAAGAAATCACCAAGATCTCAACACGATCACAATGATCAACACTCACTTCACTCTACTTGACTAACACTAACCTAATGACCCTTGATCTTCTTGATCAATTACACAAGCCCAATGGCTTCAAGAGATGTTCACTATCTCTATAGATCACACTTGATCTTCACTCTCACTCACAAAAAGAAAATAAACTTGATGTATGCTAAGACACAACAAGGTTGTAACAAGTGTTACAAAAACCTATCAACTATAACTCTAGTATCTTCTTGATTACTTGAGTTCTTCTCTTGCCAATGAAGAGGGATGACAACACCTTGTATCAACTTGGATACTTGTGTTCTTCTCTTGCTAGTGAAGAGGTATGAAGAGGATCACTTGAAGGATGATTGGATCACTCTTGAAACAAAGAAAAACTAATCTAAATGACCCTTAGAAGTGAAAGGTGTGAGAGGGTTTAACTAAGGGATTTTTCTGTGTGTGAAGGGTGCCTAAAACTGTGAAAGAGGTGGGTATTTATAGGCAAGAAAATCTGAACGTTACAATTCAAAATGGTACGGACGGCTCCACTAAATGACCCACAGCTCCGTTAAATTTAACGGTACCGTGGAGCCATGGTAGACTAGGACGCTCTAAATTTTGTCTTTTCTGGTGAAAACTTATTTGGGGAAGGTTGGAGCTGATTTTGGGGGGGGAAATAGCTGTTGTGATTTTCAAACTTATTTTTCCATTAAAACATTTCTTAATATTTCAAAAATAATTTGTCATGTGTATTTTTGAAAAAATGTTTTGTCCCATTTAAAATGTGAATTTTCAAAACATGAATTCACTTCTTTGATCACTAGTCCAAGTTGTAACTTTGTTCGAGAGTGATTTGCGTAGAAACGGGATCTTCCGATTAAAAACTTGTTAGCGTTAATTTTAACGTAACGTGAGTTCACATTTTGTCATCCTCAAAACGTGAAGTAATCGAAAGATATAAATAACGTTTTTAGAACATTATTTGCATCAACATAAATTTTTACAAAACTAGAGATAGAAAACAATAGAATTTTTTCTCCAACTAAACGCACCCCTATAGGTGTTTGCTCTTACGTGGTTATACGTTATGTGACATGTTAATGTCCGATTGCAAATACGTTTAAAAGGTTGTAATTACATTTTTTTTATATACTTTTACTCTAGGTGTTTGCTCTTACGTGGTTATAAGTTATGTAAGGTTCGGATGATGGGTTTTTCCTCTTGATATACATTTTCTCTTTTGTGTTTACTAGTATCACTATGGTTGTAGGTTCTTTGTTGAAAGTATCGATTTGTGTCAATTTGTAGTCTGTGACAATCATTTGATGAATGTAATTGTTTTAGGGTCGTTGTTGTATGGCTTTTTGTACGTTCTATTTCGTAGCATCATACTAGTTTAGTTTATTAATCTCTTGTCTTGAAATGTTTAAAAAAAATAGTTAATTGCAAAAATCGTCCCTAACGTTTGGCGAAATTGCAGATTTCGTCCAAATAGTTTAAAAGTGCAAAAATCATCCCTAAATCAAACTATTTTGCAAATTTCCATCCCTGATTTCTAACTGCGTTAAGTCTATTATTTTAATAGATAAAGAACGAGGACAAAATTGTCTTTTTACTCTTGAAACTCTTTTCCACTCTTCCTGTATCCAAACCTGAGCCTTCCTCTTCGAATTAAAATCATTCAAAACCATATCATCACAATCCTCATCCTCAACATCAACAACACTACTCGTCTTCCTCTTCGACTTATAATCCTTCAAAAGCATATCATCACTATCCTCGTCATCAACATCAACAACACTCGTGGCCGTCTTAACATCCTCAACAAACTCAATCGCCTTAAAACTCTTCTTACAATTCGGACACATCAAACTAAACCCTAAATACTTCCTCTCAAACTGATGCAACAATCTACAAACCGGACACGCGGTCCAAAACGTCTCAATATGACAAAAAGGTTCTAGTTAAGGATTTTATACCAGTTTGTTTTTGAGGTTATTGAGGCGGTTACGAGGATGTTGTAAGCGGTTAGCATGCCGGAGAGGTTGTTGAGAGATGGGTTGAGACGGTGGGCCCGTTTGGTGTATTTGAGAGCTGATTCGAGGTCTTTGTTGATGTAGGATTGTTCGGCCAAGGTTTTGAGATGGATTGATTCCCATTTGCTTAGGGTGGCTTCTTCTTCGAAGTCGTCTGTGGTGATGATGGTGGTGGTTGTGGCGGCGGTCATTTTTTCCGGTGGTAGGGGGATAGGAAAGGTTTTGGCTTTAGGAAAGGGATGTGGTTTTGGCTTTAGGTAGTGAGCGATGTCTGGTTGGTTATATGAGATATTTCAGTCTTGTACAAGACTATCATCATCTCCACATAGTCAAACTTCACACAATTTGGTTCTTGGATCGTTCTACCCCTTCAAAGATTCAACATTAGCTGAACTCCTTAAGGTTTATGGAGTGGGTGTTGTTCCCTTAACACGCTTAGAGTTAACTAGAGAGTTAATCTATTCGTGTTTATGACTAATACAATGTTATGATTAATTCTAACAGATTAATGAAAATGTAAAAGTAAAAACACATAAGTATTTTTCAACGTTTAAATTCTTATTAGAAATGAAAATTCTTATTAGAAATGAATCAAAGAATCTATTACCCAAGTGTTTTACGGAACAAACACTTGGGATTGAACAGACAAGGTATGGCGGTGTCTCCTATCGAAATCGTAATAGGGAGTTCAAAATTGTTTCAAACGCCAAAGGTGAGACATAGGAGGGTAGTTGTCAATATTTGAATGCTCAATAAACCAATTCCTTGTCAGAATAAAATCGAAGTTAACTATCCAAAGAAAGACGGATCACAAATCAAATCTTTATCATTAAAAAATGAGGGGGAAACATTCTTATACTCATGGTTATACACCACAAGACTTCTCATAGGAACAGAGATGGGTGAAACGAAACCAAATAGTGCCGGAAGATTCATAGGTACTTATCAAAAGCAAAAGACAAATAACAAAACATATCAAGTACGTCATCGCCATGGAGGTTCTCAGAATGCCCGAAGAGGTATCAAAATGATTAACGAAAGGATCAAAGATCAGAGTCAAAATCTGAAGATGAGGATCAAATAGTGTCAGGCAATTATTATGAAATTCTCAATGCCTTCAAGGTTTACTCAGGTTCAAATCTTAGGTGGTGCAAAACATAAGCTTTCGCTTTCCAAAAGTGATATCAACAGGATCTAACCAAAAGCAAGGCACGAATCAGAGTGATGCGGAAGAAAAGATACTTAAACGAATGCCTTATAGTCTACCCATTCCTCACTGGTCAAAACTTACGTTCCTATAGGGAAATCTTAAAGCAATTTTCAAAGGTTGTCTTACGAGCGCCTACAGGGAAAACTTAGTGGTCCTAACTTACACAGGCCAAGGGTAATTGTATTACGAATCGCAGCCTGTCTCTCTGATACCATAATTGTAACACCCCAACCCGACAAGGGTAAAGATATCACAAAAATGGTTTCATATCAGATCAGAACAAAGCATACATTTACAGTAATACAAGAATCTCAAAGGTTACAAATGAAATACTGAAATTTCAAGGTTACAAATGCGAATACAAATTCTAAAAATATAATATCTTCTAATCAACTCTAATCCAGAATAGCTATCAAGGTCTTCTAAGTCCAAGGTACTCTCCACTCATACCCAGCTTCCAAACTAAAACCTGCCGCAGGAAAAGAAATGCGGCTGAGCTTAAAAAGCCCAGTGAACAGATATATATATAAACGAAAACGAAAACAAAAGGAAACGAACATATATGGTATAGTGCAATGGAATAACATAAGGTATAGACAATGGTACAAAGTAAGAAAGGGAAAAGGGAAGGTCAGTAATCCACCACGAGCCCACACAAATCACATCACATATCACAATCCTGTAGCAATCTAGAGGGGATACCTCTCAAGTAACCAGATAATATGAGGGGTGTCCTCATGTATCAAATTGGAGTGATCAGCTCCCACATTTTGTGAAAGACGTGGATTGCACCCACCATCAGTCACCACATATATCACATATCACATCACAAATACGTACCTAGGATGCATCCATGCGCCCCCCACACAAATCACATTGGCCATAATAATATAAAGCGCGCATATCACAATCACAATGGGGACGGTGTGGCAAATCACTCGACCACACGCGAGTCATGCCATTGGTGCATCAAAGACATGGCCATGTTACCTTCATGGCTAGGAAACACATTTGGCTCGGGTATCAAACTGAAGGGTCAAAGGTCAAAGGTTCAAATCAAAGCGAAGGTTCAAACAGTCTAAGTCGTCGAATCATAGTCAAAGTCCAAATATCAAAGGTTCATAGCAAAGGGTTCATCATCGGAGGTTCATAATCAAATGGTTCATTTAAAGTAATCTTTATCAATTGATTTTCATAACAATAACCTTTAATAACGGTTTTCACAAAAGCTTAGTCTTGAAAAGTAGTTTTCACAAAAGCTAAGTAAAATCTCAATTAAAGTAGTATCGCATCATTTATAAACATCATTTAAAAATAGTTTTCCTCACACATTTCTATGATAAAATCAAAAAGGTTTTCACATCTAATTACCAAAATCAAATGAACCCCCGAAGTATCAAATGATTCGAATACTAATATCACAAGGTAACGAACGAATATCAGATGGATCATTATAGAAGCTCAAAGCAAAAGGGTCATATCGAATATCAAGGTCAAATGAATCCAACAACGAACCACAGTGTATAGGAACATAGCAATGGCTTAGGGAAATCCTAAACAAATCAAAATCAGAAGTCAAGAGAACGAAGGCACCTTACTGAGAAGGGCAGAATATCTGTACCTTATTAGTAGAACACAAGGATAGCAAATGACAAGGACCAAATTACTCCTTCCTCGAACCTAAGGGAGTAGAAGACAGGATGACAAGTGCTTTTTAGTTATCTTTCTATTTTAAGTAACTTTCTATTTTTAGTAACTTTCCAGATTTAGTAAGTTTCCATAATTAGCAGGTTTTCAGAATTAACAGATTTCCATATTTAGCAAGATATTACTATTACAGATTAAGTTAAGTCCTTATTTAAGGATTATTATGGAATAAAGGTATATTTTATCAAGTTACAAAAGTCTAGGGTTACTTATGACAAGTTCACATAGTTTAGGGTTTTAATTGTAATTTCATCAATTTCAAAGGTATAAAATGAAAATACTTCAAGTTACTGATTTAAATACACATTTTATTCAGAATGACATCTTAATCCCTTTAGTTTCATAACTTACAGTTTATACCCCTCTAGTCACAATATTTACAAAACAAACCCTATATTTACATAATTCATGATTTAATCCCTATCATATCCATATTTACCAAACAAGCATCTTATTTTACAAAATTACAGAATGTCACATCAGAATTTTATATAGTACAAATCAGACCCCTCAGATTTCAGAAATTACACAGTTGGTCCCTTAAGTTTACAAAACTTATAGATTAAATCATAATTTAGTAACAATTACATATTAAGCCCATAAATCCTCAAAATTACACATTACACCCTTAATAACATTATTTACTCAGAATGACTTCAATTTTCTAGAATTTACACTTTTAGCCCCTCTATTTTGATTAATTCAAATTCGAAATATATATTTATTTAATTTACCAAATAATCCTTCTAATTACCAATTTAGCACAAGATACCCCTCATAAGATATTTTATACATTTTTCCCCAGATCTAGATCATCTTAAAAAAATATCCCATACGTTTGAAAAATTAAAAAACACACCCTTAAGTTTTATTTATTTATTTCGTTGCACTTTTAAATTATACAAACTAAGCCCTAAATTTTCCCATCATTAAGTAATTATTGAAACAACCTTAAAAGCACATTAAATGACCAGATCATGTCCCAAAAACCCTAACCCTAATTATTTCGATTAGGTTCTTATTATTTTTTTATTTATTTTCTTTAAAATCCGGTTTTTGAAATAATTAGCCATGATTCATTTAAGCTTCCAAAATTTGAACCAACATTTTTCTCAGGTTATATGATGCATAAGGAACTCATAAAAATTATATACAAAGCCCAAAAAAATCGTATAGCTTATTTTAGATTTTATATACGTTTTTGATACCTATAATTACCACTACATATTTAGGCCTCTATAATTCGTTCCATCATTTTTCCCAGATCATATACTTCATATGAGGTCCAAATAAAATAAACATAACACCCATAAAATTCGTATCACATATTTTAGAATTTACGTACGTTTCAACCATTAAAAATCATAACGACCCATTAACCTTGCATGATTTGATTTTTACAATTTATATGAGTTATATATGATGTAAAAGACACTAGAAAAATACCAGATGTGGCTTTGAATGAGTGAACAAGGCGTATGAGTTTTTGATCCTCTCGGCTAGAAAATCGACACCAGAAAAACTCCTACGATCGAATCAGCTGTTCCACGACCTCAAAGCTATTTTTCCCACCTTCTCTAGACTTGTTAGAACCCAGGAAAAATAAGGATTGACCTCCAGAAAAATCGTGTGATGAATGGTGAGTTTTTGTGTGTGTTTTTGGAGCGTACGAAAGGAAATAAGAGGGATAAATATGAAACGCGTTTAGGAAGGGGAAAGTAGCATGATTCTCGGCATTTAGGTGATTTGGGTATCAATTATACTGAAATATACAAGTTTCCTTAATCATTTGATGATTATCTTCTTAATAATTCATTTAAATAAATTAATCAAATAAATAAAATGTATATGTAAATATTTCGGTTCATGTAATGGTCTTTTGAGGTGTAACCATAATTTTTTTTGGAAGTGTAAAAATGTAAAAAGGTTGTCTCAAAATTATTTCACTTCATACGTAGCTCGTTACCAGAGGTTTGGAATTTATTTGGTGCTTTATATGTGTTGTAATTAAATTTTAAAGTTTCAGGGGCAATTTGGTCATTTTGCCTGATTTCAAAATTTTGGGTTTTACATTAGGAGTGGTTGGTCTGACACTCCATGACTTTTAGCCGTTTTGTGGAAAGTTTCTTCCTGACAAGATAAGATTTGATCTTATCTTAAACTCTTCCCAGATCTTCCCGCCTTTCTTTCAGGCGTTGAGTTCTTCCGTCTTCAATCACTTAATGTTGTTGAGGAGACTGGGGTTCAGTGAGTTCTTTTCCAACACTCACTGAACCATCATCTTCTTCTTTGGCTTAAGTCCTACTCAGGGAGTACCGCTTTCCTGAGTAGTGAATCCTTCTTCTTGAATTCGCCTTAAGCATCCTGAAGATGACTCACTGAGAGACTGTTCACTCAGTGACTTGAATTGTTCTCGGTTTAATTTACACTTAGTTAATTTGTGTCCAAATCTTGTTTTAAGTATTCTTTGGTACTGATGGACCCAACAATCTCCCTCTATTTGGATATAAATTATTCCTAAGTGTTTTGATCAGTTATGAGTGAGCTAATGACTTCTACTCATACTGAATGTACTAGAATGTAAATAAGGACACTGAAATAATAAAAACATCATCTTATTAATATCATTACAAGTCCTATCCAAACTTAGTACAAAAAAGGTAGTGGTGGTATTCAGTCAGATTCATCAGTTCAACTTAATACCAAGGGCTTCAAGCTTAGGCTTCTTTGACTGCAGCTCATGTTGGTCAGGGTGCTCTCGGATTTTTCTTTTCAGATCTTGACAAAACCTCACATTCTCAGGACTCTTGATTGGAGAGGCCATCATGAGGAAACCCATCATTGCCTTGATCCCTGATAGATCAATATCATTCCACCTCTGGAAGGTTGGGTCTCCGAACTCATCAGTGAAGAACAACCCTCTTTCAGGTTGTTCGATGACCACATTCCTCCTGAATGGAACACCTTCAGGGAGAGCTCTGTTGCAGTCCAGACCAGGGACCTTGATCTCAGGCTCTACTTCAACCTTCTTTCTTTTTCTTGAAGAAGACTGAGAAGGGGCAGGCTGTTCGGCTGAAGCAGGAAGAAGAGAGGGAATGCCAAGTTCCTGAGGTGTTGCAGCCAACTTTTTATACCTCAGACTGAGGGATTTCATCAGGTTTGGCACAACAACATTTTGCTTCTTCTCAATTAGTGGACCTAGTTCATCCAGTTCTGAGATCCTAAAGTCTGCGAATCTGAAAGGGTCATGAACCTTAAAGACTCTCTTGTCATTACTTCTGTAGACAGTTAGAATTGCAAGCTTGGAGTTTTTATGAATCTTGACATCAATGATTGGTTCTTGCTTTAACCTGTTTGTCATGACCCACTGATATCTTGCAAACATGTTCTGCCTAATCTCTTCAGTCCTTTTCATTCTTTCTTCCCTTCTCTGCCTGAGGGCAGTCATTTCAGCATTCTGAGCTTCCACAAAGCTCTTACCACCTTCCCTTTTAGCAAGGTCTTTTGCCTCAATCCCAATCTTCTTAGCCTCTTCTCTTACAACCTGAATGAGAGCAAGCTTGTTCTGCCTTTCATCTTCAGCAGCTTTCTTCACTGCCTCCTCTTCCTCCATATGATCCTAAATTTCCTTTTCAGTGAGAAGTCTCATCACCCCATTGATTTCATAAGGAACCCTGACTGGTTCATCAGGGTCTGACCTTCTTTCCTTGGAGGTAGGTACCAAGATTGTGGGCTCAGGCTCAATGGTTGTGAGAATGCCCTTGCCTTTGTCTTGGCGGGATGAAGATGAGGTGGCTTCAGGATTCTCCCCCTCAGTGTGAGAAGGAGGTTGTTCTTGTTCAGGTTGTGGAGGTTTGTCTTCAGTGACTTTCTCCCCCTCAACTGTTGCTTGACCCATAGTGAGAGCAAGAGTTTGTTCGCTCACTGAAGTTGAGGAAGCTTGACCTTTGAAGGCCTGATAGATCTCAGTCATCATGGACTTGATGTCTGAGGTGTCCTTCTGAAGAGTTGAGACTTGAGTCTCAAGAGAAGCCTGAGAAGCCTCTAATGCTGTCATCCTTGGCCCAAGAGTCCAAGCCAGGGAGGAAGAAGAAGATGCCAAAGATGCCATGTGGGACTCCATAAGACCCAGGGAAGATCGGATGGAGTCCACTGAAGAGTTGAGTCCCTGAAGATGGGAGGATCTCAGCACAGTTACCAGCTCATCCAACTGAGAAGTTTGTTGCTGGTAAGTTTCTGAAGCCTAAAGAATTTTCATGTTTAGCTCAGGGTCATCTTTCACTGACTCTTGAATAGTGTCAACGCTCTTTTGTAAGTTGGTGAGAGACTCTTTGAACATTTTAAAGTTGTAATCAAGATTTGTCAAGGAGAAGGAGATAGATGACTTGTGCTCATTTACATCATCATGATAGGATTCCACTGATTCCTTCAGATTGACATAATAAACAGCTGCTTCAGTGTGCTGGTCAAACATTTCTTCAGTCAGACCTTAGAAGAGAGCCTTGTTGGTCTTTAGCAGGAACTTGACCAATTGTATCTCAGTGAGAGGAAGAATGTTGTCATACTTGCTGAGGATGTTGTCAGTATCCGAAGAACCAGCAGCTTGAGATTCTAATTCTTCACTTGGATGTGGAGATGACTGATGTGATTGTTCAGGTTGTACATCAGTTTCCATATCCTCACCAGCCTCAAAGATTTCTTCCTCACTCTCTTCCTTGAGTTCATTATCAGAATCTTCAGAATCAAGAAGAGCCTGAACATCCCCCATAGACTTGAACTCCAAAAGGTTAACCGGCTCCTCCTCATAAAAGGACTTGCCTTGGTTTTGACTAGGTCCTGACCCCGCCATAATAACTAATTTGGTTTTATCAGCCTGGCTAGTCATAATAACTGATTTCTCAGCCTGACTTTTGGGGGCAGTTCCTGAGTGAATAGATCCCCCTGAGGCGGTTGTGGGTTCCGTATCAGCGGGTGGTTTATATCCCTCTGAGTCTTTGTTCCCCTGAGCGCCTTCAACTACTGACGGGTGTTTTCCAAAAGTATCACTAGGCACTTTTTGTGATGGTTGGTGGTCCCCCTTCCCATCAGGGTTGTACTGCCCTTTTGGGGATTTAGGGTCCTTGACTCCCTTGGGTCCTGACTGTGATTTGTCAGTACCTTCATCGGGATGTGATTGGGTGTGGGTCCCCTTCTCAGTTGAGTAGTGCTGCCCAACCGAGGATATAGGACCTTTTTCTCCCTCAGGCTCTGATTGTGATTTATCAGTGCCTTCATTGGGATGTGAATAGGTTGAGGTTCCTGACTCCAATGACTTGTTTATATCAGTGGAATCATGAGGAAGAGGGGGTTTGCCCGAGGACACTGAGGATGATTGCTCAGTTCCCTCCGTTGGCCTTTGTTTTGTGGTCAGGGGGGTCTCTGTAGTGGGTGTCTTATAGGTCTGGGCCACATTCAACCCTTTTTAAGGTTAAGTTGGTTCTGGGCATCAGTCTCAGTGGCGAATGGTTTGGGTCTAACCACCTTACTGGACTGACCCTTCTTTGTCTTCTTCACCTTCTTTGTAGGTGAAGGTACTGGAGAAACAGCGTCCTCCCCTTGAATAACCTCTTCATGTAGTTAGTCAGGGCAATGGGTTGTACCTCAGTGATGCCACTAGTGAAATTGGTCTTATGTAAGACGTCAGGTTTCATACCTACGACGTCAGGCCTCACATAGTCAGAACCAAGAAGGTCTTGAAGCACACAGGAAATAAACCTAGGATAAGACAAGTGTTTTTTCCTAGATTTTCCTGAGAGCTTAGCAACAAGGTCACGGAAGATTATACCTCAGATATCTATCTTTCTACCCTCCAAGAGACTAAACAACATCAATTGTTGTGATGAGTTCAATTGCTCAGTGGAGGATTTATTCCCCCCAAGGACCTGAATGACGAATGTCATCAGGATCCTCCAGACTGGGTGGAACCAGGTTTTGACAATTGGAGCCTTTTCTAATAAGGCTCCAACGGACTCCTTAGGACGTTTAGGGTCATGAGGTCCTAAGAAGATCAACTCTCCCTTGACCTCTTGGTCAGTCGGATTGGGCTCAAAAGCCTCAGCAAAATCAAGACCAGTGGCCTTGATGAAGTCATTGTAACTGTTACACCCCGTGCCCGCTTATACTAAAAACTTTGACTTTTGACGCGGAAACGTTTGACTAAAACGGGCTCATACAAATTCTTCATTTAAATGACCAAAAACTATAACATTTAACCCTTTAAAATACTTACAAGAACATATACTCGTAAACCTTTCAAAACATTTCACACAATTTTAATAACACAACCAAACGACCTTCTGTGACCAACGATACGCCGTATCCTTTTGAGGGATACGCCGTATCAAAACTGAGAGGCCATACGCCGTATCAACTTGAAATGATACGCCGCATCTCCTTAAGCTTCTGATGCGTCGCATCCAATATACTAGATACGCCGCATCACCTTAAACTTCTGATACGACGCATCTAATATACTAGATACGCCGTATCTACCCATCCGACACAGAACATCAGCAGGAAGGCCTGCATATACTCAACATACCCATTTGTACAACAAACCTCTTATACCACTTTCGTTTTACACTAAACTTTCCAGAAATCATTCATTTAACATATCAAACATGTTCCGATAACACTTGACCCGTTTACTACTCAAAATGGGTACGTTTACACTCAAACCAAACGCCCCTTTAAACTTTACTTAAAACACATAAACCAATCTTTGACTTATCAAATAACTACCAAATCGTCATACGACTCTTGACATACACTTTGCCATGCGGCTACACTTTATAAAACATTACTTGACTCACGGGGGTACAACTTTGCTCATGAGCTCGGTATACTACCTAAGCTCCTAACTAAACACTACCTTTAATCTTGCTATTCCAACTCTTAATCCACATATCCAAGCCTTCCTTAACAACAAGCCAACCTACAAAACGGTTAGACAACTAAACCGTAAGCGATAACGCTTAGTAAGTAAAACGACTATAACATACCATTATACTTCAATCCACATAATGCATCATATACATAAACACTTACATCATGGCTTACATACTCAAGTCTCATCTAGCACATAACATCAACATATCTCATAGCATCATCTCATCACATAAGCCATAAACATGGTATCACATAAACATCAACCAAGCTCATCTTCTCAACATAAACATACATAACACAATATGATAGAAATTCATATAACATATGCTATCATCATTTTACTTACCTCAAACCAAGCTACACAACACATCAAGAACATCATCATCACAATGATCCATCATCATCATCACCATCCTTCATAAATAATAAAAACCTAACAACATAACAAATAATAACATAACAAGGGTTATCAAAACCCATCAAAACATAATCATCTTTCTAATCAAATCATCATATGATCATACCCACATCATATGATGATTTCCCACTTAAATCACTAACTTGAGAGGGATTACTTACTTGATAATCAAAGCTAAGAAAGATCATAAACATAGGTCCTTTATCTTCTTCATTAAAAGCCATCACCTAGCTCTATCTTTCCCTCCTTTTCTCCTTGGTTCGACATTCACAGGAAACACACTCTCTTTTACAGGAGAGTGTGGAAACTTATAGATAAATGGGGAAGTTTTTAGCTACAAGGGCAATTCTGTTATTTTTGCTTATTTAAGGTCGATGCGCCGTATCAATCTGCATAGATACGCCGCATCCATGCTACCCCTTATATACGCCGTATCTCCTTCTCCAATACGGCGCATGGACTATAACAAGTCGGTTCTACTTTCCATTCTACCATACGCCGCATGTAACTTCCTAGATGCGCCGCATCTAGGCTATAACATACTAACACTCAACACTATAATCATTTGCCCTTAGACAACCACATACTCTTAGTCAAACATACTTAAGCTCGGGTCAACTTCATCTAGGGTGGGGTCCCAATACCCGGGAAACGGGTCTAACAGTAACCCAGGGAGAGGGTCCTTCTCCCATTCATCACTGTGAAAGTGATGATGGATTCTTTGGTGTCTTTTGGGCTAGTAGCCACAGCAGTACACCAAAATTCCCTCAAGTAGTCATGGTAGATGACTGAGGGGGTCTTGGTAAATGCTTTTGCAATAAAACAGTTTTGAAGATATTTCATCACATTCTTGTAAGCATGGAACTTTTGTGGATAGGAAAAGTTTCCCACCACATTGTTCTTTGTGAGGTCTACGCCCTCCAATGTGAATTTCACATTAGGGGCGTATGTCACAGCTTTAGAGGAAGCCATATTTGTTGGTAAGTCTGGGTAACAAAGATGGTTGGGATTTCTTAAAGCTAAGAACACACACACTATTATGTTTTGAGAGAAAAAATGGGCAGAATTTGCTTAAGATTTCTAATAGATGTGTGTGTTGTTATTTTGGTTGGGGTATTTATAGGGAAGTGAAGTGGAGGGTATTTTAGGCATTAAGCGGATTTTATTTATTCAAAAAGAATTTTCAGAAACTGTTTTGAATAAAATGTTTTGGGATCCGCATTTAATGCCACCACTCCACTTTTTCCTGGTTTGGCGCAACAGTCAAGGTGAACAATTGAGCAGTTCTGCAAAAGTGTAATTTGCAGAGATGAGTCATCACATATCTGTAATGTGATTGGAGAGGCATTTAATGCCAAGTGGGAATGTGGGGGCCCAGAGGTGGAAGCCAGAAAGGTAAAAGAACAAATATTCTTAAATTAAATATGAGTTCAGTTACCAACCTCGGACATTTACTAACTAGATACTTAGAGCATTTAAGTTAGTATTTAATGTCTCTTGAGGACCCTGAATGAATTTTCATTCAGTGAACCTGATTGTCAGGATTTGGGTTTAGTCACTGATGGTTCTAATGTTTAGGAATTTGGGTTTAATTCCTGAGGTTCAAGGGTTCAGGAACTTGGGTCTAGTTCCTGAGGACCAAGAATTCAGGAGCTTGGGTTTAATTCCTGAGGATTAAGGGTTCAGGAACTTGGGTTTAGTTCCTGAAGTTCAGTGAGCTTTCTCACTGAAGAACACATTGAGTCAGGGACTTGGGTGTATCAGAATTTACACATATTTGGATGGAGTCAATCAGTGGACTGATTCTCAATATCCAACATTCCTAGTTCAGCTTTCAGTCTGGTGAAAGTTGGTTCATCCAATGTCTTGGTGAATATATCAGCTAGCTGATATTCAGTAGGAATGAAGTGTAATTCTATGTCACCATTCATGACATGGTCCCTGATGAAGTGATATCTAATATCAATGTGTTTTGTTCTCTGATGAAGAACTGGGTTATTTGAAATGGCAATTGCACTTGTGTTATCACAAAAGATGGGAACCATCTTGTACTGAATTCCATAGTCACTGAGTTGACTTTTCATCCAGAGTACATTTGCGCAACAACTTGATGCTGCAACATATTCAGCTTCAGCTGAGGACATGGCAACTGATTGTTGCTTCTTAGCACTCCAATAGACTAGTTTTCCACCAAGAATTTGGCAGGAGCCTGAGGTGCTTTTCCTGTCCATGTTGCATCCAGCATAGTCAGAATCTGAGTATCCTTTAAGATCAAGGCCTGAGCATTTTGGATAATATAATCTAAGGTTTGGAGTACCTTTCATGTACCTGAATATCCTTTTCACAGCAGTGATATGAGTTTCTCTTGGGTCAGATTGATATCTGGCACATAAGCAGACTGAGAATTGGATATCAGGCCTTGATGCAAGTAAATACATCAGTGATCCTATCATTCCTCTAAAAAGAGTTTGATTCACTGGTTTCCAGTAAGATCAGGACCAAGGTTGTTTGGGGGTACCATGGGAGTCTTGACTGAGGCACAGTCACTGAGCTCATACTTCTTCAGTAGGCTTCTGACATACTTCTCTTGACTGATAGAGGTTCCTTTATCAGTCTGCTTGATTTGTAGACCAAGGAAGTAAGTCAGTTCTCCCATCATGCTCATTTCAAATTTCTTTGCCATTAGTTTTTCAAACTGTTTGCAAAGTTTATAATTTGTTGAGCCAAAGATGATGTCATCAACATACACTTGTACAAGTATGACATCATTATTTGTCTTGTAGATAAACAATGTGTTGTCTATCTTGCCTCTGACAAATTTGTTTTGGATCAGGAAGGCTGAAAGAGTCTCATACCATGCCCTGGGAGCTTGTTTCAGTCCATAAAGGGCTTTGTTAAGCTTGCAGACATGGTCAGGAAACTCATGGCTTTCAAATCCAGGAGGTTGTTGAACATAAACTTCTTCTTTCAGTGAGCCATTTAAGAATGCACTCTTAACATCCATTTGGTACACTTTGAAGTTCATCTATGTAGCAAAAGCAAGGAAGATCCTGATGGCTTCCATCCTTGCTACTGGTGCAAATGTTTCTTCATAGTCAATGCCTTCTTGTTGATTATAGCCTTTGGCTACAAGTCTGGCTTTGTTTTTATTGACTATGCCATTTTCATCAGATTTGTTTTTAAATACCCATTTCATGTCAATGATTGAAACATCTTCAGGACATTTGACCAAGTTCATTACCTTGTTTCTGTCAAATTATTCCAGTTCATCATTCATGGCTTGAACCCAACTTGGATGTTTTAGTGCTTCCTTAACACTTTTGGGTTCAATTGTGGAAATGGAGTCCACAAATAGGCATTCATTGGCTGAGGTTGCTCTCAGTTCAGCAGCCATGCTTCTTGTGAGCATGCCTTCAGTAGGCTCACCAATTATATTGACAAGTTCTATATCCTGAGACCTAGTCCAACTGTCCTGAGGTCTTGGAAACTGATTAGAACTTGTAGAGGCCTAATGGGTAGGATCAGGATCAGCCACTTGATGTTCTTCAGCATCATGAGTGTCAGAGTGGGTTGACTCATCACTGTGATTGTTTAGTACCTGAGCACTTTGTACTGACTGAATGAATTCATCAGTACTTTGTGCTTCAATAAACTCAGTGATGGTTGGGTAAGGAAGGTTGTGGGGAATAATGTAATAGGAGATGTCAGCATTTGCATGGTACTGAGTGAAAGGACCATTATCAGTATGAAGTTCATCAGGAGGGTATCTTGATGATTCATCAATACCTATCTCTTCCACTGAGTTGTTAGAGACACTGATTGCATCAGTGCTTTCATCAAAGGTAACATGAAATGTTTCCTCAGTATACTGTCTCCTAGTGTTGAACACCCTGAAGGCCTTTGAGACAAGGGAGTATCCTAGGAAGTATCCATCATCAGCTTTGGCATCAAATTTTTCTAAGTGATCCTTGTTATTATGAATAAACACAGGACACCCAAAGACATGAAAGTAGCTGATGTCAGGGATTCTTCCCTTGAATAACTCATAAGGAGTTTTGCTATGTCTCTTGACAATGATGGATCTGTTTTGTGTGTAACAGGCAGTTTTTACTGCTTCAGTCCAAAAGTGTTTGGAAAGGACTGATCCATTTAGCATTGTCCTAGCTGCTTCAATGAGTGTTCTATTTTTCCTTTCAGCCACCCCATTTTGTTCAGGTGTGTAGGGTGAGGAAATTTTTTGTGAAATGCCTTTCTCATCACAGAAACATTCAAGTTCATAATTTTTGAACTCTGTTCCATTGTCAGTCCTAATCTGTTTGACTTTGATGTCATTCTGATTTTCAATGTTCCTGACAAAGGACATAATTGTTTCAGCTGCCTGACTCTTTTTGATCAGGAAGTATACCCAAGTGTATCTTGAGTATTCATCCACAATGACCAGAGTATACTTCTCATGGTTAATGGATCTAGGACTAATTGGTCCAAATAGATCCATATGGAGAAGATGAAGGCAGTTCCTGATGGAAAAGTTGGTTTTGGTTTTAAAGGATGCTCTGTGATGTTTACCTTTTTCACAAGCTGAGCATGGTTTGTCCTTTGAAAACACAAGAGATGGTAAGCCAAGGACCTTGTTTTGTTTTACAAGGTTGTTTATGTTTTTGAAGTTCAGGTGGGAGAGTCTCTTATGCCAAAGCCAGTTGAGAGTATCAGTGGCCTTGGTAAAGAGACAAGTTCCATTCTGAGTCAGACTGGACATGTCTAACACATAAACATCATGTCTTCTTGGTGCAATAAGGACAACTTCCTTATTAGCATTGAAGATGATTCCTTGTTTATCATCAAACTGAACTATGTATTTCGCATCACATAGTTGACTGACACTTATCAAATTGTATTTTAGACCATTTACATAAGCTATCCTAGTAAAGACTATACCATTGCAGTTTACTGAACCATAACCTTCAGTGAGACATGATGAGTTATCAGCAAATATCACTTTGGGTCCTGATTCATCCACATACTTGTGCAGATACTCCTTCACACCAGTCATGCTCCTTGAACATCCACTATCAAGATGCCAAACAAGATCCCTGGCATGTTTCTGCACAAATGGTAAACTGGGTCAGTTCTTTCTAGGACTCCACTTCTTGGAGGGCTTAGCTTTAAGGGTCTTATTAACATTTTCAAGTGATTTATGGTCAGTGGTGGAGTGGACTGAGCTACCACATATTATGCATTTGATTGCTGATGTAGACTCAGTGGACTGAGAGACTGACTTTGTCATACCTCTACTGGCCTGAATGGCCTTACCACGTCCTGAGGTGTTATGAGTGGAACTTCCACTATTTTCACAACAATTGTCAATTTGACAATCCTTAGGATGGTGGTCATTAAACCCACAGTAAGGGTAAGGTGCAAAAGGCTTTGCCTTTTGTTTCTGTTTCTGTTTAGAATCAGAAGGATAGTTTAAAGACTGAGCTTTAAGACTTGCCATGTTTGATGTGACTGAATGTGCTTTGTGATCAGAGGTCCTGTGATAATCCTTTTTGCAAACCATACAATAAAGGATTCTATAGCAATCGTCAGTGACATGATTGGTATAGTTACACAATTCACATCTTTTCAGGGGTTTTGAGGGTTCGGGTTTGGTTCTTGAGGAAGTTGGTTTTTGTTCCTTCTTGGATTGAGAAGATTTCTCTGAAGATGCAATCTTCTCACCAAGCTTCCTGACCATTTCATCCAACTGATTAAATTTTGAGTCAGGGCTTTGAGTTGTTACTTCAGAAGGGACTGAAGTTGATGAGTCATCAGTATTTACTGAGACTTCAAGGGTTGGTCTCTTCAGGAAGGTTGTTCCCATTCCTGATCTCTCATTTGGAGAGTGTGGTGAGAAGACCATTGGTGGGAGGCCTGAGTTTGGTGCAACACCCTGAAGGGTATTCAGTGGAGGAAGTGGTGGATATGATTCTGATTCAGACTCATTCACAGACTTAGTAATACTAACTTATTCAGTGAGTTCAAGCTTACTGAGTTGTTCAGTAAGTCCAAGCATATTTTTCAAAGCCTGACTTTCAGGAAGCAAGATCTTTCCAGTCTCAAAGTTTGGTAACTTACTGACTGGGTTGTCCCTGACAATCCAGTCATTAGACTTGGGAAGCATTTCTTGCTCAAAAGATATGCCAGCTGGAACAAAGGTTAATTCACTGTGACTCACATTGGGATCAACCATAAGAGGGTCAATTCCAATGGTTTTCTTAGAGCTTAATCCACAGTGTCAAAGACCTTGGGGTTCTTTTTGGTCCAACTTTGGATGACAACCTTTTCTTTGTTAAGTTCAGTTTGTAGGGCTTGGTTATGTCTCAAAATTTCAGTGTTCTGAATTTGTAGAGAAATTGATTCTAGTTTGGCTTGCTTCAGTACAAGCAATTCATCTCTATATTTATTCAATTCTGACACTATATTGTTATATTTTGAAAACAGGTTAAGCCTTTGTTCCTCAACAAATTTAAGGTCTACACAAA
This sequence comes from Artemisia tridentata subsp. tridentata, assembly GCA_021014915.2. NCBI lineage: Eukaryota > Viridiplantae > Streptophyta > Magnoliopsida > Asterales > Asteraceae > Artemisia > Artemisia tridentata. The sequence continues at coordinate 201,157,257 of CP139503.1, forward strand.
TATAATCCATGTAAGATTGCCAATCAGAATTATCATCCATAGAAAGTAAAGTATTTACCTTCTTCATGATGATATTTACCCACTCTCCATTCCTAGCATGGCCTTTCCCAACAGCCACCTGATCACCTTCAGAGAGTGCCATCAGTGCACTCACTCTTATTTCCTTATCTGAGGAGACCTCTTCTTCATCCCAATTATAAGCTTCAGCTACTAAAACCTTGTTCTTTGTCTGAACAGGTTTGGATGTGGGAGCAGCCTGAGACATAGAGGGATTAGTTTCAAGAATTGCAAGCTTAGCCTTAGCTTTCCTATATTTTGTTTCAAAGTCTTTTTGACCCTTGTTTTGAAATTGTTGGGTCGACTGAAACATTCTAGGTTGAAACTTGTTAGTTCCTGAGGAACTATTTCCTGAAAATTTGTAAGAAGGTTCTGAGGTAGTTTTAGAATAGCAGTCCCTAGCAAAATGACCATTTTTACCACAGTTAAAACATTCAGTGGTTTCATTTGCTTTTCCTTTAGAAAAGTTGGACTGGTTTCTTTTGATGAAACGTTTTGAACTAGCAAGGAGTGCCCTCTCTTGGAATTCCAAGTTTAAATCTTTTAGGTACTCATCACTAGTCCTTTCATCAATTTCATCCTCAGAATCTTCTTGGAAATCCTGCACAACACCATTAGTATAGAAAGCAGTTGAAATGGGTGTAGAGGTTAAGGCCTTTTTGGACTCAAGAGCTTTTGAGTCAGGATATCTCCTTGAGATCAAGTTGTCCTCATAGACAAATTTCCCATAGATTTCAGGGAGCTCAAGGGTCTGAATGTGATTAGCATTCCTCAGGCCTTGTGAGAAGTTTAGCCACTTCTCAGGAAGACTGTTGACAAAGCCAACATTTGTCTCATGCTTAGATAATATTTGATCTTATCTTAAACTCTTCTCAAATATTCCTAGATTTCAGGAGAGAAGTTGCTTTGTAAAAGTCTAAGCTTTCAATGTACAAAACACACACAACTTCTCTCCTTTTGAACCTATTTATACACAAGTATAAAAGAGTAAAAGTGATTAAAAAAAACTACAACTTGTTGAAGCAAGCGTGTCTGACAATTACAACAGTAATTGTCATTTCCAAGAACCAATGGGAATGGACTATAAAGTATTTAGGAGTGGTTGGTCTGACACTCCATGACTTTTAGCCGTTTTAGGGAAAGTTTCTTCCTGACAAGATAAGATTTGATCTTATCTTAAACTCTTCTCAAATATTCCCGCCTTTCTTTCAGGCGTTGAGTTCTTCAGTCTTCAATCACTTAATGTTGTTGAGGAGAATGGGGTTCAGTGAGTTCTTGTCCAACACTCACTAAACCATCATCTTCTTCTTTGGCTTAAGTCCTACTCAAGGAGTACCGCCTTCCTGAGTAGTGAATCCTTCTTCTTGAATTCGCCTTAAGCATCCTGAAGATGACTCACTGAGAGACTGTTCACTCAGTGACTTGAATTGTTCTCGGTTTAATTTACACTTAGTTAATTTGTGTCCAAATCTTGTTTTAAGTATTCTTGGGTACTGATAGACCCAACAGTTGGTGATATTGGTTTTTAGCTCGAGGCAGGTCACTTGTATTCTTAATACTCCCTGAGTTGCACTTATCAGTTTTAGCACACTTCCTTTTAGACACAGCTCTTGAAACTAATGAGTTAGACATTCAAGTACAACTTGCTGCAATGTGCATACCTGATTTTCGAGCTCAGTCATCGGAGTTATCCCGTCTCTTTCCTAACTTATTTCTCTTAACAAGATTGGACATCAAATACCACATCGGAGTTGTGATTTTTTTGAGTTTCGACAACAAAATTGTGTCGAGGTTAGAGATGATTAGCTCTAATTGATCTTGTCTGGATTTGTTGTGTGTGGATTGATTGATGGATCTGGGTTTGATTTGTGTTGACCGGTGGTTAAGTGAGATGGGATTTGACTAATGTTACATAAATCATTGGTGATGACGAAAAGGGAGGGGGCCATGGTAAAAAGACGGTTTTGTCCTCCCACCAAATCTATTAAAATAAAGGATTTAACGGAGTTATAAAGTTGGGACCAAAATTTGCAAAATAGTTTCATTTAGGGACGATATATGCACTTTTAAAGGATTTGGACTAAATCTGCAATTTCGCCAAATGTTAGGGACGGTTTTTGCAATTAACTCAAAAAAAAAAAAAAAAAAAAAAAAAAAAAAAAAAAAAAACTCTTGCCTTTAAAGGAATTTGAAAGGAAAGATGTACAAAAACTGTGTTTACTAAATTAAGTGGTTATTTATAAAGATTTTAGTTAGCCATTTATTGGAGAGAGTGTAGTTTTAATAAGTCCCCCAATTAAGAAATTGTAAAGGTTTTGAGCCCACATTTATCTCATTAAGAGTGTAGTTCGATCGTGGAATTTCTTTGTTTTTGTATTTCTGGAATATCTTCGCTAGGTGTTTATGGAATTATTATAGCAGGTCGGTCTAGTAATTAGGGGGCGGCAGTTCGGTCGCCTATGATACTAGGACCAATAGGTCAAAAATGAGTTTTTGCCGCAGGTGTTGAACGATCCACTCTGTGGGCTTAAGAATGGGCCAATGCAAATATAAAGCCTGGTCCAGGCCCAAATAAGTGAACAACCGACCCAATTCTACTTGCTTCTTGAATCTTTGTTTGGTGAACACAAAAACAAATAAACACTGGAATCATCTGGCGCCTTTGTAAACAAACCAACCAACTAACCCCGTTGCAACTTCATTCCCAGTGACACTGTAAGTAACATAATGTTTCTATTTATAATAATTACGATTATGATTCTGTGCTTTCAGCTGGTTTAGATATTCGATATTTAGGGTTTAAAGTTTTAGGTTAATTTGGTGCTTTTGGTCTTGGAGGGGTTAGGCATGGTCTAAAACCTGAAAGAACTAGTTAGGTAACTCTAATAACTTGTCTGAAGATTACGTAACTTTGTATCGGAGTGTCCATATCACTTCACTGCTTTAATTTAAGTAACCCCTAAGGAACGAGTTACATGTCATGCTGCTTAGCTAATTATTTATTTTATTGTTGGTGGTTTTATGTGGTTTGGTTTTAGATTTTTAGTTCATGAATTAAACATACGCAAAATATATTTTGTGCCTTTAGTTGGTTTAGAGAGAGTAATGCCATTACCAGGAATTTCCATTATCATACCGATATGTATTAAGAACCGTTTTATTTCACGCATTAAAATTGTCTAGTATTGCTAGTGAGTAGTGACCTATGTAGTTAATGTCGCCGATATCTCGGATATCGCCCCTAGAAATAATCTCGGATCAAAATATCGCCCCAAAATCTCGGATCCGATAATATCGGCGAGATTTTCCGATATTTTCCCGATGTTTTGAAATCGGCGATATTTCCGATATTTTGGCAAGATTTTAAGACTTATTAATTTCCTGTGTTTTTTTTTTTTTGCAGCCCAATTAACAACACTAATAGCCCAACTTTAAGGCAACTTTAACCCAATTAAAACCCTAATTAAGGAGATCCACATGATAGATAGTACGATACAGATACAATACGGGTAGCTTCTTCTTAGGTCTTCCTTAATCAACCATTCTTTCTTCTTCTTCCTTTTGTCTAACAGGTAATTAAATACTTCTTTTCTTCTTGACTTTATTAATTGATGATATGATTACCTGACCTTGTTTTGTGGTTTCTTAATTGAATAGATTACTTGTTACTAGCCTACTGAATTTTTAACTTATGTGATATGATAACTTGTTACTAGCCTACTGAATTTTTGAATGGCTACTGATTTTGTGATTACTAGTTTACTACTGATTTTTTTTTTTTTTTGAATGGCTACTGGTTTTTTTTAATGAATTTTTGAATGGCTAATGAATTTTTGAATGGCTACTGATTTTGTGATTACTAGTTTACTATATATATATATCCGATATCTAAAAACCGATATCTCACCGCGAAAACCGCTATTTCAAATATCGGACCTTGAATGATTGTACGTGATTTTTGACCGAGATAACTACATAGGTAGTGACATACATACTGGTTCGGGAATAACCCCCCCTCCCCCTTTTTTTTTCACGTATCTAAAATTTGGCTTTGGTTCTGTTGTACTTATACATAATTCACTACCCTTTTTGAATGACGAAATGGGAATTGTAGATTGCGTTTGGTTATAGGATGTGTTTCAAATATACAATTTAATAAACCCAAATAACGGGAATCCTCCATGCCCATTGTAAGAGTCGGGTTTAGATACGGACTCCCTGTACATTAAAACCTCACTTCGTCTCACACTTCGCTTCCTGCTTTGTTTTTTGTAAAATATGCAATCATCTTGGGGTTATGGGTTTCTGAGTCTGCCATTTTTTGTGTTCAAGGTTGTTTTATTAGGCTAGAGGTTATTTGAATCTGCAATTAAATTAATACATCACATTCGTTAGAAATTAAGATGGCCTAGTGGTTAGGCACTTTGATGTCCTCACTGGTACACATTTGGGGACGGCTAGGGAAAGGGTCGGAAACAGTCACGGGGATACCTCCGGTAGGCCATATACATCTGAGTCAAACGCTCACCCTCCCATGTAACCTCAACAGGGAATACCTTATCTGTTTATTCTTTAGAAATTAAAATTTTGGTTTAAACCCTTTTCTTCATATCAGAACTAAAAAAATAGGATTATCTAATATCTAGTGTTGCTTCAATAAACAACTGCAATGCATTGTTACATAGCTGTTTGTGATTGAGACTTCTAAGTTCTAATAAAGAACCTCAAGTGCGTAGCTACTTGTACCATATCTGAGGACCACTATGTCTAATGAAGATAATTCGTATTTTATAAGTAATACTTTAAAGACTTTGGATAGTATTCATTCAACGGTTTCAACCTTGAGTATGTTTAGATGAGTTGATATATTTGCAAGAGCTTTTGTGAGGCTGGAAGTTTTATGATAGCTGTAAATGCTTGCTGTAACTTGCTACTATGATATTGATTTGACTTTCATGTTCTCTCACACAATAAATTGTTATAGCTTGTGTAAGCTATTTGCTTAAGGTGACTTGATCAATCTTTTATCTATAAAAAAACCCATATTTAGTGTTATTTGAGTTTGCTCAACATTTTCAGCTGTTTTCTCCTTAGAATTTAATTAATAGCTCTAAATGAAGCGGATATCGTGTTGGAATGTTTTTGTTTGCTGATTCTAAATGCTAATGCTGATATTTCCTAAGTTGCTGCTAAATTACATATTAGCAAGAGACTTTAGATGTTATCTAGATCAATTACATTGGAGTCTTAGCAAGAACGATTGTGCTTAGATGATGAGATCTTTACTGCATTCCCATTCCGAAAATACATCAGTCTTTGAAGTGACACCCCAACCCACTGTTTAAATGATAAATCCAAATATTGGGGACGAGGCATGCTCAAATAAAGTTCCAGGGGACATGAGTATGTGGGCTTAAATTCATATGCATTGAGTACCATTACTACCATGTTAGCATTAATGTAGGCTACTAATTTAATTAGCGGTTCTTTTCATTTACTGCACATCATGGAGCGGTTTCCACTATTCCATGTTGGTTATTATTTTCTTTGCATTTAAGCATTAAAATGAAAAGGAAAACATAGATGATTACAAGCAAATTTGGTGTTGCTCTGACCCTAAGCAGAAGTGTAGAACATTTCTCTCTTTTTTTATTTGAGTTTTGATTGGGATATTAATAAACCATACAAACAGTTCTAAGTAGTCGTACTCATTCTCATTTCAGTGTAATCAAACTGATACCCATTGATCTTGACTATGAAACAAACACACCACTTTTGTATCTATCAATTTTCTAAAATCTTGCATTGATTTTGTTTTTACATATGCAGAGATATCACTGTCGACAGAGCCTTGCCTCTATTACATTAGCTGGAATCTGATACTGCAACACAATGGCTGAAGCCGACGTGTCATCCATCTTTTCCCAGAAGAACTCGAGACTCGCTGAGGACACTGTCTTCTATTCCATATTTCCCGACTCTTCTCTTTCACCCAACATTAAGTCCCAAAACCCTATAACAATTCCTCTTATATCCTCACAACTTCAGGCTCTCCACCTTGAAATCCTCCACTCGCTCTCATCCTACACCACTAACTACATATGGCAGCACGAACCCTTCACGATCTCACCCTCCACCCAAACACCCTGTGCCTTTTGCCCCCCTTCTTCAAATCAAATTCCCCACCTTCATGGCAAGCTCAGGTATGGAGACAATCTTGAAGACGAATGGTTCGTTGTGTTTTTACTCTTTGAAGTCTCACGCAGATTCCCGAACCTCTCAATTAGTGTATGGGATACTGATGGTGAGTTTCTCTTAATCGAAGCTGCTTTTCACCTTCCAAAATGGCTCAACCCCGAGACAAGCACCAACCGTATCTTCATCCGTGGTGGCAACTTACATATTGTTCCGACCAATCAATTCCCGAAGGTTCCTACTTTATTCGATGCACTTTCATATGTATCGACGAATGAGGAGAAAACCAAGGCTTCAAGTTCAGTTCAATTAGCCATAAGAAATCGAATTGGGGATTATCCCAATAGGGCAGTTAAGAATATGCAGAGAGTTAGGATTAGGGTTCCGGTTCTAGTGGCACAAATCTTGAAGCATGAACCATGTTTAATCTCACTAGCTGTGGAAGGGTTTTATGACAGAGACATAGATTCAATGAAATATGCTGCGAAGATGGATCGGTTTTTGCCTAATAAAAGTGCTGACGAGATAGTTGAAGTATCAGTGATAATGTCGCGTGCGATGTATGCACAGTTGATGCAACAGACATTTCAGGCCCCAAAGGGTTATCCGATGCCACCAAGGAGTGACGGTGGTTATGCTGCAGCAGAGTTGGGGATGAAGATAGCATGCGGGTTTGAAATGATTTATCAAACGAGAAAACAAGAAGGGTTGGAAGGGAAAGGAAGCACGTGGGAGGTTTATAGAGAGAGTTTAGAGAGGAGTGGCTACTTTGAAGGGTTGCTTCCTGGGTCAAAAGAGTATAAAAGATTAATGGAATACGCACAAGATTATTACCGAAAAAGTTCCTTACATTCTAGAGAAAGGTTTAATTAAAAATAGATGGTTTATCATTTATTTATAATTTTTTGCTATTTTGTCATTATTTTTGTTGCTGATGCTTGTGGTTGTTATTGCAGTGAAATAATGAGTGCTCCGGTTAGGCGCATAGATGATATCCTCTCTAATCCCGGTTCAGCAGATGAATTTAAGGGTCAAGAACTCCCTCCATCAGATGATGATTCGTGGATGTACAATGGTGAGGATGAATTAAATGCTGCTCTTCTTGAGAGACAAGAAGAGATGGAACATTACAACATGAATCATAAAAAGAATAAAAAGCCAAAAGATCACGAGGATGTGGGTCCCTCGTCTTCCTCAAATATAAATGATTATGATCTTGGTGACATAGCAAAATCAATGCAAGATTTTGTTCAGAAGATGTCAAGCTTTGAAGGAGCAGAAGTTCCTGGAGACAGGCAAGTCTTTCCTTCTATTAATTAAATGCACCGCGTATCTGTGATTTTCTACAAAAACTGATTTCGTTTTTATTGTCTCTTTCAGAAATTTAAATGACGTGGACTTCGATGTGGAGCGATTTATGAAAGAAATTGAGTCGGTAATGAAACCTCCAAATGGGGCACATGCTGATGGAGATTATGATGATGTTGATGAAGACTTTTCCTCTGGCATGGATTTGGGTTAGTTTTTATTCATATGAATCATTGTTACTACTTGCTAGTCATATTGTTACCTGAATAGAGATAGCGATTTTATGGAATTTTATCTAACTTATTTGTTTCTACCGTGTGGTGTGACCAAAACATTAATTGATCACAGATGACTCTGAAGATAGTGATTATGAAGAAGCGGGTGATGATCATGAAGACGAACAAGCAGCTTTCATGAGCTCATATTCCGATGTTCTGAGTAAGGAACTTAAAAGTACAACACTCGATAAAAGTTTTGTTCGCGCAAATGAACCGCCACTAAAGAAGGACGAGGTTAGTTTGCATTCCACTTTTGAAAAAGAATTAGTGCTTATTATTATCTACAATCTTTTTTTTTTTTTTTTTTTTTTTTTGCAAAAATAAGAGTTTCGGGTCAACCGAACCTGCTCATATTTTATAAGAACGGACATGCTGTATGTTCTTCATTGTTTACAAAACTCATCTTCATTAGTCGCAGTTAAATAGCATATGGCTTTCTGATTTTAATGGTTCTCATAGACATCATTTATGATATATATACAGGGACCATCAAATGCTTCTGGAGACGTGGACGAGGAGTTCAGTCCAGTAGATGTAGATTTGAATCTTGTGAAGAGCTTTCTTGGTTCGTTTTCTTCCCAAGAGGGACTACCTGGACCAGCTTCCAATCTGCTTGGTCTCATGGGCCTTCAACTCCCGCAAGACAACCAAAAAGAAAAATGATTATACCATCTCGATTACAATCTTCCAAGTTTCACAGGCGAAAATTACTTCTTTTTCGGAGAGGTTAGCCTTATCATTGACCAGTTTGCAACTCTTTGATCATATATACAGTAATATATGTAAAATGGTACCAATGTTGTTTCTTACAAGTATTTGATTAGAGATTTATAGTCATTAAAATTTACGGTTATCTTCTGGTGTTAAAACTGTGATATCTGCATATGCCATGGCTCCCTAAATTCATCTAGTCATTGTTTAGAGGATGCATTTCACATTCGACCCTGAGTGTGTCAAATGGGGTATGAGTTTTACTTGAAAACCGATGAGATGAAGGTCCTAAAAGATCAAAAGACGTATCTAGTGAGGTTAGAATTTTGACGACACAAGATTAAATTTGTTTCGAACCTTGTTGAAAGTGGTACTGTAATGTTTATTCGTGTGGTTTGAATTGAGGGTGGCAACCTTGTGTGTGCTGGGAAAGCTTCTAGTGTATGTGGATGTACGATCCAATATACTCTTGCCTGCTTGGTCATTTTTTTTCATCTCGTTCTTGTCAACTAACATCCCCAGGTGGGTGATAATTGTATTCAAGTTAAAGACTGAGTTTTGTAATGCTACATATACGAGGGTATTTATGGAAGAACTTATTAGTATAACAAACTCATGAACTTACAAAATCTTCGCGTAGGCACGGCATAGGAAATGAAATGATATGTAGATTACAGGAAGAGTCACAAAGATGGTAAGTTAATAGTAGTGTCCTTTAGTTCATTTACAAAGATGGTTATAGAATCTTCGAACTTATAGTTATATAGTTCATTTACAAAAGATGGTTGTAGAATCTTCGAACTTATGGTTATATGGTATCGAGAAAATATCAAAACAAAAACAGAAAAAAACCTAAAATACTGGCGAAAAGAAAAAAAAAAAGGTTTGTCAAAATCATATGTACATGAACGAAGTGTCTTTTTATTGAAAGATAATGTTCATCCAGATATTATAATTTATATAGGTTAACGATTTACTGAGACATGTAATTTAAAAAAAAAAAAAAAAAGTGCGATGGGTTTTATTTAAAAATATTAATTTATTTATTTATTTATTTATTTATTTATTATTATTTTTTAAATTATAAATAAGTGTCTAGTATGTAGAAAAATAATAGTTTCTATTACTTTCTCTTTTCTAGTTTAACTTTACCAAAAAAAAGGTAGAAAAAAGATAAAATTGTACCAAGTCGGATTCTGAAGCAGAACACACTTGCTTGTTGCTTGAATTGTCAAAGCATTGGGGCCTACATTTCTTTTGTGGAGTTACAGTCCTCCTTGTTCGTTAATGTCACATGTTAACCCTTCTACTATACAAATTACACTGTTAGTCCTAGACAAAAGGGGACATAAGTTATGTATGTTCATTTTTTTTGAACGGTAAATGGTTAATGTTTAACATAAGGTGTAGAAGTTATATACCAATTACATAGATAATGTTAACATACAAATTGTATAAACCTGCGTGTAAATACTCTAGAAAAAGAATAGTAGGAGATAATGCATAATTAAAGAACATAAATTACTCGGAGCATAAAAAAGCTTAAAAAAGAAGATATATGAATATATGATGCTTGAGATGTACGAAGCCTTAGTGATTCTAAATTTGAGGATGCAAATTTTATTGACCTTGAATATGCAATTGTCATGTCATAGGATGCTTGTCGCTAGTTAAACACGGAGAATTGTTAAAGACTGCTTCAAAAATGACTATACCTACCGTTACATGCTGGCATGTCTGAAATTGATGAGGATATGTAGATATTTTCAGTAACCAAAAGATCGCTAAAGCTTCTTTGGAGATAAACAATCCATATATACTGACAAAAAATGACATAAGCAATTTGACTTGAATGCTCGATGAGACCCAAATACCTAATAAAACCCAAATACCTTCACTAGACAACCATTTGTCTCAATATCAGTTGCATTTCTCACCTTTTATTGTATAAACCAAAAACCCGTCACTTCGAAAAGATGGAGTCTTGCATCTACTTTACAAAGGCATCCCACTGTTTATCTTTTCTAGCTTTCTCAAACTTGAATTAAATTCACCAATTGCACAAGTATCTTGCTGCATCTGCATTTGATTATAAGAGTCGTCTAAATTATCACCTGCTAAATCAAAATTTTTCCTCTGAACTACTAAACGAATTTTTTGAAATTACTTATCTGTGTTATCTTTTTCTTCACATATTTAGCCAATTATAATTATCTGTTTTTACTACCTTAAAAATAAAAGTCCACACGCTTTCATTCTTTTCTGCATACCGCACACATACAAACTCTTTTTATAGTGACATATCCAGAAATTTCGTCAAATGGTAAACTTTAGCGTTAAAATCTCAAGAAAACTTAAAACTACAAATAATGCTCAAAATGTATACCATGAAACAAAGTAGGTGCATATAGACTCAAGTATGGCCATTTTTTACCATGAAACAAAGATTTAAGGTGTGTTTGTTTCATTAAGATGTTTTAGGTCTGAATCTGACTACCACAATGTTGTTTGTTTTTTTATAATTGTCCAAATGATTTTAAGTGATCGTTTCTGCAATTTATTTAAGTAACTTATGTAGATATGAAACAACACTTTACATCATAAATATAACATCCATCAAATATATTATATTAACACGAGTCTTCAATCTCTTATCGAGTAAGAGGCAGTAAGACAAGTCCCCCACCTCTTACTGAGTAAGATGTTATATGTGTAACTGAGTCTGACTCAAAAGAAAAAAAAAAATAAGAAAAATGTCTGACCATCTCTTACTGATAAGAGCAAAAGGGCTAGTAAGATTTAAAGAAAAAAAAAAAAAAAAACAAACAAACACACCTTTAGTTAAGAAAATAAAGGAAAAGGACAATTCACAACATCTCACAAACCACAAGGACCAAATAGAAACTAAAACCCTATTTGCAGAAAAAATCCAAAAGGAGTTAGCAAAGAAATCTAATAAAAGTAAACAAATCTGGTCCACTTGGAGCATATATAACACTATAACATAACAAAGTCAAGCGTGTTGAATATTCGTTTTTGTTTTTATAAAAGAAAAAAAAAAAAAAAATGGTGTCTGGAACGACGATAGATCTGGTGAAAAATGAACTACCTGTTAATGAAGAGTCCGTGACGTTATCCGGTGACGTCATTACTGGTTTAGTTCTCGTTGATATCGTTAATGGTTTTTGTACCGTTGGTGCTGGTCATCTGGTATATATATATATATTTTTAAATAATTTTCATTATATATCTATCTTATCGTTCATGATTATGTATTGCTAAATATTATGTTAGCTGTAGTATATTCATTTCTTATTAACTGTAATGTATGTGTTACAAACTTATAGTCACTGTTTGTGTTTTAAAATGGATGGTTATTGGCCTGTTATTTAAAGTCTAAGGGCTTGTGTCTGTATCCCATGTTGTGTGAGAAGCTATTGGTTGTGAGTTTAAGTCTTGCCTAGGACATGTGAGATTGATTTCTGGCGTATACTTTTGTGAGATAGGATAGTTGTCGTTCAAAATACATAAAAGATAAATTAAAGTCGAACTAATTTTGGTTAGAGTGAATGCTGGCAAAAAGAAAAATCAAAGTCAAACTAATTTGGTTAGTGTCAATGTTGGCAAGTATCTAAGTCAGAAGTCGTTCAAATTTAGCGTGTGAGGAAACTTTAGGGTACGTTTAGTTGGTGAAAAATGGGACAATTTTCTAGATAAGTGTTCATAAGAAAATGAAAAAAAAAAATAGGAAACTTGTTCAGTCACTAATTTTCGTCTTTTTTCTAAAAGGGTGAAAAGTTCACGTTGTCTAAATTTTTAACAATTTTTTAGAAATAAAAGCCCTTCTTCTATTCTAAGAAAATCGAAATAGAAAATCAAAGAAATTTTTTTACAACTAAATGCACCCTTAGTTTTTTTTTTTTCCTAGTTCTTATATATGTGTGTAGTAGAAATTGTGAGCGACTTTGGTTTTTTAGAGATCGAACAAGCTGATTTTGTATTAAAAGGGACTTTTTGAAGGGCTCACAGTTAAAAAAGTATTTGTATAATCTTATATATTCAGAAGGGAACAAAGGCTAAAAAACAATTATATTTGTTCTTTAATTTTGAGTTTATAGTACCTCATGAGCAGTATATGGAGTTGTTTAGCAAATTTTGGGCATAAGTATATTGAGACCACTACTGCATGACAGACATGTTTACTCCATTTCTCCTTATCTTGTGCAATCAATCCGTAGGAAGGGTGATGCTTACTGTGTATTGATATGTCATATGTGTGTGTGTCACTCCTGAACAGGCTCCAACAGTACCTGACAAACAAATATCTCGAATGGTTGACAAGTCAACACAACTTGCTAAAATATTTTGTGAAAAGAAATGGCCCGTGTTTGCAATCCTTGATACACATCACCCAGATGTACCTGAGCCCCCGTATCCTCCACACTGTATAGCTGGGACAGATGAAGCCAACTTGGTTCCTGGTACCTTTTCTCATCTGGAAATTTCCAATACATCGTACAATAAAATAGTGAATATTGCTGGTTGGATTTTACATATTGATCTATTTATTGATGTTGTATTTTTGTTTCTTCTAGATTTGCAATGGTTGGAAAACGAGTCAAATGTGACACTTCGACGTAAAGACTGCATAGATGCATTTCTTGGTTCTTTTGAGAAAGATGGATCTAATGTCTTTGTGGATTGGGTTAGAAGACACCAGATTGAAACTGTAAGTTTTGTGTGGATATGTATAAACTAACAAACGGGCTTAAACAAATAATTGACTTTTTTCAAATATCCATATTGTTTTTCAGATATTAGTTGTTGGGATATGCACAGATATATGTGTACTGGATTTTGTCTGTTCTGCACTCTCTGCAAGAAACCGTGGTCATCTTACACCTTTAAGGGACGTGATTGTATATTCTGGTGGTTGTGCAACTTTTGATCTTCCACTACATGTTGCTAAAAGCATCCCTGGTGCTCTTGCTCACCCTCAGGTACACTCGTTAATATGAAGAAAATCAAACTGAAAATATACTAATGGCGTTAAGTTATCATTTATGGAATTGTTAAAGTTCACTATATGATTATGTTTTGTGAGATAGATATGCTGGTTCATTCTACGCCAGTTCTTTCGTGTATGCACTAATGCACATGTTATCTATAGAGTGATTGTTAAAGATTTGATTTATCTTACACCACCGTGATTTTTCTTGTCTAATGCATCCAGATTGTATTGTTTTAGTCTCCCAAACACATACTCACGTTAGGAAACTTGTTGGCTCATGGCTAAAGAACAATGTAGCTATGTTGGCTCCTGACTTAATCATTCTTTGTCTCTAAGATTGTTGATGCCTGTAACAACAATTTTCCATACTTGGTTTCAGTTATCATTTAATTTTTGTACTGAAATGTGTAGATATATGTTGTCGTCCTTTAACAATCGAAAACCTTGTTATGGCCTACTACCTATACAAACTTAAAATTGTATATACATAGAACATTGGCTTCTCCCAACTAAATTAAGATTAATCTTCTTCCAACTAGTCTTTTATTAAATAAAAAGTCATGAGCTTCTTACCACTAAATATTGAATTCTGCAACAGGAACTCATGCACCATGTTGGCCTTTACATGGCAAAGGGCAGGGGAGCTAAAGTGGTGTCAGAAGTGTCGTTTGCAACATCAAAGAAGGAATGATCTTGTGTTTATCATGCTCGGAAACCTGTCAGATTCTCCAATAATGTCGTTTTTGTTTTTTGTATATACGCTTTTCATTTTATACCATCACATCACAGTTGCGGTAATTGTGATTTGTACCTTCTTCTTGTATAATCAAGTCTCTAATGTATACAAGCTCAAACAGTCTTTTACAATAATTTGCAATTGAATGAGCCATAACAAGTTTTTTTCTTCTTATTTTCTATATAATCATTCTTGTGCAGTTTGTGATTTATCATAGAGAATTTTTTACCATGACTCCAAAATCCTCCTATTATTTTTGACTTTTTTAAAAGAGTAATGTTTTGTAGATTCTCATATCGTGACAAGAAAAAGAAACCAATGATACGAAAATGGAACCTTCCCATTTTATATTATGCATGCAAAGCTTTCGGATATTCAAAGAGCTATACATCGCATGGATCATGACACCCGATTTCCCTATATGAGGAACAAAGGAAACAAAGTTTCCATTGTCACTATCTGGATATACTCTGTATCTGTGGTGCTATGGCGGTGACATGATCATGAAGAACAAAAGGGAAACATGGCTTCCATTGTCAGGTATTATTCATTTGAACAACTCGTCAAGCAAGTAGAAAGACTTATATGGAGCAAGCTTTATATGCAGTGGACTTCTTTTGATGGCCTAAACACGAAAAAAAGGAAGGCTTTTTTTGCTTCTTGGATTTACTTCCAAAAATCAATGACCTCAAAGTGGTTAATTGCCGCCCTGATGACCTTCCTTTACGTTGTTGAATCCGATTGTTATAAAGGCCAAACTCCATTTCTAGTCTTTCTGTGGTCTTCTCTATTTCATGTTTCAAGGTGTCCACTTGATCTAAACCTGCTTGAAGCTCTTCATTAACTTTGTTGTTTTCTTGTTTAATGCTCAATATTTCACCTTGGAACTTTGCAGCGTGATGTGTACTGAACTTGATTTCGTCCTCTTCCACACCTTCCCTCAAAGCCTGAGTTATTTCTTCCTGGATGCTGGATAAACACGAGTTTATCACCCGGATTTCATCTTTAAGCAATGTGCTTTGTTGTAACCATGCTGTAAGTTTACTTTCCATCTCTTTAAGATTCTTGTATATCGGCTTGATATCTGATATTATATCAGTGGTAAACATAGACGTGCTAGATTTCCTTGCTAGTCCCTTCGTCTTGACTTTATTAACCTCTTCCTGAAGATCTTTGACCATTGTCTTGAATTTGTTTACTTGACGGAATGCAGCGCTGAATCTCAACCAAAAATCAAGATTCCTAGCAAGTATTGCGTCAATATCCATCCTTAGTTTTTCTTCACTTGCGGAAGCAACTTGTGGTTCATCAAGGAAGTCCATTGAAGGTATGTCTACCTTATCATCACCGATAGTTTCTTGAAGAAATTTTAGTTTTTGTCTGAGCAATTGAATCTTGTTATCCCTCTTAACAATGGCGGATTTCATGAACGAAAGATTTCCTTGGTTTCTTTTTTCTTCTTCACTTAGTTTCTTCTTGGTATCTTTGTAGATCTTCAAGATGGTTATATACTCCTCTAGAAGAATCTCATCTTTGTCTTCTAAACCGTTCAACAACATCTCTTGCCAACTTGAGTCTTCTTTCTTCTTAGATTCAAGATTAGTGGCTGTCCGTGAATTCATTAAGGCAGCCTTTTCGGCTTCCAAGCTTTGAATTTGTGTTTGTAGATCAGCGTTTTGTTTTTTTAACGTGTCTGTAAGAGATGTTTGGGATGAAACCGATGTTTCTAAGCTAGTCATTTTGTTCATGAGCTTGTCAATAATCCCTCCCAATTCTTCAGCCTTTTCGTCATTGTTTGACTTTGACTCATCGGCATTGTTGACTTGGTTCAAATCAAACTTGCGTTTAAGGGATTCAAGTTTTTGTTTAACCTCCTGGTATCTCTCGTGCTCCAACTTAACTTCCTGGGTCAACTTTTCTTGTTTCACCTCTAGCATTTCTATGGTCTCATCACTTGACTTATCATTTGAAGGATTTGCTTCGACTGTTTTCTTTGAAGCATTGTTAGTCTTGGAACCTTTTGATTTTTTACCGGGAAGTTTTGGGGCTTCGGGGATTTTGGTTGTGTTTTGACGGACGTTTTTGGCAGTGTTTGAAGGACCGACAGTGTAATCGTCATCGTCATTATAATCGACTTTATCGGGGCAAATAGAAGCTATGGTGGTGTTGGCTTTTGCCAATTCAGTTGATAATTTATCATACCGTTCAGCTAAAGATCTATAAGCACGGACTGTTTCCTCAACGAAGCTTATGACATCTGGCCGATGTTTGTAGTACATTTCTGCCCTTCTAGCGAATGAATCACCATCTTTTTGAATCAAGTTCAGAACATGCTCGACCTTATCTTCCATATCTACAAAACAGAAAAACAAAATAAATCGGTTACATAAAAATGGGTCATATACTCATATGCCTATATAGAAGTTGGGACTAACAATTTTAGTCAGGTTTAGTTAGCGGGTGATGCTACCCAACAACCTGAACATGACATCTTTTAAGTAATCGGGTTAGACATGTGAAGCCTAACCCTTATACATATAAAGCATAAGCCATGCAACAATTATGTCCGAACGGGTTGGTGGGTCAAACTGGTTAAGAGTTGACCATTTAACTCATACCTCTTTTTTTTTTTTTTTTTTTTTTTTTTTTTTTTTCATTTGACTTTTCAACTATAAAATTTGCAAAAAAAATCTTTATCTAAAAAACTTAAAACGAATTGACGAGTCAACCCGAACATGACCTGTTTATTAAACGGGTATATGGGTAACCTTTTTTATCATCGGCAACCCGTCTGTTTCCATTTTTTACCCATTTTCTTTTCAGGTTGTGACTAGAATTGTTTCCCTAACAAAATTTCCTAAAAACAAAAAAAGCTTAAATTGACCTTGAAGGTTTTGCTCGAGCCATTTCGACTGCTTGGTTCGAATGTGACTAGCCCACCACCACGAATACCCCTTGCTCGTTGCTCTTTGTGTCATCTCCAATCAAACCAGTTGATCTTCTTTCCTTCCTTGCTTGCTTCTTTTTCCCCTCTCGTTTCCTCTCCCCTTCCCCGTTTTGCTACGGAAGGAGAGAGAATCTAAGAGAGGGGGGAGAGAGACAATGAAACTTTCGGTCCAAAGGAAGGGTAGATGGAGAGTTAAATTGTAATAGCAAACAAGACAAAAAGCAAAAGGGTAATGAGATTAATTAACAACAATTGCTCTTTTTTTAGAGGCAATTTAGGAAAGAAATGAGGGTGATGGCTACATGTTATGAAGGGAACTTGGTTCTCAAAATAGTAATAACAACCTGTATATACGGCTTAGAGGCAATTTAGGACTCGAAATCTTTGCACAACCTACAAATATAAGGTGGTTTAAGATTTTTTGTGTCGCATCATTTCATCCATCTTTAGAATAATTACAAACTGGTCTATTAAATGTTTGTTTTATATTCAGTGTTCGTGTGTTATATAGAAGATGATATCTGGTCTTTGGGATAATGGCAACTTCTTTATGTTAGATTATGCCTTCCTTATCTACTCGTCACATCATTTTCTCATGGTACAGACCTCCAAATCGTTCTTGATATTGACGTGTCCCATCAATATCATTGACATGAGCGTTGATCAAAGTATCATTTTCATAGTTTGATTCTGATTTTACTTCAGGTATGTTTCCTTATCACGCACTACACAAAATTTGGTGATCAACGTTTCAGTAAGTTTAGTACAAAACATGTGACTTAACTAAATGGTCATGTTATTCTGAAAAAGTTGTATTGATATTTCTTGAGATTAAACTTCACTTTTATGAGAAAATATTTTTATCAACTGTATTTAGTGCTCAAGTTCAACATATTAATACCCTGTTTGCCATAATATTACTTAGTCTCTGATATCTAATTTCCATTAAAACGACAAATAAAAAGAATTAGGAATGCGATTACACAAAAAGAATTGTACATTAATTCAAACCGCATGTAGTACATAGTATCACAAATTGGGACGATTATCAGCATACATTTATTTCGCGAGAATTCAGACTTCATACTATATTTTCTTCTATCTTTACCAGTAAATACAAATTCGACATTGTAACACTGAGGATTCACTTTAACTAAAAGTTGATGAGAATCTTAACACAATCTGGCTTCTTCAATATCTCAAATGCTTCTTGTATATTCTCCAAATGTACTTCATGTGTGACAAGCTCATCTAATTCTATCTCCTATAGTTTCCAAAAAATTTCATTGTCAGTATCTACTACTAATCAACTCTAAACAGAAATATATAGAAAGTTAGGAACCTTTACAAACTAAAATACATTTTAAAAAGTTGTTCGAGTGTCACCTTATTCATGCATTTCTGGAATAGGATGGGAAGATCAGACTGTGTTTTTACACCACCAAACATTGTGCCCTTCAAAGTTCGACCTTGAAATAACGTTAAGCTATTAACTGTCACGTTTGTCCCCCCTGCTCCTGTTGATATTGTTGTACCTCCTCCCTGAAATCAAAATAATGATCAATCAATATTATATTTGGTTATGATGTTTTATTGTCATGTTTTTGAATCTGTTTGTAAATGTAATATTAAACGTACAATTTTGGATGCCTCAAGAGCTTCATTTAACAAGGAAGGGACTCCAGTGCACTCGAAAGAGTAGTCGACACCTAACCCATCAGTTATATCTTTCACCAAATCTGAGACTGATTTATTAGGGTGGTCCTTTGGGTTGATGAAATCGGTCATCCCAAACACCTTTCCTTTAGCCGCTTTGTTTTCATTTATATCCACACCTATTATTTTCGACACCCCTTGCATCTGTGCTCCTTTTATTGCCTGATATTTGTTTTAAACATAGACCGTTAAGTTAAGTCATGCATGGTTAATAAACATAACCAAACATATTACTTTATGCATCAATGACATGTAAGTTAGCATTATTTCTGTAAGAGTTTATGGATTATTTATTAATATTTGTATGTCCGGTTTCGAACCCGAGACTTCGGGATTGCACACATTACGTATGAGTCTCAATGTATTAATAATTAATATAATTATTTATTATTAATTATTAAATCACAAATATTCACATGGTCGAACTAGGAAAGTGAAAGGGGTTAAGTGTCGATTTATGAAACATGAGGAGGTGTAAAATAAAACTTGGAGGACAAGTTTTATTGCTATAAAAGCAACCTTTGTCTCTTGTTTTAAAAAAAAAAAAAATCGACAGACAAATTTATATCCCAAAACCGATTGAATTTATCGTACAAATATCCCTAACCGAATTTTCAATCGGTTCTATCTTTCCTTCAATCTACTACTCCCTCCGTCCCACTAAAAGTGTCCTACTTTGAATTTTCAAAGTCTTTGTTTTTCAACTTTAACTGTAAATATTTTTGTTTGTGTTATATGATACTTGATGAAAGTTATATGAATTGATTTAGTTTTAGATGTGTTTTCATTGGGTATACTTTTCATCAAGTATTATATAACAAAAAAATATATATTTAAGGTCAAAATTTAAAACAAGAGACTTTGAAAATTCAAAACAAGACACTTTGACTGGGACGGAGGGAGTCTACTAATAATCATACACGTACAGTACATCAAAAGAAGAAACAGATACACCATGCATGTGAATGCATTTATATAAAGTGTACTTTACATGCATGTGTGTATGCATGTAATTAATTTACTTTTTCTTCTTCCTGTTGACGTGCCATGTTGTATTAGATGGGATTTGATCATGTATTATATAGAACATCAAACCTTAGGTGTTGTGATGTTTTATTTGTGATACATGAACCTAGCTTTTCACTTTGAGACGCTACTAATACGTGTGTACAGGAACGAGTGACAAGCTTACTTTAGCTTGTGATCTTGGAAGTGTTACTTACCCTTGTCGATCCATCCTTAAACCCTATTAGGGTTTATATTGTTCTTGGAGCACGTGATTCCTTGTTCTTGCTAGGAATTGAAAAGGTACGTGTCTATTTAATTTAATTAATTACTTGTTCTTGTAGATCTTTCCGCTGCGTGTTCTTGATGATTATATGTGTTTATGATTTTATATATAGTTCACATATTCCAACAGTGGCATCATAAGCCTCGTTTAAAACTTGTAATTAATTACTTAAACCTAAAAATTGAATCTTGATATAGATACATGCAATTTAATTTTAGGGTTTTGATTTAAAAACCCTAATTGGTTTAAAGTGGGTCGACACCCACATGATTATTTAGGGTTTTATGGTTGATTTGTTAATCTGATAGAAACCCTAGGATTGCATGAAATTTTTTAGGGATTAATTAGTGAATACCGTATGTGATGTCACTAATTAATTAGATACGTACAATAAATATTGACATAATAATATGGACTACATGATTATGTGATCAATATGGTATCCATGACAAAATCTTGCATATTTTGTCATGGTGTGATTTGTATTGAATTGTTTGCTACATGATTTAAATAAATCTTAAATTGGGGAAGACCTCAATATATATATATTAATTAATAAGTTATGTGCAATGTGGTATCTAATTAACTAAAACTTACGCGGCCAAGTTATTTGGCGTCTGTGGTCCATTGGGCACAATGAGCTCGAAAACCAATGGGAGTTTTGTTAGTTACATACATTTAAAATTACACATAGAATTAATAATAGGATTTATTGAAAAAGGTTTGCATGTGGCTATATGATATCATTGATGATCATATATTTGTTATTATGTGTTTATTTATTTTTTGTAATTACTTGATCTTTTGTGTTTAATAATTATGATGGATTGTAACGACAAAAGAGGGTAATTTTCAAAATAAAAATAAATAAGACTAATAACTATGAAACCTTTGTAGTAATTTTAATTATTGCCAAGTCTTATGTGCCGACAGTGGTTCGCTTCGCACGGTAATTGGCTCCCAGGCGAGACTAGCAATAATTAATTTACTACATTAATTGTTTAAGCAAGAAAATCATATTTTTTAGTTGATTGATTGCAACTGTATTAAGTGGTCGAAGCGGCGGACCTAAAATTGGCAAACTAAAAAGTGGGTTCTAGTTGGTACACATTAAATTGTGACCTTAGAGGGGCACGGTTTTAACCAGCTTCGGCGGCTGTCGTCCCTACGCCCGCCTGTGCGTCAATTTTAGACTTACCAAGTACACCACGATAAATACGAAGCATCTTAAGGCAATGTTGTAATTTGTTCAACGCCTCAATTAAAAGATTTGATGATTTGAGCTGCAAATGAGAAAACGGTTTTGTTTTTGAAAACATATATGATACAAAGATGAATGCATGACATCTTTGTACATATTTTTTGATTTAACACATCAAAATTTATTACCCTGATAAATTTAAGTAATATGCCACCCAACTACAAAAAGAAACACCTAAGGTTTCATCCTACATCACTAGCAGCCAAAGCTGAATGTTGATGTTCAAAGGGTGGTCATCTAAGGGTAAATTGAGTACTTTATTGCTAGCAGCCAAAGCTGAATGCAATAAACCGATGTCAATTTACTGTTTCTTAAGTTGGTTAAACTTAATTGGGCACTTTCATTACTAGCAGCCAAAGCTGATGTAATGGAACGGCGCCAAGGCATAAAGATTTGGGGATGAAACATGCTTACATTTTGCAACCGAGGTTGGCAATATAATGTAAGTCCCAAGATTTCTAGGAATTGCAATTGGATATTGGCAATTGAGTGCAGCTCTACCTTATTGAGTACTTTCATTGCTAGCAGCCAAAGCTGATGTGATGAAACGACGTCAATTTGGATCCTAATTTTCAATGAAAACTAAATGGTGAAATTTTATTTTACCGTGGGTGTTTAATTTTCTTGAAAAGTTATTATCAAAAATACTAAATTGAATTTTGAAAATTCTTTTAATGTATTTAATGCAACATTAAAACCGTAAACATGGGATATTCTTTTAGTAGTAAATTGATCTACACCCGTAGGGGTTTTGGATAAAGTCAATTTTTGCTGAAAAGAATAAACCGAGTCCACTTTCCATGTGAAGAGTGAGACTTAATCCTATTCCTTTTCATGAATGAGAAAGGTATAATAGGAAAATTAGAATTGTCTATATTATAAGAAATAACTCATGGCGAATTTCTTAAAGAAATTGCATGGTTAGGAGTTATTAAATTATAAATTAGACTAATTACCGCAAAAGTGGTAAAAGGCAAACTAGAATATTTAATCTAGTTGTTATGCTTTAACCATTTAAAGGTGCTACATACCATGATGGGGATAGTAGACCTAACTAAGGAAGAAATTGCATACCCAATTCTTTCAAGTTAATTGCATTGATGGATATTCCATCATTTACAAAGTAGAATACATTCTTTGAAGTACCTTAGTAGCGTTACGTAAGGGATTCATCAAAGATGAAGGAAAGTAAACAGCACGCTATTTGCTTTTACTGGTAATGCAACACTTACAATGTTGTCAAAGCCAGTGGGAGCATAATGCTGAAATTACTGAATAATGAGTTCATGTAGTGATCTTAAATTCAGTGGGAGCTACAAGTCTTGGTAGTTACCCGAATTATCTCTAGAATTTCTTGAGATGATTACTTTCCAATTATAGACACTTGTGGTATTAAGGATAGTCGTGTACGTTTTCCTTACTAGACGAGGTGATTCTATATCTACTTATATCTATGACACAAATCATATTGGTCACATAAGCAAACGATTGACGTGTTGTTTATCTGATACGTAATGTTGTTCCATGCACAAGTGGGAGAAATCTTATTGTGTGCAAGCAACAACATAAAGGAATATGATTTAAATGGTTCTCTTGACTGCAAGGTAAGAGACTAATGTTCTAATGTGTTTTATACACATTCTAATTTATAGAACACTTGAAGTTAATATCTACTTTCATTACTAGATATTAATGACAAGGTAAATTACATACTTTCATCATTATCAGCCTCGGCTGATGAAATGAAACTATGTTAATTTACAAGTTTCTAAAATTAGATAATTATTAGAACAAGTGTCAATATGATAATAAGACTACTTCTAATGAGAATATTTATGTATTGTTGTAATGACATAAATAAATGAAGTAATCTTATACTACTTCATATTTAGATGTTTATGTATTCTTGGAATGACATAAATATATGAAGTAATAAATTAACTTGAAATACTATTGAAACCAAGTTGTGGGTTTCATAATTACTTTAGTTATACATGTTTATATTGTAGATATAAATATGAAGTCTTTTATTGCTATAAGACTTATACTGAAGTAAGACGTTAACTTGTTATGTTTAGACATATACAAGAAGTCATGAAGTTGATTAATGACTTATAACGTAGATTGGGATTATAACAGTTTATGTCTTTTTGGTAAGACATAGATATTAAGTGGCTTGGACAATAAGGCACTTATGTTATAAATTATGCAATTAGCTTGGAAAATCTATTGTACCATTAAATTGACTTAGTTGGTAAATAGGTGAGCCAAAAATGAAATATATATTTATCTTAAGATATTGTAAGTTTAACTCACAATATTAATCCTAATGAAATACATTGTATTGATGGTATGTTCAGTTAGGAAAATCAAACTCTTGAAAAATTGTTTGATTAAAGATAACTATATCTTCTAATCTTCCTAAAAGATATCAAGGTTAGAAATTGAGTATGGATTAAAATACTCAATTAAGACTCCAACCTAGAAGATTAATAAGACACCATTTAATATGGAATGTGATCAATCACATTAAGTCTTAAAATTGAAGTTCAGAATTTGTTAAACTACTTGTTGGGTAGGTTATTAACAAATTAATATTAAGAACTGTCAATAAGTATTTGTAAAAGTCCCAAAAGAGAACAAGTTTTGTGTTGCTCTATTTGCTAAGCATTTATAGGTAATCTATAAATTGCAAAAGGCGAGTGGGAGTTTTATCTTCAAAAGATAGAAATTACAAGATACATAATCTTCTAAATAAGCTAGAAAAATCATAATGTGGATTTAACATGTTAGTGTTAAATCTCAAAGATGATGGAATTCTCAATTCATAGATCCGCAAGGGCATCTCAAATATTTATAGAATATGTTGAGGGTTATGAGTTACAGGATAGTGATATGCCTGTTAATGAATTGCAAATGTTATTTGGCAAATTACTCATACTATGAAAAATTAGATGCAGTTCAAAAGGATAACTAGTTTGGAAACGTAGTTAATCTTAGACTCTATAGTAACACTATAGAATAGAAATGAATTTCTACAAAGGAAATGAAAATCCTAGTGATTTAAAATTCTTGTGTAGAAATCATATGGACAATATTTGTATACATATTTAATATGTGAAAAGATTATCAATCGCAATTAAGCAATTAAATGTGATTGAGATTCTTTCTAAGCACATTAAATATATAAAGATTATGATTGTCATTATTAGTTTCATTTATATGAAGTTAATAATGGAATATCAAAACTCTTTCTTGGATAATTACTTGAGCGAGGACGAAAAGCAATTGAAAGGAGTGTTTGAATTCAAATAATCTTTAATAGTATACAAAAGTGCACAATCATTTGAAAATGGATTAATGCATGCATCTAAAAGATATACTTATTTTTAATTATTAAATCTTGTTTGATTTATAATTAAAATAAGATATTTCTTAATATTCCTGAAAGCTAGTTGGAGTGATGTATTTATTTTCTTATTTCATATATGTTGTATAACATATAGGAAGTAACATTCCATTAACATTTATATGTTAAGTTTTAGTTTGGAATGAAACTTCATATAGAAAATAAAACCTTGAAATATATGTTTATTTGATTATAAACATAAGCGGTAAAATAACTAATTCTAAAAGAACATGATATTCTATTAGAATAACTAGATAGAAACATATCTTTGGAAAGATATGACATGAACAAATCTAAGTTTGAAACAAGGATTTTTCATGTACATCATGTTGCTTGTTGTGTCATGCTTGGATGCAAGATGATTGACAACATTAATATCTAATTGAAACTATTAGATAGATAAGTGTAATGGATATGGTTTAGAATTTACATCCTCAGCCTGGATTTGCTCCAAAATTCTAAATATGAACCATATGGCATATTGTTGCTTGATTGATATTGTGCTCAAATCTTGAAGGATTTGAAGATATCAAAACATTACACGATGAATGTTAAAGTTTACGGAACTTTAAAAGAGCATATTGTTGTTTGGATACAATGATGCTAGTAAGATTGAGATGACACTCAATACTAGTCATGGTAGGAGCTCATCCTTATTAGGAGACCATGTATACTAGTTGTGCTCAATATGAGCATAGTTGCATTATACAAAAAGAATTAGAATACTTTAACTACAAGGTTTGGTAGTTTAATTGTCATAAATTCGTGCATGAGGATGTCACGCATTTTATGAAGTATGTGGCAATATCTAGATAGATGAATGCACACATACAAGAATTTCATTATATGAAATAAGTATTATCAAAATTCCGATAGATCAACATTAGTTGATTTATGCCTTGTCAACGAGTATGTGGAACATGACTTGTGGCATAATTCATTAATGAGAATTATCATGCATTGATCTAGTTAGTATTTGGATAAGGGACGTGTAAACAATTATTATTTTAATGAAATAAAGTGCGGATAGCGTTTATTCTCATTATTAATATTTGTGTCCTATATTTGCATGTTTAAATCCATGAGTAAAATTATTATATTTTATTCTAAATAGTCCATTGTCAATTAATAATATGGGAATATTATTGAACTAAGACAAATGTGAGGATTGGTAGAATGGGTTGTAGGTTGAGACACCAATGTCACATGATATTCAATATTCGATAAATTGAATATAGGACTTATCCCAACCACATGATTATACTTTATGGATCGTCGTCATCAAGTATATCATGAATATTTATCCTCAGACTTGAGATGACAGATAATTGCCGAGGATGTAGCTTATTTTCTGTAAGGTGGTCTAACGCTAACCGTAAAAGGTAGTTATAAGGGCTATTTTCAGAAATGATGCGAAGTTCGAGGGTTATGCTCGCAGTCAATAAAGGATTTGTTCCTTCAACTTTGTGTTGAAGTTTAATACTGCTTGGCCACTCGTAGGATTGACAAGATGTTTGCGTGGCCACGCCCAAAGTCTATCTGGAAGACGTTCAGATGTTTTGGTAATCTTGTTCAATTACGTATAAACGAGAAACTAAATGTTAATTATGGAATGACCAAGATCCATATCCATATTAACGCGGTATTAGAAACAAAAGGATAAGTATGATGATAATATCATCACGTGGTTTTTCCAGGAGAACCACAACTCGGATCAAGCTGGGGGCATTGGGAAGGTTAAGCTAGACTGACCCATGTCATTACTATATTAATGAATATCCAAGTGGGAGCTGTTAGAGTTTATGGATTATTTATTAATATTTGTATGTCCGGTTTCGAACCCGAGACTTCGGGATTGCACACATTACGTATGAGTCTCAATGTATTAATAATTAATATAATTATTTATTATTAATTATTAAATCACAAATATTCACATGGTCGAACTAGGAAAGTGAAAGGGGTTAAGTGTCGATTTATGAAACATGAGGAGGTGTAAAATAAAACTTGGAGGACAAGTTTTATTGCTATAAAAGCAACCTTTGTCTCTTGTTTTAAAAAAAAAAATCGACAGACAAATTTATATCCTAAAACCGATTGAATTTATCGTACAAATATCCCTAACCGAATTTTCAATCGGTTCTATCTTTCCTTCAATCTACTAATAATCATACACGTACAGTACATCAAAAGAAGAAACAGATACACCATGCATGTGAATGCATTTATATAAAGTGTACTTTACATGCATGTGTGTATGCATGTAATTAATTTACTTTTTCTTCTTCCTGTTGACGTGCCATGTTGTATTAGATGGGATTTGATCATGTATTATATAGAACATCAAACCTTAGGTGTTGTGATGTTTTATTTGTGATACATGAACCTAGCTTTTCACTTTGAGACGCTATTAATACGTGTGTACAGGAACGAGTGACAAGCTTACTTTAGCTTGTGATCTTGGAAGTGTTACTTACCCTTGTCGATCCATCCTTAAACCCTATTAGGGTTTATATTGTTCTTGGAGCACGTGATTCCTTGTTCTTGCTAGGAATTGAAAAGGTACGTGTCTATTTAATTTAATTAATTACTTGTTCTTGTAGATCTTTCCGCTGCGTGTTCTTGATGATTATATGTGTTTATGATTTTATATATAGTTCACATATTCCAACAATTTCAAGTCATCTATGAATATCATAACGATTAAAGGGGGTGTAAGGTCTGCTAAAAAAATAAGCATGTAGCAATTTGCTTATAAGCAACAGCAAACCCCCTCTTACTCCATATTTGGATAAGATATATATTTTGATTGCTAATGAAACATATGTTGAATGATTGAAGGTTTTAGAAGGTACCCCGAGGCCAACAACACCAAGTCCAAACACAAACAACAGAGGAACCCTTAGAAACTTGGGCTTCCTTCCAAGGAGCACCATAGCCAGTGGTGAAGCCACATGAGAGTAAACTAGCATGTGGGAGAGACATCTTTGGGTCAATCTTGAGCACATAATTGACGTCAATGACCATGTATTCTGACCAAGTGGAGCAGCTCGCAAGGTGATATATCCTTTCTCCTGTCGCAGCAATCGACATCCTTGAAGCGCCATCATTCATTAGGCCATTAAAGCCAATTGGTAAACATGACATAAGTTGGTTTTCCCATTTTTGCAGTTCGAGCATTCTCCACATTCACCCAGGTATAGTGGTATCACTACGTCCCCTACTTTCAAACTTGTTGTCGTGTCTTCCCCAATGCTCTCAACCATCCTGTAACAATCCACGCTATTTAATTACCCGTTGAATACATAAACTAATGATTATAATTTACATATGCCATATGTGACGACAGTGACGTACGTACCCAACACCTTCATGCCCAGGAATACGAGGAAACAATGGCTGCCATGTTAAGAAAGCTGTTAGAACAAGATACACAACCATATATGAAAAACAAAAGGGGATAATCTTTTAAAAAAGCATCACACTTGTCTGTGAAAATCGGTTTCGCGGTGCGAACAAAAAATGGGTAAAAAGTGAGTAAAAAAGTTTCATAAATGACTCTATTTAGGCATTATGACCATTTTACCCTTCCAAGTTACATAAATAGTCCCTGTGGGTTTGCGAAAATTGCATCCACTGTCCTTACTCTAAATTACATAAGTGGTCCATGTCCCTACGCTGAATTGCGTCCGACGTCCATATTTTTTTTTAAATTATTTTTTTCCAGCATTTTTTTCCAAAATATTTTTTTTCAGAAATGTTTTTTCGAAATTTTTTCTTACAAATTTTTTTTTGAAAACTTTTTTTTCGAAAATAATTTCTAAAAAATTTTTTTTCAGAAAAATTTAATAGAAAAAAAAAGGTTTTAATTTCGAAAATAAAAAAATTATTTTTCTAACAAAAAATTTTCAGGAAAAAAATTTCTAAAAAAAATTTCCTAACTTTTTTTTTATTTTTTTTAATTTTTTTTTTGAAAAAAGTTTCTAAAAGATTTATTTCAGAAAAAATAAATGGAAAAAAAATTGAAAAAAAAAAATTAATTTCGAAAAAAAAAATTCTAAAAAAATTAATTTCGAAAAAAAAATTAACAAAAAGAAATGATTTCACGAAAAAAAATTAATTTTTCTAAAGAAATTAATTTTTATAAAAAAATTAATTTTGAAAAAAAAATTATTTTTTCTAAAAAAATTAATTTCGAAAAAAATTTAAGAAAAAGAAATGATCTCACGAAAATAAAAATTTTCTAAAATTTTTTTTCAGAAAAAAAATAATTTCGAAAAAAAATTCGGAAAAAAAAAATTCAAAAGAAAAAAGTTAGGAAAATAAATTTTAAAAAAAAATAGGGACGTTGGACGCAATTTAGCGTAGCGACATGGACCATTTATGTAATTTAGAGTAAGGACGGTGGATGCAATTTTCAAAAAATCTAGGGTAAAATGGTCGTTACAGATTGATTTTTATTTATTTATTTATTTATTTTTTGTCTTTATTACTTAAATAGAGTCATTTATGAAACTTTTTTGCTCACTTTTTACCCATTTTTTGTTCGCAATTATGATGCTTTTTCAAAGATTATCCCAAAACAAAAACACAAGATTAAGTAACAAGTAATTTAATTACAGGTGGTGTAGGATTAAAATTTTGTAAGGTAAATGGTGTACATTCTGTTTCTAATGTACAACATTTTAGAATATACCTTAAGCTTTATGTTTAGAAAGCCTTTGCCTAGTTAAGTATTATAGTGAAGATTGCCCCACCCCTTGTGGTGTGGTGGTAAGGCATTTGCCTTTGGGGGAAAAGACCAGGGTTCAAACCTTGGCAACGGAGATTTAATTGTAATAGGGGTAGTATAGGAGAGTTAGCCGTTAAAAAAAAAGTATTATAGTGAAGATATATTACAGTAGTAGTTTAGGAAGATGGATGGAAGGATGAAACATACAAGAGGGAAGCCCTTGCGACACAAAATATCAGTGTGACAAATGCTCGAACACAACATTTTGATCCTAACTTCTGATGCTTTTGGTGGATCGACATTTATCTCTTCTATGATCACTTGTCCACCTAACTCTCGTATCACCGCGGCTGCACCTTATTTCTGTTAGCTACAATCTTCTTACAGTTATTGACATTATGTAAATATATATGACATGTGTACCTTTACAAGTGATAACTTCAGGAATTGTATGCTTCATGTTAACCAAATCCACTGTTTGGTCAAAAAGTATAGATTGGCAGGGACACCTCAACCCTGTGTACCATAATGGTACCCATCAACCCTACCCAGCAAATGTTTGATGCCTGTGAAATACCTCCACCCAATACCCAACCATGCTGCGGATCGGATTCGAACACGCGTCCTTTGTTTGGTCAAGACATCACATGGCTGGGCCCAGGCTTCTAAGGCAGCTGGTTGATATCATTAGAGCTTATGGTCCCTAAGTGAGGACTTCCCGGTCGGTCACCCAACCCGGTACTACTCTCACTTGAGCACGCTTAATTGCTTAAGCATCTACCACTAGACCACAAAGCCCCATGAGATGAAGTATGAGGGTTGAAGTAAGTTACTCTTGTGAATCAGCTTGTAGCCTAAAATAGATGGAGTTGGTTTTATATATAGACCATATGAACTATTGTATAAATAAGTACTATATTATGACACAAGTTGTGAGTAATACAATAATAATGTTGGAGGCTATTGTTGAATATTGAAAGTTGACTTTAAATTAATAATTGATTGATGGCTGTAAAGACCAACTTTCGAGTTTGACTTTGATCACGTTCAAAATCGGCACATAATTTTTTTAAATGCATATAGGCTAACCGCTTAATGTGATGCAAGGCTTAGAGCATCATTGAATAATGTCTTCAAGGCTTGTTGAAACTTAAATTTTTGATAAATAATCGGGTGAAAGCTGTATACCTAATATATTTTTCAAATTATCCGATCTAGCTAATATACCGTTGATATTGTCATGTTCATTCAAATAATGTTTGATCTAGGTAATATCACCGGCTACCATTATACACTTGGCTTTTTTTTTTTTTTTTTTTTTTTATTATTATTATTTTTTTTTAACGCTGACCATATAAAAACACTTTCACTTTTGCTTATCTTCCACATAACATAAATAAATTGCCATGTGAAATATATTTTAAGTCTTAACATAACGTAAATGAATTGCCATGCGGAATTTGCCTTTAAAAAATGACTGCCATGTGAAATTTCTTTTATTGGAACAATATAAATAAATTTTATATCAAATAATAACAAGACAAACTGTGTCTTTTTTTAATTTACTTATTTCAACCCACCTCAAGTATTTGGACATATACAATTCAATTATTGTATTAAAACATGTGAACATAGCCAATTGGGTTGATACGGAATCTCATAATGCCGTGTGATTTAGGTATTTATTTGCTAAATGTTACCGGTCATCTATAATTTTTATTTTATATGGCTTTATTTTCATAACCATCTTAAGTACGGAAACTGTGAGAACTCTTTTAAACCAATGAAATTTTTTTAATATTAAAAATTATTATCAATTCAAAAGGGTATTATACTAAAATACAAATTTTATATTCTATTTGAATTTTTTTTATAAATCCGGATTTTTAAATATTCCAAAATTTCCCGATTTTTTTTTTAGGCTAGCATGGTTCCAGATATTATATGTGCATATATGTTTTTTCTTATAAAAGATGAGGCGCATGTATGTTTTTTAAATATGTTTCTTGTATGTAATTGTTTACACTTTTTTTTATCAACCTCTTGATATTTTGGCTAACCATTATTATTTTTGAAAGTTTGATACACGAATCAAATAAACATTTATAAAAAAAAAAAAAAAAAAAGATGCATAAATTTATATGTTACATTTCATTTAATTACAAATACAATAAAACACACATGAAATAATCACATCTTTTTATAAATTGCAAATTATCTTCATGTATAAATATGTTCATCAACTTCTAGGTCTTCAATGATCATCATCTTCAATAATCTGAAAAAATAATACACAAAAACAATTAAACCACAAACAAATAGAAAACGAAATTTAATCACAACTAGGATAACACATGCATGTTCATAGAAAACATGTATGTTTTTACTATACACCTTAATAAAGCTAAAAGATAAACATGCATGTTCATAGAAAACATGTATGTTTTTTTTTACCATACACCTTCATAAACATAATGGCTAAAGATGCATGTACATAGAAAACATGTATGTTTTTACCATACACCTTAATAAAGCTAATAGATAAACATGCATGTTCATAGAAAACATGTATGTTTTTTTACCATACACCTTGATAAACATAATGGCTAAAGATGCATGTTCATATAAAACATTTATGTTTTTTTCATACACCTTAATAAAGCTAATAGATAAACATGCATGTTCATAGACTAAAATGTCTTTTCTCCTTCAAGAACTTATCAAGCTTTTCGAATATCTTGACACACTCAATAGTTCGTAACCTCAGTAAAAAATAAAAGCTCATAACCATTAAAGAAAAGCAAAAGAGGAGACAGCGAGAAGTGAATCTTTCTTAAGACTTAATAGCAAAAACATCCCACTAACTGACTAAAGAAATATATAATTCATGAATAAACAAACATATATATATATATATATATATATATATATATATATATATATATATATATATAAATAAACATACATATATATATAACAAAAATTTCACTCACAATCTCAATATCCAAAATGTCATAGAAGATTTATCTCATAGAGGTCCCATTAGCATCCATTATATAATTATCAAAGTGTTTGTTGTCGTAGACTGCCATTGCAAACAATATAAAGTGGCGATAACATGTTTTTCCGAAAGAACCAGCGGCGGCCACAACTTTTTTGGCAGCACAAGCGGCGGCAGCAGCCTTTTCCTTCCTCTTTCTTGTCTTCAATTATGGGAGAGAGAACCAAAGAGATAAAAACTGAAACTGTATTTGAAAGGGGCGGCTAGGGTTATGGTGGATCTGATCGGATCTAATTAGGGTTATGGTGAAAACAACCCTTATACATGGATCTGTACACTTACATTTCATGTTTTTTATATTGAGTAACAAGAAACAACAAAAAATGAAATATAATTCGGATTAAGAGGGGGCGGCTCTCAGATCTGGAAACAACATGAAGGTGGTTATGGTAGTGACTAGGGTTTTCTTTTGAAGGAGAGAAATACGAAAGATATTGGAGATCCTGAATTTGATAGTAAATATAGGACGGTTTTTAAATTGATTCATGTAAAATTACATAAATGCCCACATCAAATAATTAACTAGATATGGTTATTTTTTTATTTACAAAAATGCCATAATGATTTTCATCAATTGATCTTATCATCCAAGGGTCCAAATAGAGTTCTCACAGTTCCCACACTTAACAGGGTTCTGAAAATAAAGTTACACTATATATATATATATATATATATATATATATATATATATATATATATATATATATATATATATATATATATATATATATATATATATATATATATATATGTGTGTGTGTGTGTGTGTGTGTGTGTGTGTGTGTGTGTGTTATAACAGCATTATTATCACTTTATCTTATTGTATAATGTCTTCGAGGCTTGCTGTCGCTTATTTGTTTGTTTAATAGATATCGAATAATTTTTTTTTCTTAATTATTCACTAATCTTTGGTTTTTTTTTATCTTTTATGGGTAGTGATGACCATTGATGACTACCCTTTCAAATTACATGAATGGTCCATGTGGGTTTGCGAAAATTGCATTCACTATTCTTAGGGTAAATTACATAAAACGGTCTCTGTTGTTTGGAGAAAATTGCATCCAGCGTCCCTAATTTTTTTTATCCATTCATTATGGTTTTGAACCATTACGTTTTTATATACGTTTTTATATATTTTAAATTTACGTTTTTATCTACATTTTTATATACGTGTTTTTATACACGTTTTTAAACATGTTTTTATATACGTTTTTATACACGTTTGTATTATTTAAAAACCTATATAAAAACGTAGATAAAAACGTATATAAAAATGTAGATAAAACGTAGATAAAAACGTATATAAAAACACGTAGATAAAAACGTAACGGGTCAAAACCACGAGTGGATCTAAAAAGAAAAAGTTTAGGGACGGGTGGATGCAATTTTCGTTAAACTACAGGGACCATTTATGTAATTTACCCTAGGGACGGTGGGTGCAATTTTCGCAAACCCACAGGGTAAAATGGTCATCACAGGTTTTCACTATAAAAAAAAAAAAAAAAAAAAAAAAAAGCCTTTCTGAACAATTAAGGAAAAAATATTATTCGATACCTATAAAAAGATGAAGTGGCAAGTAAGATATTTTTATCCCTATTTTTTTTTTGATAAATAATTTGCTCAATAATATATTTTCAAATAGCAAAATACGTTTTCGAAGAGCATAAAAACACCCTAAACTATACCTGTGTGAAAGTCTCAAATAATTGTAAAGTCACCCAACCAAACGGTTGATGGTGCACTAAGTGGAAGTAACGACCGATGAAGCAACGGGTAGCCGGCGACAAATCGACAATTACAAACTTGGTGTATTAACGGTTTGTTTTATTTTAAGTGTTGTGTTATCTAGAACAGGATATTCGGTCATTGGGATAACAGCAACTTCTTGTTGTTGGATTATAGCTTCGTTATCTTCTCGTCACAGACTCACGGTATATTTTTTGGAACAGGCTTCCAAATCGTTCTTGATATTGATGTTTCCCGTCAATATCAACGACATAAGCGTTGATCAGTATCGTTTTCATAGTTTGATTCTCATTTTACTTCTGACATGTTTTGTTATCACCTAGCTAGTACAAAGATTTGGTGCTCAGCATTTCAATAAGTTTTGTACATAACATGTGACTTAACTAAATGGGCTTATTATTTTAATTAAAGTTATATTAATTTTTCTTGAGATTAAACTTCCTTTCTATGAAACAGATTTTATCAACTGAATTTAGTGCTCAAGTTCAAACATATTAACATCCTAATTGCAATAACATTTCTTCTCTCTAATATCTAATTCCATTAAGACAAAAATAAAAAGAATTAGAAATGCGATTACACAAACAAATTTCACATTGATTTAAACATCAAGTAGTACATAGTATCAAAAAATTGGGATGACCATCGGCATACATTTTACTTCACGGGAATTCAGACTTCATACTTTATTTTCTTCAATTCTTTGTCAATACATAGTAGGATTCGACGTTGTAACATTGAAAATTCACTTTAACTAAAAGTTGATGAGAATCTTAATACAATTTGGCTTCTTCAATATCTCAAATGCTTCTTGTATATTCTCCAAATGTACTTCATGTGTGACGAGTTCATCTAATTCTATCTCCTGCAATGTTCATCCATATTAATCCACTTTAAACAGAAATAATCGGGTGAAAGCTAAAGGATACCTAATATATTTTTCAAATTACCTGATATAGCTAATATACTTTTGATATTGTCATGCTCGCTAAAATAAATTCAAATAATGTTTGATCTAGCTAACATCACCGACTACCATTATACATTTTTTTTTACGTGGACATAACTGTAAGTATTAGGGTTTTTTTTTTCTTTATTTTTTTTGTTTGTTTACCGCTGACCATATAAAAACACTTTCACTTTTGCTTATCTTCCAAAAAAAAAAAAAAAACACAGTTACCATCATATGATTCGTAAGATTTGTAAAGCCAAAGGTAATTTCGTTACTAGTGATTTCCATACCCTTTGTTACTCTTTAATCTTACTTTCAAATGATTTGTAAACCCTAATTTAGGGGGAAAAATTGGGAACCCTTATTTTTTCGATTATGTAATTACTAATTTTGAATATCTAATTTTCAATTACATGTTGTTAATTAACGAGTGATTTCACAGTAAAACTGCATCACGATGGGGGGTTTTTTGTCCCAAACCCTCTCAAATACGTTCACGGTGAGTGTCAAATTATAAACGACATCCAATTTGAAGAAATGCAAGTTCGGCATTTGTTTGAGATAGTTAAAAGTTTAGTGCCTAATGTGCCTAGAAATTGTATTTCTATGTTCCTGGAACAACACTGTTTGGAGGCATTAGGGAGCTTAAAACACAAGATGATATGGAAGAGTTTATGGTTTTGGGATTTGGGAATGGAAATAGGATGGGCTTGTATCTTGACAATGATAATTTGCATACTGAGGATGTTAGGGAAGATGATGAGGAATTGTCTGAGGATGAGGACCTTGAAAATGTTGACTTTCATACACAAAGTAAACATAATGTAGTATTTGAGAAGTTGACAGTAGAATATCCTTTTTTTAACCAAGCTTGTAGGTAAATGTAATTTCATTGGCACAAGATATGACCTCATACCACCTTTAAGTGGTACATGTATAGTTGAAGAGGATGACCCTGAGGATGATGTCATAAATGTTAAGTAAAAGATAAAAAAAGGTGTGAAGTATCCTTAGTACGACCCAAATACACCTTGGAAGCCAATCCTTGGAATGAAATTTGAGAATCCTCAACAATTGAAACATGCACTGTCTGATTATGGTGTTGCACATGGATACAAGTTGTGGTATTATAAGAGTGACTACACGTCTTTGCTTGTTTACTGTGGTAGAGATGTAGAGTTGGGTAGGTGTGCTGGTAAAAAGAAGAAAATAAGAAAAAGAAGGCAGATAATGAGGGTGAGAAAGGTAAAGGTAAGATGCCTGAAAAGGTTAGGAAATCACCACTTAAGGTTCAAAAGAAGGTAAAGTGGATAAGAATGAGAGTTCTAGAACACAAGGGTCATCATGTCCATTTAGACTTTGAGCTTCTTGGATGATGTAACACCCACAAAATTTTCATTATAGCAGCGGAAGTCTAATTGGGGTATTACTGAGAGGATCGAAGACCAAATCATAGAAAACAGCCCAAAAGAGGCATTTTTAAATATTATAGGTCCATAATAAGAATTCAGTTACAAAGCGTTACATCAGAGTGCAAACTGTTGATATAAATAATGCCTAAACACGTTATTAATATTTTTCGATATCTCTACGTTTTGATAATCACAAAATGCAAAATCATTAAACGAAAGATTATGACGTAAACAAGTATTTAGTTGTAAATATCTATTTTAACAACTTAATCACTTAAGGTATGAATAAACAAATGCCTAATACATTATATGATCAAAGAAACTTTTTCTTAATCACTAGATTTTTTATAAAATGACACAAACATTTTATATCTTTTACAAAATCATTTTTGGAAATTAAAGGAAAATGTTTAATCCATAATAAATTTATGAATTCAAATTTTCAACCAAAAATGAAAAAAATGTTCCAGAAAAACCTTCCCCACAAAAAGACAAAGCTGTGGCAACGGATATAAGGGGCGGCCCCCTTAATTATTAAGGGGACCGGCCCCCTAATTAAGGGGACCGGCCACGCTCCTCTAGCCCCCAACTTTGCCTATAAATACTGGTTCATTCCTGGACTTTTTCCTCACCTTTTGCACCCCAAACCTTCTGTTCTAAATCTCTTCTTATCATTTCTAAATCCTTTGATCATATATTCTTAAGCATTGGTTTCTAAGTGATCCAAACTTCTACCATCCAAGTGCAAAAGAAGAATACTCCTTCAAAAAACTAGAGAAGAAGTATTGTAGTTTAATTCATATTGTCTTGTAGTTGTGTAAAGTATTTGATAAGGTGTTGTGTAGTTAGTAGATCAAAGTGTAAGTAAGTAGTAGTGTTGTAAAGAAGTAGTGTAGAAGTTGTGAAGCCGTCGTGAAGAAGTTGTGAAGCCGTCGTGAAGAAGTTGTGAAGAAGTAGTGAAGAAGTTGTGTAGAAGTTGTGAGAT
Organism: Artemisia tridentata subsp. tridentata; assembly: GCA_021014915.2. Classification (NCBI taxonomy): domain Eukaryota; kingdom Viridiplantae; phylum Streptophyta; class Magnoliopsida; order Asterales; family Asteraceae; genus Artemisia; species Artemisia tridentata. The sequence continues at coordinate 201,195,065 of CP139503.1, forward strand.
TGGTTCTAGCTACGATTAGAACTCGACATCTAGCTTTGTGTCGTAAAATTGGTGTAAGCGAAAGTTGTGTAAGGTTTTCTCCGCCATAAGGGAGCTTGTTGACATAGTGAAGAAAACTCTTGAGTTAGGTGTTTAAGGAGTGGAGTAGGGCAAAGAAGGTGTCCTTGTAGCCGAACCACTATAAATTCTTTGTCTCGCGGTTCGATCTTTCCATCTCTATCTTTCATTTCATTTCATTACTTTACTTGCATTATTAATTTAGATTTACTTATATTTGTTCATATTGTTCAAGAGTTGAGTTCACATAAATTCGAATCTAAGTTTTTAAAAGTAAACAAAGTTTTTATAATAAATTAAAAAGACGTAAAACTATTCAACCCCCCCTTCTAGTTTTCCACAATTGGTATCAAGAGCCACGTCAAACAAGATTTTTAAAATAAATTGTATTTTAAAACTTGAAACGATCTATAGAATCCGAAAAATATTTAGAAGGGAAATCTATGCAAAGACCACCACTATTCGAGAGTGATGGTTTTCTTTATTGGAAAAATAGATTCGAAATTTATGTGAAATCAAAAGATCTTGATCTTTGGCATGTTATTACCTATGGTGATTTTCCCCCTATTCAAAATAATCCTTTAACTAAAATAGATGAAATTGTACCTTTTGAAAAACAAAATGATGATTTGAAAAAGAAACTAGCAAAAAATAATGAGGCTAAAATGGTAATTTATAATGCATTACCACGCAAAGAATATGAACGAATTTTTATGTGTCAAACCGCAAAAGAAATTTGGGATTCTTTATTAATCACTCACCAAGGTAATAGTCAAGTCAAAGACAACAAAATAGATCTTCTTGTTCAACAATATGAACAATTTACAATTCCTGAAGAGGAATCTATTGATAATACATTTGCTAAATTTAACACTATTATCACAAGTTTAAAAGCACTTGATGAGACTTTTTCTAGCAAAAATTGTGTAAGGAAATTTCTTAGGGCATTACATCTGTCACAACTCGTAATTTCATGTCATTTTCCAAACCTCGACAATTTACTATTCACGAGTTACTATTTGTGGAAAACTAGAAAGGGGGGGGTTGAATAGTTTTACGTCGTTTTAATTTTATATTTGAAAAACTTTGTTTCCTTTTGAAAGTTAGATTCAAGTTTATGTAAAAGGTAATACTTAAGCAAAATTATTAATTATATGTGTATCCTTTTTGGTTTGTTATAAGCGCTTTGTTTTTATGAATGAAGTTTCAATTTGATCTTTATGTGAAACTAGCTCCTAAATTATACTAACAATTATATATGCCTATATGTATAGAAGTAATGAAGAAGTAAATAATGAGGTAAGTAAGAGATGGAAAGATCTAACCGAGACGCAAAGGATTTATAGTGGTTCGGCTACAAGGACACCTTCCTTGCCCTACTCCACTCCCCGAGTCACCTACTCGAGAGTTTTCTTCACTACTTCTAAGCTAAATTTCTTAATCATTTCTTTAATATACTTAGATTGATTAAAGAAGATACCATCTTCCATTTGTTTTATTTGTAGACCAAGGAAGAAATTTAATTCACCCATCATGCTCATATCAAACTCGTCATGCATGATCTTTGCAAAATCATTGCATAGTTCTTGACAAGTTGAACCGAATATAATGTTGTCAACAAATATTTGAACGATGATGAGATGTGAATTTCGTTTCTTCGTGAAAAGTGTATTGTCTACCATCCTCATGGTATACTCATGTTTAAGCAAGAAAGCCTTTAATCTATCGTACCAAGCTTTGGGAGCTTGTTTGAGGCCATAGTGTGCTTTCTTGAGTTTTTAAACATGAGTTGGTTGTTCAAAATCAACGAATCCTAGAGGTTGTGCTACATATAACTCCTCGTTGATAAAACCATTTAGGAATGCACTTTTCACGTTCATTTGATATAGTTTAAAATCTAAAGTGCAAGCATAGGCAAGGAGTATCCTAATAGACTCTAATTTAGCTACGGGTGCATAAGTTTCATCTTAGTTTATTCCTTCTTATTGGTTATAGCCTTGTGCTACTAACCTAGCCTTATTCCTAGACACGACGCCATTTTCGTCGTGTTTGTTTCTAAACACCCACTTAGTTCCTATAATGGTTTGATTCCTAGGTGGAGGTACTAAATCCCAAACTTGATTTGTGGTTAATTGATTTAATTCTTCTTGCATGGCAACTACCCAGCTTTCATCCTTTATCGCTTCACCGATATTCTTAGGTTCTACGGTAGATATAAAACAAAAGAAATTACTTTTGTTTTGTGCTTGTGACCTAAGGGTTCTTTGATTTAGGTTTCCTATGACATTTTCTATTAGATGGTTCCTAGATTCTTTAACGTTGACAATTTCGTCAACTTCGACTATTTCATCCTCAATGTCATTTTCTAAGGTTTTCTTGCCACTAACCTTAATGGCTTCTTCTTCATCTAAGTCATCATCCACCAAGGGTGATGTCTTAGTTGGGGGAGGACTTTCATCGAATGTCACGTTGAGTGATTCTTCGACTTTCATTGTTTCCTTATTAAGGACAACATAGGCTTTATTATTTTGGGAGTAACCTAGAAAAACACCTTCGCAAGACTTTGGGTCAAACTTGGTGAGGTAATCTTTTGTGTTTAAAATGAAGCATTTGCTTCCAAACACTCTAAAGTAGTCTAGAGTAGGTTTTCTACCTTACAAGATTTCGTATGGTGTTTTTCCTAGGATTGGTCTAATCAAAATCCTATTGAGTATATAAGTTGAGGTGTCTACGGCATTACACCAAAACTTTTGCGGTATGGATTGTTCATTTAACATCGTTCTACTCATTTCTTGTGGAGTACGATTCTTCCGTTCAACTACACCATTTGATTGTGGAGTGCGTGGATCTGAGAAATTGTGTGTAATACCATTAGCATCACAATATACTCTAAATTGCACTTCATTATCAAATTCCCGACCATGATCCGTCCTAATAGAGACTAGTGTGCAACCTAGTTTATTTTGGACTTTCTTACTAAAGATTTCGAATTCCTCGAAAGCTTGTGTCTTATTCTTAAGAAATCTAGTCCAAGTATATCTAGAATAGTCATCTACAATTACTAAGGTATAGTAATTTCCTTCGTAACTCCGTATGGCAGATGGAACGAATAGATCCATGTGAAGGAGTTCTAGGCATCTAGAGGTCGAGACCATGTTCTTAACTTTGTGACCAGAATGAGCTTGTTTTCTAATTTTACAAGCGTCACAAAAGTGTTTATCAAACTTAAGCTTAGGTAAATTTCTAGCTAGATCCTTAGATACTAAAGATTGTATTAAACGCATATTAGCGTGATCTAGTCTCCTATGCCATAGAGTAGAACTCTCATCTATGGTCGCTAGACAAATTTTGTGTAACCACCTGTAATTTTCCAAACGTTATTTTAATAATAAACTTCTACTTATTATTACTTATTTAATTATTTGACCATATACGAGCTCACTTGACTAAATCACGGGAAGCTATCCCACGTACTATGACACACATTGACAATTCTAGACAATTTATTTTTATCAGAAAATGTGAAATATTAAGTTTCTGACATTTACTGATGATTAAAACTAAAAAACGAGAGGTTATCTCGAATAACAACACCGCACGCGTACCGACACCGACTTAGTAACGGCAATACAATTATAATTCAATTTTAAAGTAACAATAATACCTTATTATTACGCTCACGAAAACGTTACCGGAAAAATAAATTTTTTATATTTTACGCATATCGGGAAGTTATGTTTACACGGAGACGCGACGGAACACGGGGTACACACGACACACTCGTTATTAATAAAACAAAACCTTATATTAAAAGGGGCAATTACATATATGTCCCTGCTAAGCTAGTTTATTACACATATACCAAAACTTAAAATTTAATTACATATATCTCCTTCCTAAACACTCTTAATTACATATATACCCAATTCATTTAAAATAGCTTATTAAATGACTATTATACCCTCTGTAATTGCAACATCTAGGCCTTTTTGCACGTCGGATAATATAACTAGTCCATTAGGTGTACCAATTGCTTTCTTAAGTAATTCAAGAAACCATATCCAAGAATTTTTATTTTCCGACTCAAGTACACAATAAGCGACAGGAAAAATAGAATTGTTACCGTCCACACTTGTAGCAGCGACTAGGACTCCATTAAACTTCCCTTTTAGATGACATGCATCTAGAAGGGGGAAATATAATAATGTTAATAAAGGTATAATAGTCATTTAATAAGCTATTTTAAATGAATTGGGCATATATGTAATTAAGAGTGTTTAGAAAGGGGATATATGTAATTAAATTTTAAGTTTGGGTATATATGTAATAAACTAGCTTAGCAGAGATATATACGTAATCGTCCCATATTAAAACTTAGGAGTATATATTTTTTTTTCCTTTCCTCTAAACCACCCACTCACACACGCACATTCAGATTTCTTTTATCTTTTCCTCGTTTTCTTCTCCAACACGCCTAGAGGCTGCATCAGTTTCCAAGTCAATAAACATGATAGATCACTTTCTGCTTTTCTCTCTTTCCCAAGGAGCATCACGAGAAGGGTTAGAAGGTGAAGATTGATAAGGATCATAGCTTAATTTGGCAATCTCACAAGAGCTACATCACGAAGGAGGGGTCGAACTCTTCTTCTTTGATTCCTTTTTTATCTCAGTCGAACCAAGAGAAGACACACACCACACGAATCTCATCTCACTCACAAAATCTTCACAAGAACAAGATCCTACAAGGGTTTGATTTGGCTTTGGTTACTTGGGTCCTGCTTGGTTTCAGATTTGGTTAAGATGTATCGGGGTTTTCTGTTCTTGGTCTTCCACTCGATCGACACCACTCACACCCTCTAGTAAAGGTTTTTCTTAATTTCTTTCTACTTCGTAATGATATAGATTTGTTATTAAATCTGTTGTTGATTTAAGTGATATTTCTTTCTTTTTTTCTCAACGTGTAAATATTGTTTGGTTCATGTAAATCGATCGACTCATCATTGTTTACATGTACGACTGGAAATTTTTGTTGTTGTTGTTGTTATTGTGTGGCAATTAATAAATTACAAACAAAAACTATATTGGCTTTAGATTGGAAGTGTTATTTTGGATTGATTATGGATTCATTGTGTTTAATCTGGTTGTTGGGTTTCGATAAAACAAAGGTATACCAAGGGTGTTTGTTCATTCTCAGTTAGCTAGAAATCGTAAGGGTTGCGTTGCTTACTTCGGGTCAACCACCACGACCCACGTTGGGCGCGATGGTCTGTGTTGGTTTTTGTGTGTCGTTGTGTTCCCAGAACAGGGTTAAGATAATCAATGACCTACGTACCAATGAATGGCTACCGGATATTCACTTGAAATCGTGTTATCACTTTCCAATAGAAACTATTCGACCCTAATGCCTGGGTTACACGAATGTCTCTATGGGATAAGACCAAGTGATATTCTTGTTTTAGGCACAAAATCAAGAACCTATCGTATTCAAGTGTATAGGGTTTGTATGTTCGATATCGTTCTCATGCAGTTATGTTTATGATCTCTATTTATAATAGAGTTTACTCAAACCCTAGCCCATGGAATTATGTATAATTAATGGCCCATTAATTATATCATAATAGTTTCCATAATAGTAGGAATCCGTGGTTATCAACTACCAGCAGGAATAAACCTACCAGCAGAAACAGACTTAGTTACCAGCAGGAACAGACTTAGCCTACCAGCATTAACAATGCTTACCAGCATTAACTATGCTTAGCAGCATTAACAATGCTCAGCAGCACTAACTTAGTGCTGGTAGTCTTAACACTATCAGTAGAACTGTTAGTCTTAACACTAGCAGCAGTAACTCTGCATAAGCAGCAGAATGTTAGTACTAGCAGCAGTATCACTACTAGCAGCAGAAATGATAAAGCTAGCAGCAGTATCATTTAAAGCTAGCAGCAGGAATGATAATGCTAGCAGCAGCAATGAACTGCATCAGCAGCATTATCATTTATACTATCAAACCACTTAATTGAGTCAGGGTAAACATTGACCTGATGGGTGTATACTCCATACCTCAAAGCCCATTACCAGGTATGAATTAATCCCTCAAGTGCACTAAATTTTCCAACAATCCTCCCCAAATTTAGTTCACTTCCTTTGCATGAAAAAATAAACACAAAACAAAACATATGCATAAATGAAAATATCTTGAAGATTGAATTCTCATCTTAGTACATTATACTTTCAAATATTCGAGAATCAGGGTGTTCTAAGAATTGAACCCTTCAACCCATTTGAATACCTGATGATAAAATACACATACATTTTCAAACACTTAAATACTCCTGACACTATACAAGCCATGTGTCCATATCCAATTCATAAATGTTGTAAAAGCTAAAAGTCCAAAGCTTCCTGAAGCGGCAAAACTTCAACATTTACATAGGTGGTTCCTCTTTTAATCATGCCCCTGCAAAGCACTTTTTCAAAGAAAAATAACCATTAAGAAGTGAAGACTTCATCCTCTTTTTCAGCAGGTTCTGAGCACAACCTTGGGATGTAATATAAACATGTGCTCCAGTCCACTGAATGTTCAGCTTTCCACATTGAACTCAACTCCAAAGTTTCCTCAGGAGGGAGTTGGGTCTCTTAGCATTCAGTGACTAAGTTGGACTTAAACCCATCCCTTTAGCAGACTTAAAAACCAAGTCTCTAGCCAAACCCTTCGTCAAGTGAACAGCTAAGTTCTGTTGAGATCTAACAAACTCTATAGACACCACCCCATTCATGATAAGCTCACGAATCATGCTATGTCTGACACCTAAGTGTCTAGACTTCCCATTGTACATCTGGCTATAAGTCTTTGCCAATGTAGCAGCACTATCACAACGGATAGAAATAGTTGCTATAGGTTTAGGCCACAATGGAATCTCAAGAAGCAAGTTTTTCAACCATTCAGCTTCTTTACCAGCAGCAGCTAAGGCCACAAATTCAGATTCCATGGTTGAACTGGTAATGCAAGTTTGCTTCTTGGATGCCCAAGAAATTGCACCTCCACCAAGTAGGAATACCCAGCCACTAGTAGACGAATTGTCTTCAGTGTTACTGATCCAACTTGTATCAGTGTACCCTTCTACCACCGAAGGATAACCAGTATATGAGAGACTATAATCCATAGTTCTCTTCAAATACTTCAGTACCCTCTGAATTGCTTGCCAATGATGAGCACTAGGATTACTAGTATACCTGCTCAATTTTCTCACAGCAAATGCAATATCAGGTCTTGTACAAGTCATGGCATACCGCATACATCAAGCAGCCAATTACCCTAGAATACTCAAGTTGAGATACAGCTTTGCCAGTATTAGGCATTAGCCCATGATGGAGTCCATCTCATCATTTATTGCTTCTTTCCAGAAAGCAACATCCTGGGACTTCATTGCTTCTTCAAATGTTTTGGGATCATCCTCAACATTAAAGCAATAGGAGTGTTGGTCAGAGACCTCATCCCTTGTTCCTTCAATTAAATACAATTGAAACTCAGGTCCAAATGTCTTTGGAGTCCTGACCCGTGTGCTTCTTCTGAGCTCAGGCTCAGGTTGTTGTACCACAACCTCATCAGGGACCTCTTCTGTGACCTCTGATTCACCAATATCATTGGTTCCATTAGGAATCCTCTGACTTGGTCTAGGGACTGATGAGAATCTATTCTCATCAAAGATTGCATCCCTTGATTCAATTATTGAGTTAATTGAAACAGATTCATTAGGTTCAATGACATAAAACCTATATGCCTTGGAATGCTCAGCATATCCAACAAAGATGCATTCAATGCCTCTTTCACCCAAAGTCTTTAATTTTGGATCAGAGAGTCTTACAACTGCCCTACAGCCCCAAACCTTGAGATAATTCAGGTTGGGTTTCTTTTTAGTCCAGAGTTCATAAGGGGTTGTCTTGTTCCTTTTGTTGGGAACCCTATTTAATAAATAGCAAGCAGTTAACATTGCTTCACCCAACCATCTGCTTAGCGCAGATGGCCACCGGCTGCCAGTTAAAGCTTGGGCCCAATACATGTCCCATAAGTGGCGCGGGTTCGATTCCGGCTTGCAGCATGTATTGGGTATCATAGTTAGGCATTTCACATGCATCACACCTTTGCCGGGTAGGGGTGGTGGGTACCTAGTAGGTACGCGGACTTGAAATGGTTCCGCCAAATACCATTTTTTTTTTTTTTAACATTGCTTCACCCCAGAACCCTTGACTCAGCCCAGAATAGGACAACATGGAATTAACCATCTCCTTCAACACTCTGTTTTTCCTTTCAGAAATACCATTTTGCTGAGGAGTATAGGGGCAGTCGTTTCATGGATTATACCAACAGACTGAAAATACAGAGTATCCATGTACTCACCTCCCCTATCAGTCCTTAACCTTTTGATCAGGGACTCTTGTTGCAATTCAACTTCAGTCCTAAATACTTTAAATTTATCTAATGCTTCATCCTTAGTATGTAATAAATAGACATAACAATACCTAGAAGCATCATCAATAAAAGTCACAAAGTATTTCTTATTCCCCAAAGAGGGAGTAGCATGTAAATCACATAAGTCACTATGTATTAGTTCCAACACATTAGTTTCACGTTTTACATCTTTAAATTGTTTCTTAGTTATCTTGTTCATCATATAAGTTTTACACTTTTCAGTGTCCATGTCAAATGCTGGGATTAACCCATCCTTAGACATATCTTGCATTCTTTTAAAGTGTACATGGCAAAGTCTAGCATGCCAAAGGGTTGAATCATATTGTTTAGATGACAACATACAAGCAGAATCAATCATATCATGAACAATGTTAAGTCTAAACATCTGATTACATAAATAACCAAATCCAATAAATACACCATTTTTAGACAAAACAAATTTATCAGATTCAATAACTTGTTTGTAACCACAATTATTCAATATACTACTAGAAACCAAGTTTCTCCTAATATCAGGAACATGTAAAACATTAAACAAGCAAACAATCTTCCCCGGACTGAACTTCAAATCAATACATCCTTTTCCATGCACCAGGGCAGTTGACTCATTCCCCATGTGAAGAATAGAACCATCATTCACTGACTCATAGGTCTTGAACCAGCTTCTATCTTTACACACATGAATTGTTGCTCCAGAGTCAACCCACCACGCAACATCATCATCCTGCACAAAGTACAATTCAGATATATATGTAACATAATAAATCTCAAAAGACTTATTAAATATATTCTGACCTTTCAGTGAGTTGGTAGAACAACCATTCCCTGAACCACTTGTGCCTGAACCATTGACTTTACCACCAACCTTAACACCTTTGCAATCCTTTTTAATGTGACCAGTTTTGCCACACTTTCAACAAGTAGGTGTTGCCTTCTTGTTAGGGTTAGCCCTTGTGTTATCATGATGTTTACGTTTGCCCTTGTTGTCATTGTACCTGGTGGAATTGTTATGTTCCACCACATTGACAACTGATGGACCAGCAGCATTGCTGCTCTTTGGCTTGTCACTTTCATGCGCCTTGAGTGAATCCTCAATGCGCAAATGACTGCCCAACTCAGTAAGAGTTAACTCCTCCTTCTTATGCTTTAGCATATGCTTGAAATCTTTCCAAGAAGGAGGTAGTTTATCGATGATACAAGAGACTGAGATAGCCTCATCCATGTTCATCTTGTGTTGTGTGAATCGACCAAGTATACTAAGAAGTTCATTGTATTGGTCCATGACCGGTCTAGAATCGACCATTTTGTAATTGTTAAAATTACTTACAAGAAACTTCTTACTTGATGCATCCTCAGCCATATATTTGGCTTCCAAGGAATCCCACAGTTCTTGAGAAGATTCAACGTTTTGATATATGTCAAAAAGAGTATCAGACATACCATTGAGGATTAAACCTCTGTAGACATAGTCATCGTTCTGCCACTTGCTTTTGTTCCTCATCTGTTCCATCGTAGCACTATCCCCATGATCTTCAGGAATAGGTGTGGTCAGAACATACGCCACATTCATGCTAGTCAACAAGAACTTCATCTTCTTTTGCCATCTTCTGAAATCAACACCTTCAAACTTTTCCAGTTTGGAGAAGTTAGCAGCCATATGCCTCATCACAGCCGCCATTGATTATCACTAAATAGTTTCTATTGATTGTTGGTTTTTGTGTGTCGTTGTGTTCCCAGAACAGGGTTAAGATAATCAATGACCTACCTACGTACCAATGAATGGCTACCGGATATTCACTTGAAATCGTGTTATCACTTTCCAATAGAAACTATTCGACCCTAATGCTTGGGTTACACGAATATCTCTATAGGATAAGACCAAGTGATGTTCTTGTTTTAGGCACAAAATCAAAAACCTATCGTATTCAAGTGTATAGGGTTTGTATGTTCGATATCGTTCTCATGCAGTTATGTTTATGATCTCTATTTATAATAGAGTTTACTCAAACCCTAGCCCATGGAATTATGTATAATTAACGGCCCATTAATTATATCATAATAGTTTCCATAATAGTAGGAATCCGTGGTTATCAACTACCAGCAGGAACAAACCTACCAGCAGAAACATATTTAGTCTACCAGCAGGAACAGACTTAGCCTACCAGCATTAACCATGCTTACCAGCATTAACTATGCTTAGCAGCATTAACAATGCTTAACAGCACTAACTTAGTGCTGTTAGTCTTAACACTATCAGTAGAACTGTTAGTCTTAACACTAGCAGCAATAACTCTGCATAAGCAGCAGAATGTTAGTACTAGCAGCAGTATCACTACTAGCAGCAGAAATGATAAAGCTAGCAGCAGTATCATTTAAAGCTAGCAGCATGAATGATAATGTTAGCAGCAGCAATGAACTGCATCAGCAGCATTATCATTTATACTATCAAACCACTTAATTGAGTCAGGGTAAACATTGACCTGATGGGTGTATACTCCATACCTCCAAGCCAATTACCAGGTATGAATTAATCCCTCAAGTGCACTAAATTTTCCAACAGTCTGTTCTGTTGGTATTTTCTGGTTCGGTGTGGCTCAACTAGGCACAAGGGGTGCGTTTGTTTGAACTTATTCTTGTGCTCATTTGCTTATTTTATAAGCAGCTTGTGCTTATCCTGTGAGGTCTTGGTCACAGTTTAAAGGGAGGCCACAAGGGTGGTCTTGTGTTTGGGTCGTGTCTCGGCTCAACAACTCACATAGGGTGTGTCGTGTCTGGTTAGCAACCACAGCACAATGGGGCGGGTTGTGTTAGAATCTTTGCTTGATTTACCTCGAGTCACAAGTAAACACCCACATAGTGTGTTTAGCCTTGCTATCAACAGCACAAAGGGTGCGTTTGGATCTGCTTATACAGCCCCTGAAGGGTGTGTTTCGTTGCCTATTTTTCTGCGCAAAAGGGTGGGTTTGGATCTGCTTATACAGCCCCTGAAGGGTGTGTTTCGTTGCCTATTTTTCTGCGCAAAAGGGTGGGTTTGGATCTGCATATTTTCAGCCCCTAAAGGGTGTGCTTTGTTGCTCATTTTTCTGCACAAAGGAGTGCGTTTGGTTGCTGAATTTTCTGCACTAAAGGGTGTGCTTTGTTGCTCATTTTTCTGTACAAAGGAGTGCGTTTGGTTGCTGAATTTTCTGCACTAAAGGGTGTGCTTTGTTGCTCATTTTTCTGCACAAAGGAGTGCGTTTGGTTGCTGAATTTTCTGCACTAAAGGGTGTGCTTTGTTGCTTATTTTTCTGCACAAAGGAGTGCGTTTGGTTGCTGAATTTTCTGCACCAAAGGGTGCGTTTTGTTGCTGATTTTTTTTGTCCCGAGCCAACAGCCACTTGAAGGTGGCGTTGGTCTTGGTTTAGTCCTGAACCGCAGCGCGTAGAGGTGTGTGGGCCAAAGCCCACTTGAACCTAAAGGGTCCATTTTGTGGTTTCATTTTCGGGCCACAGCCCATTTATATAGCTAAGAGTGATTTGTTTTAAAACCGGCCCAACAGCCTATCAACCCACACGATATATACATTATTGGGCCGAAGCCCAATGATTTCGGGTACACGAGTATATTTAGCTCGACGCAATTCAACAACTTAACTCCCGACTTGTTTACACGACTTCGAATTATGCAAGCATAAAGTTATAGCGGGTTAGTTAATAAAAACGTATGTCGAAACTCAAGATATTATATATACTTAACACATACAAACACACAAACTCTTTTATATCTTTAGAACTTGTAAAACTAAACTTGTAAGTTTAAACATGTTGATTAATATCACCCATTTGGTTTGTATATAAACTTGGTTTGTTCTATGAAAACCTATATGAGTTTTATAAGTTATAAAACAACTATTTACTTAAACTTATACCTTATAACTTATAGTTACCACGAGAAACAAAAATGTTTACACGGGTCATGCTCGATTTTTCATCATATGATTATATATGCACTTGATTTATTAATCCAATAAAGGATAATAATAATTATTTCTATAAACCATCGTTTCACTAATTAACCATATATATGTAATCACTCTTCCACATTTTTCTGATGACACCTTATAATCATTTATGATTATCGTTCTGTACGTTACCTTTCGGATACCTGTTCAACGAATTCTTTTCTTCATATATACCTTCCACTTCTATATGTGTTTGCGCATGCACTTCCAAGAGCCAATCCTTGCCAACATATACAAAAACTATTTAAACTTAATGCTGCCACACAAGCAACAATAACACAAACACTTTTAAAACTTTTAAACTTAATTAAACTTCGTTGAGTCCTAAACTAGAACTGTGAACTAAACTTGCCATACTAATCTAGGTCGCGTGTCGGTGCCGCTCACTATCACTACTTGACTTTTCACTATCAAACTGCTATTTACTGAGGTGAGTTCATGGCCCCTACTTTTACTTGTTTTATAACTGTTTTGGGGCAGAATACATGCTCGTGTTTAATTAAACTCAATGTTTGTTTATACTTAAACTTATGCTTTATTTAAACTATTACGCGGATTAGCCTAAGCCCTTGAATCCCACTATGCCCAAACTCATGAACCGTCAATTCCTGCTGGGAAGCGCGGATGTTATAAATAGATCTATTGGGGGTGACTTCCCCGTTCGGTTTGACCGGATAGGCAAACGCTAGCGTATAACATGTCGAATTACAAGTGTATCGGGATAAACACTTGCCGGGCCTTTATACTTAACATGCTCCTAGAGCATGCACACTGTCATAGCTTCGGTTGCATGAACTTAGAGCTAGCGTAATAGACTAATATTTTGTGACATTATATTCGTTATAATGATCACACACCCTACTTATGGTCCACATTTGTAATTCTACTTTATGATAAACTTTATTTTCATCGCAATGTGCGCGACACAATGGTTGCGGAACCTACCGTTAAACTCACATTACTCTACATTGTTATTCTTACAAACCTATGAACTCACCAACCTCGTGTTGACACTTTTTAGCATGTATTTTCAGGTTTAAGGCGATAGCTATCTGTTGAAGGCTTTTGGCATGGCATGGCATGGTCATAGATTACTCTGATAAACAGTTGGGACCGTTCTATTTATTTTATGGGCCTATTTCCGCACTACTTTTGAATAATGTAAACTTAATGCTTTTGATAATGAAATTTATTTTAAACGGTTAAGGTAAAACTGTTCCTTATACCTTGTGTTGTGATACCAATATAGTAACACCCCAACGACATGTATGCTTCCGCTGGACCCGATTTTGGGGGTGTTACATTTTGTCCAGAGGCTTATCTCCTATTTTCATTACGAATAAGCCATTCTTCCTAACTCCTTTACCTATGATCTTGCCATCCTTAGTAATTTCACTACCTTCTTCGGAAAATACTACTCTACACTTATTATCAACCATTTGACTAATACTAAGCAAGTTAAATCCTAAGTTATCTACATGATCAACATTTTTAATAGTGAGGGAGTTATGAGAGATCGTATCTTTGCCTATGATGTTGCTTTTAGTTTACTACCAAATGTGACATTACCTCCGTTGTATGCTTTGTATGATGAGAATATACTTCGATTCCCCGTCATATGATTAGTGCATACACTATCCTTGATCCATTCATTGGGCTCCAAGTCGATTCCCAAGCATATTTATTGAGTAAGACAAAAACTCAAACATTCGGTCCCCAATATCTCATGGGTCCAAAGTTGTTAGTGTTAAACATCCCATGCATTTGTTGCATTTGGTTTGGATGTTGGAACGGAGGACAAAATTCCCATGGCAAATAACTTCGTTGTTGAAGGTTATTCCAAGTTACGAGATAGTTACTTGAATAAGTTTGCCTTCTAGAGTTACTTCTCGGTTGAGGAGTTCTTGACTGAGGTTTAAGAACATTTGTTTTTCTAGGTGGAGGAGTTTTTGATATAGTATCGGGTTTTACAAAACTAAGTCCTAGCGTAGACAATGGTTTGTAAAAAGTCTTAACTACCTTTTTACTGGCAATTGGCACCTTGGCATTATTAATTACTACATGACTTGGTTTAGGACTCAAGTTGTTTTTCCAAAATCGAAGCTGACTTGTCTTTTTCGATAGACGGTACCACAGTACCACTAATTTTAGTGGTGGCGTCTGCACCTTAAGTGGTGTCGTGTACTGTTTTGACAGACTCTTTGGGTTTAACAAATTTTACTTGTTTTGTTCCACTTGTCAAAGCTTCATTTGGATTAAAACCTAAGCCCGCTCCGGCATGTTCACTATATCTAATGTTTTCTGACATGTCGTTAAGTGCTTTTGTTCCTTTTTCAAATTTAGTAATTTTAAGAGCCTTTTCTTTGAGTTTTTCATTCTCAACTCGAAGACATATACATGACTTACATCCATTATCTATTTATTTGTTTTTCTCAAGCATTTTAAGTTGGTCTTTTAGTTCTAAAATTTCCGTTTCGAATTTATGCAAAGTTGCTTTTAGTGTCTTGTTTCTAGTTATGATTTTAGAACTTAGTTCACATAATTTATTATATTCATCTTCTAGTATGTTATCATCTATCGAATAATTATCATCACTATAGTAAGAGGAATCGGAATGTACCTCATTTGGAGTGTGAGCCATGAGACATGTTTCATCGTTGGGCTTTTCCTCTTCTTCCTCACCGCTATCACTCCAAGAACCTCCTACGAATGCTCTTTGATTCTTGGTTCTCGGTGGTTTAGGACATTCTCCGATGAGGTGGTTTGGATCTCCACATCTAAAGCATTTCCTATCACTCTTTCCTTTCTTATCATCACGGTTCTTTGGGAACGACTTCTTTTCGTCACGAGGTTGTCTAACGAATCTACCTTTTCTCCTAAAGAACTTCTTAAAGTCTCTAACCGCTAAAGCATACTCTTCGTCTTCACTATCGGAAGCCGAACTCTCCTCATCACTAGACTCCTTCTTGGTTTTCAATGCTAGAGACCTTACTCTTTCTCCTTTGCCTTTAACTATATCGGAGTCTTTATTGATTATCATTTCATGAACTTTCAAGTTTCCTATAAGTTCATCAAGTGATAATGTCGCCAAGTTTTTCGACTCTTTAATGGCGGTGACCTTTGCTCTCCATTTGGGATGTAGAGCCCTAAGAAACTTCCTAACATAATTCTTGCTAGAGTAACCTTCATCAAGAACTTTAAGACTAGTAATAATAGTATTAAATCTACCAAAAGCATTATCTATAGTTTCATCTTCCGGAATGGAAAATTGTTCATATTATTGCACAAGAAGATCAATCTTGTTTTCTTTGACTTGATTATTACCTTGATGGGTGACTAACAAAGTTTTCCAAATTTCTTTTGCCATATTACACATAAAAATTCTTTCAAATTCCTTTTTCGGCAAAGCATTGTAAATCATCATTTTAGCCTCATCATTTTTGGCTAGTTTTCTTTTAAGAATATCAATTTGTTTTTCGTAAGGGACAATTTCATTCTTGTTGGTTTCCGGATTTCTTTCAATAGGTTTAAAATCACCCTCGATAATAACATGCCAAAGATGAATATCTTTTGATTTCACATACGCTTCGAATCTTGTTTTCCAATAGATAAAACAATCGGTTTCAAAAAGTGGTGGACTTTGCATAGATTGCCCTTCTTGATAATTGTCAAAATCCATTGATCGATTCAAGTTTTAAAATACAATATATTTTAAAAATCTTGTTTGACGTGGCACTGATACCAATTGTGGAAAACTAGAAGGGGGTTGAATAGTTTTACCGATTTTTCGTTAGTTATAAAAGTTTGCTTTGTGAAAAACTTATATTCAATCCTTTGTGAAATTAAGCAACAACAATATGAAAATTATGCTACAACTATTAAATATAAATAACAAAGATAATGAGTAAGAGATGGAAAGATCAAACTGAGACAAGAAGATTTATAGTGGTTCGGTAACGAAGCTTTTCTTCGCCCTACTCCATTCCTCGAGTACCCAACTTGAGAGTTCTAAGCACTATGTCAACAAATTCCCTTCAGGCGGAGAAAACCGTACAACGTCGCTTATCACAATTTCCGACACTAAGCTAAATGTCGAGTACTAATCTAGCTAGTACCAATCTCATTCACGATCTACACAAACCTTACTAATCACACAATCTACAAGATCCACACGATCTCCCCTAGATCCACTTGATCTATGCACTCTCAACACAATCTACACGAGATCCACACGATCTCTACAAGATCACAATGATCTACACAAGATGACTAAACAAGATGAAAGACAACTTGATGTATGTCACGATACAACAAGTACGTAACAAGTGTTACGAGTGCACTACACTAATACTACAACACCTTGTATCTTCTTGATACTTTGTGTTCTTCTCTTGCATTAGTAGAGGAATGAAGGTGATCACGTGGTTGGATGATTGGATCACTCTTAAACAAAAGAAACTATCTAAATGATTAAGGAAATGTAAATGTGATTGAGGGATTTAACTCAGAAAGTTTTTTGTGAAAAAGGATGCCTAAAAACTGTGAAATGGACTGGTATTTATAGGCAAATAAAATTTGACCATTACAGGGGGACGACACCACTAAACTTTGGACGGTACCACTAAATTTAGTGGTACCGTGGGAATTAGTGGTACCGTGCCAGACAAACACGCTTCATTTTTTGTTTTTAGTGGTGAATGTTTATTTGGGGAAGTTTGGAGCTGTTTTGGGGGGAAAAATAGCTGTTGGAAGATTCAAACTTATTTTTCCAATTAAAACATTTCTTTTTAATTCAAAAAATAATTTGTAAAATGTATTTTTTAAAAAATGTTTGTCATATTAAAAATGTGAAGTTTAGAACACAAATTCAATTCTTTGATCATTTGTCAAGTTGTAAATTTGTTTGTTCTTACCTAGAGTGATTTACCTAGAAACGAGATATTTCGACTAAAAACTTGTTTATGTTAATTTTGACGTAAAGTGTTTTTACATTTTGTTATCATCAAAACGTAGAGATGTCAAAAAATAGAAATAGCGTTTTTAGACATTATTTGTATCAACAATATAAAATACGTAATGTCGGGGGTAAAAACATGTATAATACGAGACTCATCAGGACGGGAATGGTTTTGTTGTTTGGTTTCCCGTGTAAAACGGTAAGGAACCGATGGGAATGATATAGATCAAGAAGCTCGGGTAACATTTAAACAAGAATCATACTTCACTGCAATGAAACAATATTTGCCCAAGTGTGTGAAGTTTGTGTGTATTGCTCTTTATTTATGGAGAGGCTTTTAGGGTTTAGAGATAAACCCTTGTGAGATGATCAACGGCCGCCAGGGAGCCAGGTGTTGACCATCCGTGAATAGACAATGATCACAGGTGTCATGCGTCCTTGTGCTCGTACATGGTTTTGCTTGTCGTGCATCCCCATTGCGTAATGTCAGATGATACATCTTGACTGTTAGTGGCACATGGGGAGCAGTATGAACCTTTTAATGGAGTAGCCTAGCTAACCGGCTTTCTATGTATAATAATTGTATGAAACAATATGAACCTCTTATTTTATGATGTTTGAGATTCGTTATATATGTTTTGTATCAATCAAATAATAGTCGTATTTAGTATTTGGGACTCGGCCAACCCGTCGCAACAACTCACCATAGGGCTGAGCATCGGTCTAAAACCAACTCGACCCGACCCGAACCGACAAAACAAAAAACCGAAAATCATGAAAAACCTAAACCGAATATGGTCGGTTCGGTTCGGTTTTGTGTCGGGTCTGTCGGTTCGGTTCGGTTTAAGTGTGTTTTTGTCTGTTTTGGGTCGAAACGAACCGACCCGAAACTGAAAATCGTGAAAAACCTAAACTGAAACCGAACCGAAGGGCTGTCGGGCCGGCTCGGATTTTGTAGGTTCGGTTGGTTTTGTTGGTCCGGTTCGGTTTTGAACCTTCCATGCTCGGCCCTCGCTCACCATCAGTGGCGAAGCTTGCCAAGTTTTAGTGGGGGGTCGGGATCTAATATACCGAAATTTCACAATTAAAATGGGAGGTCGAAACATAATATACAAAAATTTTTCTACACGAAAACTATATACCCCTTATATCGCAAAAAAAATTTCGAGGGGTCGGGCGCGCCCCCCCCCCTATAAAGCTTCGCCCCTGCTCACCATGTTATATATTATTAGTACAAAATATATGAAAAAAAAAAAAAAAAAAGAAAAAAAAAAAAAAAAAAAAAGGAAGCCCGGCCCTGTTCCACCCTTTATCTAACCTACCCTTTATAAAAACCATATTCTCTTTAGCGCCGCTGTACCCATACCTAACATACCCTTCATTCCCTTTACGCCGCTTTAACCGAGGTAAACCCTCGATCTCTTCTCTTTTATTATTATTATTATTATGATTATTTTTTCATATTTAGATGTATCTGATCTGTATAGTGATTTGATTATGTTAGCGGCTTTATATATATGATTATATTTTTTTGGTTTTTTTAGTATGTAGTTTGTGTGTTTTATTTGTTTGAATGGTTTGTATTCCGATCATTTTTATTTGTTTGAGTGTTTGGTTATTTTTATTTATTTATTTATTTTCCATATATATGTTTTGCACATATGATTGTACATTTATATATGTATTTGAATCTGTTTTGTAATTTGTAACAGTTTGTGTTGATAAATCTCTGACAGAATTCGATGGAGCAAACAATTCTAAATCCCTTTACAAAGGAAAACATTCCACTTCCCCTTACAAAGGAAGTAATCCTTTCGATAAACGATGGAAGAGTGAGTTTTGAGGAAGCCCGGGCTTTGTTTAATGGTAATTTCTTAAGTAATTGATATTGAATCTATTCTCAAACTCTATGCAATTAATTAGTACCACTATACCATGCCAACGTTTTTGTTGTTAGTCTGTTATATGCTATACACCATGACTCTTTGATGAATTTTCTAAACATAAATTTGTACCACTATACTATTTTGTGCAAGTTTTATCAATTTTTGATATGTTTATTTGCAGTTGACTTGTTGACTTTCAAAGCAAGGCTTGAGCAATTAAACATCTTTGTTTGGAAGGAGGGTCACGGAGCACTATTAAGGATTCATGGGGGTGATTATGTAATAAGAATTGTTATCAAGGATATGCGTGAGTATTATGCTGTGAAGGCCAGGAATTATTATACTGTGCCGTCCACTTTCTCGTTTGAAGTTGTTAAAAGTATGATTGAGAAGGATCTTAAGCTGTCTCCTGGATGTTACAAACTAACCTTCAAGCATCCTAACAAATCAGTTGGGAATGTTTGGGTCAAGACAGATCGTGATTGGCACTATGTGGTTTTGTTTTCCAGGTTGAGAGGTTATTTTGTGTATTTGGACTTGGAGGTCTTCCCATCCAGCCAGACTGCTGATGAGGATGCTTGTGATGAGGATCCTTGGTATGAGGATCCTTGCTATGTGGAACCTTCTGATGAGGATGAGGATGAGGATGCTTCTGATGTTTGTGATGATGATGCTTGTGATGAGAAGTATGTTAAGAATGTTTTTGTTGAGGGCGCTTGTGATGAGGTATCTCGGTATAACTTTTGAGTCATGTAATTTGTTATTTTTAGTCGTGGTTCATATTTAGGATTATGTATATGTTTTTGTTTTGTATCATGACTGCTGTTTAGCGTTGTTTGTTGAAATACTTTTTATCGTTTATTATGAACCAGGCATGAATGCTTTTTAGTTATTAAATATGTTTTGCACTTATGTTTGTACGTTTATGTATGTATTTGAATCTCTTTTGTAGTTTGTAATAGTTTGTGTTGATTTCTCCGACAGAATTTGATGGAAAAGAAAGCAATTCTTTCGCTAAACAATGGATCAGTGACTTTTGAGCAAGCCCGAGCTATTTTGAATGGTAAAGTAATTTATACGAATCTATTCTCAAACTATATGCAATTAATTAGTGTCACAGCACTATGCCAACGTTTTTATTGTTTGTCTGTTATACATTATGCACCATAACTATGATGAATTTTCTGAACACAAAATTTGTATCAATAGAGTTAGGCGTTGTAATTGTTATTCATTACAAGTGATGGTTGTGCTACTACATATAGGGTGTATTTGGCATCACCCCCATGAATAACTGTAACCCATACTTACTTGAGACCATATGTTTGGAGATTTGATTCCTGGTGCTCATCTCTAATTTCCATTTTTTTCTTTTAATTCTTCTCTACACAGAGTACACAGCATCTTGGTTTTTTATTTTGTATAATATGAATTGATCTGTGTGGGTTTTTTAGCTTTTGGTTTCTATTATTCATATTACATTTGACCACGACAACGCTTAAACGTATACCTATATTGAAAATGGCTTTTAATAATTATACCCGAGCCCATGTTGAATACTAAATGCTTGTTTTCAGGTTACCATACCCATTCAGATTCCAAAAATCTATTAATTCTGTACCTATATAGACGATGAGTTAATATTAACTTTGCTTTATTAATTTGTTTTTGTTCTTATAATATATATGTTATACATCAGCGTTATTTAAATATCCCTACAGTGAACAACTGCTATCTTTTTTGATCAGCACCATGCATTGTTTTCTTATTGATATTATACTATTTTGTGCAAGTTTTATCAATTTTTGATATGTTTATTTGCAGTTGACTTGTTGACTTTCAAAGCAAGGCTTGAGCAATTAAACATCTTTGTTTGGAAGGAGGGTCACGGAGCACTATTAAGGATTCATGGGGGTGATTATGAAATAAGAATTGTTATCAAGGATATGCGGGAGTATTATGCTGTGAAGGCCAGGAATTATTATACTGTGCCGTCCACTTTATCGTTTGAAGCTGTTAAAAGTATGATTGAGAAGGATCTTAAGCTGTCTCCTGGATGTTACAAACTAACCTTCAAGCATCCTATCAAATCAATTGGGAATGTTTGGGTCAAGACAGATCGTGATTGGCACTTTGTCGTTTTGTTTTCCAGGTTGAGAGGTTATTTTGTGTATTTGGACTTGGAGGTCTTTCCATCCAGCCAGACTGCTGATGAGGATGCTTGTGATGAAGATGCTTGTGATGAGGATGCTTGTGATGAGCCTATCATGATGCTGAAGCGAGGTTGAATGTCATTTTTAACACCTGGATTTTATGCATGGTTGTCGGTTGTTAATGGTTTTTTAATGTGCATGTTCGTTACTGTTGGTTATTAACTTTGTTAGTAGAACAAGGCACCAACTCTTTATGTTTGCAGTATTGGATGTGGTTCCTTTTGGTATGTTCTTGTTTATTGACATTTTTAGTTTCCATGTTTCTTATTTTTGGATAGAGTGCTCGGTGTCTTTATGTTATAACTGCGTCATGTGACATATGATGGTTTCCATAGAGCTGCTACAGCGCCTTGTTTGCTGCGCCATAGCCATGTTTTTGTCGTTCATCGTTACTATGTGTTCAATCTTTAGAAATTTTATTTTTGGAAATATTTTATTAATTAGTTAAGTCCTGTTACGCAGATTGTTGAAAAATACCTGCATCTCATAAAGACTTGTATTTTCTTTTCGTTTTTTTAATCATATTGTTAAAAGAAAGTAGTGCTAGTTTATGAGTAATTTGTTGTTAAAGCTAAACACAAAATAATACATTAAAAATAACTCGGTAATTTTCATATTAGATTTGGCTTTTAGTTGTAGATGTATTCTAATTATTTCGTTTTAGAAATTTAACTTTATATATATGTATATGTATTTTTATAAGGGTTTTGTTAACCACAACCCTTGAGGTTGTGTTTTAAACCTTCCTTAATTAAAAATTTAGCATTAAATGAACACTTCCAACAACTATTTTATAACTTCAAAGAAATGTGTTACAAATTATGTGTTATAATGATATAACTTCAAAGCTAACATGACGGTCCTTGGGGAATAATCTTTTATATAATAAAACAAAATCCCTAGTGGAGACTTTTTCATTTCAAAAAAATCAAATCATACTTTTTTAAGTAATATTTTTTATAATTTAAATTTTTAAAAAGGTTTTTAATTATTAAAAAATCTAAAATCTTTCTATATTTGTCAAATAATTGTTAAAAATTCGTTTTTATGCTTAAACATTAAAATTCAGCAAAAATACACATGGACTGCATTGTTATTTTTAGATACTTTAGGCCTAAAGCGTAAATTTTTTATGAAAACCTGAGTACCCATTAGATACCAATTACCACATATCAATTATCACAATTACCAGTGACCTAATATCCTTTTATCAATCCTTTTCTTCAATCTTCAATTCAATCCTTGATCCACCTAATAACCTAATAATATTATTATCTTAAAAACAACAACCATCAGATGCACCTACACATCCGTATATTGTAGATGTAGCGATTCTTTCTCAGTAATACCGATGAACAAATTGAAGAGGAATTGTAGATGTAGCGATTGGTTAATAAGTTTTATGTAATTGTATTTCAATTCAGTAACTACCGATGCTACAGCTTATGGTAGATGTAGCGACGCGCCAGAAATTGAAGAGGAAGAGTTCAAGGTCGGGCCAGAACTTGAGGAAGAGTTCAAGGTTAATTTTTATTATAAGCTTATAGTTTATTGATTTGAATTTGATTGAGATTTTAGGTTATTAATAGTTTAATTTAATTAAGGATGAACACCATATGAACAAATTCCAGGTTCTTTGCAGTGTTACAAATTTCAGGTTCTTTCTAACAAAGAATGTTGTTTTGTTTTAATTTATTGGTGTTCAGAACATGAAGATAACACATGCCATTCATTCACTTCCATCCACCAAATACCCAATTTGTTTTCTGAAACAATTATTTGTGTAATCCGCCCCATTCATCAAAAATTAGCAACCAAATCTCTTCCATCCCCGAAGATAAGGTACAATACTATTTCATAAATTATAGTTTTATTTGGATCAAGAATGCGTTAGGCTCATAACCTGCAATTTAGAGCACAAAAAATATGGTTGGCTGCTATTGACGAGTTGATGGGAAAAGGAATGAGCTATGCTAAACAGGTAATCTTTAACCACTTGTGCATTATTTCAAGCATAATTTACTCCAGTAAATATCTGATGCTACGGATATTGGTCGACAAAAGATGTAACATACAGATCCCCAATCCTACAATGAAAGTTATTAGACTATAGTCCTCAACTCAAGCACTTGCAACATTAGAATTAAGGAATGTTTTAATTTTGTAGATATAATCAAACATTTGTGTTAAAATACGGTTGCATTCAAAATTTCTAAATGTTTGAAGTTCGGATTTTCAGGCGCTTCTATTTTACATTGTGATGAGTTTGGACGTTTATTCAAAATTTCTTAGTGTTTTGCTGATGCTGGAATGTTCATGGATGCGTAAGTCCTGTTACTTCTACTTTGAGGTTGCCAGCTCCACCTATTTAGTCATACATGGGTCAATTCTAGAATCGTGACTATTAAGGTGAACCTGCGCTGCCTCCTAACTTAAGTGAAGTATGATAAGAGCATGAAAATAATTTTTTAGCTGAGCTCATGCTGCCTCGACACCTGGAACAAAAACAGAGCAGTAGATGGCTTTTATCAGATAACATATGACAAATAGTCACTTGATTACATAAATTTCTATTTACAACTTTATGGGACATCCTTTTCACATTGTAGAACTACATCTGATAATTGTGGGCCTGGGGGAATGCTGCAAATATCATTAGAATATGTAGAAAGGGAATTTAATCATGCTAAACGTGACGGGGAGCTCGCAGGTTGGGTAACCGACAATCTTATAGCTAGGCCTAAACCTCATAGAATTCGACCCGACTACTGATAAAAATTTCACATAGGGTATACAAAAGTTAGGTGCAGAAAATTTGGAATGAACGCGGATTACTGGAATAGTGGATTTTGGAATGATAAGTTGGATTACAAGCTGATCAAGAATTGTACATGCTAACCTTAGAATGATTATTGTTAATTTGGATGCTTCTTTTTCGATTATACAATCATTCATGTTTGGTTAATAATAGTTAAAATACCTAAAAATCAACTCATTCATATGAGTATCGACATTTACTGCCAAAAGATTCATCGTCACTTGAGTAACAAGGATGGCGGATTTGGCTCTATGTCTACTGGACTACTGGTAATGTGTTGAAACTGTATCTTCATCTGATCTTTAAACATTTTTTGAAACCATTTGACATAGAGGTGAATATGAAGGATGGCCATGGCTTGATAAGCCGCATTTAATTTTAATAAGTTTCTGTTGTTTAAAAACTTTTTTACATTTTCTTGGACTAAATTGTAGTTTCTTTAAAAAAAACCCAGACTTCTTAATACAACACCAAATTATATTGTATTACAATTCTAATTCTAATAATTTATATTGTATTACAATTGTAATTCTAATAGGGGCTTAACTAAAACCGACCTAAAGCATTATATAAACTCAATTGACAGACCAAGTTTTTTTTATTCCAGTGATTTTTTTTTATCAAAGCTATCTGCAGATCATTCAACAAAACTCAGCAAGTCATTAGGTTTTTTCTTTCTTTTTTTTTTTTTTTTTTTTTTTTTTTTTTTTTTTTTTTTTTTTTTTTTTTCATCTTTGTAAAAACATATAAAAGATTTATATCTAATAAGCATCTTATTCATCAGGATTTCTTTTTCATCTTTGTAGATACATATTTAAATTTATTCAAAATCTTATTCATCTGCTGTTACAGTTTTTTTTTTTCCATCTTTGTAAAAACATATAAAAGATTTTATATCTAATAAGCATTTTATTCATCAGGACTAATATGAAGCATTATGTGTATAGTTGAGGACTGCTATACTGTAGGGTCCTTATTGTAGTCTCTAAACTGATTAGTGCACCTTAGCTCTAATATTCAGTATGAAAGTGTTTGGAAAAAATTATTTATTTTTGTTATAATAGTCTGATTATATATAATCAAAATGATAACTTTTGGAGAAACATGTAAGAAAGAGCTTTGCAAGAACTTATTTACCGAGATAGATAAAAACTTAGTAAAAGACACAAAGAAACTTCCTTAGACTCCCAAATCATTTTAAATTTTAAAAAATCGTATTATTATTTTTGATATTATAGTTTTTGCACGCATTATACGACTGTGCCTATGTGTTGTCGGTGATAACTTATAATCCGCGGGGGTTTTGCATTGCGTTTAAAATTTGGTTATGTGATAAGAAATAATCGGAACCATATAATTAGAGTTAGTTTCTTGCAGCTACCTGGGGATTTTGTTCTCTTGCGTTTGTTTATTGATTCAATGAAATTTGTTTGTATTAGATGAAACTCAAAAAGAAAATGACAGCAAATATGTTTTATTTAGATTAGATTTTAACAATTATGTAGTTAAGTAGTCAATAACTAGCAACTGATATGTCTTTGACCAAAGCCCAAAGGCTTACACATAGGTGTCCCTTTTACACTTCAGGTAGAATATAAGTGTTTAGCTGCAACATGATGTCATGTAACACTCAAATGATTTTGATCTCCTGCAACTCATATTTTTATTGCATATGTAAACTGAAGACACTATTGCTCAAATATGTTAACTAGATGTTAGTTTTCATTTTAAAAATGACTTTCTTGGAACATAACAAACATGTTCAAAAAGACATATTTTGTGGTTGATCGCGTCTGTCAGGTGAAGCCTCTTCCTGGTTGTCCAAATTTTCCAGATATGGGTGGCAGCATAGTGGCATTTTTGTGGACATTCAAAAAGACCTCACCATTTGATATTAGATGTATCTGATATGGATTTTTGGTTGATTTAATCAGGCCTGGTATCACGTTACCATCATTTATCGTATATATATGTTTTGTTTTTACAAACATGTTTTTGAAGAAACACGATGCAAGTTGTTACAAATTTGGTTAGAAGCATATCGTTTTAAAAAGTAGAAAATCAACACTTACTTTTTTTGGGGATAGCTTTGATGATTGTCATGGAGCAACTGTTATTGTTATTGTTTACATTGTATTCTTTCAATGGATAGTGTGAGTATAGGAAACTCACACTATAACATTATTAAATATCCTTAACGTATTTTGTTAGTAAAAAAACATTTAACAATTCACAAAATTAAGTAACAAAATATGAACCATTAATGCACCATTTAATAATTACGTTAAAATTATTAAACAATAACAATAAAAATTACGAATGTTATTTAATATATAAAATTATTCAAAATAACATATTTTGTATAAATATATTATGTTAACGACCAGGTCTCCATTTGATGGCTAAGGTCAACATGCACGTTTATGAGGTGCTACAAGTAACACATTCTATCTTTTCAATTTGCATTCAAGTTACTGAGAAGATATTGACCCTTTGTTATACGTTGTATATGCACTTACAGGCTAAGAAGGTTAATGGAAATGAAGACAACACTCCTTTGAAGACTTGCTGTAAGTTACTAAGTTGAACCATATGCTATTTCCCCATTTATGAAAGTTTAGTGGCTTAATGATATTTTTATGACAGAATTAAATAAATTAACTACAATGGCAAAGAAAGATTGGTGAGCAGTTAAGGAAATGTAGTACTATCATATATAAGGCTTTGAAAAGTGGTAAACATCAGTTGATTTTGGGCTCGCACGAACCAGAAGTGGTAAAACCTATGTACAAAGTGTCTCAACCAGATGAGATTTATTATTAAAATTCTTGGCAGTGAAAAAGATTGATTATCAACATTCTCGGCAAGATGAACTATCAGATGGATTATCAGACGATATAACTGTATTTTAAATGTGAATTAGGTTTTCAATTTAACAACACTGTTAAATGGTTTCAACAAACAAAAATTAAGCTATTTGTTTTTTAATTAATAAAAATACATTATTGAAAATTTTAGAAAAACCCAGCGCGTGCGCGGGCATTATAACTAGTGGATTACTACAAGGAAGTAATACGTTCTTTCAGATTATGTGTTATAATGATATAACTTCAAAGCTAACATGACGGTCCTATAGATTTAAGGATTGGTTTGCATTATTTATGGCAACTTACCTTTTCATTTATCGAATTGTAGGTAAGTGGGGATGATTTTTTTGTTATAATCCATAACTTGTATGGTTTATCTTTGTTAGTACTTTAGTAGTAATCTAAATTAGTTTTAGAGTCAAATTATCTTGCAAACACAAAAGAAAAAAAAAAACAAAGAAACTAAAGAGTTATTGAGAACCTTTGATCAATTTGATCAAAGGTTTAAAAACACGAAACGACTAAAAGTGTAAATTTCCTTCCTTTTTTCTTTGTTTTTCTGAGTTCCAAGTAGAGCATTTAGTGTAAACAATAAAGTTAAATTGGTTTGTACAGGTGTGTGCAATTCTGCACAACCCTGCATACCACAGACCACCACAGCAGGCACCTCATTTTCACCACCTGATCTAGCCTTTAATTGGACATCAATTGGGAAGTTTGTGATAGGGCTTTTCATATTTTTAGATAGCCAGTAGTATAGGCAAGCTTTTGCCCCCATAATATCTCACTTAGCAGCTTATTTGAGTGCTTATAATTGGTCTGCAAGTTTGCTGTGTTTGCCTGAATTTTCTGCATAGTTAGTAGAACAGCTTAAGTGCTTATCTTGCTCATCTCTTGTGCTTATTAGTATTTTTAAGTTATTTTGTGCTTATATAAGTGTATTGAACTTATCCTGAGCTTTTGGTAATTTTTCAAGTCTTTTAGCTTATTTTTGGCTTATTAGCAAACTGCTTATCTGCCCAAATCAGCCTATTAAGCTTAGATAACTTTTCATTTTATTTTTCCTATCTTTTAATTTATATTTTAGAATTATCTGTAAAGTTTCATAATTTTCTGAATAGTTTTGATATTTTTAATCTTTTTAATTAGTTTCTAATAGTAATTAAATCATAATAAATAGAATATTAATCAGAAAAATATAAATCTAATTTTCATAATTTTCTTTTGTAATTTATAATCTAGGAAAAATATAATTATATTATTAGACCTTAAGAAAAACCAAAAATTGAAATATAGTGATAGCTTCTATTTAATAGAATTTATCTTTTTAAATTTTAATTAAGTAATTTTCATTTTTATAATTTTCTTAGTTTCTTTTCATCTTATAATATTTATAGAAAAAGTTTTAGATTTTTCTTTGTTTATTTAGTAATTTTTAAAATTTAAATAGTTTAATAAGTAATTAAATAAATAAATAATTAATAATAATTAAATAAAAAGTATAAAAAATATAATTTTAATTTTTAAATAAGTTTTAAGTCATTTTACATTTTTAGGTTTTAAATTTCATAAATTTTAGTTTTTGTCCCATTTTAGCTTTCCCGTTACGCGTTTTAGTTTAATTTAATCGCGTTTAATTTTCTTGTGTATATCTGTTTTTCATTTATTATTTAGAATTATTAAAAAAAGCAAAATCAAAAATATCTAAATCACATCAATCACTCTAATCCTAGCTTTTCACAGTTGCCCATTCACACCTCGTTGGGAAACGACCCAGGTGATCACTTGCCTGGTTTCACACTACACACGAGTATTCGTTCTGAGACTGTTTATATTTATATATACGTTTTCAGACGGATCAAATTTTGGCGCCGCTGCCGGGGAGGTTGTGCTGCGACTATTGTGTAGAGTATAAGCGATTAGTGATTCGAGATCCTTCTATCAGAAGTTCCTATTTCCCAAAAACAATATAAAATACAAAAATATTTTTCTTTTCTTTTCTATATAAATTATTATTATTATTATCATATAAAAAATAAAAACACCAAAAATATTTTCCGTTTTCTTTGTTTAAATAAATAACAATAATAAAATTTACCATCGAGAACCAAGACAGAGTACTACCTAACTGGGGGTACGACCATAATAAGTTCCGAAACATCAGATTTAAAACTTGCCTTTGTATCACTTGCGAATATCGGCTCACCTTTAATTGATAAACAAACTCTAACGGAGGTTCTAGGATAGTCTGACATTAAATTGTCGGACTGAAAGAAGCGGGTTTTTAAGGAGCATTCATTGCCCACCTTTGCTTCTCCGCCACTCTGTGCGTTTATCTTTTAGAGAGCTACCGTACGCTTGTTGATTATTGGTTTAAGTTCACTTGTGTTTTGATTCGTTCTTGATTTAATTAAAATATTTTACTTAGTGCATGCGCACTCGTTCTTCCACGTCATCAAGCCCTTTACGTGAACTCGTAGATATTCCGAGAAGACGTAATCGTAGACGTGCTGCCCAAATTGTCGAACCCGAGATTCGTACTGTTCTCACTGATAATATGGCAGACGAACGCACAATGGCTGAAATGCTCCAGGCACCCATCGAGGGTTACGGAGATGCCATCGTTTTACCAGCCATCGATTCTGATCATTTTGAACTGAAAACACATTTGATTCAGCTCGTGTCCACAAACCAATTTCACGGGTTTGAACGAGAGGATCCATATGCACATATTCGTTGGTTCAATAAATTGACCTCTACAATCAATTACAAGAATGTGCCGCAAACAGTTATCAAATTGATGCTATTTCCATTCTCACTTGAGGGGGCAGCCCGGATTTGGCTGGATAAAGAACCCCCTCGATCCATTGAAACCTGGGAAGATCTCGTTAAGAAATTTGTCAATTATTTCTTCCCTCCATCAAAGACGACTAATCTAAAAAATGAAATTGCTGGATTTCGTCAAGGTTTTGATGAAAATTTCGGAGAGGCATGGGACAGATTTAAAGATCTCCTAAGAAAATGCCCACATCACGATTTCACGGTGTTACAACAGATAAATACGTTTTATAATGGGTTGACCCAAAACGATCAAGATGCACTTAATGCAGCCTCCGGTGGCAATATCTTGAATCGTAAACCTAGAGAGGTGGTTGAAATTTGTGAAAATAAATCAAAAGTTCCTATTTCTAGAAACAAAGTGAATGTTCCTATCACTCCTACTGCTTCTTCATCCGGTAACTCATCAGAGTTAGCCTTCCTTACGGATTCAATGCGTTGCATGATGAAGGAAATGAAAGAACTGAAGAGTGAAATTCATAAACCGGAACAAGTCAAAGCAATAAACAAAGTGTGTGAAACTTGTGGTGGCCCACATGCGTATTATGATTGTCAAGCAACCGATGCTTCTCTTTACCCAGCTCCCGTAGCTGCAGTAAACCAAAATCAATACCGTCCGCATGCTGAGACTCAGTACCGAGCACCGAATGCTATGGTCCCACCTGGTTTTCCACCCGTGCCAAATCAGAATAATCAAAATCGCTTTGTTCAAAATCAGGGAAAAAATTTCAACAATTCTCAAAATTTCAATCAAAACCGAGGTCAGAATCAGGGTAATCATAACCAAAAACCATGGAATGTCCAAAACCATAATCAGACATCCTCAGATGAGTTGCTTAGGCAATTCATAAAATCTCAAGAGGAGACAAATAAAACTCAATATCAGACAAACCAGTTGTTGGTTACCCAAATAAATGACATAAAAAAGTCTTTAAATGATCTACCATCTACCTCGGGAGGTCTCCCAAGTAACACTGTTGTCAACCCTAGGGGTGAACTCAAAGCTGTCAGTACACGTAGTTATAAATCTCATGTTGGATTCAAGGTGATAAAGGACCCGGTACTTCCCACTAACAATGGAAGTGCTAAATACGTCCAACCTTCGATCATCCAACCTTCGGTCATCCAAAAATCTACACCCACAATTGCTCCTCAGCTGTCAAGAATAGATCCTACTCTATCACGATTTACGGTTAAAAGTTTGTCAACCAAACTTAGTGAGCAAAGATCAGCCAGATATTATTCCGAAATGCTCAATGCTGTTCCTGTCAGTGTACTTGATGACAGTGATGATAATGAAGATACCACTTTCGTCAAAGCTATCACCACTCGGAGTGGTGCTGCTTATGAGGGGCCAGCTGGCCCTATTCCTCCTCCGTTGTTTGAAATGGAAAAAGAGACGGAGGATACAACGGACAAAGTGCAAATTCCAAGCCCACAAAGTACAGCACATGTCTATCCTCCGGTAGTCCCGAAAAAATCCAAACCAGGAGTTGTCTTTGAATCTGTTAAGACTCCTGAAGTTGTTGTCCCTAAATCCAAACCTTACATTCCTTACCCATCGCGCTTAAATGAGCAAAAGCTCCGTGAAAAGGCTAGTCAACAAATGGACAAATTCTTTCAAATCTTTAAAGAATTACATTTTGACATAAGTTTTGCGGATGCTATCATTCTGATGCCCAAATTTGCATCAACAATCAAACACTTGTTAAGCAACAAGGAAAAACTGATTGAAATGGCTAAAACTCCATTAAATGAGAACTGCTCAGCGGTTATCTTGAAAAAGCTTCCGGAGAAGCTTGGAGATCCTGGAAAATTTCTACTACCTTGTGTATTTCCAGGAATGGTTGAATGCTATGCCTTAGCAGATCTAGGTGCAAGCATCAACCTGATGCCTCATTCAGTATGGAAGAAACTTTCTCTTTCGGCTCTTACTCCTACCTGCATGACTTTTGAGCTTGTAGACCGAACCATATCTCATCCCTGCGGCATTGCCGAAGATGTGTTTGTGAAAGTAGGAAAGTTCCACTTTCCAGCTGACTTTGTGGTTGTTGACTTCGACGCAGATCAAAAGGTTCCTCTAATTCTTGGAAGAGGATTCCTAAAAATGGGCCATACTCTTATTGATGTATTTAAGCATGAGATCACATTGCGTGTGGGTAACGAAGCTGTTACCTTTAACCATGATCAAACGTCGAGGTACTCCTCAAATTTTGATTCTGCTTCAGTAAACCGAATCGATGTCATTGACATTACTTCAAAGGAGTACTCTCAAGAAAATCTTGGTTATTTTCATAATTCTGTGAGTGGGGATCCCACCACATCTTCTCAACTTATCATAGCAGACTCTTCCCCTTCTCTCACTTCAGTTGAGGGAAGTGATCCCTTTTGGGATGAGATCGATGCTTTTCTTGCTCTAGATAGTTCACTTCCGCATGAGGTTGATGATGACTATCTTGATCCTGAGGGGGACATTCTTTTTCTAGAAAATTTGTTAAACGAAGATTCATCTTCCCCTCTTCCACCAAAACAACTTATAATGAGGAAACCAAGTCAGTTGAAAAAACTGATAAATTTCCTGAGATCAAGTTTAAGGACTTGCCTCCTCCACTTGCAATTCTTGAGGAGGAAGTTCTTATTTTAATGGCTATTCAGATCTCTCTTCTTCCCTTCACCTACCCGGTGATTTCCCCTATCTTTCACTCATTCGGGAGTGAGGATATTACCTTTGATCCTGGCATTTTCCATCTAACATTGGTTTAAATGCCGGATTTATCTCATCGGTGTGAAACTTTCTTATGTTCAATTGGTTATCCAAACAATTTGAATGAAAGTCCGATGAAGATGGTTTCTTCCACATGCTTCCCCATGAACTAATGAATGCGGGGTCGAGTCGAGCTAAGTGACTCGGTGAACAAAAATATTAGCCCACCACATGGGTTTTCACCCGTGTCTCTGTTTTCCTCCTCTTTTCTACCACCTAAGTGTGGGGGAGATGCCCCACATGTTGTAAATATGTACAGTGAAAAAAAAATGTGTATATAAAATAATGGCTATTAGTATTTCCCTTTTACGTTCTAAGTGTTGGTTTAACAACCGGTTCTTTGAATATTGAGGGCAATATTCAGTTCTAAGTGTGGGGGGGGGGGGGGGGGAATTCTTGCGAATTTGATCAAATGTACCATCTAGTACCCCCATTTTAGCCAAAATTTTAAAATTTTTTCTCACTTAGAACGCAATAAATGGTTATCAGTCCGCCATGTCTAACCCACTTAAGGATTGGCTAATCCGAGAGCAAACGGCTCTTGGTAAAGATATCTCAAATCCGTTTATGGCTTGCAATTTGCCAAAAATTGTATGGTATTCGACTCACCATATCCTAAAAGTGAAGAGTTGGCTAGCCCGCAAGGTTATGGCTTGTGGTTAAGGCAGTAGAAAGCCATGATTGGTAATCAGCTCACCAAAGATAATAGTTGTAATTTATCTAAGAGTTGGCTAGTCCAGAAGCAAACGGCTTTTGGTAAAGACAAATCAAAACCGTTGACAGCTGATGGTTTGCTTAAAATCATTTGGTTATCATTGTACCAAAGTATCACATACTAAAACATTGGCTACTCCAGAAGTAATGGCTTTTGGTAAAGAGAAAAATCCATTAAAACTTCATAAAAGATTGCTAGGGACTAGCAATAGTTTAGTGTGGGGGATTTGATATGTGTCTAAATACACATATATTTACCTTGTTTAAACCCACATAAACAGCCAAAAACACTTTGAAAAGTCAAATAATACAGAAAATATCATAAAAAGTGTTTTTATATGATTCAGGAATAAAAAGATTGAAAACAAGTGAAAAACGAACAAAGTTTGCATAATTGTCATTTTCAGTCCCTGAAGTTTCACAAATTGGCAGAACTAGTCCCTGGTTATTTAAAACATGTTAAATATCATCAAAGGTCCTTGGGGATTCATAAGTTGTCAAGATTAGTCCTTTAAGGTTCAAGTTTTCAAAATTACAACTTTGGTCCCCCAAGTTTGAAAAATGTCAATATTAGTCCCCGGGTGTTTTAAAAATGGAAAATCATGTTTTATACCCTTGTACTATTCACACTTGACAAGATTGGTCCTTGTGATAACTTTGGAAAAATTACAGGTTTAGTCCTTGGATTTTCAGCAAATTACAACATTGGTCCTTATGTTTAATAAACCAAAATCCGGATCCTATCTAAACCTTTAACCCAAAAATAATACCCAACCCAATTACCTATCCCATTTACCCAAGCCCAATAAAAAACAAGCCCAATCCTTTTTACTGAGTTAACAACTCAGTCAACCCAAGTCAAATCCTTCGTCTATACCACCATCGCGCCCAAAACCAGACAGTCATCCCCCCACCTCACCAATACCATTCACCACCTCATCCCCCCTCCAATACACGTTACCTAACAATCCAAACTCAATAAATGCTTCTTCCCAACTCCCACTAACTAAAACAGACAATTATCACACTTGTCCTGTTTTCCCGCCAAAAGTGGAATTGGACGAATGAGATCAAATTGGAGCAATTCAAGGGTACTGATGGATTGAGAGATGTCGACAAAGGATATCCCACTTTAATTATGTATATATAGAATGCAATGTAGCTAAAATAGAAAAAGTAGTAAAAGTAGCATAATTCGTATTTTCATTTCCAGTAGCTTTAATTTGTAATTTCAAGTTTCATCAATCAATACAAAGTATCTTTAGTGTGTTTATTGTTGATTCTTGTATAATTGTCAGTAGTTACTTATAATTCCAAGTTTCCTGATTTTCATATGTTCTGAGAATTTGATACTTGATAAGTAGTCATTAGAATAGCTTCTCAGTTGTTTTTAATAGCTTATATAAGCTTTATATAGCTTATTGTAAGTTTATTATAGTATAAACTTGTTCTAATTCAAGATTTGAAGAAAGTCAAGAAAAGTCAAACTGAGAAGCAATAAGCTGATTCTGGGGTAAAAAGCTATTCATGAAGGCTTAGTGGTGTTTTCTAGCTTGTGTGAACAAGCTAGAATTGTTCTTGGTCCTTTGTTCTTTGTATCATAAGCTTTTTCAGTTGTAAGCTTTTCTCAATATTAGCTTAATTTTGCATTTTACTGTACAACTGCTTAATAATAGCTTTTTATTATTGTTATATGCTTATTGTTAGTTCTTAAGTGTATTTGATCACTAATATCAGTAGTTATATAGTTTGTTTTTCATTTTGCTAAAAAACTTATAAAAGACCAAAAATAGTCATTAGTAGTATAGCTGATCATAGTGCTTAATTCTGTTATAGAAGTTGTTAATCAGTATCAATATAAGTTATTTAATAAATAAAATTTAGACTTTTAGTTTAAAATATTGAGTTTCTTTTGTTAAATCATAACAGACACCCCATTAAGGAGTGTTTGGTTTAAACTGCCATTAGGTCCAAACTTGCCATTACTGTTCATTGGTCAATGTCTCAACTTTGATCAGCTTATTCTTGATTGATATAAGCTGTTTACAAGCTTTGATAGGCCACTTAGACAGTTTTAGCACTTTTGCTTTGACTGTGCAATTTTCAGTCAATAAATAGACTAAATAAGCTATTTGTAGCCATAAGCTCATATAGTCCTTTTTTCTTTGTTTTTCTGAGTTCCAAGTAGAGCATTTAGTGTAAACAATAAAGTTAAATTGGTTTGTACAGGTGTGTGCAATTCTGCACAACCCTGCATACCACAGACCACCACAGCAGGCACCCCATTTTTACCACCTGATCTAGCCTTTAATTGGACATCAATTGGGAAGTTTGTGATAGGGCTTTTCATATTTTTAGATAGCCAGTAGTATAGGCAAGCTTTTGCCCCCATAATATCTCACTTACCACTTATTTGAGTGCTTATAATTGGTCTGCAAGTTTGCTGTGTTTGCCTGAATTTTCTGCATAGTTAGTAGAACAGCTTAAGTGCTTATCTTGCTCATCTCTTGTGCTTATTAGTATTTTTAAGTTATTTTGTGCTTATATAAGTGTATTGAACTTATCCTGAGCTTTTGGTAATTTTTCAAGTCTTTTAGCTTATTTTTGGCTTATTAGCAAACTGCTTTATCTGCCCAAATCAGCCTATTAAGCTTAGATAACTTTTCATTTTATTTTTCCTATCTTTTAATTTATATTTTAGAATTATCTGTAAAGTTTCATAATTTTCTGAATAGTTTTGATATTTTTAATCTTTTTAATTAGTTTCTAATAGTAATTAAATCATAATAAATAGAATATTAATCAAAAAATATAAATCTAATTTTCATAATTTTCTTTTGTAATTTATAATCTAGGAAAAATATAATTATATTATTAGACCTTAAGAAAAACCAAAAATTGAAATATAGTGATAGCTTCTATTTAATAGAATTTATCTTTTTAAATTTTAATTAAGTAATTTTCATTTTTATAATTTTCTTAGTTTCTTTTCATCTTATAATATTTATAGAAAAAGTTTTAGATTTTTCTTTGTTTATTTAGTAATTTTTAAAAATTTAAATAGTTTAATAAGTAATTAAATAAATAAATAATTAATAATAATTAAATAAAAAGTATAAAAAATATAATTTTAATTTTTAAATAAGTTTTAAGTCATTTTACATTTTTAGGTTTTAAATTTCATAAATTTTAGTTTTTGTCCCATTTTAGCTTTCCCGTTACGCGTTTTAGTTTAATTTAATCGCGTTTAATTTTCTTGTGTATATCTGTTTTTCATTTTTATTTAGAATTATTAAAAAAAGCAAAATCAAAAATATCTAAATCACATCAATCACTCTAATCCTAGCTTTTCACAGTTGCCCATTCACACCTCGTTGGGAAACGACCCAGGTGATCACTTGCCTGGTTTCACACTACACACGAGTATTCGTTCTGAGACTGTTTATATTTATATATACGTTTTCAGACGGATCAAATTTTGGCGCCGCTGCCGGGGAGGTTGTGCTGCGACTATTGTGTAGAGTATAAGCGATTAGTGATTCGAGATCCTTCTATCAGAAGTTCCTATTTCCCAAAAACAATATAAAATACAAAAATATTTTTCTTTTCTTTTCTATATAAATTATTATTATTATTATCATATAAAAAATAAAAACACCAAAAATATTTTCCGTTTTCTTTGTTTAAATAAATAACAATAATAAAATTTACCATCGAGAACCAAGACAGAGTACTACCTAACTGGGGGTACGACCATAATAAGTTCCGAAACATCAGATTTAAAACTTGCCTTTGTATCACTTGCGAATATCGGCTCACCTTTAATTGATAAACAAACTCTAACGGAGGTTCTAGGATAGTCTGACATTAAATTGTCGGACTGAA
Source organism: Artemisia tridentata subsp. tridentata (assembly GCA_021014915.2). Classification (NCBI taxonomy): domain Eukaryota; kingdom Viridiplantae; phylum Streptophyta; class Magnoliopsida; order Asterales; family Asteraceae; genus Artemisia; species Artemisia tridentata. The sequence continues at coordinate 201,232,534 of CP139503.1, forward strand.
AGAAGCGGGTTTTTAAGGAGCATTCATTGCCCACCTTTGCTTCTCCGCCACTCTGTGCGTTTATCTTTTAGAGAGCTACCGTACGCTTGTTGATTATTGGTTTAAGTTCACTTGTGTTTTGATTCGTTCTTGATTTAATTAAAATATTTTACTTAGTGCATGCGCACTCGTTCTTCCACGTCATCAAGCCCTTTACGTGAACTCGTAGATATTCCGAGAAGACGTAATCGTAGACGTGCTGCCCAAATTGTCGAACCCGAGATTCGTACTGTTCTCACTGATAATATGGCAGACGAACGCACAATGGCTGAAATGCTCCAGGCACCCACCGAGGGTTACGGAGATGCCATCGTTTTACCAGCCATCGATTCTGATCATTTTGAACTGAAAACACATTTGATTCAGCTCGTGTCCACAAACCAATTTCACGGGTTTGAACGAGAGGATCCATATGCACATATTCGTTGGTTCAATAAATTGACCTCTACAATCAATTACAAGAATGTGCCGCAAACAGTTATCAAATTGATGCTATTTCCATTCTCACTTGAGGGGGCAGCCCGGATTTGGCTGGATAAAGAACCCCCTCGATCCATTGAAACCTGGGAAGATCTCGTTAAGAAATTTGTCAATTATTTCTTCCCTCCATCAAAGACGACTAATCTAAAAAATGAAATTGCTGGATTTCGTCAAGGTTTTGATGAAAATTTCGGAGAGGCATGGGACAGATTTAAAGATCTCCTAAGAAAATGCCCACATCACGATTTCACGGTGTTACAACAGATAAATACGTTTTATAATGGGTTGACCCAAAATGATCAAGATGCACTTAATGCAGCCTCCGGTGGCAATATCTTGAATCGTAAACCTAGAGAGGTGGTTGAAATTTGTGAAAATAAATCAAAAGTTCCTATTTCTAGAAACAAAGTGAATGTTCCTATCACTCCTACTGCTTCTTCATCCGGTAACTCATCAGAGTTAGCCTTCCTTACGGATTCAATGCGTTGCATGATGAAGGAAATGAAAGAACTGAAGAGTGAAATTCATAAACCGGAACAAGTCAAAGCAATAAACAAAGTGTGTGAAACTTGTGGTGGCCCACATGCGTATTATGATTGTCAAGCAACCGATGCTTCTCTTTACCCAGCTCCCGTAGCTGCAGTAAACCAAAATCAATACCGTCCGCATGCTGAGACTCAGTACCGAGCACCGAATGCTATGGTCCCACCTGGTTTTCCACCCGTGCCAAATCAGAATAATCAAAATCGCTTTGTTCAAAATCAGGGAAAAAATTTCAACAATTCTCAAAATTTCAATCAAAACCGAGGTCAGAATCAGGGTAATCATAACCAAAAACCATGGAATGTCCAAAACCATAATCAGACATCCTCAGATGAGTTGCTTAGGCAATTCATAAAATCTCAAGAGGAGACAAATAAAACTCAATATCAGACAAACCAGTTGTTGGTTACCCAAATAAATGACATAAAAAAGTCTTTAAATGATCTACCATCTACCTCGGGAGGTCTCCCAAGTAACACTGTTGTCAACCCTAGGGGTGAACTCAAAGCTGTCAGTACACGTAGTTATAAATCTCATGTTGGATTCAAGGTGATAAAGGACCCGGTACTTCCCACTAACAATGGAAGTGCTAAATACGTCCAACCTTCGATCATCCAACCTTCGGTCATCCAAAAATCTACACCCACAATTGCTCCTCAGCTGTCAAGAATAGATCCTACTCTATCACGATTTACGGTTAAAAGTTTGTCAACCAAACTTAGTGAGCAAAGATCAGCCAGATATTATTCCGAAATGCTCAATGCTGTTCCTGTCAGTGTACTTGATGACAGTGATGATAATGAAGATACCACTTTCGTCAAAGCTATCACCACTCGGAGTGGTGCTGCTTATGAGGGGCCAGCTGGCCCTATTCCTCCTCCGTTGTTTGAAATGGAAAAAGAGACGGAGGATACAACGGACAAAGTGCAAATTCCAAGCCCACAAAGTACAGCACATGTCTATCCTCCGGTAGTCCCGAAAAAATCCAAACCAGGAGTTGTCTTTGAATCTGTTAAGACTCCTGAAGTTGTTGTCCCTAAATCCAAACCTTACATTCCTTACCCATCGCGCTTAAATGAGCAAAAGCTCCGTGAAAAGGCTAGTCAACAAATGGACAAATTCTTTCAAATCTTTAAAGAATTACATTTTGACATAAGTTTTGCGGATGCTATCATTCTGATGCCCAAATTTGCATCAACAATCAAACACTTGTTAAGCAACAAGGAAAAACTGATTGAAATGGCTAAAACTCCATTAAATGAGAACTGCTCAGCGGTTATCTTGAAAAAGCTTCCGGAGAAGCTTGGAGATCCTGGAAAATTTCTACTACCTTGTGTATTTCCAGGAATGGTTGAATGCTATGCCTTAGCAGATCTAGGTGCAAGCATCAACCTGATGCCTCATTCAGTATGGAAGAAACTTTCTCTTTCGGCTCTTACTCCTACCTGCATGACTTTTGAGCTTGTAGACCGAACCATATCTCATCCCTGCGGCATTGCCGAAGATGTGTTTGTGAAAGTAGGAAAGTTCCACTTTCCAGCTGACTTTGTGGTTGTTGACTTCGACGCAGATCAAAAGGTTCCTCTAATTCTTGGAAGAGGATTCCTAAAAACGGGCCATACTCTTATTGATGTATTTAAGCATGAGATCACATTGCGTGTGGGTAACGAAGCTGTTACCTTTAACCATGATCAAACGTCGAGGTACTCCTCAAATTTTGATTCTGCTTCAGTAAACCGAATCGATGTCATTGACATTACTTCAAAGGAGTACTCTCAAGAAAGTCTTGGTTATTTTCATAATTCTGTGAGTGGGGAACCCACCACATCTTCTCAACTTATCATAGCAGACTCTTCCCCTTCTCTCACTTCAGTTGAGGGAAGTGATCCCTTTTGGGATGAGGTCGATGCTTTTCTTGCTCTAGATAGTTCACTTCCGCATGAGGTTGATGATGACTATCTTGATCCTGAGGGGGACATTCTTTTTCTAGAAAATTTGTTAAACGAAGATTCATCTTCCCCTCTTCCACCAAAACAACTTCATAATGAGGAAACCAAGTCAGTTGAAAAACCTGATAAATTTCCTGAGATCAAGTTTAAGGACTTGCCTCCTACACTTGCAATTCTTGAGGAGGAAGTTCTTATTTTAATGGCTATTCAGATCTCTCTTCTTCCCTTCACCTACCCGGTGATTTCCCCTATCTTTCACTCATTCGGGAGTGAGGATATTACCTTTGATCCTGGCATTTTCCATCTAACATTGGTTTAAATGCCGGATTTATCTCATCGGTGTGAAACTTTCTTATGTTCAATTGGTTATCCAAACAATTTGAATGAAAGTCCGATGAAGATGGTTTCTTCCACATGCTTCCCCATGAACTAATGAATGCGGGGTCGAGTCGAGCTAAGTGACTCGGTGAACAAAAATATTAGCCCACCACATGGGTTTTCACCCGTGTCTCTGTTTTCCTCCTCTTTTCTACCACCTAAGTGTGGGGGAGATGCCCCACATGTTGTAAATATGTACAGTGAAAAAAAAATGTGTATATAAAATAATGGCTATTAGTATTTCCCTTTTACGTTCTAAGTGTTGGTTTAACAACCGGTTCTTTGAATATTGAGGGCAATATTCAGTTCTAAGTGTGGGGGGGGGGGGGGGAATTCTTGCGAATTTGATCAAATGTACCATCTAGTACCCCCATTTTAGCCAAAATTTTAAAATTTTTTCTCACTTAGAACGCAATAAATGGTTATCAGTCCACCATGTCTAACCCACTTAAGGATTGGCTAATCCGAGAGCAAACGGCTCTTGGTAAAGATATCTCAAATCCGTTTATGGCTTGCAATTTGCCAAAAATTGTATGGTATTCGACTCACCATATCCTAAAAGTGAAGAGTTGGCTAGCCCGCAAGGTTATGGCTTGTGGTTAAGGCAGTAGAAAGCCATGATTGGTAATCAGCTCACCAAAGATAATAGTTGTAATTTATCTAAGAGTTGGCTAGTCCAGAAGCAAACGGCTTTTGGTAAAGACAAGTCAAATCCGTTGACAGCTGATGATTTGCTCAAAATCATTTGGTTATCATTGTACCAAGGTATCACATACTAAAACATTGGCTACTCCAGAAGTAATGGCTTTTGGTAAAGAGAAAAATCCATTAAAACTTCATAAAAGATTGCTAGGGACTAGCAATAGTTTAGTGTGGGGGATTTGATATGTGTCTAAATACACATATATTTACCTTGTTTAAACCCACATAAACAGCCAAAAACACTTTGAAAAGTCAATTAATACAGAAAATATCATAAAAAGTGTTTTTATATGATTCAGGAATAAAAAGATTGAAAACAAGTGAAAAACGAACAAAGTTTGCATAATTGTCATTTTCAGTCCCTGAAGTTTCACAAATTGGCAGAACTAGTCCCTGGTTATTTAAAACATGTTAAATATCATCAAAGGTCCTTGGGGATTCATAAGTTGTCAAGATTAGTCCTTTAAGGTTCAAGTTTTCAAAATTACAACTTTGGTCCCCCAAGTTTGAAAAATGTCAATATTAGTCCCCGGGTGTTTTAAAAATGGAAAATTATGTTTTATACCCTTGTACTATTCACACTTGGCAAGATTGGTCCTTGTGATAACTTTGGAAAAATTACAGGTTTAGTCCTTGGATTTTCAGCAAATTACAACATTGGTCCTTATGTTTAATAAACCAAAATCCGGATCCTATCTAAACCTTTAACCCAAAAATAATACCCAACCCAATTACCTATCCCATTTACCCAAGCCCAATAAAAAACAAGCCCAATCCTTTTTACTGAGTTAACAACTCAGTCAACCCAAGTCAAATCCTTCGTCTATACCACCATCGCGCCCAAAACCAGACAGTCATCCCCCACCTCACCAATACCATTCACCACCTCATCCCCCCTCAAATACACGTTACCTAACAATCCAAACTCAATAAATGCTTCTTCCCAACTCCCACTAACTAAAATAGACAATTATCACACTTGTCCTGTTTTCCAGCCAAAAGTGGAAATGGACGAATGAGATCAAATTGGAGCAATTCAAGGGTACTGATGGATTGAGAGATGTCGACAAAGGATATCCCACTTTAATTATGTATATATAGAATGCAATGTAGCTAAAATAGAAAAAGTAGTAAAAGTAGCATAATTCGTATTTTCATTTCCAGTAGCTTTAATTTGTAATTTCAAGTTTCATCAATCAATACAAAGTATCTTTAGTGTGTTTATTGTTGATTCTTGTATAATTGTCAGTAGTTACTTATAACTCCAAGTTTCCTGATTTTCATATGTTCTGAGAATTTGATACTTGATAAGTAGTCATTAGAATAGCTTCTCAGTTGTTTTTAATAGCTTATATAAGCTTTATATAGCTTATTGTAAGTTTATTATAGTATAAACTTGTTCTAATTCAAGATTTGAAGAAAGTCAAGAAAAGTCAAACTGAGAAGCAATAAGCTGATTCTGGGGTAAAAAGCTATTCAGGAAGGCTTAGTGGTGTTTTCTAGCTTGTGTGAACAAGCTAGAATTGTTCTTGGTCCTTTGTTCTTTGTATCATAAGTCTTTTTCAGTTGTAAGCTTTTCTCAATATTAGCTTAATTTTGCATTTTACTGTACAACTGCTTAATAATAGCTTTTTATTATTGTTATATGCTTATTGTTAGTTCTTAAGTATAATTGATCAATAATATCAGTAGTTATATAGTTTGTTTTTCATTTTGCTAAAAAACTTATAAAAGACCAAAAATAGTCATTAGTAGTATAGCTGATCATAGTGCTTAATTCTGTTATAGAAGTTGTTAATCAGTATCAATATAAGTTATTTAATAAATAAAATTTAGACTTTTAGTTTAAAATATTGAGTTTCTTTTGTTAAATCATAACAGACACCCCATTAAGGAGTGTTTGGTTTAAACTGCCATTAGGTCCAAACTTGCCATTACTGTTCATTGGTCAATGTCCCAACTTTGATCAGCTTATTCTTGATTGATATAAGCTGTTTACAAGCTTTGATAGGCCACTTAGACAGTTTTAGCACTTTTGCTTTGACTGTGCAATTTTCAGTCAATAAATAGACTAAATAAGCTATTTGTAGCCATAAGCTCATATAGTCCTTTTTTCTTTGTTTTTCTGAGTTCCAAGTAGAGCATTTAGTGTAAACAATAGAGTTAAATTGGTTTGTACAGGTGTGTGCAATTCTGCACAACCCTGCATACCACAGACCACCACAGCAGGCACCCCATTTTCACCACCTGATCTAGCCTTTAATTGGACATCAATTGGGAAGTTTGTGATAGGGCTTTTCATATTTTTAGATAGCCAGTAGTATAGGCAAGCTTTTTCCCCCATAATATCTCACTTAGCAGCTTATTTGAGTGCTTATAATTGGTCTGCAAGTTTGCTGTGTTTGCCTGAATTTTCTGCATAGTTAGTAGAACAACTTAAGTGCTTATCTTGCTCATCTCTTGTGTTTATTAGTATTTTTAAGTTATTTTGTGCTTATATAAGTGTATTGAACTTATCCTGAGCTTTTGGTAAAATTTCAAGTCTTTTAGCTTATTTTTGGCTTATTAGCAAACTGCTTATCTGCCCAAATCAGCCTATTAAGCTTAGATAACTTTTCATTTTATTTTTCCTATCTTTTAATTTATATTTTAGAATTATCTGTAAAGTTTCATAATTTTCTGAATAGTTTTGATATTTTTAATCTTTTTAATTAGTTTCTAATAGTAATTAAATCATAATAAATAGAATATTAATCAGAAAAATATAAATCTAATTTTCATAATTTTCTTTGTAATTTATAATCTAGGAAAAATATAATTATATTATTAGACCTTAATAAAAACCAAAAATAGAAATATAGTGATAGCTTCTATTTAATAGAATTTATCTTTTTAAATTTTAATTAAGTAATTTTCATTTTTATAATTTTCTTAGTTTCTTTTCATCTTATAATATTTATAGAAAAAGTTTTAGATTTTTCTTTGTTTATTTAGTAATTTTTATAAATTTAAATAGTTTAATAAGTAATTAAATAAATAAATAATTAATAATAATTAAATAAAAAGTATAAAAAATATAATTTTAATTTTTAAATAAGTTTTGAGTCATTTTACATTTTTAGGTTTTAAATTTCATAAATTTCAGTTTTTGTCCCATTTTAGCTTTTCCGTTACGCGTTTTAGTTTAATTTAATTGCGTTTAATTTTCTTGTGTATATCTGTTTTTCATTTGTTATTTAGAATTATTAAAAAAAGCAAAATCAAAAATATCTAAATCACATCAATCACTCTAATCCTAGCTTTTCACAGTTGCCCATTCACACCTCGTTGGGAAACGACCCAGGTGATCACTTGCCTGGTTTCACACTACACACGAGTATTCGTTCTGAGACTGTTTATATTTATATATACGTTTTCAGACGAATCATTGTTCTTGTCAAGAGATAGTCATATATGATAATATAAAAGATCATATGAAATAATAAGTCATTCACATGAAATAACAACTCTAAAAACTGAATATATAAATCGATCCATATGAAAGTTCTATGAATATGATTATTATGAAAATGTTAAGATCATGTAAGAATCACCCTAATGTGTTTTTGTGTCATATGTGAAGACCTTGTGTTAATGGATGAGTCTTTAAAAGAGTTACACATAAAATCATGAACTATAGATGCTGTCCAGGAAAATTGTTCAACTTTAATCGATTGGATAAAAATGATGGTAACGTGTATTTGGGTGTTTTTGGAGTCTAAAAATAAGTTCAAGGAAAGAGCTTTCTGGGAAAATTAGCCTTATAAATTTTAGAGGTCGGGAAGGCACTTTTTTTGATTTTACTATATTAGGTGTCAAAACGGATTCGTATGTCTGGAAAAACAGTCCTGTTTTTGATTTTTCATTTGCAAACCATGTCGAATTAAAAGGTGCCCTTTTAACTGAGTAATATTTCATATGTCTAGTAATTACTGGAGTTTTTGTAGATTTTTATAAATTTTTTTTAAGGGGTAAGATAATACAAACTTTTCGTATGTTAAAACTGATCAGTAATCTGAACGAGTTGACTTAAGGAATTTTATACTATAGTAATACTAAATAATAAATTCTGGAAAAATTTGGGGAAGTTCTTAAGACATTTAGGTACGTGTGTGAAAATTTTGGGGATTTTATTTCTGAGTTCTTATATGATTAATAAATTCGACGAAACAGGTCCAGTTCATACATAAAATCTGTTAAAAGTGTAAAAGATATTAAAAAGGCATTATGTGTTTATTTTCCAAACTAAAGGGTTTAAATTGTCATTTTTCTAAAACTAAAGGACTTAACTTGTGAAAACATGTATCTTGAATATATTTACATTTTATACCCTAATATTATCATAATGACACTATAATCCTTAAACTTGTTATAATTGCATAATAAACCTTAAAATTATAAAAACTACATTATGAACCCTAAACTTATGTAAATGACATTATGAACCTTAAGATACTAATACAGTCATCTTTAATACATTAAGTTGATAAACGGGAATGTTAATAACTAGAATTACTAAATATGGGAACTTGCTATTTTTGGAAAGTTACCTAAAATGGAAGGACAATTAAATGAAACCTTTATGACTATGAAACTTATAAGTAAACTTATGGTTATTTGTAGATCGGTTGAAGAAAGAGTGACCTCCTGCTTTCTTTTCATTTCATTGTTTTGGTTGTGTGCTTTGTTAAGGTACAAATATTCTTCCCTTCCCAGTAGGAATATTTTCTACCGATCCTATGCCTGCTATGTTTCCCTTAGTTGATTTATGACATTCATTGTATGATTGTCATTCCTATGATCCAATCTGACATTTATTTAAATGTCTCTGCCATGCTATACTTATGTGTTTGCCATGCTTATTGAGTTACCTTCTCGTTTCTCTTGCCATGCTAGTTTTGATTATGTATGATATGATATTCCGTGCCTGAGCTTAACTAGTTCTAGAGGTACTAGGACCATGTCTTTGATGGCACCTTAGACATGACACCCCCGTAGAGGTGTGATAGATCTACGGCGTTCCCCCTTATGTATATGTATTATAACGCGTTTACTATTGGCCAACCTTATGTGTGCTTAGTCTAGTACTAACATACATACTTATGTTAGGGAGCATATGGATGCATCCTAGGTTTTGTGTTTTATGTGATTATGGTGACCAGGTGATGTGTGCCTTGCACTCCTTCTCACACTTTTATTTTATTTACTTAGAGGTCTCCCCTCTTCGTATACTTGTAATGTGTTCGTATGATTTGTTAGATTATGTATGGAGTTCTTATGGCACATCCTTTTATGAACCCTCCTTTGTTTTCATATCATTTCTTGATTCATTTCTTGTTCAGTTCTCATGCACTCTTGACTCTTAGTTATCTTTGAAACTCGTATGACCTCATGATTATGCTTTTCGTTTTGTATTTCTTATTCCTTCGTTGCTTATGCTTATTTACCTTTATGTCATGCTTTGTATATATATCTGTTCACTGGGCTTTTTAAGCTCAGCCGCATGTTTCTTTTCTTATGCGGCAGGTAATAAGCGGGGCGACGGGCTTGGGAATGAGAGAGAGAGTAGGACCTAAAGACCTATTTAGTGATCATTTCGTTGTCCATTGTTTCAGACTTTCATTTCTTTCAGTACTTTGAATATTATTGCTTTACCTTGGTTTTGTTTGGTTAACCCACCATGCAATTGGGATTATCTTTTGATACCAGTCTTGATGTTCGAGACTTGGTTATTTATGTTAAAAGACTTCCGCTTGCGTTATGTATGCTTTGTATGACACCGTAATGTGATATCTTGGCCTTGTCGGGCCGGGGTGTTACAATCTCTAACCGCAACCTAATATGAATGATGTAACTTAGATCATGAAATGATTTCGTGCATGCGTTTTATGAAAGTTATATCACCCGTGCATGTTTGTTTATGAGTTTGAAAAGAAAACAATGTCACTAGGCATTCTTTAACAATTGTCTGAAATACAACCTTTTTGGACTTTTAGTGAATGTGTATCGTAACCACGATATGAATGTTTCAATGTTATATATTTGGAAAAGTCTTCGACTCGACTAAAGTATGTATTTAAAATACTACAACTTGCGTGTATGATGTTTCATCCAAAACCGCACCCAAAGTGCTTAAAATCCATGTCTAAGAATAAATTTCAGGATACTATTCCCTATATGAAATGCTGTCAAAATAATAGTTTTCGTCGTTAACTTCGTTAAGTCATAACTTCTTCGTTATAGTTCGGTTTTTAAAGTTCTACCTATCCCCGCGAAGGTATTTATATATACTATCATCTTTTAAGGTCTCGGGTACTTTGTTTATCTTTTAAAGTTCGATTTTAACTTACGAGAAAATCCTAACAGCAACTATATAATTTCAGAAAATCGTTTTCGTTATTAAAACTTTAAAACTACATAACTTATTCATCATAAGTCCGTTTTTATCCATTCAAATGATCACGTTTTCGTCATAAAATATATTTTCTGTTTCTTTAGTCGAATCTTGTAAAAATAAAACTTATTTTTCTGTGTTAACCAAAATGGGACAGCCCTTATATAAAAGTGTCAAAACCGCGTTTTTCCTAGTTTCCAATCCCAAAATCAACTTCAACACAACTTCAAATCTATTCCTAATCAAGTTTCTTTCACACAAACACATATAGGTGATAGAAAAATATTATGAAATATTTAAAATGAATGAAAATAAGTATGATAACATGCTTACAATGAGTGATGATGGTATAGAAGATCAAGAACACAAAACTTATACTTTAAAAGTCACCAATCAAAACTAAGCTTCCATATTAATAACCTATCCTTAGAAACCCTTGATCTACCTAAATATAACTTAAAAACCCTTGTAATTGCTTCAAGAAAAATCCATGGATCATAGTGAAACTGGTGATGTTTATGGTGATTTTATGATTGAAAGGTGTTAAGGATCGTGCAAAGAACACAAGGCTATACTTATGATGGATGAAACTTAAAAGAATCACGATCAAAATGGGTTATTTTATGTGTTTGGGTCGTTGGTTATGAGAGAAGGAAAGATGGATGAGAGTATTTTGGTTATCTTGATAAGTGTTTAATGAAATGAATGAATAAAGAGTTAGTAGCAAATTTTGGTTTGATATGTGTTAGATATTTGATATATAGATAAGGTATGACTAGCTAAAATGACTAGACAATGTTAGTTTTGGTATTATCTTGTTTACGGAGTGAGTTTTGGTCCCAGTAATCGCTAACTGTAAGTCGTAAAGTCACGAAACTTAAAACCGGGTATCCTAAAAATAAAACTTATAAATATGTTAAAACTTATCAATATACTCTATATTAACATATTAAATGAGTGATAAGTTCTATCGGGATGCTTAAAGTCGTGAATACCTAGAAACGTAGGCTTAAATCGAGTAAAACGCGTAAAACGTAAAACCGGAAAATGTAAAAATCCAAAACTTGTGGAAATGTCGTACGATGTGAAAAACATATATTTCTTTTATTTGTAATATTGTAGGGACATATCGGGATGCCTAAATGTCGTTTAAACCTAAAAGTTAAATTAAGACACGGTTTCGTGAAACTTGCAAAAATGATCCGACGTGTGCCAAACTCTCGGGTTATCATGAAAATGGTTTAACTTACGAGAATGTGAAATAAAAATTTCGGGAGTGAATAGTGAAAGTGAATAGTAAAAATTTAGAATAACATTTCAAAGTCGCAAACTGACTTCAAAAACGATAAATAGTAAAATGATGAATAGTAATCCGTAAATAGTAAATTCCCGAGATGAATAGTAAAATATCAAAGTTTGAGAAATGATCTGAAATTACGATTTGTCACAAAGATCTTCATTACGGCGTATGGCCAGAGTTTTATACGCCGTAATCCTTCAATGGTTGACTTGGGCTTTGATTGCAGAGCTTCTAATTACGACGTATTGCCAGAGTAAAATACACCGTATTCTTCAATGTTCACTAAGACTTAGTGAATTCTTCCAGGTACTAATACGACGTAAGGCCAGAGTTGCTTACGCCGTATGCTCTTTACAGCTTGCATAAAAACTAGCTCTAAATCTTGTCTTCAATCCGTTCCTTTAATAATATTGCTCCATGATTACTGAAATAAGAAAACTAAATCAATTAAGTATCAGTTCAGATATAAATATGCATAATGTTAGCCTTAAAAGTGAAGCCATATTCGGGAATTTCATTAGTTTCTTATTTCTTCTACTACAGGGACTAAATGTGTCAACAATGTAAAGTGTGACACTCAGTTTCCTGTAAATACCCTCCTAGTTGCAACTAGGAAGGGTTGATGTCTCATTTGTATAGTGTGTGTTTTTCTCCTTTCTCTCTCTAGAAAACACACATATCTTCCATTTCTTCAATCTAATAAACATCAATTCTTTCTTTTATTTCGAGCATCACCGACCCCCCGAACCACATAAATCTTCAATCTTTCGGTCCTACAATTGGCATCAGAGCTTGGTTGGTATTATTTATTGATTTTTGTGTGTTCGTATCATGTTATTGAAGTTGGTCGTACCATAAGTGTTAACTGGTCAACAATTTTTTTATCTTTCATATGGTATAACAGTTTCTTAACAAGTTTTTATGTATCAATATGGTCAAAAAGTCCAAGACTTTTATAACTAGTTTTACTCAGAACTGTCCTACGGGTCTTATCTTAATCAGTTTTGTGTATAAAATATTTTGTGACTTTTTTGTACCTTAACCTGTGAGATTTGTGGTCGAAAAAGGGTATTACAAAAAGAGTCTGCAAAAGAAAAGATAACCTTTTTTACGAGACTTTTCATTGCAAGTGTTAGTTGCGATAGCGAGTGGGATTGTGACAGCAGCTTGCGATAGCAGCTTGCAATAGTAGGTTGCGATACTTAAGATTCCGAGGTCACCCACTTACCAATTGGCGTCGAAACTCTGCCCATTTCACGACTAGCGTTGCGAGACTTTCTTGACCCATGTCACAACCATTGACCAAACAAAATACAATACACTCTTGTGTGGACTTCAGTTTTCCATCATTAGTCCAAAGCATAAAAAAAAAAATCAAAAGAAGACTGTGATGTAAACGAAAGTTACCACAGCCTATCCAACTCTATAAACCAACACCAAATCCATATCTACCTATCCTATCCTCCTCGTCACAAATCTCTAAACCACAAGACTCGAACATAAATGAAAAATGAATAGATCACTGTTTTACTTTCGTAATATTCAAAGACATATCAAAACCATTAAAGGTCTAGCAAACGAAAGTCTAACCATCATCGATCTCATAAGAAACTTAATTTTTACGAAACTAATTAAGACAAAGCTATAACAAATTTGTTATACCTTTTCTTTTTTTCGACATGAAATCCACAAACAAGTAACAAAACAACAAACGTAACCTACCCGAGACCCAATTAGGAACTTGAAGCAATTTAAACGCGTTCTTGATTCAGACATGAGCAGTAAGTGACAACATCTAGGTATGGTTATGTGTTCGTGATTGTGTTGTTGATGATAGATTTATTAATCGATCTTAATTTGAGATGAGATGGGTTTGAAGATGAAGAGTTTAGGTGTGAGAGAGAGAGGCGGATAAAACGAACTATATGTGATTAGGGTTAAGGCAAATAATTAATACCGTGTGTTAGGGTGGAGTAAGTTATAACCGGTTATTAATTGTTGTGTTTGGACCGGATTATGAGATTGGGCTTTGTCGGGCTTATAGCTATATCCGTATCTTAGGCTTAAAAGATATCAAAATAATATGGACTAGGCTGACATGAAAAAACGATTATTAGGCTATATCCGGTTAAAAGGTTACAATGTTATATCAAAAATTTGGGCTAAAAGAATTTATTATCAAATGTATTTTTATATACATTGTGTTAAATTTTGGTACGGAGTATAACATTTGGCAAAAAGAGTGGTATTTTGGTCATACAAATCTTCACGAGGTTAATTTTAACACGGATAGAGTTTGCAACGCATATCAACTGTGACTACGGGGATGATTCTTTATTATTTATTTGGGTTTGAAGTGACGTGTTACGGATGCGTGTACTTATTTCATCTTCTTTCTTTTTTCCCTCCCGTGAAGATGACTTGTTTGGGCATATATTGATTGTGATGAAGACTTGGATATCTAGTTACTTGTGTGATTCTTTCTCTCTATACCCACAAAGTAGCTATCACTTTAAGGAGTTACGTTGTAGTGCTCAGTGTCTCACGTAGTTGAGGATATGTCAAGGGGTTTTGTACTAATACTTTTGTTGGGGGTATATGGTATACCGTTCTTAGTCACAGGATAGTACAAGCTTAAGTCACAAGTATGGGGGATTTTACTTCATTCTCAAGTTCGTTATATCGGGTTGTCTTCACATGTGGTTACTAGAGATAGCCGTTGTTTTTGATACAGGGGGTTGATAATGAGTTAGACAATTTTAAATGGTATTATGGACATCTTCTCACGAACTGATTTGATTTATGATAAAATGCTTCCAGTTAATGCTTCATGTACATAATTTTATGCTGATTTCGATGAGATCGCAACCATCAGGGGAGGAGAAATGTGTACATCGAGGTGTATATCACGTGATCGGGTTTAATGATTTATGTTGGATATTGGTTGATTCTATATCATTCTCTCGTCTTTTTTCTACGTACTTCTCTCTTATCCACCGTCATCAATTTCGGGCAACAAATTAAAGATGATCAGTGATTCAACTTGTTACTTCGGTGTTATCGTTTCATGTGTACATTATGGGCTGATTTGTTATATGTAAGATAATTGGGATGCATTTGGTGAGAAGAAGATGTTGATATTTAGTTCCCCCGAATGGACAATATTGAAGAAGGTCGAGTCTACGGTCTGTTCTACATTCTCCGCTGCGTGTTAGAAGACTAAAGACGGTATTCAGATATTCATCAGAAGACTTCTTCGGATTCATGTCATTCATCATAAAGGTTGTTAGTTTGGGGGAGAGCACTAATTAGGGGAGAGTAAAAAGGCCAGATTCAATCCCTAATTAGATTTGCTCACATTGTTCTTCTACAAGTAAAAAGATGGCAGCTATAAGTTTCATGAAGAAGAAAGGATTAATGAAGTTTGAAGACTATGAAGACATTCTTGGAGCTGGTGCGCCTTATGTTTTGTATTTAATTTTACTTGTAGGGAACGTTGTAAGCAATTCCCATATGACATCACTTTAGGGAGAGATTGTTAGCCTTAAAAGTGAAGCCATATTCGGGAATTGCATTAGTTTCTTATTTCTTCTACTACAGGGACTAAATGTGTCAACAATGTAAAGTGTGACACTTAGTTTCCTATAAATACCCTCCTAGTTGCAACTAGGAAGGGTGGATGTCTCACTTGTTTTTCTTAAGGTGTGTGTGTTTTTCTCCTTTCTCTCTCTAGAAAACACACACATCTTCCCTTTCTTCAATCTAATAAACATCATGTCTTTCTTCTATTTCGAGCATCCCCGACCCCCCAAACCACATAAATCTTCAATCTTTCAGTCCTACACATAATATGAGCAAATTACATGTGATAAGTATTCAACAATATAGGGCTTATCACAAAGCCAACATTGATTTGATGCTTAGACAGGGTGACACCATCATTGGTCAGTTCATTTAGAAGGGTTTTGTAACGGGTATAGGTTTAAGAGAGACTTTCAGAGTCTTTGGCCCTGAGAGTGTTACACTCAAGTTTCAGATCCATGATACTGTTTTCCTTATTATCTGAGGGACCTTCAAAGCTATGAACCAGGTCAGTCTAAGTCTGTTTGGTAGTTGGACAGTTGATCACTGATTCCATTATATCGTCAGGTAGACATGATGATATAATGATGCTTTTGAGGCGTTGGTCTTGATTGACCACCCTTGTCTCATCAGGAGTCCATTGAGCCTCAGGCTTGGGTAAACCTTCAGCACTTTTAGGGACAAATGGACCTTCATTAATATACTTAATGTAATAAGGTTCCATTCCTGTTAAGTAGCAAAGCATGTGCTTTTTCCACTTATTGAATTTTCCAGCTTCTAGTCTGGGAGCGACAGCTGAATAGCTTCCTCCCTTTTTGTCGACTAGCTGGGGTACATCACTTTCAGCCATGGTAGGATCTTGATTTTAAAAACATTTTTGAACGGTTTATAAAACTTGTTTTATAAATCAGACCACTCTGATACCACTTGTTGTTCCCCTTTACACAATTAGACTTTACTAAAAAGTTAATCTAATCGTGTACCATGCTTAAGTGATGTAAAGATAAACTTTAATAAATAAAGCGTAAAAGTAAATAGACAAGAGTTTTTCAATGTTTAAATTCTTATTAGAAGTTAATAAAAGAATCTATACCCAAGTGTTTGCGGAATAACACTTGGGATTGAAATGACAAGTATGGTAATTCTCCTCACCTAAGCTAAGCTTAAGTACAACTATGCTAACCAGATGAGCTAACCTCAGGGACTTAGTCGTATTTGGAGGAGTAAAAGGAGTTTGTGAATGTCTAAGCATTAAATGCACAAACTTGTCAACCTTTTACTCCATCTTATGAACCTATTTATACACAAGTGTTTACAACTGTTATTGATGAAGACGAGAATAACTTAAGCTACTTTGGACAAAATGCTTACACATTTTGTCTCTGTTACAATTAACTATTTTGGGTATAGGACAATGATGCTTTCTGAGAGACAGTGATGACACTGTTATGATCCATAGCCATTCAGGGAAAGTTTGATCTTTGCTTGATAAGGACTCCTCCTTATACTTTCAAACGTTTCCCGCCTAGTCCCGCCTTCCTTCAGTCTCTTAAGTCTTCAGTCTTCATAGTTGTTGAGGAGACTTGGGGTTCAGTGAGTTATTGTTGATGAAGCGAAAAGTGTACCGCTTTTAGGGGGTCATTTAAGCCCTAAATCGTATTTATTTGATCAAATATTGCCCTAAATCGTTCCTTTTGTCATTTTAGGTACTTTGAAGAAGAAATCTGGAAAAGGAAGCATTTTGGACGTTTTTGGAGCATAAAAGTGAAGAAAACGACAAAGTCTCCAAAGCTGCTGGAAAAGTACATGTGACGGCGTCAAGTATTGCTCCAGACGGCGTCATGGCTTGGCAAAAGAGGTGGATATGAAAAATACACGTGACGCGCCAGAGAGTTTTGCAATGGAAAGTCTGACGGCGTCACCCTTTAAGGTGATCAAGGCCATCACGGTTTAAATTAAAGAGAGACGGCGTCAAGCCCTATTCTGACGGCGTCAAGCCTTGATAGGCCAGAGCGGATTTTGGAGGACTAAAGAGGGACGGCGTCAGGAAGACCATCCGAGAACCCTAGCCACGGCGAGGTGACGGCGTCAAGATCTACAACGTGACGCCGTCAGCCACTAAACTCTATATATAGTTTTGCAATTTTTATTCATAGTGTGCAACTTTGTGAGGAGAAAACCCTAAGACGAATTTCTGCCATTTTTTAAGGGTTTTATACCCTTGGATCTCACATGTTTAATTGAAGATAAGTAATCATTTAATCAATCAATATGTCTATGTGTTGTTTGATTATATCTTGTTCTTGTCTTTTAATTAACATGTTAGGCTAGATTTATCTTGTGTTTGCTTAGATCTAATGAAACCTAACTATTGATTATTGGTTATTAGTGTGTTATTAATTGTATTGGATGATTGTTTATCGATGTTAGGCTTAAGAAAACTGGCTAACTTCCTATACGGTAACTTGCTTGACCGTCTTCAGAAACATGAACCAATGCGTACTAAGGTTTTTATGGTTGTATTTAATGCATGAGCGAATTCTAGTGATCCCATGTTAGGAGCTTTTTAGCCGGCTCGACATAGGAGTGAAGTAGGAGCTTGTAGAGTTGGGGAAGTACGTACGCCATCCCACGATTGGTATTAAGGAATTCACCCGTCATCCACGCAATTAATACACACTAATCAACTGGTAAAAGATAGTTAGGGAGTAAGGAAATCTAAGTAAACACATTTCTCTCCATATAAGTTTCACAACCTTTTCATTTTCAGTTATTTTATTTTATTTGCATTTGTAGTCATTTGGGTTAGTTGACTAGCAACTAATTCCGCCCACTCCTTCAAACCCGAGATTTTACTTGCTTTCATAAAAATATAATAATACAAAAAGAATCTTCCCTCACCCTTAGACCTTTTAGAGTAGTTTTTCAATCCTAACGACACTATTCCCCTAGAGAACGATCAATCCCCCGGTACTTGCCACTTCACTATACTACATCGGTTAGGTACACTGCCTGGTGGGGATTGCAAGCTTCTCGAGATCCCTCGAGAGGTAAAACCTGTTGTAAGGTCGCAAAACCACGCATCAAGTTTTTGGCGCCGCTGCCGGGGAATAGTTATTGTTTAGGTTGAATTTTTATTTTATTAGGTCTACTCACTAGATTCCTTTCTAGTGAGATTTTTATTTTATTTTTCTAGGTTTTTCTTTAGTCTATCTATTTTCTTCGTGCTTTTGTTCGTATAAGATTTTCATTGACTATTCAGTTTGCCATTATGGAAAACGCGAATCCACCCCTTACACCTGACGAAGTAGCTTTGTTGCGTAGCCAAATTGAGGATGAGATTAGCGAGCTCAGAGAGCTCAATAGAATGATTGATATAGAGCTTGATTATGCCTTGAACAACTTAGAGACCGCCATATACTCAGATAATTACTTAGAACGTAATAATCTTACGGTTGAGGAGTTGATTGAGAAAATTGATGAAGTGAAGGTAGATCCTAGGTTGGATGATTATTTTAATGAATACCCCACTAAGGAGGAGACTGCTTACTATAACAACCTAGTTGATAACCCTCGACCACCTTTTGTTAGAATTGACCCAAAGATTAAGAGGGGTGATCCTGGGAATGTGAAGATACCATGTATGATTGGGTACCAATACGTTGAGCATGCTTACATTGACTGTGAATCCCCAACCAACGTGATGTCATCAGGCCTTTATAGCCAAATCATAAACACACCACTTGAGCCTAGGAAAGACCCCAAGTGCCCCGGCGGAGTTTGCAACTTCGTTGGAAGGATTAAGGATATGCATATCCTTGTTGGGAATTTTACCTTTGTCACCAACTTCATGATCTTAGAAGATTTGGCAAGTTTTGTTGACTGCCGCCTATCTCGCGTGGTGTTAGGTAAGCCGTTTATTGAAGCATCCAATTTAAAGTATGATCGTTTAAGAGGCACGGTTTAGTTTTCTAATCACATAGATAGGATCACATATAGGATGCCTTATCGGGTAAATGAATTTCGTTTTGTGCCTCGATTTGACAAGGACAACATTGGTGCGATTGAGGACATCAATGATGAGGATAAAGAGAAAGGCATGGACTATGTTTGGAATAAAAGAAGCCTTTATTATAAAGATTGCTTGAACCTAGGACCTAAATACAAAGTTGATATGGAGGTTGTTAGGATGATCAGAGGGGCAATTGAGAAGCAAAACGGAAAAACGTAGAACCCGTGACTTTGAGTCTAGCTACAAGACTCGTTAATAAAGAAAAGCGCTTCTTGGGAGGCAACCCAAGCTTTATTTGCTTTGTGTGTTTATTTATTTGTTTGTTTGATTTTATTTGCTTCCGTATGTATGTTTAATTTTTATTATTATTGATTCATGTTCAAAACTAAATTGTGAAAATGCTTTATCTTGTTTTTAACTTCGTCTTAACTACATATAAAGGTATTTTGCAAAAGTTAAGTGTAAGGGAAATCCAAATCGGTTTATTAGAATAAATGAACATGAATCATAACAATAATAAATTAACATACATATTAGTATTTGTTTGAGTCAAATGCTTGTATCGAGTCATAATGATATTTTGCAGGATTTCCAGGAAGTAAGGTATAGGTTTTTCCAGAAATTTTCCGGAAACTTAACATGAGAATTCTGTCAGATCATTTCTGACGGCGTTAGGCCTTAAAACCTGACGGCGTCAGGTTTTAATTTTCTGAAATTTTTGAAAGTTTTGTTTTCATAAAAAGTTTTTATTAAATCTCTAACTTATAAACTCCAGGAATCTGCAAAATTATCATTCCACAAGCATTATATCCTCATATATAGATTTATCCCGCCGTTGTTATGCAGGTTTTCGTGTTTGTTTTCTCAGGTTTAACAGGTTATTTTGGACAAGGAGATGTATGTGGAATCAAGCTTTTGGCGATGCTTTAGTCTTGGAGCTTCTACATTCTCTTGGAAGAAGATCTAACCATGTTACCTCTTTATCCACCGAACGAATCAGGGGAGTATTTGATTTCATTCTTTTACCTTATTTACTTTTACATTGTTATTTGAACATTGGGGACAATGTTCATCTTAAGTGTAAGGGGGGGGGGGGTAGAAGTACGATACTTTAGTGAATACAATTGCGCTTGATTTTTGTTTGTTTAATGGTAGATGTGTAATAAAACTGAGAGAAATACCTGTTAGGGCAATTTTAGTGCCAAATTTAAACTTTTTTACAACATATAGGAGTGAAACTTTGATCTTAATGAGCGTCTCATGGATAGGAGTTATATGACTATCACAAAAACCGTACCACTAAAAAATTTTTCCGCCCCCAAATATGTGAGGTTCGCCCCTAGAATTGGTAGGAAAAGCATTTATGCTATGATGTGTGTACCGGTAGCACTTAGATTCTAGAACTTGCGTTAGGACCATTCCGAGGCCACAAGTGAGACTACATTCGTGTAGTTAGATTTACTACATGATAAGAGGCATTAGGATTAACCCATTGTTTTACACCTGTGTTTTTGTTATAATTACTTTGGCTACATTGGTCAAGTAATTCTCCCACACCCTTTGCGTTGTACTCATTTTTAGTACACGATACCCCTAGTACACCCCTCAGAGCCTATCTTTTCGTTTCGACCTTTAAGCATTTTACTTAAAGGAAGAATTTGTTTACACCCCACTTAAATGTACACCCAAATCGCCTTAGCCTACCTTGTATGCACTCATTTTTAGTGCATTATTGTGACAACATTTGTTTAAACCCCAAGTTAATTATCTAATTGATTACATGGTTGCTAAGTCGAGTCATATCCTTGTACATATTGTTTTGGGACGATTGAGACTCATGGGTAAAGTACTAGTGTAATGGAGTAATGGGGAAGAACATTATTACCCCCATATGTGCTAAATGTTTTAAAAGTACTCCAAGTGTGTCGATTATCTTAATTCGAGTCATTAGAATAGTTATTTGTAAAGTTATGTAAAAGTTCAAGTGTAAGGGGAATGCAACGCCCCTATGATGTATTATTTTGGATGGTAGGGCAAAAGTGTATGAAAAAAAAAAATCGAAAAAATCAAGAAAAATACAAAAAAATGAGAAAAAGAAAAGTAGAAAAAAACATACGGACTACCATCCCGTTTCATTTTATGTTTATTTCATGTTTTTGTTATTTTGTTTTTAGCTTAAGTCGAGTCTAGTCTTGGCTTAGCAACGCCATATTGTACATGTAATTAATCAAGATCTTTAACTCGCCACCAGTAAAATATCCCTTATCCAACAAAACCGTGTTTATCATATCCCTACACCTCACGTTATAACCCATGTAAAAGCCCTCTTTGATAGTTTATCTTAGGTGCTTACGCCTAGTGGAGGAGGTTTTCGATCCTTTCCCAAGCCTATGGTAATCTATTTGCTATGACAGGTAGTGAGAGATATTATCCGTTTTCATTTATGAGAATACTTTTATGACACCTGAGAGATGTGAGTATCTAAACACTACTTGTGAGGTGCTAGTTTGTAATCTCCGTGCTTATTATGATTAAAGTGGAACGACTATTTGTTGTAATTACTTTTATATTAGCATTAAATGACCCCTAACTTGTATTTTGATTAGAATAAAAGCGCATTTGCTTGAGGACAAGCAAATCTCAAGTGTAAGGGTATTTGATGAAGCGAAAAGTGTACCGCTTTTAGGGGGTCATTTAAGCCCTAAATCGTATTTATTTGATCAAATATTGCCCTAAATCGTTCCTTTTGTCATTTTAGGTACTTTGGAGAAGAAATCTGGAAAAGGAAGCATTTTGGACGTTTTTGGAGCATAAAAGTGAAGAAAACGACAAAGTCTCCAAAGCTGCTGGAAAAGTACATGTGACGGCGTCAAGTATTGCTCATGACGGCGTCATGGCTTGGCAAAAGAGGTGGATATGACAAAATACACATGATAAGCCAGAGAGTTTTACAATGGAAAGTCTGACGGCGTCACCCTTTAAGGTGATCAAGGCCATCACGGTTTAAGCTAAAGAGAGACGGCGTCAAGCACATTTCTGACGGCGTCAACCCTTGATAAGCCAGAGCGGATTTTGGAGGATTAAAGAGGGACGGCGTCAGGAAGACCATCCGGGAACCCTAGACACGGCGAGGTGACGGCGTCAAGATCTACAACGTGACGCCGTCAGCCACTAAACTCTATATATAGTTTTGCAATTTTTATTCATAGTGTGCAACTTTGTGAGGAGAAAACCCTAAGACGAATTTCTGCCATTTTTTAAGGGTTTTATACCCTTGGATCTCCCATGTTTAATTGAAGATAAGTAATCATTTAATCAATCAATATGTCTATGTGTTGTTTGATTATATCTTGTTCTTGTCGTTTAATTAACATGTTAGGCTAGATTTATCTTGTGTTTGCTTAGATCTAATGAAACCTAACTATTGATTATTGGTTATTAGTGTGTTATTAATTGTATTGGATGATTGTTTATCGATGTTAGGCTTAAGAAAACTGGCTAACTTCCTATACGGTAACTTGCTTGACCGTCTTAAGAAACATGAACCAATGCGTACTAAGGTTTTTATGGTTTTATTTAATGCATGAGCGAATTCTAGTGATCCCATGTTAGGAGCTTCTTAGCCGTCTCGACATAGGAGTGAAGTAGGAGCTTGTAGAGTTGGGGAAGTACGTACGCCACCCCACGATTGGTATTAAGGAATACACCCGTCATCCACACAATTAATACACACTAATCAACCGGTAAAAGATAGTTAGGGAGTAAGGAAATCTAAGTAAACACATTTCTCTCCATATAAGTTTCACAACCTTTTCATTTTCAGTTATTTTATTTTATTTGCATTTGTAGTCATTTGGGTTAGTTGACTAGCAACTAATTCCGCCCACTCCTTCAAACCCGAGATTTTACTTGCTTTCATAAAAATATAAAAATACAAAAAGAATCTTCCCTCACCCTTAGACCTATTAGAGTAGTTTTTCAATCCTAACGACACTATTCCCCTAGAGAACGATCAATCCCCCGGTACTTGCCACTTCACTATACTACATCGGTCAGGTACACTGCCTGGTGGGGATTGCAAGCTTCTCGAGATCCCTCGAGAGGTAAAACCTGTTGTAAGGTCGCAAAACCACGCATCAATTTTCATCACTCACTGACCCCATCATCTTCTTCTTTGTCTCATGTATCATTCACTGAGTTCCGCCTCACTGAATGGAAAGTCTTTCTTTTTAGACTTGTCCTGAGTGATAAGGATTTATTTGATACTTTTTTAAGGGGACATTTAAGACCAAAATCGTATTAATATGATCAAATATTGCCATAAATTGTTTCTTTTTGCATTTTAACTACTTGGGACGAAAAATCTAAAATCGGCACATTTATGGCATATTTGGACGAAAAAGTGAAGAAAATGACGAAGTCGCAAAATTCTGTCAGATAAGGGAGTCTGACGGCGTCACACATTACAAAGTGACACCGTCACTTGTTGCTGAAGATGGATTTTCAGTGGAAAATTAACAAGAGACGCCTCAGAAGAATTCTGAAGACCTATAATCTGACGGCTTCAGGTGTAATTTGAAGTTGAGAGTCACGTACAAAGTTAACAAGAGATGGCCCAGAGGATTTAACAAAGGACGGCGTCAGAGATCCAGAGTGACGTTGTCAGAACGACAACTTTCACAAGACGAAACCCTAATTGGCGGCGAGCTGACGGCGTCACAACCTAAAAAGTGACGCCGTCAGAGTTGTAAATCTATATATTTTCGTATGTTTTTCATAATTCGTGTAACATCTTGGAGTAGGGTTTTGTGAACAATTTTCTCAGCTATTGTAAGGGTTCTACAGCCCCGAAAGCACATGTTTTGTTAAAGATAAGTTATCCCTTTAATCATTCAATATATCTATGTGTTGTTTGATTATTTGTTTATCTTTTCTTTTCTTTAACATGCTAGTTTAAGTTAATCAGTGTTTGCTGATAACATCAAATAGTCCTGATATTTAAGTGTCAGTTTCCCCTAATATGCTCATTATTTGTATTGTTTATAAGGATATATGATTTGATTTCTTTATATTTCATTTCCAGGTTACAAATGAGTATAGGAGCTGAAGAGACGCGGAAATTGGAAAGAACTCGCAAAAGATACACATTTTAGTGCTGAAGAAAGCTACGACATAACTCACACTCTCCATTACGCCGTAGCTAGGAATTCAAATGTGAAGACTAAAGTAAACGCGGACTAAGGATTACGGCGTAACTATAACTCTATGTTATGCCATAACTATTTCAAGACTTAGAAGAATTCATGAGTGATGAAGGCTACGCCGTAACCATGTTATGAAGTTACGGCGTAGTGATGACACCGTACGTGATCCAAGATCTTGAATTAAATTACGGCGTAGTCACACAAGAAGATTACGACGTAAGTGAAACCCTTAGGAGCTACGGCGTAATAAGTTACCTCAACTACGCCGTAGCCAATGCTATTGGATAAGATCGTTTCACGATTTCACTAGTTACGGCGTAACCAACTCATAGGGTTACGCCGTAGCTATGTCGGGTCTATAAATACCAACCTTAAATTCTGCATTTGACACAACTCATACACCACCAAAAGTCAGAGAACGAAGGGAGGTTTTTAGGAGGCATTCTACAGCAGCATATGGAGCATTTCCAAGGGAGAGATCACGACAACAACACCATAAGTTTTAGCTATCATTTTTTTATTTACATTATCGAATTCATGTCTTCCATCATCATGCAAAACATCGATTTGGCTGTACTTATTAACATGATCGGCAAAGCACCTTTGGTGCTAGCCTAGTTAAGATTCTTATATTGTTGTGATTATGTTTTCGTACTTTTCAATAATGCTTCTAGTGTGTGCATGCTTAGTTTATCGTTAGATCCTCTAGTTGCGGTAGTTTTGAAGAACCGGTTGTATTTGGTACGCCAGGAGAATCGATCAAAGGACCCTAGTGTAGTTAGGTTGCGAGGGAAATGGGAATGCAGACCGTAAGTGCTAGCCATTTGCCTTGTGTGCAAATCGACCAAAGGACCACCTTCCGGGTTGGATAAACTTAAGTAGTTAGATGTATGGTCTAAGATCCGAAAGGCCGGGCCATACAAAGATAAGTCTAGCATGTAGTGGCACTTAATGACTCAAACTAGTCTACCGTATGTCGGCTTACTTACAGAGGTAGCGCCTTTGGTTCCCGACAGGATTCTAGGGAGATAGGCTAGGTGAATCGACCAAAGGATCCTAGTGACTTATGTCCGCCCCACTTGTTGCATTCGAATAGCTTTATAGAAAACATAGTCATAGCAATATAGGATGACTAGCTAGGCTAGTACACTTTCTCCCTATTGCTCACAACTTCAG
Organism: Artemisia tridentata subsp. tridentata; assembly: GCA_021014915.2. Taxonomy (NCBI): domain Eukaryota; kingdom Viridiplantae; phylum Streptophyta; class Magnoliopsida; order Asterales; family Asteraceae; genus Artemisia; species Artemisia tridentata. The sequence goes on from CP139503.1 coordinate 201,258,332, forward strand.
TTTATTTTATTTCAGTATTTTTTTAGTTTAATTAATCATTTCCTACTCTAAACCATTTTAAAACGTGACATTAGACTTAAATAGGATCCATCACACATAGCTCTTGGGACGACCTCGGTTTTACCATTTACTAGTCTACACACGACCGGATACACTGTCCGTTAGTGCATTTATGTAGACCTTAGGTAATCGAGACTTTATAAATTTAAGACCTGGTCAGTAAAACCTGCATCAAGTTTTTGGCGCCGCTGCCGGGGAGCTATAATAGGATTTTTGTTTAAGTTTTTAATTTTTGTTAATTTTTTTTTTTGTTTTTCTCACCTTCTATTTTAGTTTCAGGAATTATGGCACTTGTTGACATTGATACGTTGACTCTCGAAGAGTACCTTGCTATGACCAGGGATGAGCAAGGGCCGGGCCTTGTTAGGCCGGTTATTGGAGCAGATATCCAGTTCGAAATCAAGGCTCAACTTATGAGAGAGTTGCGTGAAAAACTTTTCTCTGGAAACAAAACTGAAGACACATAAGAGCATGTTGAACATGTCTTGTACATCACTAGCCTCTTCAATATTCCAGGAGTCTCTCATGATGTTGTTATACTCATGGTGTTTCCGATGACTGATGACATCAAATAGTCCTGATATTTAAGTGTTAATTTCCCCCTTGTATGCTCATTATTTGTATTGTTTATAAGAATATATGCTTTGATTTCTTTATATTTCGTTTCCAGGTTACAAATGAGCATAAGAGCTGAAGAGACGCGGGAATTGGAAAGAACTCGCAAAAGATACATATTTTAGTATGCTGAAGAAAGCTACGGCGTAACTCACACTCTCCATTACGTCGTAGCTAGGAATTCAAATATGAAGACTAAAGTTAACGCGGACCAAGGATTACGGCGTAACTATAACTCCGTGTTACGCCGTAACTATTTCCAGACTTAGAAGAATTCCTGAGTGATGAAGGTTACGCCGTAACCACTTTATGAAGTTACGGCGTAGTAATGACACCGTACGTGATCCTAGATCCTGAATTATATTATGGCGTAGTCACTGATGAGTGCCTATTTACTCATCATTTTATGCCCATATAATACATAAAAAATGCTAAAAATAGCCAAATACACCAATTTATATTGCAAATATCCTTGGATAAACCTTCAACAGTTTTAGGGACAAATGGACCTTCATTAATATACTTAATGTAATAAGGTTCCATTCCTGTTAAGTAGCAAAGCATGTGCTTTTTCCACTTATTGAATTTTCCAGCTTCTAGTCTGGGAGCGACAGCTGAATAGCTTCCTCCCTTTTTGTCGACTAGCTGGGGTACATCACTTTCAGCCACGGTAGGATCTTGATTTTAAAAACATTTTTGAACGGTTTATAAAACTTGTTTTATAAATCAGACCACTCTGATACCACTTGTTGTTCCCTTTTACACAATTAGACTTTACTAAAAAGTTAATCTAATCGTGTACCATGCTTAAGTGATGTAAAGATAAACTTTAATAAATAAAGCGTAAAAGTAAATAGACAAGAGTTTTTCAACGTTTAAATTCTTATTAGAAGTTAATAAAAGAATCTATACCCAAGTGTTTGCGGAATAACACTTGGGATTGAAATGACAAGTATGGTAATTCTCCTCACCTAAGCTAAGCTTAAGTACAACTATGCTAACCAGATGAGCTAACCTTAGGGACTTAGTCGTATTTGGAGGAGTAAAAGGAGTTTGTGAATGTCTAAGCATTAAATGCACAAACTTGTCAACCTTTTACTCCATCTTATGAACCTATTTATACACAAGTGTTTACAACTGTTATTGATGAAGACAAGAATAACTTAAGCTACTTTGGACAAAATGCTTACACATTTTGTCTCAGTTACAATTAACTATTTTAGGTATAGGACAATGATGCTTTCTGAGAGACAGTAATGACACTGTTCTGATCCATAGCCATTCAAGGAAAGTTTGACCTTTGCTTGATAAGGACTCCTCCTTATACTTTCAAACGTTTCCCGCCTAGTCCCGCCGTCCTTCAGTCTCTTAAGTCTTCAGTCTTCATAGTTGTTGAGGAGACTTGGGGTTCAGTGAGTTATTGTTGATGAAGCGAAAAGTGTACCGCTTTTAGGGGGTCATTTAAGCCCTAAATCGTATTTATTTGATCAAATATTGCCCTCAATCGTTCCTTTTGTCATTTTAGGTACTTTGAAGAAGAAATCTGGAAAAGGAAGCATTTTGGACGTTTTTGGAGCATAAAAGTGAAGAAAACGACAAAGTCTCCAAAGCTGCTGGAAAAGTACATGTGACGGCGTCAAGTATTGCTCTTGACGGCGTCATGGCTTGGCAAAAGAGGTGGATATGAAAAATACACGTGACGCGCCAGAGAGTTTTGCAATGGAAAGTCTGACGGCGTCACCCTTTAAGGTGATCAAGGCCATCACGGTTTAAATTAAAGAGAGACGGCGTCAAGCCCTATTCTGACGGCGTCAAGCCTTGATAGGCCAGAGCGGATTTTGGAGGACTAAAGAGGGACGGCGTCAGGAAGACCATCCGGGAACCCTAGCCACGGCGAGGTGACGGCGTCAAGATCTACAACGTGACGCCGTCAGCCACTAAACTCTATATATAGTTTTGCAATTTTTATTCATAGTGTGCAACTTTGTGAGGAGAAAACCCTAAGACGAATTTCTGCCATTTTTTAAGGGTTTTATACCCTTGGATCTCCCATGTTTAATTGAAGATAAGTAATCATTTAATCAATCAATATGTCTATGTGTTGTTTGATTATATCTTGTTCTTGTCTTTTAATTAACATGTTAGGCTAGATTTATCTTGTGTTTGCTTAGATCTAATGAAACCTAACTATTGATTATTGGTTATTAGTGTGTTATTAATTGTATTGGATGACTGTTTATCGATGTTAGGCTTAAGAAAACTGGCTAACTTCCTATACGGTAACTTGCTTGACCGTCTCAAGAAACATGAACCAATGCGTACTAAGGTTTTTATGGTTGTATTTAATGCATGAGCGAATTCTAGTGATCCCATGTTAGGAGCTTCTTAGCCGGATCGACATAGGAGTGAAGTAGGAGCTTGTAGAGTTGGGGAAGTACGTACGCCACCCCACGATTGGTATTAAGGAATACACCCGTCATCCACGCAATTAATACACACTAATCAACCGGTAAAATATAGTTAGGGAGTAAGGAAATCTAAGTAAACACATATCTTTCCATATAAGTTTCACAACCTTTTCATTTTTAGTTATTTTATTTTATTTGCATTTGTAGTCATTTGGGTTAGTTGACTAGCAACTAATTCTGCCCACTCCTTCAAACCCGAGATTTTACTTGCTTTCATAAAAATATAAAAATATAAAAAGAATCTTCCCTCACCCTTAGACCTATTAGAGTAGTTTTTCAATCCTAACGACACTATTCCCCTAGAGAACGATCAATCCCCCGGTACTTGCCACTTCACTATACTACATCGGTCAGGTACACTGCCTGGTGGGGATTGCAAGCTTCTCGAGATCCCTCGAGAGGTAAAACCTGTTGTAAGGTTGCAAAACCACGCATCAAGTTTTTGGCGCCGCTGCCGGGGAATAGTTATTGTTTAGGTTGAATTTTTATTTTATTAGTTCTACTCACTAGATTCCTTTCTAGTGAGATTTTTATTTTATTTTTCTAGGTTTTTCTTTAGTCTATCTATTTTCTTCGTGCTTTTGTTCGTATAAGATTTTCATTGACTATTCAGTTTGCCATTATGGAAAACGCGAATCCACCCCTTACACCTGACGAAGTAGCTTTGTTGCGTAGCCAAATTGAGGATGAGATTAGCGAGCTCAGAGAGCTCAATAGAATGATTGATATAGAGCTTGATTATGCCTTGAACAACTTAGAGACCGCCATATACTCAGATAATTACTTAGAACGTAATAATCTTACGGTTGAGGAGTTGATTGAGAAAATTGATGAAGTGAAGGTAGATCCTAGGTTGGATGATTATTTCAATGAATACCCCACTAAGGAGGAGACTGCTTACTATAACAACCTAGTTGATAACCCTCGACCACCTTTTGTTAGAATTGACCCAAAGATTAAGAGGGGTGATCCTGGGAATGTGAAGATACCATGTATGATTGGGTACCAATACGTTGAGCATGCTTACATTGACTGTGAATCCCCAACCAACGTGATGTCATCAGGCCTTTATAGCCAAATCATAAACACACCACTTGAGCCTAGGAAAGACCCCAAGTGCCCCGGCGGAGTTTGCAACTTCGTTGGAAGGATTAAGGATATGCATATCCCTGTTGGGAATTTTACCTTTGTCACCAACTTCATGATCTTAGAAGATTTGGCAAGTGTTTTTGACTGCCGCCTATCTCGCGTGGTGTTAGGTAAGCTGTTTATTGAAGCATCCAATTTAAAGTATGATCGTTTAAGAGGCACGGTTCAGTTTTCTAATCACATAGATAGGATCACATATAGGATGCCTTATCGGGTAAATGAATTTCGTTTTGTGCCTCGATTTGACAAGGACAACATTGGTGCGATTGAGGACATCAATGATGAGGATAAAGAGAAAGGCATGGACTATGTTTGGAATAAAAGAAGCCTTTATTATAAAGATTGCTTGAACCTAGGACCTAAATACAAAGTTGATATGGAGGTTGTTAGGATGATTAGAGGGGCAATTGAGAAGCAAAATGGAAAAACGTAGAACCCGTGACTTTGAGTCTAGCTACAAGACTCGTTAATAAAGAAAAGCGCTTCTTGGGAGGCAACCCAAGCTTTATTTGCTTTGTGTGTTTATTTATTTGTTTGTTTGATTTTATTTGTTTCCGTATGTGTGTTTAATTTTTGTTATTAATGATTCATGTTCAAAACTAAATTGTGAAAATGCTTTATCTTGTTTTTAACTTCGTCTTAACTACATATAAAGGTATTTTGTAAAAGATAAGTTTAAGGAAAATCCAAATCGGTTTATTAGAATAAATGAACATGAATCATAACAATAATAAATTAACATACATATTAGTATTTGTTTGAGTCAAATGCTTGTATCGAGTCATAATGATATTTTGCAGGATTTCCAGGAAGTAAGGTATAGGTTTTTCCAGAAATTTTCCGGAAACTTAACATGAGAATTCTGTCAGATCATTTCTGACGGCGTCAGGCCTTAGAACCTGACGGCGTCAGGTTTTAATTTTCTGAAATTTTTGAAAGTTTTGTTTTCATAAAAAGTTTTTATTAAATCTCTAACTTATAAACTCCAGGAATCTGCAAAATTATCATTCCACAAGCATTATATCCTCATATATAGATTTATCCCGCCGTTGTTATGCAGGTTTTCGTGTTTGTTTTCTCAGGTTTAACAGGTTATTTTGGACAAGGAGATGTATGTGGAATCAAGCTTTTGGCGATGCTTTAGTCTTGGAGCTTCTACATTCTTTTGGAAGAAGATCTAACCATGTTACCTCTTTATCCACCGAACGAATCAGGGGAGTATTTGATTTCATTCTTTTACCTTATTTACTTTTACATTGTTATTTGAACATTGGGGACAATGTTCATCTTAAGTGTAAGGGGGGGGGGGGTAAAAGTACGATACTTTAGAGAATACAATTGCGCTTGATTTTTGTTTGTTTAATGGTCGATGTGTAATAAAACTGAGAGAAATACCTGTTAGGGCAATTTTAGTGCCAAATTTAAATTTTTTTACAACATATAGGAGTGAAACTTTGATCTTAATGAGCGTCTCATGGATAGGAGTTATATGACTATCACAAAAACAGTACCACAAAAAATTTTTTCCGCCCCCAAATATGTGAGGTTCGCCCCTAGAATTGGTAGGAAAAGCATTTATGCTATGATGTGTGTACCGGTAGCACTTAGATTCTAGAACTTGCGTTAGGACCATTCCGAGGCCACAAGTGAGACTACATTCGTGTAGTTAGATTTACTACATGATAAGAGGCATTAGGATTAACCCATTGTTTTACACCTGTGTTTTTGTTATAATTACTATGGCTACATTGGTCAAGTAATTCTCCCACACCCTTTGCGTTGTACTCATTTTTAGTACACGATACCCCTAGTACACCCCTCAGAGCCTATCTTTTCGTTTCGACCTTTAAGCATTTTACTTAAAGGAAGAATTTGTTTACACCCCACTTAAATGTACACACAAATCGCCTTAGCCTACCTTGTATGCACTCATTTTTAGTGCATTATTGTGACAACATTTGTTTAAACCCCAAGTTAATTATCTAATTGATTACATGGTTGCTAAGTCGAGTCATATCCTTGTACATATTGTTTTGGGACGATTGGGACTCATGGGTAAAGTACTAGTGTAATGGAGTAATGGGGAAGAACATCATTTATTACCCCCATATGTGCTAAATGTTTTAAAAGTACTCCAAGTTTTTCAATTATCTTAATTCGAGTCATTAGAATAGTTATTTGTAAAGTTATGTAAAAGTTCAAGTGTAAGGGGAATGCAACGCCCCTATGATGTATTATTTTGGATGGTAGGGCAAGAGTGTATGAAAAAAAAAATCAAAAAAATCAAGAAAAATACAAAAAAAATGAGAAAAAGAAAAGTAGAAAAAAACATACGGACTTCCATCCCGTTTCATTTTATGTTTATTTCAGGTTTTTGTTATTTTGTTTTTAGCTTAAGTTGAGTCTAGTCTTGGCTTAGCAACGCCACATTGTACATGTAATTAATCAAGATCTTTAACTCGCCACCAGTAAAATATCCTTTATCCAACAAAACCGTGTTTATCATATCCCTACACCTCACGTTATAACCCATGTAAAAGCCCTCTTTGATAGTTTATCTTAGGTGCTTACGCCTAGTGGAGGAGGTTTTCGATCCTTTCCCAAGCCTATGGTAATCTATTTGCTATGACAGGTAGTGAGAGATATTATCCGTTTTCATTTATGAGATATACTTTTATGACACCTGAGAGATGTGAGTATCTAAACACTACTTGTGAGGTGCTAGTTTGTAATCTCCGTGCTTATTATGATTAAAGTGGAACGACTATTTATTGTAATTACTTTTATATTAGCATTAAATGACCCCTAACTTGTATTTTGATCAGAATAAAAGCGCATTTGCTTAAGGACAAGCAAATCTCAAGTGTAAGGGTATTTGATGAAGCGAAAAGTGTACCGCTTTTAGGGGGTCATTTAAGCCCTAAATCGTATTTATTTGATCAAATATTGCCCTAAATCATTCCTTTTGTCTTTTTAGGTACTTTGAAGAAGAAATCTGGAAAAGGAAGCATTTTGGACATTTTTGGAGCATAAAAGTGAAGAAAACGACAAAGTCTCCAAAGCTGCTGGAAAAGTACATGTGACGGCGTCAAGTATTGCTCTTGACGGCGTCATGGCTTGGCAAAAGAGGTGGATATGAAAAATACACGTGACGCGCCCGAGAGTTTTGCAATGGAAAGTCTGACGGCGTCACCCTTTAAGGTGATCAAGGCCATCACGGTTTAAATTAAAGAGAGACGGCGTCAAGCCCTATTCTGACGGCGTCAAGCCTTGATAGGCCAGAGCGGATTTTGGAGGACTAAAGAGGGACGGCGTCAGGAAGACCATCCAAGAACCCTAGCCACGGCGAGGTGACGGCGTCAAGATCTACAACGTGACGCCGTCAGCCACTAAACTCTATATATAGTTTTGCAATTTTTATTCATAGTGTGCAACTTTGTGAGGAGAAAACCCTAAGACGAATTTCTGCCATTTTTTAAGGGTTTTATACCCTTGGATCTCCCATGTTTAATTGAAGATAAGTAATCATTTAATCAATCAATATGTCTATGTGTTGTTTGATTATATCTTGTTCTTGTCTTTTAATTAACATGTTAGGCTAGATTTATCTTGTGTTTACTTAGATCTAATGAAACCTAACTACTGATTATTGGTTATTAGTGTGTTATTAATTGTATTGGATGATTGTTTATCGATGTTAGGCTTAAGAAAACTGGCTAACTTCCTATACGGTAACTTGCTTGAACGTCTTAAGAAACATGAACCAATGCGTACTAAGGTTTTTATGGTTGTATTTAATGCATGAGCGAATTCTAGTGATCCCATGTTAGGAGCTTCTTAGCCGGCTCGACATAGGAGTGAAGTAGGAGCTTGTAGAGTTGGGGAAGTACGTACGCCACCCCACGATTGGTATTAAGGAATACACCCATCATCCACGCAATTAATACACACTAATCAACCGGTAAAAGATAGTTAGGGAGTAAGGAAATCTAAGTAAACACATTTCTCTCCATATAAGTTTCACAACCTTTTCATTTTCAGTTATTTTATTTTATTTGCATTTGTAGTCATTTGGGTTAGTTGACTAGCAACTAATTCCGCCCACTCCTTCAAACCCGAGATTTTACTTGCTTTCATAAAAATATAAAAATACAAAAAGAATCTTCCCTCACCCTTAGACCTATTAGAGTAGTTTTTTCAATCCTAACGACACTATTCCCCTAGAGAACGATCAATCCCCCGGTACTTGCCACTTCACTATACTACATCGGTCAGGTACACTGCCTGGTGGGGATTGCAAGCTTCTCGAGATCCCTCGAGAGGTAAAACCTGTTGTAAGGTCGCAAAACCACACATCAATTGTCATCAGTCACTGACCCCATCATCTTCTTCTTTGTCTCATGTATCATTCACTGAGTTCCGCCTCACTGAATGGAAAGTCTTTCTTTTTAGACTTGTCCTGAGTGATAAGGATTTATTTGATACTTTTTTAAGGGGACATTTAAGACCAAAATCGTATTAATATGATCAAATATTGCCATAAATTGTTTCTTTTTGCATTTTAACTACTTGGGACGAAAAATCTGAAATCGGCACATTTATGGCATATTTGGACGAAAAAGTGAAGAAAACGACGAAGTCGCAAAATTCTGTCAGATAAGGGAGTCTGACGGCGTCACACATTACAAAGTGACGCCGTCACTTGTTGCTGAAGATGGATTTTTAGTGTAAAATTAACAAGAGACGCCTCAGAAGAATTCTGAAGACCTATAATCTGACGGCTTCAGGTGTAATTTGAAGTTGAGAGTCACGTACAAAGTTAACAAGAGATGGCCCAGAAGATTTAACAAAGGACGGCGTCAGAGATCCAGAGTGACGTCGTCAGAACGACAACTTTCACAAGACGAAACCCTAATTGGCGGCGAGCTGACGGCGTCACAACCTAAAAAGTGACGCCGTCAGAGTTGTAAATCTATATATTTTCGTATGTTTTTCATAATTCGTGTAACATCTTGGAGTAGGGTTTTGTGAACGATTTTCTCAGCTATTGTAAGGGTTCTACAGCCCTGAAAGCACATGTTTTGCTAAAGATAAGTTATCCCTTTAATCATTCAATATATCTATGTGTTGTTTGATTATTTGTTTATCTTTTCTTTTCTTTAACATGCTAGTTTAAGTTAATTAGTGTTTGCTGATAACATCAAATAGTCCTGATATTTAAGTGTCAGTTTCCCCTAATATGCTCATTATTTGTATTGTTTATAAGGATATATGATTTGATTTCTTTATATTTCATTTCCAGGTTACAAATGAGCATAGGAGCTGAAGAGACGCGGAAATTGGAAAGAACTCGCAAAAGATACACATTTTAGTGCTGAAGAAAGCTACGACATAACTCACACTCTCCATTACGCCGTAGCTAGGAATTCAAATGTGAAGACTAAAGTAAACGCGGACTAAGGATTACGGCGTAACTATAACTCTATGTTATGCCATAACTATTTCAAGACTTAGAATAATTCCAGAGTGATGAAGGCTACGCCGTACCCATGTTATGAAGTTACGGCATAGTGTTGACACCGTACTTGATCCAAGATCTTGAATTAAATTACGGCGTAGTCACACATGAAGATTACGACGTAAGTGAAACCCTAAGGAGCTACGGCGTAATAAGTTACCTCAACTACACCGTAGCCAATGCTATTGGATAAGATCATTTCACGATTTCACTAGTTACGGCGTAACCAACTCATAGGGTTACGCCATAGCTATGTCGGGTCTATAAATACCAACCTTAAATTCTGCATTTGACACAACTCATACACCACCAAAAGTCAGAGAACGAAGGGAGGTTTTTAGGAGGCATTCTACAGCAGCATATGGAGCATTTCCAAGGGAGAGATCACGACAACAACACCATAAGTTTTAGCTATCATTTTTTTATTTGCATTATCGAATTCATGTCTTCCATCATCATGCAAAACATTGATTTGGCTGTACTTATTAACATGATCGGCAAAGCACCTTTGGTGCTAGCCTAGTTAAGATTCTTATATTGTTGTGATTATGTTTTCGTACTATTCAATAATGCTTCTAGTGTGTGTGTAAAACCCAAAAATCTAAAATATGCAAAATGACTAAAATGCCCCTACAATCTAAAATTTTGATTTATAAGCCTTTAAGTGCCAAATAAATTTCAAAACCTTGGTGAATAAATCATATATGAAATAAAATAATTTATAACACATCATACAACATTTCTACTTGTCCTAAAAGTTCGCTTGACCCTTACTAGAACCAAAATTTTTTATTAAGATACATTTGAAACTTTATATTAATTTATAAAAATGTTATATAAGGAAAATTGCAATCAAATCATAATCTTTGATTGAGTCTTCAAGTTGGCCAAATTTTGTGCTCCATTCCCTCCCCTTTGACCGGCCATTTTCATTTTTTTAGGGATCTCAATGATTTTTCTCTCTTATTTCCATTCCAAAAACCCTAAAACACAAAATAATTAGTTTACACCCAATCCAATTTTTCCCAAGCCCTAGCCCATTTTTCCAGAGTTCCTTGACACCTATAGAAGCTAAGAAAAATATCTTTTGATTTGTTCATAGCCTGGTTTGATCCTCGTGAATTAATTCATTGTCGAAGTGCAATTGTGAGGTAAATTCCAAATCCTTTTGTTCGGTCCCTATAAAATTCGTTTCTTATTTTTCCCATGACCCTCATATCATAAAACCTGTGAAAAATAATGCCAAGGTCGTGGAGTAGCTATTGGAGTCGTGGTGAATTTATTGGTTCGAATTGCCCATCCGCATAGACACAAATTCGTTCGCCTATTTCCACTCGATCTAAAATTGGTTTGGTATTTTTCTCATGCTTCTTACATCCTATAAGCTTGATGAAAAATATTAGATTCGAATCATGCATAATATATAATTAATTTGTGATTTAACCCTTTAAAACGAATTAAAACCTTAAATAATTATATACGAATTTTCATGGCATGATAATTATTTTATTTGGACTCTGTATAATACATATGATCTGGGAAAAATGCTAATTCGAATTATGGGAGCCTATATGAGTCGTGGCTAATTTAATGTAGAATCGGATTTATAAATAAATAAGAAAAGAAATAAATTAAAAAGGGTAGAAATTAGGGTTAGGGTTTTCTTTGGTGTAGATCTGATCATTAATGCATTTTTAATGTTTTGTAATGATTGTGTAATGATGGTGACATTTAGGGTTTGTTTTGAATAAATAAAATGTTATACGAATTGTGGTTTTAATAGTTAAGGGGGTGTTTTGTAAATTATGAAACTTGTGGGGTATTTTAGAACATTCTTAAGATCAGTACTAAAGTGTTAAAAATATAAGTTGAGGGTGTCATGTGTAAATTTTGCATTTAAAAGGTTTATTTTGATTAATTAAATAAATATTAATTTGATTTATAATTAAATGAAAGAGAGGGACTAAAAATGTAATTTCTGGAAACTTAAGGTTGATTTGAGTAATAAAATATATTCAGGGGGTTATGTGTAATTTTGGTAATTTAATGGCTTAATATGTAATTATTAATAATTAAAGGTTGAAATTGTAAAGTAAATGACTTAATATGTAACTTAGATAACTTGAGGGACTTGATGTGTAAATTATAAATATTTGAGGGTGTATTCGTACAACATATTAAAATAAGTGTATATTGTGTAAAATTGGGAAATTAAGGGTTTAATGTGTAATTATCGATATTATAAAGTTTAAAGTGTAACTTAATAATATAAAGGGTGTAAATTGTAAGCGGTGTAAACTAAAGGACTAAATGTGTAAGGCTGGATAACTTAAGTATGAGAATGAGTTAATTTAACTATGATACTTTAATCTTACTAAATATGGAAACCTGCTAATAATGGAAAGTTACTAAAAATGGAAAGCCGACTAAAATGAGAACTCTGATTTGAATAAGTTATTAATAATAAGCCGATCATTGATTCGTGTAGATTCGCCGAAGGAGGAGTGAGTTCTTATCCTTATGTTTCGTTGGCGGTTAAGGTACAGATATTCTGCTCTTTTAATAAGGAGCCTTCGTTCTCCTATTTTGATTCGTATTAGGGTTTCCTTAGCCGTTGCTATGCTTCCCTACATTTTGATATATGAACCTTTTGATATGAACCCTGTGATTTGGACTTTGATATTTGGACTATGACTACATGGACCTTTGCTTTGATTTGGACTTTGACATTTGACCCCAGTTTGATACCCGAGCCAAGTTCGTTTCCTAGCCATGAAGGTAACATGGCCGTGTCTGTGATGCACCACTGGCATGACTAGCGTGTAGCCCTAGTGATTTGGTTACACCGTCCCCATTTTGATTATGATATGCTAGCACACTATGATATGTTTTGTTATGGCCTATATGATTTTGTTCGGGGGGCGAATGGATGCATCCTAGGTTCGAGTCCGTGTTCGTGGACAGTTCGTTTTGATATGATATGGTGACTGAGGATGGGTGCAATCCACTTCTTTCACAAAGTTCGGGAGCTGATCACTCCAATTGGTACATGAGGACACCCCTCATATTATCGGCTTATTTGAGAGGCATCCCCTCTACATGATTATGATATGATTATGATATGCTATGATATGATATGTTTTGATATGGGCTCGTGGTGGATGACTGTCCTAAACCTTACTCTTTATTTCCTTTTCCTATATCTCCTTCATTATGATATGTCTGTTCATTTCCATTTGATTTTGTTTCCGTTTATTATATATCTGTTCACTGGGCTTTTTAAGCTCAGCCGCATTTCTTTTCCTGCGGCAGGTTTTAGTAGGAAGCCAGGAGCTTGGGTTTGCTTTGGGATGAGAGATTAGCTTATGAAGACAATACCTTAGTTTTAGTATTCATTTATGTATGACTGCGTAGATTTGGTATATTTACCTTTGTATCATGGTAACCCATTTGTATTATGTAAGTCGTATGTTATGCTTGCCTTTGATATGTCACCATTTACGTGACACTTCTACCCTTGCCGGGTTGGGGTGTTACAGTGTGCATGCTTAGTTTATCGTTAGATCCTCTAGTTGCGGTAGTTTTGAAGAACCGGTTGTACTTGGTACGCCAGGAGAATCGATCAAAGGACCCTAGTGTAGTTAGGTTGCGAGGGAAATGGGAATGCAGACCGTAAGTGCTAGCCATTTGCCTCGTGTGCAAATCGACCAAAGGACCACCTTCCGGGTTGGATAAACTTAAGTAGTTAGATGTATGGTCTAAGATCCGAAAGGCCGGGCCATACAAAGATAAGTCTAGCATGTAGTGGCACTTAATGACTCAAACTAGTCTACCGTACGTCGGCTTACTTACAGAGGTAGCGCCTTTGGTTCCCGACAGGATTCTAGGGAGATAGGCTAGGTGAATCGACCAAAGGATCCTAGTGACTTATGTCCGCCCCACTTGTTGCATTCGAATAGCTTTATAGAAAACATAGTCATAGCAATATAGGATGACTAGCTAGGCTAGTACACTTTCTCCCTATTGCTCACAACTTCAGTTTATTTTATTTCAGTATTTTTTTAGTTTAATTAATCATTTCCTACTCTAAACCATTTTAAAACATGACATTAGACTTAAATAGGATCCATCACACATAGCTCTTGGGACGACCTCGGTTTTACCATTTACTAGTCTACACACGACCGGATACACTGTCCGTTAGTGCATTTATGTAGACCTTAGGTAATCGAGACTTTATAAATTTAAGACCTGGTCAATAAAACCTGCATCAAGTTTTTGGCGCCGCTGTCGGGGAGCTATAATAGGATTTTTGTTTAAGTTTTTAATTTTTGTTAAATTTTGTTTTTGTTTTTCTCACCTTCTATTTTAGTTTCAGGAATTATGGCAGTTGTTGACATCGATACGTTGACTCTCGAAGAGTACCTTGCTATGACCAGGGATGAGCAAGGGCCGGGCCTTGTTAGGCCGGTTATTGGAGCAGATATCCAGTTCGAAATCAAGGCTCAACTTATGAGAGAGTTGCGTGAAAAACTTTTCTCTGGAAACAAAACTGAAGACGCATACGAGCATGTTGAACATGTCTTGTACATCACTAGCCTCTTCAATATTCCAGGAGTCTCTCATGATGCTGTTATGCTCATGGTGTTTCCGATGACTGATGACATCAAATAGTCCTGATATTTAAGTGTTAATTTCCCCCTTATATGCTCATTATTTGTATTGTTTTTAAGAATATATGCTTTGATTTCTTTATATTTCGTTTCCAGGTTACAAATGAGCATAAGAGCTGAAGAGACGCGGGAATTGGAAAGAACTCGCAAAAGATACATATTTTAGTATGCTGAAGAAAGCTACGGCGTAACTCACACTCTCCATTACGCCGTAGCTAGGAATTCAAATATGAAGACTAAAGTTAACGCGGACCAAGGATTACGGCGTAACTATAACTCCGTGTTACGCCGTAACTATTTCAAGACTTAGAAGAATTCCTGAGTGATGAAGGTTACGCCGTAACCACTTTATGAAGTTACGGCGTAGTAATGACACCGTACGTGATCCTAGATCCTGAATTATATTATGGCGTAGTCACTGATGAGTGCCTATTTACTCATCATTTTATGCCCATATAATACGTAAAAAATGCTAAAAATAGCCAAATACACCAATTTATATTGCAAATATCCTTGGATGGTGTTTTTATGTATTTCAGGTACAAAGGATTGAAAACAGAGCGAAAACGGGCATTTTCAGATCGACTCAACAACACTTGTGCATCTGATCAAATCAAGACGGAGTCAATGTCAACCCCGGGATGTAGCATTTGAATGAGCTTGGAAAAACGAATCCGACACCAAATTTTATGGGCCAACCCGACCCAATTTAATGGGCCAAGTTAGCCCATTTTAATCCTTAAACCTAAACCTTACAAACCCTTTTTAATAAAACGCAGCCCAAACCCAGCCCAATTCATAAAAACCCAACCCGCCCCTTTTTATTATTTTGACCCATGTCAAACCAAGTAATAAACTGGGGTCAAAAAATTCTCCCTCTCCATTTTACCGGCCAAAACAACCCACCTCCTTCCATCATTACCTGCTCCTCTGCTACTCCCCTGCTACTCTCCACCATCACCTTCCTCCAACAAGCTCCAGTCCAAGACACCTTCACAAGTAATACCAACCCCTCACAGGTACCCATTGCCACGCTGGCAATCCTGTGGTATCTTTTGGCGCCAAAATGCTATCAAGGGCTGGGATTAATCAAATCCATATCCAAGGGTTCAAGAAGAAGCACAAGTTGATATGAAGCTGTTTTCTCTCACAAAACAAGCACAAAGAAGAAAGAGACCATATTTTTTTTAGACTTAGTATAAATAGGTCTATTTGTAGCCTACGAGTTTCTAGTTTTTTTTAGTTTTCTAGTTTTAGTTAATTTTAGTAGCAGTTAACTAATGTTTTTATGTTTTAAGTTCATGTTGCAATCTGTTTTTAAATTTAATAAAAGTCCCAGTTTCAAGTTTTTAGTTTACTATTTTGCTTATTTAAACTGTGTTGGATCAGCTCCTAGATAGATCTTTGAGCCTGTAGGATAGATAGAATGCAAATGTAATCAAAAGCAAACTATATAGAGAATCTCTGACAACCTTATGTTCACGCGGAATATAAACACAAGATTAAAGAAGATAAATAACTAAAAGACTTTGATACTCTATGGATCTATATTAATTACTAATAATTGTTTCTATTGAAAAGTCATACAATGTTCATAGCCGTCTGTTTCTTTTATACTACAAGAAACCCTAATTCGGCTTTCTAGAAAACGTGTAAAGAAGATATGCATTATCTCTTCCTAATATAACTCATGCATATCTCTTCCTAATATAACTCATACGGGTTTACAATTTCTATTACCCGCAGAAACTATAACTACCAGCAGTAACAAAATAATACGAGCAGCAGAAACCATGCCAGCGGGAACTATATACCTACCAGCAGGAACCACTCTAACTACCAGCAGTAATGAAACTTTTAATATAATTTCAATAATTCCTAACAATCCTCCCCTAAACTTGAATTTGACATGGTTAACTTCAAGTTTCTAGATAGATCTTTAACTTCAGAGAACATGAGGATTGAAGCGCCAGCAGCAACAGATAGTAACCAGCAGCAACAATGAACTAGCAGCAGCAAGTAACAGCAGCAACAAGTAACAGCAGCAACAAGTAACAACAGCAACAAGTAACAGCAGCAACAAGTAACAGCAGCAACAAGAATAGATTTGATAAGCCTTTACCAAGTAGCTATTCACTCTTGGGCTAGCTAGTCCTTTGGTGGAATCATGACATCACCCTGGTGAACTAATAACCAATCCAACACTTAGAACATGAATCATTGGTGTATTGGAATACCCTAATGATTATTTGGCAAATCATCACAGCCATGAACGGATTTGACATGTCTTTACCTGTAGCCGTTTGCTTAGGACTAGTCTATTCTTAGGTTGAGTAGATCACCTTGGTGAATTGATTACCAAATATGGCTTTCCACTGCCTTTACCACAAGCCATATACTTGTGGGCTAGCCAATTCTTCGAATTTCCAAAGGATAAGATCCATGGTGAATTGAGAACCATTTTCAACTCTCAGTTGTGAAACATGGGTGAGTTGAATACCCAATGATTTTGAGCAAACCATTACAGCTATCAACGGATTTGTTGTGTCTTTACCAAAGCCGTACCCTTTGGACTAGTCAACTCTTTGATGGAATGCAGTCATCATCATGGTGAGTTGATTACCATAGGATGTGTGGTAAAGAACCAACATCAAAAACCTGCATACAAGTTAGTATACAAATAAAATACATTTTTTTTAACTAAAAAAAAATAAAGAAAGATAGAAAGATATACAAAATAGATACCACAGATTACCATGATCAAGGAACTCTGAGAGCAGCAAGTTTCCTCTTAATAAACTTGATCAACTGTTCAGCATTAGTCATGTCATTACCCACCATATCAGAAGGAACTGCTAACTTGATCCTAAGCATTTGCTCTAAAAGCTGAGCTGACAGTGGATATTGAAGATCTGAAAACATATACATATAGACAACAGAAAGAGTCTCCAAAACATGAACATTTGAAAGAGGATAAAACTTCCAACCACAGATTTTCCACTGATCCTGATTAGCCCAAATTCTGAAACCCCTACCATCTTGATAAGTGGAATCAAAGAGCACATGTAAGTCACCTAACAATAATAAACCAATATCAACTGGAGAATGTGCTTTAAAGTACTTGGTCACCAGTCCATAAAGGGTAATAAGATCCTATCTATCCACAAGATGGAGAATCTCATTTAGAAAAGAGAAATTCTTGAAAGACCCATCCTGCCTGTGAATAGTGTTAAGTACCCCCATAGGTGTAGTAGTCAATTCCCAGTTGACCAATTTAAACCACAGAACAGGGTCCTCATCATCAGAATCATCAATAGCTTCCTTGATGAAGGAAGTATCCTCAGCCTGTAAGTTAAGTAGCCTAGAAGTTCATTTTGTGGCTACACTCTTTCTCCTTTTACCTGGAGTAGAGGAAGGTGAGGGGACCTCAGGTGTTTCCACAGATGAAGCTGCAGTAGTGGCATCAGAAACAGATGATGAAACAGTAGTGGCAGCAGAAGGATTAGGTGGAATGACAGCAGAATCAGCAGCAGTGTCTAGAACTCCAGGACCACTTTCTTTTCTTGATGTGACATCCTTCTTGAATGAAGTATTCAGTCTGGCATAGGTGGCATAGAAGGTATGTTCTATTGTAGCATCTGTCTTACCAATGAAGTCACTCTTCTTGTAACTTGCTTGGTTCATCAAGTAGTGCTTCATAAAAGACAGTTGTTCTCTCCTGGTAGGCAACTTTGTTTTGTAGCCAGACTTTTACCTTTCTTGAATTCTCTGCACTAAACCAGCCCAAGTAGCCTCTTTATTGATTGACAAGATGAATGCTTTTAGTCTCTCTGTCTTTTCTTCTTCACTCAACTCCTTGTCTTTAAGAATAAGCACAGCTTGAGCCCTCACAATCAAATCAGAATCCAAAAAGTATTAAAGTTGCTCATTGAACTCTGCTTGATGAACATCTTCAGATCTGGACCTTGTCATGAACTCAGCTATGTTACTTTCATTTTCAACAGCCATCATAAGTTAAACAGCAGGAATGGGATCACCCATCTGCAAAACAGAGTTAATGTACAAACCATACAAAAATCTGCAAAACAAAGTTAATGAACACAACACAAACCAGAATATATCATAAGTTAATACAAAGTATACAACATTAAGCCTCCCCTTAGGCTTATGCCTCCCCTCAAACTTAGAACTCATGGATTGACCATTCCAATGTGGACAACTAAGTGATTAAACCTAGGTCCATCAAAAGCCTTTGCAACAAATCAGCTACATTATCACCCGTGTGTATTTTAAGCACTTGAATGAGATGTTTTTCATTAGCATCTCTTATAAAATGGTGCCTAATCTCAATGTTCTTTGTTCTTTGATGAAGAACTGGGTTTTTAACAATGCAAATTGTGATTTGGTTATCAATAAAGATTTTGGTGTTCATAAAGTTGTAACCATAGTCTAATAACTGATTTTGTATCCAAAGTACCTGACCACAACAATTAGCAGCAGCAACATACTCTACTTCTATAGATGATGTAGCCACAATGGTCTGCTTCTTGCATTGCCAAGAAATCAATCTCCTACCCAGAAATTGACATCCCCCAATAGTAGACTTCCTATCCAAGTTAGCACCAGCATAATCACTGTCACTATAGGCTTCCAACACAAAAGGAGAATCTCTAGGATACCAGAGGCCCAACTTAGGTTGACCTTTAAGATACTTAAAGATTTTCTTGACTGCATTCAGATTGGAAGTCAAAGGTGTAACTTGATGTCTAGAACAAACACTGACTGCAAAAGTAATATCCGGCCTTGAAGCTGTCAAGTACATAAGTGAACCTATCATAGATCTGTACAGGTGAACATTCACAGCTTCATCAGGTTCATTCTGATTCTTAGGCTTTGGAGGTTCATATGGTGTGGTTGCAGTCCTGACATTCTCCAAATCAAACTTCCTAAGTATATCTTGTACATACTTTTCTTGATTGATAAAAATACCTTCAGGCTTTTGCTGCACTTGTAAGCCCAAGAAGAAGGTAAGCTCTCCCATTGCACTCATCTCAAATTCACCCTTCATTAAATCCTCAAATTCCCTGCACCAAGCTTCCTTTGTGGAACCAAAAATGATGTCATCCACATAAACTTGAACAAGAATAATATCCCTGGAATTCTTCTTGATAAAGAGTGTTTTATCAATAGCACCTCTTCTGTAGCCATGCTTCAATAGGAAGTTGGACAACCTTGCATACCAGGCCCTTGGTGCTTGATGGAGTCCATAGAGAGCTTTTACCACTTTGTATACATGCTTAGGATTCTGTGGATCTTCAAAACCCTTTGGTTGTGTCACATACACTTCTTCTTCAATCTCTCCATAGAGAAAGGCACTTTTCACATCCATTTGATATACAATAAAACCCATATAAGATGCAAAGGCCAAAAATAGTCTTATGGCCTCAACCCTTGCCACTGGTGCAAAAACTTCATCATAGTCAATGCCCTCTTCTTGTCTGAAACCTTGAGCAACCAATCTAGCCTTGTTTCTGACCATAATACCCCTAGCATCCCTTTTATTCTTCAGAATCCATTTAGTGCCAATTGCAAACTTCCCATCAGGTAGAGGCACAAGTATCCAAACCTCTTGATTCTGAAATTGTTCCATTTCTTCCTGCATAGCTTCTACCCAACTTGGATCTTCAAGTGCTTGTGCTACACTGGTTGGTTCAACTTGAGATAGGAAGCAAGCAAACAGACAATGGTGATAATCTGTATGATTGTTCCTTTGCTGACTAGTGATATAGGTGACAAAAGCACATTCACCATACTTTGTCTTTTTCACTGCACTCCTGGTTTGAACTGTAGCATTGGGATCTCTAAGAATCTGGGATTGAGGATGAACAATGTTTATCCTCTTGGTAGCAATGGGGTCTACTTCTACAGTTGATGGAAGATTGTTTAGAGTAGGGGCAAAATCATCATTATATGAAGAGGAGGTGAAAATGCCAGCACTTGATTGATGATTACCCATATCTGTTGGGCTTGGAAATCTTGTAAGTGGTTCAGCAAAGCTTAGTGATTGACCAGTAGGAATGTTGAATGGAGCAGCAGAATCAGGGAGTTCAGTAGGAACACCAGCAGTAGAATTGGCATCAACAGCAGCAACAGGAACACTACCAGCAGAAACATAATCACTATCAGTAGAATCCATGTTCCTGTTGGCTTCATTAGCTGCTTTTCTCAAGAGTGCCTCAGTATCTTTTGCCAACTTAAATCCAAGTTTCTCAGCTGCTTCCATTGCTGCATGTTCTTGTCTTTGAAGTCTAGCAAGATCCTTTGCATAACTTGAATCATCTCCATCCACACCAGAAGTATCTTTGTCATGAGAACCTGAAACATTGTTAGAAGGAAAAGAAGGAACAACAATAACTTGTTCATCACACTCAGAATCAGAGTCAGAGTCATCATCCAGGGTATCTGCATGGTTAGTTGGTGACTCTTGTGTACCTGCAGATTGATTAGCTTTGAATCTAGTATAACCTAAATGATCAGTCAAATAGTCAAGGTCAAAATACCACACATGACCTCCACCCTGAACATTAGGTTTATCTTCAAGAAATCTCAGGTTGAGTGTTTCTTCTATTCTTTTGGCAGCCAAATTATACACCCTGTAAGCCTTACTATGAGCAGAATACCCTACTATATAACCTTCTTCAACTTTCTCATCAAACTTTCCCAAGTGATCACTGGTATTTAAAACTGTCACATGACATCCAAAAGGTTTAAAGTAATTAATGGTAGGAACTTTCCTAGTCAGAAGTTCATAAGGTGTCTTGTTATGAGGTCTAGTAATCAAAACCCTGTTCAAAACATAGCAAGCAGTGCTAACTGCTTCAGTCCAAAACATAGTGGGTAGCTTAGAGTCAGCAAGCATAGATCTTGCTGCTTCTATTAGGGTTCTATTCTTTCTTTCAGCAACCCCATTTTGTTGCGGGGTTCTGGCATTGCTATAGTCCCTTTTAATCCCCTTAGACCCACCCACAGAGTTCAATTAATTTAGCATTTTTAAACTCTGTTCCATTATCAAACCTTAGACCTTTAACCTTTTTGTTTAGCTGGTTTTCAATAAGAACAATAAATTCTTTGAGAATCTGAAAAGTCTCATCTTTAGTTCCCAAAAAGAATACCCAACAAAACCTGCTATAATCATCAGTAACCACCAAGCAAAAGTACTTGTGATCAATACTTCTGATAGAAGTAGGACCAAAAAGGTCCATATGAAGCAACTGGAGAGATTCTGAAATTGTGCTCACTGCAGTAATGGCTTTGTATGAAGCTTTGTGTTGCTTTCCTTTGTTGCAAGCAACACAATTATGCTCATTTGTGAAGACTTTGGAAGGAAGTCCTTGGACCAATCCATGTTTTGCCAGCTTGTTGATGGTTTTGAAGTTCACATGTGCCATCCTTCTGTGCCATTTAGTAGACTCATCCAAGGATGCTTTTACCACCAAACAAGTTAGATCTCCTTCTAGCTGGACATCATTCAAGTTGAATGTGTAGAGATTGTGACTTCTTGGAACTCTAAGCAAAACCTGACTCTTATCAGGTAACTTGAAGTCTTTTGAAAGCACAAGACAGTGTTTTTCAGTGAAGAGAACATTGTTCTTCTTGTCACAAATTTGTGAAACAGAGAACAGATTGAAGTTTTGAAGCTCCTTCACATAGTAGACATTTTCAAAGTCCAGCTTGGAAGTCCTAATGGTTCCTTACCCTGTAATTCTGCCATCTCCTCCTCCAAATGTCACAGTGCCACCATGAATGGGGACAAATTCATGTAACCTATCCTTGTTCCCTGTCATACTTCTAGAGCAACCACTATCTACAATACCAATATCTTTATTCTTATGAGGATGTTCCTACAATTACAAAAATGTACAACAACATTAGTATCATAGAGAGACTCAAGTTATAAATGACTTGAGCCTGCCTTGTGGATCAAAAGAGTTAGACTCTGTAGATCGATGAGATCCACCATTGGTCTTGGATCCCCTTTTTAGATATGGTCTCTTTTGTCTCCAAGAACAACCTGCTGAGGACTTAACAGCAGTATCCCATCTTGCCCCCTACATACATTGGGTCAAAATAACCAGGCCAAAAACCATTCTGAAAGTAACTACTAGTAGGTCTTATAAATGGTCTAGCACCCTGTCTTTTCCAACTAGCTGGAAAAGGTCTACCAGTAGAAACTGGCTTACCAGCAGAAACTGGCTTACCAGTAGGAACAGGCTTACCTGCAGGAACCGGCTTACCAGCAGCAACAGGCTTACCAGCAGCAACAGGCTTACCTGTAGGAACTGGTCTACCAGCAGGAAAAGAAGCTCTACCAGAGTTCATTCGTGCTGCTTGTGGAACATATGGGGGTATATCATTAACATTGTTCCACATAGGCCTAACTTGTCCAGCATACATACCCATCTTTTTCTCATAATAATCACAGTCTTTTATAAGATGAGCATAACTCCCACACACAAAACAAGATTTATTTCTAAAAGACTTAAACTTAACATTACTTTTCTTATTGCAACCAGAGTTATCAAAATCAACACATGAAACAGAATTATTCTTAACATAATTAACACCAGAAACATTATTATTTGCAACAGAACCAAAACTAGAAACATTATTGTTTTTAACATAATCAAAAGAAACATCTTCAAATGCAGCTATCTTTGAATGAGATTCATCATCAGCTACTTCTGAGGAGAAATCTTCTGACTTGATTGAGGTAGACTTGTCACTTGAATCACATGTGGCATAGTCATTGGTCTTGATTTCTGAAGATTTGTCACTGTAAGAGACAAAATCATTAGAGTCACAATCAAGATCAGGCAAGTCATTTGCCTTCATGCCATAAGTCATCTGTGATTCATCAAAGTCAATATGGGGAGAGGTAGGCTTAAATGTTCCAGTTATTGGTGGAGGAACAACATTCATTCCTCATTCTTTTACAAACTTTACAGGTTTTTGATAATTTACAGGTTCAGGGTAAAAAATACTATGCTCATTAGGGTCATAAATTTCATCTAACCCTATGTGATCTCCATACCTTAAACCTCTTTTACATCTGAAAGACTGAGTACTGTTGTTTAACTTAGCTAGGTGTTTAGATTGCTGTTGCCAAGAGTTACACCTGGCCACTTCTTTATCTAATTTTTTCCTTAATTCCTGTTTCTCTAAGGACACCGTAGCATTTTCAGACTCAGAATATTTAAGCAAATTAGTGGTGTTCTCTAAATCTCTCTGCAAAACCCTTATCTTTTCCTCATATGCTAGCTGATTCTTTTGGTACCAAACCTTTTGTTGTTCTAATGTTTTAACAGCACCTTTATGGTTTGAACCTGAATAAAATAGTCTTTATATTAAGTTTCTATATCATCAAACTCTTTCTTAAGTTCAGCATATTTCCTATCACAACCAAATAAACAATTTTGTACCTGAGATGAGATGCCCATCAAGGCAAATTCTCCAGTCTCACAACCAGCCAGCAATCCATAGACCTGAGAAGCACCACTTTCCACCTCTGAAGACTCATGCTCATTCCAATCAATAGTAGAATCCACAGATACCAAGGCTTTTGATTACCCAGATTCTAATTCTTTCTGCTTGTATGCAGAGTATCTTGCTTTGTCATCAACCTTCTTTTCAGTGCATTCTCTAGAAAAGTGACCCATTTGGCCACATGAGTAACACTTAACCTTCTTCTTATCAAACCTGACTGCATCCCTTCCTTTGAAATTGAGCTTTCTTCCAGCCTTCGTTTCAAATCTTTTGATTTTGACTGAAAGCATAGCCATCTGCCACTTAAGATCCATCTCCTCTAAGTCCAATTTAGCAACTTGCTCCAGATCTTCAAAAGCCAATTGCTGTTGTGGTTCATATTCAGCAACAAATGAATGGAGCACATCTTCAAGCACATTACTAGATTTTGAGTGAATCTTTGATCCAGTAAAGGTGTAGGAAGATGATGTTGATGAAGACTTTGGACTGTCAGCATAGGACACCTTGTTATTGCCAGAATTAGTGCTAATAAATGCTGAATTAGTTGGAGTTGGTGAATAGGTTGAGTGTCCCTTGATATCAATTTCAAGAGTTCTGAGCTTGTTGTATAGATCATCAAAGGTCAAGTACTCAAGACTACCTTTTGTCTTAAGAGTGATGCAGACTTGTGATCAGGAATGAGGCAAGGCTCTTAAGAACTTGGTATTACAATCCTCATTATCAGGCTTTGCTTTCAACTGATTTAGCAGACTTAAGATCTTCTGAAACCTGTCATAACCTTTGTGTAAGCCTTCTTCTTCTGAGACCTTGAACTCTTGGAATTCTTGCTTGAGCATGGACTTCCTCATCTTTTTGGACTCATCGTTGCCTCCAAATCTGGCTTTAATAGCCTGCCAGATCTCCTTAGCATCATAAAGATAATGAAAGTCTCCCATATGATCATCTGGGAGAGACTGAAGCAAGATAGTTCTTGCCTTGGTCTCTCTTTGGACAGCAACTTGTTCATCAGCAATAGCAGGAGTAAGAATGATAATATTGCCATTATTATCTCTTCCTGTCTTCTTCCTGCTGTTGCCATTCTGAATCACATTCCAGAGATTAAAATCACTATTGGTGATCCAGTTTTCCATCTTCATAGCCCAGATCTCGTACTCATCCTTCTTAAGGTAAGGGAATTTAGCATTGCTGCTTGTCAAGGTGGTTGTGACCACCTGTTGAAGTGGCTGTGTTGCAGTGTTTGGTTGAGTAACATCAGAGTCGTCTGGATCTGACATAGTTCTAAGGTTTAAGAGTATTTAAGAGATAAGTTAATCTTCTTTAACAGAGACTCTCTCCAGGCTCTGATACCACTTGTTGGATCAGCTCCTAGATAGATCTTTGAGCCTGTAGGATCGATAGAATGCAAATGTAATCAAAAGCAAACTATATAGAGAATCTCTGACAACCTTATGTTCACGCGGAATATAAACAGAAGATTAAAGAAGATAAATAACTAAAAGACTTTGATCCTCTATGGATCTATATTAATTACTAATAATTGTTTCTATTGAAAAGTCATACAATGTTCATAGCCGTCTGTTTCTTTTATACTATAAGAAACCCTAATTCGGCTTTCTAGAAAACGGGTAAAGAAGATATGCATTATCTCTTCCTAATATAACTCATACGGGTTTACAATTTCTATTACCCGCAGAAACTATAACTACCAGCAGTAACAAAATAATACGAACAGCAGAAACCATGCCAGCAGGAACTATATACCTACCAGCAGGAACCACTCTAACTACCAGCAGTAATGAAACTTTTAATATAATTTCAATAATTCCTAACAAAATGCTTATTGCTTGTTCCTGTTTATTAGTGCTTATTTACTGTTATTTTCTGCCTATTATTGATGCTTTATGCTTTTCATATTTAAGTAGTAGCTTAGCAGTCCTTTGTTTAAAGTTTTAAATATAATATGTCTCGTTTAGTTTAAACTGCCTTAATCTTGTTTGCTTATTTAAAATGCTTATCCAGGGGTCATTTGTGCTTATTTAGTGTTTTCAAACATAGATAAGCTTCTATTTTCGTAAATTTTGCTTTAAAACAGTCTTTCATAACTTTAAAATGCAAATTCAGTCCATAAAGGGGTGTTTGGTTTAATGGCAGATTTTTGGTAAAAACCTGTTTAGACCTTTAAGTCTATTTCAATTAGCTTCAATTCATACTAAGTAGCTGTAACACCCCAACCCGACAAGGGTAGAAGTGCCACATCTTTAGTAATACAAAGGAATCTCAAAGGTTACAAAGGAAATACAAAGTTACAAAAGAGAACAAAGAGATAAATACAAAGTCTGAAAATACAAATCCTTCTAGTCATCTCTATTTCAAAATAGCTATCAAAGTGTAGTCCTCTAAGTCTAACGGTACTCTCCACTCATAACCCAACTTCTTACAGAAACCTGCCGCAGGAAAAGAAATGCGGCTGAGCTTAAAAAGCCCAGTGAACAGATATAACAACAAAGTAAAGGAAACAGAAATAGGAAATAGAATAAGGTATGATGTGGGATATAACAGAAGGTATAACTTAAGTGCAAACAGAAATGGTAAAAGGATCAAGAGTGTCAGTCATCTACCACGAGCCCAGAAACATATCATATCAAATCATATCAAAAGTAACCATGTGTCTTCATAATCATATAGAGGGGAGACCTCTTAAGTAGCCAATATAATATGAGGGGAGTCCTCAGTAACCAAATGGAGTAGCTAACTCCCAAAAATGTGAAGGACGTGCATGCACGCATCATCAATCACCAGACATATAACAGATAACAGATAACAGATCTAGGATGCATCAATACGCCCCCGCAAAAATCATAGTGGCCATAATAACATAATGCGCATATCATATAACAGAAAGGGGACGTGGCGGAACATCACTCTACCGCCCTAGAGTCATGCCATCGGTGCATCAATGAAACGGACATGGAACCCCCATGCCTAGTGAAATAATGGCTTGGGTATCAAACTGGTGGGTCAGAACAGAATGTCATAAACATGACACAGATCATAATATCATATCAAAAGTCCATGGTCAAAGGTTCATAGCAAAGGTCCAAATCAGAAGGTTCAAAATAAGGTTCATAATAACAAAGGTTCATATCAAAAGTTCATGGCAAAAGGTTTATTTTGAAAGTTCATATCATAGTGTCATAAAAGAAATATTTTAGTAATGTCTTTCATAAAAGTGATCTTTAATACGGTTTTTATAAAGAAAATCTTTAAAAGTAGTTTCCATAAAAGTCAATAAAGTTTCATAAAAATGGTATCACAATCGTGCTCATAAACATCATTTTAGAATGGTTCTTCTCAAAACATTTTCATAATATAGTTAAGAAAGGTTTTCACATCCAATTATAATATCAAATGAACTTCCAAAGTGTCCAGGGGTTTGAGTACTGATGTCACAAAAAGGTAACGAACAGATTATATCGAGTATCATATCATATGGATAATAATGAACGAATATCAAATGGATCAGAATACTAGGCATCAAGAATCATAGCAAAGGCTCAAAGGATTATAATCAAGGTTCAAGAATCATGAGAAACCTTACTGAAAGGTCAGAATATCTGTACCTCAATCCGATGACAAAGCAAAATAAGGGGATGACCAAACGGAAATAGGAACCGCTCCTTCTTCACAGAACCTAGACGAATTAGAAGTCGAGAATTACTCAATAGTTCATTTCAAATCAGATTACTCCTTTTTTAGGTTGTCTTTCCATTTTAAGTAACTTTACTGATTTAGCAACTTTCCATATTTAGTAAGTTTCCACTTTAAGTAAGTTTACTCATTTTAATAACTTTCCATTTTTTAGCAGTTTTCCTCAATTAGTAAGTTTCCATTTTTAAAAAGTTTCCTTATTTAGTAAGTTTCCAAAAATAGCAAATTTCCATTATTAGATAAATTCCATAAAGTAATTAGGTTAAGTCATTTATTAAATATTATTATGGGAATAGGGTTCATTTTAGCAAGTCATGATAGTTTAGGGTTCATTATGTCAATTTTCCATATTTTAGGGTTTCTAATGTAAATATGCCAAAGTTAAGGGTTTAAAGTGTAAATATTACCATTCCCATATTTTATACAATTAATCCATAAGTTAACAATATTTACATTTCAATCCCTCAATCTACAAATATCATAAGTTAAACCCTTAATTTACATTAATTACAATTTAGGTCCTTATTAAATATTAAGTTACAAATATATCCATATTAAATCCATATTAGCACATTTAATCCTTAATTATCAAAGTTTACACATTTTACCCCCTTACATTAATATTTATACGAATTACCCTCCATTTTATATAATTTACAAAACAAGCCCCTCTATTTTATAAATTTTCAAATCGGCTT
Source organism: Artemisia tridentata subsp. tridentata (assembly GCA_021014915.2). NCBI lineage: Eukaryota > Viridiplantae > Streptophyta > Magnoliopsida > Asterales > Asteraceae > Artemisia > Artemisia tridentata. The sequence continues at coordinate 201,286,764 of CP139503.1, forward strand.
AATAATTAAATAATTTACCATTTAAACCTTTTAGTTACAAAATTTACATATAATACCCCCATCTTATATTTTATACGATTTACCCCTGGTCCAAAGTCACTTACAAAAATAACTCACAGTTTTTAAATTTACAAAACACACCCAAAACTTTTTAAGTATCAATCGGCTTTAAAATAAAACTATAAACCCTAACCCTAGAATTTACCAATCATTACCAATCATCAAAATAACCTTAAAATGCATTAATTACCCAAATCAAACATCAAGAACCCTAACCCTAATTCCATTCGATTATGTTTTATTTTATACCTTTTCTCCTTTTAAATCCGGTTTCAAAATAATTTACCAAGGATGATTTAGGCTTCGAAAATTACAAGGATCATTTTTCTAGTGTTATCTAGCATGAATAAGACCTGAGAAAAATAGGCTTGAAGGACACAAAATTCGTAATAGCCGATTCACAATTTATTTGGTTTTTAGGGTTTATAAATCGTTTAATTCCATACGACTTGAGTAGCATGCATGGATCATGATAACTATTTTATATGGATCATATATGATGTAAAGGGAGTCACAAAAATACCAGATAATTTTTAGGATGATCGGATGAGGTGTGGGAAATTAGTACCTCTCGGTAAGAATAATTCGACACAAACAATCTCCCTCGAGCACACTAACGATCCAGCACTCTTGGAACTATTTTTCTCACCTTCCTTGATCTTGTGAGAACCCAAGAAAATTTATGTAGCAGCCTCCAAAAATCGTATGCGGCGTAGGTGAGTTTTGGTGGTGTTTTAGGGTTTAAATGATTATAAAAGGAAACAATAGAAACCGTGTGATATGATTGAGGAGAGGGCATGGATTTTGGCCCAAGGTGATTTGAAGAGATCAAAATTCTGATTTGTAACAATTTTCTATCAATTTGTAATGGTTGCCTATTTTATAATTGATTTAAATCATTTAATATGATAAATAAATATACATAAATAAGCATTTTCGGCCCATGTTAATTTTTATGATGTGACAAGTATTTTTAGGGCATTTAGAATGTTAAAATGTTCATGCAAAAATTATCATACTCATATGTTGCTAGTTTCCAAGAGTTTGAGATTTATTTGATGTTTTATTTAGTTATTAATTGAAATTTTAAGTTGCAAGGGTATTTTGGTAATTTTGCATGTTTTGAAATTTTGGGTTTTACAACTTCATCCCCTCTAAAAGAAAAAATTTCGTCCTCGAAATTCGAAGTCGCAAGGTTAGACGAAGTCGTAGCAAATCGCAAAAGATCGTCACAAACATTCTCACGCCCGGGGAGGTTCTTCCAAAAAGGATCTTCAAACCAAATAGTTTCTCATGACTCAATCAAAACAAGGTGGGTTCAAATTCCTCAGAAGGAGACAAATTAGGTTGATTCTGATCAAAAGGCCCATGCAACATAAAATGGATGATAGGTGAATTTTCTGGAAAGCTCATATGGAAAATGAACAAAATTTCAAATCAAATTAACTGTATCAACAGTAGAGAGCTCTACAAAGAGCTTAAGATTTATAACTGAGGTCAACAGAATGCAAAACGAGAGTCCAAACTCATCCAGATAACTAATGAACGAAGGCAGAGTATACGCATAGGTAGAATGAACCTAAAGTCTCACTAATCACGGATAATCCAACGGAGATCAAATTCTAAACTTCTTAGGTACTCCCCAAGATATCCTATGGCCACAATGAGTGCACGTTATATGGTGTAAGTATTATCACGTTGATCAGGCGTCATAATACTAGCACCACATAAATATGCCCTCATGATGATCATACTTTATCTCGAGTCGTGAGCAAAACCACCTATCTTAATCCACCTAGTACTTCTACAGTCTCAGAGGTCAACAAAATCAAAAGTCATAGTCAAGGGGGAAAACAAAACTACTCGCAATAGTATCGGAATCCCAGATTGACTAGCAGAAGTAAGGTACGCCGTCCACAAGCATCGGATCTTCCACAATTCGCCAAAATTCCCCAAAACAAAGCCATCATCGAACATACGAAAAATAAACACGTAACTGAAATTCTTCTAGAGAACTTAAATCATTAGAGGATCTTATTACCATATAACGAAGCTTAAGTGAGTCAACGGAAGTGAAAATTAGTCGTCAATAACTTCGGCCTTCACAGAATTAACTCTTTCAAATATAAAAGGTCTGTTTCAAAATCCGTTCATTCAAAACATCCAATCTCTTCAAGCCCGGTTAATCTGTCTTCGTTTGTCCATCAATCTGGAAGTGAAACAAAATCGTGAACTTGTGTCTGGTTCATCAAGCCCTCTGCAGTTCTTCTTGGAATGTGATGGAGTAATGTGAATTTCTGGCACGATCTTTAAATCCCTTCATCGTCCAGTCTGCTTCCGTTCTAAATTCATCTTAGTACAACCAAGATAAATAGGGAAGTGAGATTGCATGTCTTCATCAGCTCCAGGTTCGCCATCTTGACTAGATTTTTGTCCTCTGCATCGCCAACACTTCTGCCTTGTAAGGAATGTCTCCACTCTTCAGGGTAGCCATCGCTGTTGTCAACTCCAGGTCAGGCAGTGAAGAAATTCTTCTGATATGTTTCTAGTTGTCTTGATGCATACGCAAAACCTTCTGTGTTGCAAGGGAGTATAATCGAGTCTCTTTCTGAAATGTCCCAAAATTTGTTCCGCCTGAAGGTATGGAAGCTAATTTCTATTTCCGCTTTTCCAAAACTCCGTTCTTAATCAAACTAAGCTGTTTCTCTCTGTTCACAAGATTCATCAACGGTAACGCAAATTGTAAACATCTTTTAGAATTCTTCTGCAAAGTTCAAAAGATTTCAGTTCTCCACTCTGTTATTGGTCTTGACTACTTGGTGATAGTTTCAAAACTTGCGGGATTTAAAGAGATATCCTCAATTAAGAACACCGTTGTCTCAACAAATATCAACCTCCCAGAATGCACAAATGATCGTCAAATTTCTAACAAAGTGCAAAAATGATTTTCATGCTCTTCCTCGTCTCCGAATGTACTATTAAGTCATACAATGACCATTTGCCCAAGTACTCACGAGAAAACATCATTTATCAAATTCACAAAACAGTCAGAGCATTAGCTAATACTATTAGCATCACTAACCGTCATAGCGGTCGTTACGGATACGAAAGGCAATTCCAAGAATAACCTCAATTCATACTTCCATCTGAAGGAAACTTCGCGCTCTGAAATTGAACAGATACATAGTCGTTTCAGGGTGGAGAAATAATGGTTCCTAACAGCAATACGGTTCAGCTTCCAGTAATCAATACATATCCCCTGTCACCATCCTTCTTTATCGCGAACGAAACTGAAACACGCCCAGAAGATACACTTAAGCAAACTCACTTCCTGGTCTTCGGTTGCTGCTCTTCCCGGTTGCTCAAATCAATTGGTATGATCCCGGACACATCTGAAAGACATCTTCGCTTGGTGACTAAACAATCTCTCGGTATCATGTCAAATCGTACTTCACACTCCGGTGGAAAACTTGGTGGTTCAACCAGGAATCATATTCGGAAAACTCAGGGTGTCAAATAACTCTCAAGATAAGGTTCATTCATTGGTGTACAAAATAGGTTCCAGGAAATCTTCATAACCGCGAAAGTAACACACGAGTCTCCAGAGTAATAGTGATAGCCAAAAGTTTAACAATCGGTAATCATGGTAGGGAGTTCAAAATTGTTTCAAACGCCAAAGGTGAGACATAGGAGGATAGTTGTCAATATTTTGAATGCTCAATCAACCAATCCCTTATCAGAATAAAATCGAAGTTAACTATCCAAAGAAACACAGATCAACATAGCAAATCTTATCGTTCAAAAGTGAGGGAAACATTCTTATACTCGTGGTTAAACACCATAAGACTTCTCATAGGGACAAAGATGGGTAAGACAAAAGCAAGAGACAATCACAGAATGTATCAAGTACGTCATCGCCATGGAGATTCTCAGAATGCCCGAAGAGGCATCAAAATGATTAACAAAAGGATCAGAGGTCAGAGTCGGAATCTGAAGATAAGGATCAAATAGTGTCAGGCAATTACTATATAATTCTCAATGCCTTCAAGATTTATTTAGGTTTCAAATCTTAGGTGGTGCAAAGCATAAGCTTTCAATCTCCAAAAGTGATCTCAACAGGCTTTAACCAAAAGCAAGGCACGAATCAGAGTGATGCGGAAGCAATGATACTTAAACAAATGCCTTATAGTCTACCCATTCCTCACTGGTCAAAACTTAAGTTCATATTAAGAAATCCTAAAGCAAGTTCTCAAGGTGTTCTCCTATGTTCTTACAGTGGAAGCCTAATGGTCCAAAACTCACAGGTCTAGGTTTATGTATTACAAGTCGTCAGCCTGGGCTGTGATACCATAATTGTAACACCCCAACCCGACAAGGGTAGAAGTGCCACATTATGGTGACATATCAAAGCAAACACAAGCATACATCTTTAGTAATACAAAGGAATCTCAAAGGTTACAAAGGAAATACAAAGTTACAAAAGAGAACAAAGAGATAAATACTAAGTCTGAAAATACAAATCCTTCTAGTCATCTCTATTTCAAAATAGCTATCAAAGTGTAGTCCTCTAAGTCCAACGGTACTCTCCACTCATAACCCAGCTTCTTACAGAAACCTGCCGCAGGAAAAGAAATGCGGCTGAGCTTAAAAAGCCCAGTGAACAGATATAACAACAAAGTAAAGGAAACAGAAATAGGAAACAAAATAAGGTATGATGTGGGATATAACAGAAGGTATAATGTAAGTGCAAACAGAAATGGTAAAAGGATCAAGAGTGTCAGTCATCTACCACGAGCCCAGAGACATATCATATCAAATCATATCAAAAGTAACCATGTGTCTTCATAATCATATAGAGGGGAGACCTCTTAAGTAGCCAATATAATATGAGGGGAGTCCTCAGTAACCAAATGGAGTAGCTAACTCCCAGAAATGTGAAGGACGTGCATGCACGCATCATCAATCACCAGACATATAACAGATAACAGATAACAGATCTAGGATGCATCAATACGCCCCCGCAAAAATCATAGTGGCCATAATAACATAATGCGCATATCATATAACAGAAAGGGGACGTGGCGGAACATCACTCTACCGCCCTAGAGTCATGCCATCGGTGCATCAATGAAACGGACATGGAACCCCCATGCCTAGTGAAATAATGGCTTGGGTATCAAACTGGTGGGTCAGAACAGAATGTCATAAACATGACACAGATCATAATATCATATCAAAAGTCCATGGTCAAAGGTTCATAGCAAAGGTCCAAATCAGAAGGTTCAAAATAAGGTTCATAATAACAAAGGTTCATATCAAAAGTTCATGGCAAAAGGTTTATTTTGAAAGTTCATATCATAGTGTCATAAAAGAAATATTTTAGTAATGGCTTTCATAAAAGTGATCTTTAATACGGTTTTTATAAAGAAAATCTTTAAAAGTAGTTTCCATAAAAGTCAATAAAGTTTCATAAAAATGGTATCACAATCGTGCTCATAAACATCATTTTAGAATGGTTCTTCTCAAAACATTTTCATAATATAGTTAAGAAAGGTTTTCACATCCAATTATAATATCAAATGAACTTCCAAAGTGTCCAGGGGTTTGAGTACTGATGTCACAAAAAGGTAACGAACAGATTATATCGAGTATCATATCATATGGATAATAATGAACGAATATCAAATGGATCAGAATACTAGGCATCAAGAATCATAGCAAAGGCTCAAAGGATTATAATCAAGGTTCAAGAATCATGAGAAACCTTACTGAAAGGTCAGAATATCTGTACTTCAATCCGATGACAAAGCAAAATAAGGGGATGACCAAACGGAAATAGGAACCGCTCCTTCTTCATAGAACCTAGACGAATTAGAAGTCGAGAATTACTCAATAGTTCATTTCAAATCAGATTACTCCTTTTTTAGGTTGTCTTTCCATTTTAAGTAACTTTACTGATTTAGCAACTTTCCATATTTAGTAAGTTTCCACTTTAAGTAAGTTTACTCATTTTAATAACTTTCCATTTTTTAGCAGTTTTCCTCAATTAGTAAGTTTCCATTTTTAGAAAGTTTCCTTATTTAGTAAGTTTCCAAAAATAGCAAATTTCCATAATTAGATAAATTCCATAAAGTAATTAAGTTAAGTCATTTATTAAATATTATTATGGGAATAGGGTTCATTTTAGCAAGTCATGATAGTTTAGGGTTCATTATGTCAATTTTCTATATTTTAGGGTTTCTAATGTAAATATGCCAAAGTTAAGGGTTTAAAGTGTAAATATTACCATTTCCATATTTTATACAATTAATCCATAAGTTAACAATATTTACATTTCAATCCCTTAATCTACAAATATCATAAGTTAAACCCTTAATTTACATTAATTACAATTTAGGTCCTTATTAAATATTAAGTTACAAATATATCCATATTAAATCCATATTAGCACATTTAATCCTTAATTATCAAAGTTTACACATTTTACCCCCTTACATTATTATTTATACGAATTACCCTCCATTTTATATAATTTACAAAACAAGCCACTCTATTTTATAAAATTTCAAATCAGCTTAATAATTAAATCATTTACCATTTAAACCTTTTAGTTACAAAATTTACATATAATACCCCCATCTTATATTTTATACGATTTACCCCTGGTCCAAAGTCACTTACAAAAATAACTCACAGTTTTTAAATTTACAAAACACACCCAAAACTTTTTAAGTATCAATCGGCTTTAAAATAAAACTATAAACCCTAACCCTAGAATTTACCAATCATTACCAATCATCAAAATAACCTTAAAATGCATTAATTACCCAAATCAAACATCAAGAACCCTAACCCTAATTCCATTCGATTATTTTTTATTTTATACCTTTTCTCCTTTTAAACCCGGTTTCAAAATAATTCACCAAGGATGATTTAGGCTTTGAAAATTACAAGGATCATTTTTATAGTGTTATCTAGCATGAATAGGACCTGAGAAAAATAGTCTTGAAGGACACAAAATTCGTAATAGCCGATTCACAATTTATTTGGTTTTTAGGGTTTATAAATTGTTTAATTCCATACGACCTGAGTAGCATGCATGGATCATGATAACTATTTTATATGGATCATATATGATGTAAAGGGAGTCACAAAAATACCAGATAATTTTTTGGATGATCGGATGAGGCGTGGGAAATTAGTACCTCTCGGCTAAGGATAATTCGACACAAACAATCTCCCTCGAGCACACTAACGATCCAGCACTCTTGGAACTATTTTTCTCACCTTCCTTGATCTTGTAAGAACCCAAGAAAATTTATGTAGCAGCCTCCAAAAATCGTATGAGGCGTAGGTGAGTTTTGGTGGTGTTTTAGGGTTTAAATGATTATAAAAGGAAACAATAGAAACCGTGTGATATGATTGAGGAGAGGGCAAGGATTTTGGCCCAAGGTGATTTGAAGAGATCAAAATTCTGATTTGTAACAATTTTCTATCAATTTGTAATGGTTGCCTATTTTATAATTGATTTAAATCATTTAATATGATAAATAAATATACATAAATAAGCATTTTCGGCCCATGTTAATTTTTATGATGTGACAAGTATTTATAGGGCATTTAGAATGTTAAAATGTTCATTCAAAAATTATCATACTCATATGTTGCTAGTTTCCAAGGCTTTGGGATTTATTTGATGTTTTATTTAGTTATTAATTGAAAATTTAAGTTACAAGGGTATTTTGGTAATTTTGCATGTTTTGAAATTTTAGGTTTTACAGTAGCTGTTTCAAGCATTTTCAAACAGTTTAGTATAAGTTTAAAAGGTTTTTAGTCTTTCCTTAAAAGTTTCATGGTTAAAAGTGTTTACGACATCTTATTTTGAAAAATCTAGATAGAGTCCTTTGTAAGTGTTGTTTTTGAGTTTAAAACAGTTTTAATATGAGTTGAAATCAAGAAATCAAATCTTGTCCAAATTGGTTTTGATTTGGTCTAATTTGGTTACAGTTTAATTTGGCAATCTCATGTCTCAAAAGTCAGTTTTTCATCTCAATTTTAGATAAGCTAAGGTACGTATTAGAATCTAATTTTTGTTTTACAAGTAGTTAGTAGTATAAAATTAATCTGTTTTAGCTTATTTTAGGATTTGGAGCTTATTTGGTAGCTTATTTTGGGTATAGAAAATAGCAGTTCAGGTCCTGCACTAATGTCTGCATAACCATCACTGTCTCAACTAGCCTTCTTATAAGCCGTTTAAAAAGCTCAGTATAAGATCATTTTGTCTGATTTTTGGTTTACAAGCTTATTGGTGTATGGTCTTTATCTGTTTTCAACATTCAATCATTAGCTTTTAGTTTTAAGCATCTTTTGTCTAGCTAGAAGTTGGTCATTTAGGGTCTGTTTGGTTTTTAGTCTAATCAGTTTTAGTTTATGCTTTTTATCTTATTTCTGTCTTATCTGGTTATCTTAGTTTGCTTATTCAAATTTAATAGATTATTTAGGTTAGGATTTAGTTGTTACTAGCTTATTAAAAGTTTGGTACAAGCTTTCACAAGCTTGTGCCCCTAAATTCAGTTTTCCATTTTAATTTTTCAAAAGCCCTTATAAACTACTTCAAACTTAGCTTATTTTCAGGCTTATTTTTACTTTTCAAAAATTTTGTCTTCACAAAAGTTGCTTATTTTCAGCTTATCTAAAATTTTGCTTTAGAAAGTTTTTCAAAAAAAATAAAAATAAAAAGGGAAGCTGGGAAGTCAAGGGTGAGCAGGGCTCGAACCCGAGACCTCTACCAGCCTCAACCTTTCAACACACACACACAAACCATCTGTGCCCTTGGGTCTTTTATGACTAAGGGTGCAGTGGTTATTTATTTAACCACTCTTTTTTGCCATAAGCCCAAACTGCTTTTCTGCTTATTAACAGCTTATCCGAATAAGCTGTTTGCTCCATTTTATTTTTCCTGCATTCCTTACCACTTTAAGGACTTTCGTAAAAAATTTCAGATTTTTCTTTTTTAGTTTACTATTTTTTATAATTTAATTAGTTTAAAACTGTTTTTAATTCATAATAAATAATATAAAAGTAAAAAAAATATAATTCTTTTTTCTAAAATTTTATTTTATCATTTAGAACTTAGGAAAAATAAATTTGCATCCGTAGGGTTAATTTTTAAAGATTTTGGTTTTCAAGGCTCGTTTTTAGATCCCGGTTTGCGTTTTTAGCGTAATTTGTCTTTTGCTTAATTTTCTTTGTATATTTGCTTTCCATAACTTAATTAGAGTCATAAAAACACAAAAATCCAAAATCCACTCTTCAAGCACTTTAATTCCGAGCCTTACACGAAATCCTCGATTCATACCTCGCTGGGACACGACCTGGGTGATCACTTGCCCGGTATCACATATAACGTATCCGCGGGTTTTGTAAGTTGGCCTTTTTCCTAAAGGGATGATTCTTCAATTCCCGCGCCTATCGCGTGTATTTTGATATACGTACTTATTTTGAACGAACCAGTTTTTGGCGCCGCTGCCGGGGAGGTTGTTTTGCGACAATATCGTTAAGGTTTAAACGATTAGTGACTTGAAGATCGTTCGTCGTGAAGTTATCGCTTTCATAAAAATATAAAAAACAAAAATATTTTTCTTTTTCTTTGTATATATATATATATATATATATATATATATATATATATATATATATATATATATATATATATATATATATATAAGATAAAAAAAAATACAAAAACATTTTTCGTTTTATTGTGTTTAATAAAGATAAAAGACATCATCAATATAATACTCTCAACTTTGAGTATTATCATAATAAGTTCCCAAACTAAAGATCAAAACTTGCCTTTGTATCACTTGCGAATATCGGCTCACCTTTAATTGATAAACAAACTATAAGAGAGGTTTCAGGAGGATTGACATTAAATTGTCGAACCGAAAGGAACGGGTTTTTTAAGTGGCATTTGTTGCTCACCTTTGTTCCTCCGCCACTTTGTGCGTTTTTCTTTTAGAGAGCTACCGTACGCTTGTTGATTATTGGTTTAAGTTCCCTGTTTTTTTGATTCGGTCTCGTTTTAATTGAGTTGTTTTTAGTGCATGCGCACTCGTTCTTCTATGTCATCAAGTCCTTTACTTGAACTCGCAAAAATTCCAAGAAGACGTAATCAAAGGCGTTCCACCCCAATAGTCGAACCCGAGATTCGTACTATTCCCAATCCCGTTGTCAGTATGGCGGATGAACGTACCATGTTAGAGCTTCTCCAAGCACCCACCGAGGGTTACGGAGAAGCTATCGTTGTTCCGGCAATCGTTGCCGATAGCTTTGAACTTAAGACCGGGTTGCTATCCTTAGTAACTTCGAGTCAGTATTTCGGTTTTGAGAGGGACGATCCTCATTCTCACATTCGATGGTTTAACAAGATCACATCTACCATCAAATATCGAAATGTTCCTCAAGAGGCAATCAAACTACTTCTTTTTCCATTTTCTCTCGAGGGAGCCGCCCGAATTTGGCTCGAAAAACAACCCCCTCGTTCAATCGAAACATGGGAAGATTTAGTGTCGAAGTTTGTAAATGAATTCTTTCCCCCGTCTAAAACTACAAGCCTTAAAAATGAAATCACCAAATTCACTCAGAAATTTGATGAATCGTTTAGTGAAGCGTGGGATCGTTTTAAAGAATTACTTCGCAAATGTCCTCATCATGGTTTTTCCGAGTTGCATCAACTCGATACTTTTTACAATGGTTTGAACCAAACCGATCAAGACTGTCCTCATAATGCCGCCGCCGGTGGTAATCTCTTGAATCGGACTTCAAAAGAAGCTTTGACTATCATTGAGATCAAGTCTAAGGTTCGCACTACACGAAGCAAGCCGGTTGTTTCCCAAGTGAGTGCTTCTCCTTCTACTTCATCTCCAGTGAATTCTTCTAGCACAGATGCTAAAATTGACAAACTCACGGATGCTATCCAAGCTTTGGTTCTTTCCAAACAAAAGAAATTTTCTACTCCACAAACTTCTCCACCCGCTCAAGCCAAAGTGGTGGAAGAAACTTGTCTCACTTGTGGTGGACCTCATGCATACTACAATTGTACTACCACCGATGGTAGTCAATTTGAGGTAAAATCCGTAGCCGGGTCTTACAACCAAGGAGGTAACCAATACCGTCCTCAATTTGACCCGAACTATCGTGCTAGCAATCAAAGTGGACCACCCGGATTTTCTCAACCCAACAATCCAAATAGATTCAACCAAAATCAACCTAGAGGGCAAAATGTTCAAAATCAATTTCAAGCCCCGATCAATCAATACCCAACTCAAGGGTTTAATTTCAATCAGGGCTTTAAGCTCCCAATTACCAAGCCCCAAGTGTTCCCTCCAATGAACTTGCTAATTACATCAAGTCAAATGAGGCTAACATAAGGGCAATGCAAAACCAGATCACTACTTTGAAAAATGATTTCCAAACTTCAATGTCAAAACAAGGTAATGAGCTTAAAAGTGAACTTAGGACTACAAATCACAAAATTGATCAATCTCAAAGTAAAATTGAGAACATGTTTGCTAGTCTCATGAATCAAATGAATCAAGCTTCAACTTCTGGAACTCTCCCGGGAAATACCATTCCCAACCCAAAGGGTGAATTGAAAGCTATTACCACTCGTAGTGGTAAGGCATATGATGGACCCTCGATTCCTACTCCTTCTCCGGTGAAGGAAGTGGAACGAGAGACCAAGGTGACAAAGGACCAAGTGCAAATTACAAGCCCACAAAGTACATCACCCGTCCAACCTCCGGTCGTCCAGACTTCAATTCCGGAACCCGATGTTCCGAAGGCAAATCCTAAGCCTTCAATTCCATATCCTTCGAGGCTTAATGACCAAAAGCTCCATGACAAAACCAATAGTCAAATGATGAAGTTTCTTGAAATCTTTCAAAAGTTACACTTCGACATTAGTTTCGCGGATGCTCTTCTCTATATGCCAAAATTTGCTTCTACATTCAAGAGTCTCCTTAGCAATAAGGAAAAATTGTTTGAACTAACCAAGACTCCATTGAATGAGAATTGTTCGGCGGTGCTTCTCAAAAAGTTGCCCAAAAAACTAGGAGACCCCGACAAATTTCTTATTCCTTGTGATTTTTAGAAGCTAGAAGAGTGCTTAGCCTTGGCCGATCTCGGTGCAAGCATTAATCTAATGCCTCTTTCTGTTTGGAAAAAGCTTTCTCTCCCGGAACTCACTCCTACACGAATGACTCTCGAACTTGCAAATAGATCGGTTACTATTCTGAAAGGAATTGCCGAAGATGTCTTTGTGAAGGTAGGCAAGTTCCATTTTCCTGCTGACTTCGTAGTAGTCGATTTTGATGCCGATCCCCGTGTCCCCCTTATCTTGGAAAGACCATTCTTGAAAACGGCTCATGCATTAATCGATGTCTACGAAGGTGAAATGACTCTTAGGGTCGGAGAAGAAAAATTGGTCATAAATATTGAAAGTACTTCAAAACATCCTCTCGAGCATGAAAGCGAGTCAATTAACCAGATTGATATCATTGATGCTACATGCGAGGAATACTTTCATGAAGTGCTAAGTGGCAATCCCACTTCATTAGATCCTACCGTTGCTATCTCTTCCCCCTCTCTCACTCCGTTTGAGGGAGGTGACTTCATTTTGGAAGAAATTGAAGCTTGTTTATCTTGTGATTCAATTCCATCAGGAGTTGATGATGGTGTATTTGACCCAACGGGAGACATTCTTCTCATTGAGAGGTTGATCAATGATGATCCTTCATCTCTTCCTCCAAAAGAACTTCATAATGAGGAAATCGAATCCATTGAAAATTCTGATAATCCTTCGGAGGTCGAACTTAAGGACTTACCGCCTCATCTCGAATATGCATTTTTGGAGGGTACCGATAAATTACCCGTCATAATTACTAAAGACTTGAATAATGAGGAAAAATCCGCTCTCATAAAGGTTCTAAAGTCACACAAGCGAGCCATCGCTTGGAAACTTTCCAACATTAAGGGCATTAACCCTGAATTTTGTACACACAAGATTTTAATGGAAGATGACTTTAAACCAGCGGTTCAACATCAAAGAAGGGTTAATCCAAAAATCCACGAGGTTATCAAAAAGGAAGTTCTCAAACTCCTTGATGCCGACTTGATTTACCCTATTTCTGATAGTCCTTGGGTGAGCCCCATTCATTGTGTGCCCAAGAAGGGTGGTATAACTGTTGTTGAAAATGATGAAAACGAGTTAATTCCTACTCGGTTGGTAACAGGATGGCGTGTTTGCATTGACTACCGAAAGTTGAATGAAGCCACCCGTAAAGACCACTTTCCTTTACCCTTCATGGATCAGATGCTCGAAAGACTAGCGGGAAATGAGTACTATTGTTTTCTCGACGGTTTCTCGGGTTACTTCCAAATTCCCATTGATCCACAAGATCAAGAAAAGACCACCTTCACGTGCCCTTACGGAACATTTGCCTACCAACGCATGCCTTTTGGCTTATGTAATGCTCCAGGCACGTTCCAAAGGTGTATGATGGCCATATTTCACGATATGATCGAAAAAACTATGGAAGTCTTTATGGATGATTTCTCGGTCTTTGGGGATTCTTTCGAAACATGTCTATCCCATTTGGACAAAATGCTTAAACGTTGTGAAGACACTAATCTTTGTCTAAATTGGGAGAAAAGTCATTTCATGGTCAAAGAAGGCATTGTCCTTGGCCATAAGATTTCTAAGAACGAGATTGAGGTTGATAAGGCTAAAGTTGATTCTATTGCTAAACTACCTCATCCCACAACCGTCAAAGGTGTTCAGAGTTTTCTAGGTCACGCCGGTTTCTATCGTCGATTTATTCAAGATTTTTCAAAAATCGCCCGGCCGATGACTCATCTCCTTGAAAAAGAAACTCCATTCATCTTTTCCAAAGAGTGCATTGAAGCTTTTCAAACTCTTAAGAAGAAGCTTACCGAAGCACCAATCTTAGTTGCCCCCGATTGGGACCTACCTTTTGAGCTCATGTGCGATGCTAGTGATTTTGCCATAGGTGCAGTCTTGGGGCAACGAAAAACAAAGCATTTTCAGCCTATACACTATGCAAGCAAAACTATGACCGATGCTCAAGCTCATTACACTACAACGGAGAAAGAATTATTAGCCGTGGTGTATGCTTTCAAGAAATTCAGGCCATACTTAATCTTGTCAAAAAGCATAGTGTATACGGATCACTCGACTCTTAAATATCTCTTTGCAAAACAAGATGCAAAGCCGAGATTGCTCCGATGGGTTCTCCTCCTGCAAGAATTTGATATCATGATCCGTGATAAAAAAGGAGCTGAGAACCTTGCAGCTGATCATCTGTCCCGATTAGAGAATCCTCATCAAAGTGTGCTTGAGAAAAAGGAAATAAATGAAACATTTCCTCTCGAGACACTTAACATGGTCTCTTTTCGTGGTGATTCTAGTACCCCATGGTTTGCCGATTTTGCAAACTACCATGCGGGGAACTTTGTTGTGAAAGGGATGTCGTCCCAACAAAAGAACAAATTCTTCAAAGACGTGAAGCATTACTTTTGGGACGACCCCTACTTGTTTAAAGTTTGTGCGGATTAAGTCATCCGGCGGTGTGTTCACGGCCAAGAAGCCATGGATATTCTAAAGGCTTGCCACAATGGACCCACTGGGGGACATAATAGCCCGAACTACATCGCCAAGAAGGCATTTGACTCCGGTTTCTATTGGCCCACAATCTACAAAGATGCCCATAACTTAGTCAAATCTTGTGACTCTTGTCAACGTCACGAGAAAATATCGCAAAAAGATGAAATGTCACAAAATCCCATTCAAGTTTTCGAAATCTTTGACATATGGGGCATAGACTTTATGGGGCCATTCCCGTCTTCACAAGGGGACAACTACATACTCGTGGCTGTTGATTACTTGTCTAAATGGGTTGAAGCGAAAGCACTCCCCACCAACGACGCCCGAGTAGTTGTTAAATTTTTGAAATCTCTCTTTGCTCGGTTTGGAACTCCCCGTGCTATCATTAGTGATCGCGGAATGCACTTTTGCAATGACCAATTTGCAAAGGTCATGCTTAAGTACGGTGTCACTCACTGTAACACCCCGAAAATCGTAATGAAGTAGCGGAAGACTTATTCGGGGTATTACCAACTAGATCACAGTCATAAGTATAGATTTTTGATAAAAAGGGAAATTTTATATCATTCAATGAAAACTCAATATATTCAGAGATTACATGTTTGTTATTAAAAGGGGGTACTAGTTCACAAAAGTGATGATGAGTTTGAAAAGAATGATATAGTTATTTGGAACAAAGGTGGGTCTTTTCTCCATGCCCGTGCCAACTCCGTACTTGAGATTTCTTTAATTACCTGAGATAAACATGCTTAAAATGTCAACACAAAGGTTGAGTGAATTCACAGTGTTTTATTTGTAATAGTTTGAACACAAGGTAAATAATAGTGAAAACAATAATATTGCAGGGGTAATAAATTGATAAATATTGCACTAAGCCTCATGAAATGCAAACATTAACGTATAGGTGTAGTAATAATAAATATCCCAATCATAGCAATGATATGGGTGATAAATGCCCTGGTGTAGGAGTTTTGCCATACTCAAATTCGAATAAAGTGCATTTGTCTATCAATCCGGCTAACACTATGGCTATCCATCCGGCTAGTACAAATGGGATGTCACTTCCAATAGATCTATTCACGAAATTCGCGTTCACTCGCAAGTGATTAATGGTTCATGATAAAGGGACTTTTAAATTGGCGGTGTAATAACTTAGGCAATATTAACTTAGCAATATCAATCAGGATAGCATACAAAAATATTTGTGTTCAGATTTATAGCATGTATCTCCCCACGGGATTTGAAAACATAGTAAAAGTGGGACTATGAACTCACCTCAGTAGTGTAGTAGACGGGTAGTGAATCAAATAGAGAAATGAATAGCTCCCAACTTGCGACCTAGAATAATGTGATATATTTAGAATATTATCAACCCTTTGGTTTTAATATGGGAAATGGTGAATGTGATACTACGAATGAGATCGTGACGAATTTGTGTGACGTGGACGTTTAGAATTTATTAAGGTGGTGACTTTAAAAGATTACGTTAAATATATCTAACGTACGAACGATAAGTTAAAATATTTAGTTAAAACATTTTAAAAGTTAAGTTAAGAATAATTACGTTTTTATTAATCGAGCATGACCCGGTCATAAGTATTTGTTTCCCTTTATAAACCAACTGTTACAAAAATATCCTATATCAAAATATAGTTTGTATAATGGTCTAACTAATTAAAATGTTCATTATTATTTTTGTTGAAAAGATATTAGCAAATCCCTAATAGTTCAAGTATCATTTGTGAAAAAAATGTCAAAAGGAAATAAAAACAAATTGACAGGTGCAGGGTTAGAACCCCTGACCTTTCGCTCAACGGACAAGCGACCCAACCGTTGGACTAGTCCTTCTTTTATGTTTGTTCTCTCAACTGTTTATTTATAGGGTGTGTTTCAACTGTGACTCATTAGCATATATATAAGACAGTGTGTTCACGCTTGTGTTTTGTTTCTTCAAAACTGTTTTGTGTTTTGCTCCTTGGACTCATGAGCTGTTTAGTTTCATAAATTCAATGCTTATGATAAGCACTTGGTAACGAAAAGGGAGACTAACACAAATAAGCCTCGACTTAAGTTAACTTGAGACCTATGTTTTCTTTTGTTATATTTAGCATAAAAGTTTCGAACGTGTTTCGCGATATATATATATATATATATATATATATATATATAATATATATATATATATATATATATATATATATATATATTTTATATATATATATGTATTTTCGATTTATATAGAGGTAGCACAAGCTTATTTTTTTAAGAGATTTATAAGCTTCAAAAAAAAGTTACCACACAAGTTCTAAACACTACAAAACCTCTTGAAGTATGCATGCATGTACATTTGAATATGTATATGTTGACAGTGAATTCATGCATGCCTCGTGTATATCATTTCAAGTATCATTTCTAGTTTTCAATGTGCTATATTCGAAACATATATGACATCTTATGTGTGATAAGTTAATGAGCAAGTAGAACAAAAATTTAGAGATGGGTTCGAGAACCTCACAGTGGTCGTGTGTCGAGTGAAAAAGGAAACGAGTATTACGTTTTTGTTTTCAAACCTTTAACATACGTTTATAAGGCATGCATGAAACTTAATGTTAAAACAAAAGACATATAAGTTTAAGAAGTGTGTTGAGTGCTTACAGTGGGATCGAAGGAGTGTGTATCGAGTGTGAGAACGAGACTAGACCAAGAAGGAACCAAGCTTAAAAACCCCAAGCTTCAAAGCTTAACCGAAACTCGAAACTTCTAAGCTACCCAAGCGTATTCCTAGTGTGCAAATAACCCAACCTATTTCTTCCCTTCTTCTTTGTGCTTTCTGTCGAACAACAAGAATAAAAGGAGTTTTTGTGCTTTGTTTTTGTGAGAACAAAGTGAGAAATGTGGGTTTATATAGGCAAAGTAGGCATGGCTCTTGGATTATTTTAAGTTTTCTTGCATGGTTTCAAGGTGAGAAAGATGGTGCATGCTTTGTCAAATTCGAATGGGTAAGATAAGTGGTCAAGCGTTTGTGTTTTGTCACTGTCGACTAGGGAATGGAGGTGAGGGCTATGATGGTGAATAATGGAGTTACACTCCATCTTACTTTCGGATTGTGGGAAAGCTAACCTCCCTAAATGGTGTCTTATCCTTATTCCAATGGCTCTAATACTTAGGAATCCTTGTGACTAAATAAGGGACAAAAGGGGTTTGGTCAACACTAATTAATATGGGATGGTGATGGGTCGGATTTGGGTTTTCGAGGGAATAGCAAGGCGACAACCAAGGAGGGTGGTGCTTCTTATGATGGTGGTGATGTTTGCTAAATAAGTGATAGGAAGGGAAGGTTGAGTTAGAAAGATGATGGCATCCATGGTTGGAAAGGGGAGTTCGACAAAAACAAGGGAGAAGGAGAGAAAAAGAGAAATGGCAGTGAAGTGTTTTGGGAATGGGTAAAGTCAAAGGAGATAGTAGCATTAACAGAATTTAGGAGGTAGCTTCATACATTTTTATATATGTATACGTGTAGTAATTTTTATTAAGAATTTAGTGGAGTGTGTTTTGCACTAGTAAATACTCGGGTCTCGTTAAACTGTGTCAGATCTGGCTCTGTTTAAATATCTCTAGCTCGAGAGTTCTGAGATGTCATAAATTATTTGTCGTTATTGCCGAATTCGTATTTATTTTTATGATTCGTTATGTACGTTCTTCGTTTGATCTCATGCCATGCTGTCACGGTGTTGGTGCACGTGTGGTTCCAGTGAAAATGGAACGTGAGTTTTGTCACAGGGTTCGTTTTGGAATCGCACTAGTTATTTCTCAGTAAAAATATATATATATATATATATATAGTAATATTTCGAATGCAAAGGTGAATAAAATAACTTGATTAAAGTTCATAATCAATTTCTTCGGGTTTACAGAAAGTTAATAACTCGAAATTTTCGGGTTATTACAGTACCTACCCGTTAAACAGGATTCGTCCCGAATCCTAAGATGTGGTAGTGGTCGGGGTTGTCTTATCGAATAGGTGAGGGTATTTAGCACGAATTTTGGTCTTCGCGTTCCCAGGTGTACTCTGGTCCTCTCTTAGAATTTCATCTAACTTTGACAATAGGAATACGGCTTTGTTTTAATTGTTTGACATCTCTATCAAAAATCTCCATTGGTTCTTCGACAAGATTTAGCTTATCGTCAAGTCGAATTTCTTTCAAAGGTACGACTAGGGTTTTATGAATATCAAAAAAAAAATCTGTGGGGGTAACCTACCCGTTAAACAAAGGAGTTTGTT
Organism: Artemisia tridentata subsp. tridentata; assembly: GCA_021014915.2. Classification (NCBI taxonomy): domain Eukaryota; kingdom Viridiplantae; phylum Streptophyta; class Magnoliopsida; order Asterales; family Asteraceae; genus Artemisia; species Artemisia tridentata. The sequence continues at coordinate 201,305,792 of CP139503.1, forward strand.
AATAACAATTTTTAGCAATGAGGGTTCCGGTCGAGAACTTGGTGAATGTAGAGAAAGTTGTTAACCTTCAGCTTTTGTAGATGGTGAATCAGTTTGTTTTAGGATTTATAAATAACTGCTCCCAGCATAACATGATCCCTCCTGAATTAGACATAGGTAGCTAGGCTATGTATAATTTAGGAACAATGATGTGATGTTCGGTTTAGTCGTTATAATTCTCAGTGTTTAAATAGATTCAACCCATGCCGTTTACAAAATGGCAATTTAAGGAAAGATGTTATGAGTGATAACAAATTTGTTGATAATATGGAAATCAGAAAGGAATAGAAAGCACAATAGATGGGGAATTATCACAGCAAGTTGTTTTTAGAACAGAAAGTAGTCTTAAAATCCGAATACTAGGGATGTCGTAGACTTAGTACAACATGATACATAGGGGAATAGGACTGCTAAATTCTAAACTTCATCAGTCCGTCGCGTTGTTGAGGTCCTGGTGGGCTTCTCCTCCCTCCAACATATATGCTCTCCCGTGAGCACCCTCGACTTTTTGCCCACGGTTCTGAGGGCATTCGTTCCTGTAGTGTCCACGCTCCCCACAGCCAAAACAAGTCACTACTCGTTGTAAGTCGTTCCCAGCAACGGGGCCTCTATCCTTGCAATTCTTGGTCTGATGGCCTACTCTGTGGCAGCTTCCACACTTAACAGTGCAAGGCCCTGAGTGATGCCAATTGCACTGATCGCATAGTGGGTGGTTCCCAGCATAAACTCTGCCTTCTGTTGGTGCAGCCATATAAGCCCTTGCGACTTTTTGCTCTCTGTTTTGTTGGTGGTGGTGGTTGTTGTTGTTGTGATGAGTGTTGTTGTTGTGATGCGAGCTGTTGTTGTGATTGCCTCTACGATCATCAAATTTTCTTTTGTGATCGTTGCTTCCCTGAGCCTGATTACGCCTGATTTCCCTTTCCAGTAATTTCTGAGCAGTCTCCATGGCTTCCTCCAGTGTTTGTGGTTTGGACACCGTGACATCTCCTTCTATGCTTCTGGGTAATCCTTCAACATACCTTTCCAGTGTTTTCTCGAAATCCGGCACCTTGGTTGGACATAATATGGAGAGCTCTTGGAATCTCCTATCGTAAGCCCTAAGATCATATCCTTTTACCACCAAGCGGTCAAACTCATCTTCCATCTTTCGAATTTCGGTGCGAGGACAATACTTCTTCAACATCTTCTGTTTAAACTCAGCCCAAGGAAGTTGGTAAACTCTATCATTACCCATTTTATGAGCAGTGGCGTTCCACCACGATAGTGCATCATCTGTTAGAGTGCCGGTAGCAAAGGCGACTTTGTCATTTTCGGCACAACCACTTCTCGTAAAGACAGTCTCTGAACGCTCAAACCATCGACCTAACTCTGTCACTCCTTCAGTACCTTTAAAGGTTGGCGGTTTGCAACTCATGAACTCCTTGTACGTGCACTTGCGGGTTGCAACTGGCTCGCTCTCCGCAGTGGGCCTTGTTGCACTGCCGGTAGGAGTCGTGGCTGCAGCTTGAGCTATTAATGCAGCGGTCACGCTTTCCGTGATCAATCGGCGGATCTCCTCCGGAGTCATGATCGATCCGGCGACTGCTTCTGTAGTTCTGTTGCGGGTAGCCATGTTCTAACAATGACACAAGAACATATATTTAGGTTTCACGGTTAATATAATCAAGTGAGGTGTCATAATTGTCCTCATAATAGTAGCATACAACATCCTTATAAACAAAATCATCATAATCAATCATCACGGCATGTCTGAATACAATCACAACATGCATGGAATAATATGGTGACGTATAAAAGAAAATCACAACACATAAATGAGGAAAGCAATCATAACATAGATCAATATTGGTACATAGTAATCATAACTAACCATGAGTTTTAATAATTTGAGACATTGTTTCCAAAAGAACAATACAATACAAAATTATTAATGCCACGCTGGGCAAGTTAAGATGTCACTACTACAACAATACGTGGCTAATCTATGAAGTGCCGGGTGCATCTCCAGGTCCGTGCTGTAAACCTCTAACTATCTCAGCCAAGTCATCCATCTCTATAAAACGCCTTTGGAAATCCTGGTTTATACTCAACTGTGCTGCCAACATAGCCTCTAAAGCGGTAATCCTCTGACTCTGGGTTCTCTCAGTATCCCTGGCTGCTCGTAGGGCTCTCTCAACATCTCCTACCCTACACTGTAATCCCTGGACTGTCTCCTGGGCTACCGTCCACGCATGCTCAACGACATCAACTCTGAAACTCACATCAGAGATCTCTTGTCTTCTGATGTTCATCCTCTTGAACAATATACGGAGGTCTTGGTCGTACGACTCAAACTGATCAGCTGGTATCTCATCGAGGTGCTCGGAGTGAAGCTCTACTCTTCTAGTCAGCGAGTCCAACTGGTTCTGCATCTGGGAAACAACGCTCATCTCTGTGTCCTCTAGTGGTATCCCAGGGTATGGAGTGTTCGAAGACTCGAATGATGATAAATGAGACATATAGTCCCAGGTCTCCATGGTGGCAATGCGATCGTCTATACATGGTATATCTCTCCACACCATGTTATCCTCTGTCTCCATTTGAGTTCTCCTGGAACTCTGGTCAACCTCGAATGTACTGGGCACCCCCTCCAACATCTCGTTATTTTGAGGCATGACGGCTCTCCCTGACGGTGGTAAGTGGATAAGTGAGTGTGGGAGTAAGGGAAAGAATAATGTCGAATCGGGTAACGTGGATGTGGACTCCGTTAGCACATAAGAATCGTCTGAGTTTGGTATGAGTTGGATAACTGAGGAAGTGCGAATAGTACGGGGAATGATTTCGGTAGAGTAAAGTGAATTAAAAGCCATGGTACTGTAATATCCCGATAATAACAAGTGTAAGTTAGCTAATAATAATAACATGCATTAGTTGTAATAACATTCGTAGGTGATAAAACTAATTCGTTATGCATAATCTGCCAAGCAAATCTCTATGCTATTTTCTATAGTGGTAAAATTCGTTTGTCATGCATAATCTGCCAAGCAAATCTCAATGCAAAAGTGTAGCAAAGTGTTGGCACGGAGGGCATAGGGTGGTAAGGTTTAAAATGGTCCTTTTAGAAATCACGGTTATAGTTCAATGTTTTTGAAAAAAAAGCATTTGGTTCTCTATAACCATGGCTCTGATGCCAATCTGTAACACCCCGAAAATCGTAATGAAGCAGCGGAAGACTTATTCGGGGTATTACCAACTAGATCACAGTCATAAGTATAGATTTTTGATAAAAAGGGAAATTTTATATCATTCAATGAAAACTCAATATATTCAGAGATTACATGTTTGTTATTAAAAGGGGGTACTAGTTCACAAAAGTGATGATGAGTTTGAAAAGAATGATATAGTTATTTGGAACAAAGGTGGGTCTTTTCTCCATGCCCGTGCCAACTCCGTGCTTGAGATTTCTTTAATTACCTGAGATAAACATGCTTAAAATGTCAACACAAAGGTTGAGTGAATTCACAGTGTTTTATTTGTAATAGTTTGAACACAAGGTAAATAATAGTGAAAACAATAATATTGCAGGGGTAATAAATTGATAAATATTGCACTAAGCCTCATGAAACGCAAACCTTAACGTGTAGGTGTAGTAATAATAAATATCCCAATCATAGCAATGATATGGGTGATAAATGCCCTGGTGTAGGAGTTTTGCCATACTCAAATTCGAATAAAGTGCATTTGTCTATCAATCCGGCTAACACTATGGCTATCCATCCGGCTAGTACAAATGGGATGTCACTTCCAATAGATCTATTCACGAAATTCGCGTTCACTCGCAAGTGATTAATAGTTCATGATAAAGGGACTTTTAAATTGGCGGTGTAATAACTTAGGCAATATTAACTTAGCAATATCAATCAGGATAGCATACAAAAATATTTGTGTTCAGATTTATAGCATGTATCTCCCCACGGGATTTGAAAACATAGTAAAAGTGGGACTATGAACTCACCTCAGTAGTGTAGTAAACGGGTAGTGAATCAAATAGAGAAATGAATAGCTCCCAACTTGCGACCTAGAATAATGTGATATATTTAGAATATTATCAACCCTTTGGTTTTAATATGGGAAATGGTGAATGTGATACTACGAATGAGATCGTGACGAATTTGTGTGACGTGGACGTTTAGAATTTATTAAGGTGGTGACTTTAAAAGATTACGTTAAATATATCTAACGTACGAACGATAAGTTAAAAATATTTAGTTAAAACATTTTAAAAGTTAAGTTAAGAATAATTACGTTTTTATTAATCGAGCATGACCCGGTCATAAGTATTTGTTTCCCTTTATAAACCAACTATTACAAAAATATCCTATATCAAAATATAGTTTGTATAATGGTCTAACTAATTAAAATGTTCATTATTATTTTTGTTGAAAAGATATTAGCAAATCCCTAATAGTTCAAGTATCATTTGTGAAAAAAATGTCAAAAGGAAATAAAAACAAATTGACAGGTGCAGGGTTAGAACCCCTGACCTTTCGCTCAACGGACAAGCGACCCAACCGTTGGACTAGTCCTTCTTTTATGTTTGTTCTCTCAACTGTTTATTTATAGGGTGTGTTTCAACTGTGACTCATTAGCATATATATAAGACAGTGTGTTCACGCTTGTGTTTTGTTTCTTCAAAACTGTTTTGTGTTTTGCTCCTTGGACTCATGAGCTGTTTAGTTTCATAAATTCAATGCTTATGATAAACACTTGGTAACGAAAAGGGAGACTAACACAAATAAGCCTCGACTTAAGTTAACTTGAGACCTATGTTTTCTTTTGTTATATTTAGCATAAAAGTTTCGAACGTGTTTCGCGATATATATATATATATATATATATATATATATGTATTTCGATTTATATAGAGGTAGCACAAGCTTATTTTTTTAAGAGATTTATAAGCTTCAAAAAAAAGTTACCACACAAGTTCTAAACACTACAAAACCTCTTGAAGTATGCATGCATGTACATTTGAATATGTATATGTTGACAGTGAATTCATGCATGCCTCGTGTATATCATTTCAAGTATCATTTCTAGTTTTCAATGTGCTATATTCGAAACATATATGACATCTTATGTGTGATAAGTTAATGAGCAAGTAGAACAAAAATTTAGAGATGGGTTCGAGAACCTCACAGTGGTCGTGTGTCGAGTGAAAAAGGAAACGAGTATTACGTTTTTGTTTTCAAACCTTTAACATACGTTTATAAGGCATGCATGAAACTTAATGTTAAAACAAAAGACATATAAGTTTAAGAAGTGTGTTGAGTGCTTACAGTGGGATCGAAGGAGTGTGTATCGAGTGTGAGAACGAGACTAGACCAAGAAGGAACCAAGCTTAAAAACCCCAAGCTTCAAAGCTTAACCGAAACTCGAAACTTCTAAGCTACCCAAGCGTATTCCTAGTGTGCAAATAACCCAACCTATTTCTTCCCTTCTTCTTTGTGCTTTCTGTCAAACAACAAGAATAAAAGGAGTTTTTGTGCTTTGTTTTTGTGAGAACAAAGTGAGAAATGTGGGTTTATATAGGCAAAGTAGGCATGGCTCTTGGATTATTTTAAGTTTTCTTGCATGGTTTCAAGGTGAGAAAGATGGTGCATGCTTTGTCAAATTCGAATGGGTAAGATAAGTGGTCAAGCGTTTGTGTTTTGTCACTGTCGACTAGGGAATGGAGGTGAGGGCTATGATGGTGAATAATGGAGTTACACTCCATCTTACTTTCGGATTGTGGGAAAGCTAACCTCCCTAAATGGTGTCTTATCCTTATTCCAATGGCTCTAATACTTAGGAATCCTTGTGACTAAATAAGGGACAAAAGGGGTTTGGTCAACACTAATTAATATGGGATGGTGATGGGTCGGATTTGGGTTTTCGAGGGAATAGCAAGGCGACAACCAAGGAGGATGGTGCTTCTTATGATGGTGGTGATGTTTGCTAAATAAGTGATAGGAAGGGAAGGTTGAGTTAGAAAGATGATGGCATCCATGGTTGGAAAGGGGAGTTCGACAAAAACAAGGGAGAAGGAGAAAAAGAGAAATGGCAGTGAAGTGTTTTGGGAATGGGTAAAGTCAAAGGAGATAGTAGCATTAAGAGAATTTAGGAGGTAGCTTCATACGTTTTTATATATGTATACGTGTAGTAATTTTTATTAAGAATTTAGTGGAGTGTGTTTTGCACTAGTAAATACTCGGGTCTCGTTAAACTGTGTCGGATCTGGCTCTGTTTAAATATCTCTAGCTCGAGAGTTCTGAGATGTCATAAATTATTTGTCGTTATTGCCGAATTCGTATTTATTTTTATGATTCGTTATGTACGTTCTTCGTTTGATCTCATGCCATGCTGTCACGGTGTTGGTGCACGTGTGGTTCCAGTGAAAATGGAACGTGAGTTTTGTCACAGGGTTCGTTTTGGAATTGCACTAGTTATTTCTCAGTAAAAAAAAATATATATATAGTAATATTTCGAATGCAAAGGTGAATAAAATAAATTGATTAAAGTTCATAATCAATTTCTTCGGGTTTACAGAAAGTTAATAACTCGAAATTTTCGGGTTATTACACTCACCGTCTTGCTACCGCGTATCACCCACAAACCAGTGGACAAGTGGAAGTTTCCAACCGTGGTTTGAAAAGAATCTTGGAAAGGACCGTAGGTGAAAACCGTGCCTCTTGGTCGGACAAATTAGATGATGCACTTTGGGCCTTCCGTACTGCATACAAAACACCCATCGGGTGTACTCCTTACAAGCTTGTGTACGGAAAGGCGTGTCATCTACCGATCAAACTAGAGCACAAAGCCTATTGGGCCTTGAAGCATGCTAATTTTGACCTTAAGTCCGCGGGTGATCACCGTAAGGTTCATCTCAATGAATTAAATGAACTTCGTGATCAAGCCTACGAAAACTCTTTGATCTACAAAGAAAAGACAAAGAAGATCCACGACTCAAAGATCAAGAACCGCGTTTTTAACGTTGATGACCGAGTCCTTTTTTTCAACTCTCGATTGAAGATATTCTCGGGTAAACTTAAAACCCGTTGGACTGGACCATTCACCGTTGCCAAAGTTTTTCCTTATGGTACCGTCGAGTTATCTCAAACCGACGGACCAAACTTTAAAGTGAACGGTCATAGGTTGAAGCATTACTTTGGAGGGGACATACTACCCATGGTTGTCCCGGATCTCCAAACTTTCCCCATGGACCAATGAATTCGGGGTCGAGTCAAGCTAGTGACTCGGTTAACAAAAACATTAGCATTTCATGGGTGACAACCCATGTTTCTGTCTTCTTTCTATTTTCTAACACTAAGTGTGGGGGAATTCCTCTACTGTGCTTTGTTTTTGTGTGTTGTTTGCTCTTATTTTCAGGTTTCCCTTAGTTCGTGATGATTGAAGCGCCTGTTTTCAATTCAGCCGCCTAATATCCGATCTTTTTGCTAACGATTATTTAGGGATATCTTATTAATCCTTTTTGTGAGAAAAGAATTCTTTTCCACACTTGGCTAGTGGTATTACCTTTTTACATTCTAAGTGTCGGCATAATAGCCGGTACTTTGAATATTGAGGGCAATATTCAATTCTAAGTGTGGGGGGGAATTCTAGCGAATTTGATCACATGTGTACCTTCTAGTGCCCTAGTACCCTCATTTTGACCAAAATTTAAAATTTTTTTTTTCGTTTTTAAATAAGAAATTGTAATAAAAAGAAGTGCTTTGCACAATAAAAAGAAGTTTTTAGTCTTGATTAGGTTAGAACAAGGGGAATCCCGACTCTGCCAGAGTATTGATCTGGCTGCTTCCTTAACGATTAGACTAAGGTTTTACGAACTGTGCAAATGAAAATGCTAAGCGTGGAGTAGTTGGTTCTCTTTAGAGCTTATATAAGTAATCTATGGCTTTTCCTCCCAGAAGCTCTTAATCTGACTAAAATATGTGCTTTTTTCAAACTTTTGAACGTTAAAATCGTTTTGTTGTGTAAAACAAATTTTTATACAATTTTGATATAGAGTCCGAGTTCAACTTTTTATTTAAATTTTGGAGAAAGCATACTTTCTTAAAAGTGGAATAATATTGCGAAATAAAGTGAGTAATATTGCTTGAATGTTGCAAAAGTAAAAAAATGTAAGTTTAAGTGTAAAAAAAAAGAAAGAAAGAAAGAAAGAGTAAATTACATAAATGGTCACCGTGGTTTGTCCATTTTTTCACATTTAGTCACTGAACTTTTTTTTTGACATACATGGTCACTAAAGTTTCAAATCGTTACAGATTCAATAATTAAGGTTTCAATTTCGTTACATAAATGGTCACTGTGGTTTGAAACTTCAGTGACCATTTATGTAACGAAATGGACTGAATCTGTAATGATTTGAAACTTCAGTGACCATGTACGTCAAAAAAAAAGTTCAGTGACTAAATGTGAAAAAATGGACAAACCATAGTGACCATTTATGTAAATGAAAATGAAAAAAATATATGTGTGTTGAATAAAAATGTGTATATATGTGCGAAACTTGCTTTTTCTTAAATTTGAATCGGAAGTTGAACTAGTATTCGTCAATTTTATCATAAAGATTAACGGTAATTTGGTAGATTGTTGATTTCAAAGACCCCGAAAGCTCCGATACTATTCTCTGTGAGGTGTCAAAAGCCTGGTCACCTAAAACCAACTGGTTTGGGATGTGCCGAGAAGAAAGTCGCTACATGGAGTGATCTCACCTTTGAATCTCTAATCTCTAAATGATCGTTTGTTGTTATCTATTTAAGTTTTATTACTAACTTAGTGGGAATATCAGAAATCTTTGAAATCGAAATCCCGCTGATTCCGGTACTATTCTCTGTGAGGTGTCAAAAGCCTGGTCACCTAAAGCCAACTGGTTTGGGATGTACCGAGAAGAAAGCCGCTACATAGAAAAGGCCCTTTTTGATCCTTAGATTTCCGAGGTTCCCGGTAAAGTAGTATTTGACTTAAACGAATAGCAGCCATAACAAGTGTCGATTTTTGTGGTCAAAACTTTGAAAATGAGCACACACACTTAACTTGAATAATTGTGGGAGTGAAAAGTTAAGTTTCGGCTTACATAGATTGCTAGTATAAGTAGTGTTAGCATTTTACAAAAACATTTGCACATATGAGTTTAAGCTTAGTTGGGAGTATCAAAAAGAGGATGACGATTACCATTCCCTGGAGACACCCATTTTGTGTGAATCCCATTCCGTGATGCCTTTTTTGAAAATCAAGCATGTTATCTGTTTTTTGTTCTAGTTTAAATTTCTTGCATTTAATAAAAGTCAAAACAAGGTATCCTTGGTATTCTTTTGATCCTTTCATTACTTTATATGATCGGATTGCTAGGGGCTAGCAATTGATAGTATGGGGGGATGATGAGTGCCTATTTACTCATCATTTTATGCCCATATAATACATAAAAAATGCTAAAAATAGCCAAATACACCAATTTATATTGCAAATATCCTTGGATGGTGTTTTTATGTATTTCAGGTACAAAGGATTGAAAACAGAGCGAAAACGGGCATTTTCAGATCGACTCGACAACACTTGTGCATCTGATCAAATCAAGACGGATTCAAAGTCAACCCCGGGATGTAGCATTTGAATGAGCTTGGAAAAACGAATTCGACACCAAATTTTATGGGCCAACCCGACCCAATTTAATGGGCCAAGTTAGCCCATTTTAATCCTAAAACCAAAACCTTACAAACCCTTTTTAATAAAACCCAGCCCAAACCAAACCCAATTCATAAAAACCCAACCCGCTCCTTTTTATTATTTTGACCTAGGTCAAACTAAGTAATAAACCGGGGTCAAAAACTTCCCCCTCTCTATTTTACCCGCCAAAACAACCCACCTCCTTCCATCATTACCTGCTCCTCTGCTACTCCCCTGCTACACTCCACCATCACCTCCCTCCAACAAGCTCCAGTCCAAGACACCTTTACAAGTAATACCAACCCCTCACAGGTACCCATTGCCACGCTGGCAATCCTGTGGTATCTTTTGGTGCCAAAATGCTATCAAGGGCTGGGATTAATCAAATCCATATCCAAGGGTTCAAGAAGAAGCACAAGTTGATATGAAGCTGTTTTCTCTCACAAAACAAGCACAAAGAAGAAAGAGACCATATTTTTTTTAGACTTAGTATAAATAGGTCTATTTGTAGCCCACGAGTTTCTAGTTTTTTTTAGTTTTCTAGTTTTAGTTAATTTTAGTAGTAGTTAACTAATGTTTTTATGTTTTAAGTTCATGTTGCTGTAAAACCCAGAAATCTAAAACATTTGGAATTCCTAATTTGCCCTATAATCTTGAATCTACAAGAACATTATGAAATCAAAATGTACCTAAGTTATAAAATCCCTAAAACACTAATGAGATTTCTAAAACATTTAACGATGACTTAACTAAATAATACCTAACTTTAATATTCGAAAGTTACTACAGATGACCATGTCGCATTTTTTTTATTTATTTGTGTTCCTTGGGCCGAAATTCTTTCATCACATTAGTACAAGACCTTGGGCCCTAATTGTAACCCCTCGTAAAAATCCCATGTCATTAATAATATTAATCACCAATTATTTCCCATTATTGTCTAGTAACCTTTTATACGGGTTATATATTTTTTTTATATATAAATATATATATGTATATGACAATGATCACCAGGAATACCCCAACGAAATCGAATTCCCCTGAATAGCTCACTTGCGTACCGACCATAACAGTCACACGAATATTACAAATTTCTACACCGTTTATACTGATGGACGAATACACGAAAGTCATTAATAATTTCACCAACTACATTACACCTATTTACTAATTACACTTAATATATATTTTCTTCTCATCCCATTTCACTTGGGCCGAATACCATCTTCATTTCACTTGGGCCGAACCTCAAGCCCACTACCTCTCTTTTTCTTCTCCTTGGGCCGGATCAACAACACAAGCCCACACCCCATATTTTCTTCTCTTTTTGGATCGAAGATCACAAGCCCAACAACAATTGTTTTTAATTGCTACCCTTTCTTTGCTACTTTGAATCGAATACCACCCAAACCCAACTTAAAACATTTCATTTTTCTTCTTGCCTTCTCGTTGAGATTAAACCGAACCAACACCTTCACTAGTTACAACCTAATTGAAATCCTAATAGATCTTAAGATGCTAATCTTGTCATTGTACCTATGTCCCCTCCTAAAACACACTAACCATTGGTTAAACCCACTACCCGTTAGATGGTCAACTACTATGGAACTTAACAAAACTTCTCTTGCATCTTCCCCAAGCATGAATCGACTAGTATCCATGCCCATCTAATCGAGTCTCCAAAACCGGCCTCATCATCCACGGTTTGGTGCTAAACCACCTTAAAACTACAAAACGACATGACAACCTAGCTTGGGTACAATTTCTACAATGTCAACCCCTACCCATGTTGAAGTCGAATGGCTTATAAGTAACACAACCCATTACTAACCTTGTCACACAAAAACACAAACTAAATAACTACTCTCACACACTTAAGGTTTCGTTCGAGCAAGCAAGGAAAGAAAACAAGGCTGTGGGAACTACATCGTGTGTTTTAAACACATTGAGTTATTGTCAATTCGTGGGTTGCAGTAGGAGGTGAAGTGGGTATAGTTTGATCGTGGGTTGCTTGGAGAGAACTTGTATCGTTTGTTCGAGTCTCGTTGCATGTTACCATTCGAACGTCCCACCAATCTTTGGTGTTGTAAGTCTTCACTCCCCCTCTCCTTTCACTTACACTCTCTTTTCTTTTTGGCACTTCACGACACACGTTAAATAGAAACACAAACATAACTCAACACATTTAAACACTTAAGTCTATGTCACGATAACTTTCTAACTAAACGTGTAACATGTATAAAACTTGATACCATTCGAACCCTCGTTGAGAGATGAATCTAGATAGTAAAACATGCAAAGACGACAACCTTAAAAACACACGATACAACCCATGTTTCTTCCCACAGTCGCACGCTAGAAACCATTTTCTTTAAAAACCACACTGGGCCACGATGGGCTAACTAGCCCAACCAACCTAAATTGTTTTCTCAACTTGTTTTCGAACTGAGTATGTGTCGGGGTTTTGAATCGAACACATTGAGTCGAGTTGTAACATAAACGAGCTAGGAAAGTCACGAGTAAAGTATAACGTTTTTGAAATATGAACATTGGACTATTTTTGCAACGAATATGTTTTGGAAGGGTATAAAATGTAATTTTTGATAAAAGGAGGATTTAATATGAAAATGATATTTTTAATATAAGTCGAGGGACTGAAGCTGTAAATTCAGAAAGTCATGGTTTAAAAGGGTAATATTTAATGTTGGACTAATTTTGTAAAAGCCTCGTAGTCAAGGGGCTATATGTGTAAAAACCAAGAAATAAGAATATAAAATGAAATTATGTGAAGAACGAGAAGTAGAGGATCGATGTGTTAAACATATATTTTTGGGCTAAAATATAATTTATTAAACTTCAAGGATTAAATGTGTCAACTTTATAATCTATAAGGGAGATTGTGTAAAAGTACCAAAGTTATATATTTGTGTTCTAAAATACTTCACATTTTTGACTACACATTTTCACAAGTTAATAACATAATTATTTTCATTTAAAATATTTAAAGTAAATATTCTAACTTATCGTTTATGCGTTAAATATATTTAACGTAACATCTTGAAGTCACCACTTTAATTACCCTAAACGACCACGTCACCTGAATACGTCACGATCTCACGTATAGTCTCACATCCACCATTCCTCCATGTTAAAACCACATGGTTAATAATATTCTAAATATATAACATTATTCTAGGTCGCAAGTTGGGAGCTATTCATTTCACTATTTGATTCACTACCCGTTTACTACACTACTAAGGTGAGTTCATAGTCCCACTTTTTACTATGTTTTCAAATCCCGTGGGGAGATACATGCTATAAAACCGAACACAAGTATTTTTCTGTATGCTTCCCTGATTGATATTGCTAAGTAATATTTGCCTAAGTTATTACCCCGCCAATTTAAAAGTCCCTTTATCATGAACCATTAATCACTTGCGAGTGAACACGAATTTCGTGAATAGATCTATTGGAAGTTGACATCCCATTTGTACTAGCCGGATAGATAGCCATAGTGTTAGCCGGATTGATAGACAAATGCACTTTATTCGAATTTGAGTATGGCAAAACTCCTACCCCAGGGCATTTATCACCCATATCATTGCTATGATTGGGATATTTATTATTACTACCCCTACACGTTAAGGTTTGTGTTTCATGAGGCTTAGTGCAATATTTATCTATTTGATTATTACCCCTGCAATATCATTGTTTTCACTATTATTTATCTTGTGTTCAAACTATTACAAATAAAACACTGTGAATTCACTCAACCTTTGTGTTGACATTTTAAGCATGTTTATCTCAGGTAATTAAAGAAATCTCAAGCACGGAGTTGGCACGGGCATGGAGAAAAGACCCACCTTTATTTCAAATAATTATATCATTCTTTTCAAACTCATCATCACTTTTGTGAACTACTACCCCCTTTTGATAACAAATATGTAATCTCTGAATATTGAGTTTTCATTGAATGATATAAAATTTCCCCTTTTTAACAAATATCTATACTTATGACTGTGATTCAGTTGGTAATACCCCGTTTAAGTCTTCCGCTGTTGTTTAAAAATTAACGGGGTGTTACAGATTGGCATCAGAGACAAGGTTATAGAGAACCAATTGATTTTTAAAACATTGGACTATAACCGCGATTTCTAAAAGGACCATTTTTTTTAAAACTCTACCACCCTATGCCCTCCGTGCCAACACCTACAAGTACTTGCATTGAGATTTGCTTGGCAGATTATGCATATCTAACGAATAAATTTGATCACCTACAAATGCTATTATGACTAATGCATGTTTATATTATTAATGACTTACACTTATTATTATTGGGATATTACAGTACCATGTCTTTCTATTCACCCTACTACACCGAAACTTTTCCCAGTACTATTCGCACGTCCTCGGTTATTCAAATCATACCAAACCCAGATGATACCTATATGCTAACGTCTCCGTCTCCCCATAACCAAAACCCTGACATCACGGAGCCTATGCTCACGTTACCCAACTCAGTATCGTCTGTACCCTTACTTCCACACTCACTTGTCCACTTACCACTGTCGGAGAGAACCGTCATGCCGCAAAATAACGAGGTGTTGGAGGATATGCCCAGTACATTCAAGGTTGGTCAGAGTTCAAGGGGAACCCAAACTGAGACGGAGGATGACACGGTATGGAGAGATATACCATGTACAGACGACCACGATACCACTATGGAGAGCTTGGACTACATGCCTCACTTATCATCGTTCGAGTCCTCGGACACTCCATACCCAGGGGCACTACCAGAGGGTATAGAGACGAATGTGGTTACCCAGATGCAGACCCAGTTGGACTCGCTGACTAGGAGAGTAGAACTCCACTCTGAGTATCTCGATGAGTTACCAGCCGGTCGTTTTGATTCATACAACCAAGACCTAAGTGCATTGTTCAGGAGGATGTCTATCAGAAGACAAGAGATCTCCGATATGAGTTCCAGAGTTGATACCTTTGAGCATGCACAGACTGTAGCCCAGGGGTCGGTCCAGGGATTACAGGATAGGGTAAGAGATGTTGAGAGAGCTTTACGGGTGGCCAGGGATACAGAAAGAACACAGAGTCAAAGGATTTCCGCCTTAGAGGCTATGATGGCTGCCCAGTTGAGTATAAACCAAGTATTCCAGAGACACTTTTTGGAAGATGAAAGGATTGAGGAGCTGACAGACACCGTTCGAGCACTACAGCGCCGCTTGGATGGATAAGTTGACTGAGATAGTTAGAGGTTTACAGCACGGACCTGGAGATGCACCCGGCACTTCATAGATTAGCCATGTATTGTTGTAGTAGTGACATCTTAACTTGCCCTGCGTGGCATTAATAATCTTGTATTGTATTGTTCTTTTGGAAACAATGTATCAAATTATTAAAACTCATTGTTGGTTATGATTACTATGTACCAATATTGATCTATGTTATGGTTGCTTTCTTCATTTATGTGTTGTGATTTTCTTTTATACGTCACCATATTATTCCATGTGTGTTGTGATTGTATTCAGACATGTCGTGATGATTAATTATGATGATTTTGCTTATGATGATGTTTGTATGCTACTATTATGAGGACAATTATGATACCTCACTTGATTATATTGACCGTAAAACCTAAATATATGTTCTTGTGTCATTGTTAGAACATGGCTACCCGTAACAGAACTACAGAAGCAGTCGCCGGATCGATCATGACTCCGGAGGAGATCCGTCGATTGATCACGGAGAGCGTGACCGCTGCATTAATAGCTCAAGCTGCAGCCACGACTCCTACCGGCAGTGCAACAATGCCCACTGCCGAAAGCGAGCCAGTTGCAACCCGCAAGTGCACGTACAAGGAGTTCATGAGCTGCAAACCGCCAACATTTAAAGGTACCGAAGGAGTGACAGAGTTAGCTCGATGGTTTGAGCGCTCAGAGACTGTCTTTACTAGGAGTGGCTGTGCAGAAAGCGACAAGGTAAACTTTGCTACTGGCACTTTGGTAGATGACGCACTGTCATGGTGGAACGCCACTGCTCATAAAATGGGTAACGACAGGGCTTACCAACTTCCTTGGGCTGAGTTTAAACAGAAGATGTTGAAGAAGTATTGTCCTCGCACCGAAATTCGAAAGTTGGAAGATGAGTTTGACCACTTGGTGGTAAAAGGATATGATCTTAGGGCTTATGATAGGAGATTCCAAGAGCTCTCAATACTGTGCCCAACTAAGGTGCCGGATTTCGAGAAAACATTAGAGAGATATGTTGAAGGGTTACCCAAAAGTATTGAAGGGATTGTTACGGTATCCAAACCGCAGACTCTGGAGGAAGCAATGGAGACTGCTCAAAAATTACTTGAGAGGGAAATTAAGCGTAATTTGACGCAAGGAGGCAATGATCACAAAAGGAAGTTTGATGATCGTAGAGGCCATCATAACAACAGCAACTCTCACCACAACCACAACCACAACCGTAACGGCACTCAAAGCTACCAGCAAAGTCGAAATCATCATCACAACCGATAGAACCACCGGCAGGAAACTGCAAGAGCTTACATTGCCACACCTACTAGAACTGGAGTTTATGCTGGGCCCGCTCCCATGTGCAACTGATGTAAGTTGCACCACCATGGACCCTGTTTTGCCAGATGTGGAAAATGTCAGGAAACCGGACACAAAACCCAAGACTGCAAGGCCACAGGAGCCAACTTGCAACCAGTGGCCATAGTATGCCATGGATGTGGAAAGAAGGGACACTACAAGAATCAGTGTCCGAATCAAACTACCAACCCCGTCAACAATGCTCGAGGGAGAGCGTATGTGCTAGGAGATGGAAATCTTGGACAAGAACCCGATGTTGTGACGGGTACGTTTTACATTAATAACCATCTTGCTAAAGTTTTATTTGATTTTAGAGCCGACAAAAGTTTTGTGTCTACTACTTTTGCGTCTTTACTGGATATTACCCCGACTAAACTGAACGCCACCTATGAAATCGAACTAGCCGACGGCAAACTAGTGGAAACTAACACCGTAATTCAAAACTGCACCTTACTCTTACTAAACCAACCATTCGACATAGACCGCATGCCCATTCAACTTGGTAGTTTCGACGTAATCATAGGCATGGATTGGTTATCCAAGAACCACACTAGGATTATATGAGACGAGAAAGTTGTTCACATCCCATGTGAAGGAGAAAGTTTAACAGTCCGTGGCGAACGAAGTAAGACTTGACTAAGTATCATATCATGCTTCAAAACGATGAAGTATATCGACCGAGGATGTCTTGCGTTTTTGGCACAAGTAACCGAGAAGAAGTCGGAGGAGAAGCGACTAGAAGATGTGCCGATAGTTAAATATTTTTCCGACGTATTTCCCAAAGACTTTCCTTGTTTTCCGCCAACCCGAAAAGTAGAATTTCAGATCGAGCTAGTGCCAGGAGCAGCACCAGTGGCACGAGCACCCTATAGGTTAGCACCATCGGAGATGAAAGAATTGTCTGAGCAATTGCAAGAATTGTCAGATAAAGGATTCATACGCCCGAGTTCTTCACCATGGGGAGCTCCGGTGCTGTTTGTTAAGAAGAAGGATGGATCTTTCCGGATGTGCATCGATTATCGCGAGTTGAACAAACTCACCGTGAAGAACCGATACCCGCTGCCTAGGATCGACGACCTGTTTGATCAACTACAAGGATCGAGTGTATACTCGAAGATTGATTTAAGGTCAGGGTACCATCAGCTGAGAGTTAAAGAGGGGGATATACCGAAGACCGCTTTTCGTACACGTTACGGGCACTACGAGTTCCAAGTGATGCCATTTGGTCTGACGAACGCACCAGCTGTGTTTATGGACCTAATGAATCGAGTGTGCAAGCCATATTTGGACAAGTTCGTGATTGTATTTATTGATGATATCCTCATCTACTCACGCAACAAGGAAGAGCACGCTGAACACTTGAAGACCATTCTTGAACTGCTCAAGAAGGAGGAGTTGTACGCTAAATTCTCCAAGTGTGATTTTTGGATCGAAAAGGTGCAATTTCTAGGACACGTGATTGATAGTAAAGGCATTCACGTGGATCCCGCAAAGATCGTAGCAGTAAAAGATTGGGCGTCACCTACAAACCCCACAGAGATACGGCAATTCTTAGGACTTGCCGGGTACTATCGGAGATTTATCGAGGGATTCTCAAAAATCGCCAAATCTTTGACAGAGTTGACCCAAAAGAAGAAGAAGTTTGAATGGGGAGAGAAACAAGAATCGTCTTTTCAACTCTTGAAACAGAAACTTTGCGAAGCACCAATATTAGCATTACCTGAAGGAAGCGAAGACTTCGTGGTTTATTGCGACGCATCTATTCAAGGACTGGGCGCCGTATTAATGCAAAGGAACAAAGTTATTGCATATGCCTCTCGACAACTCAAAACCCACGAAAAGAACTACACGACTCATGATCTTGAATTGGGAGCAGTAGTGTTCGCTCTTAAGATGTGGAGACACTATTTGTATGGCACCAAGTGCACGGTGTATACCGATCACAAAAGTCTTCAACACATTTTAGATCAGAAGGAGTTAAACATGCGACAACGCCGATGGTTAGAATTACTTAGTGATTATGATTGTGAGATTCGTTATCATCCTGGAAAGGCAAATGTTGTGGCTGATGCCTTAAGCCGAAAGGAACGAATCAAACCCCTCAGAGTCAGATCATTGGGAATGACAATTAATTCACCATTGCCGGCAAAGATTTTGGAAGCTCAGGCCAAAGCACTGAAGGAAGAAAACAGACCGAACGAGAGGATTCATAGGATGCCAGAGATCGAGAACGGCTTTGTGAGAAAACAAGACGGTACGTTGTGTTTCGGCGACAGAGCATGGATTCCACTTCACGGAGGAATGCGTGATCTTATCATGCACGAATCCCACAAGACGAAATATTCCATTCATCCGGGATCTGATAAGATGTATCAGGATCTCAAGAAGTTGTATTGGTGGCCAAACATGAAGGCCGATATCGCCATGTATGTCGGAAAATGTTTGACGTGTGCTAGAGTAAAGGCAGAACACCAAAGGCCGTCCGGAATGTTGACACAACCGGAAATCCCAACATGGAAATGGGAAAGGATCACAATGGATTTCATCACCAAACTACCTAAGACATCGTGTGGACTTGACACCATTTGGGTCATAGTTGACCGCCTCACTAAATCCACCCACTTTTTAGCAATAAAAGAAACCGACGACATGAATACCCTTGCACGATTATATTTGAAGGAAATAGTTTCACGGCATGGAGTGCCGGTTTCCATCATCTCAGATCGAGATAGTCGTTTCACGTCTAGATTTTGGCAATCATTGCAAAAAGCTTTGAATACTCGGTTAGATATGAGTACCGCCTACCACCCACAGACCGATGGTCAAAGTGAAAGAACTATCCAAACCTTGGAGGACATGCTACGAGCATGTGTGATCGATTTTGGAAAAGGTTGGGATAAACACTTACCGTTAGCAGAGTTTTCGTACAACAATAGTTATCACGCTAGCATTAAAGCTGCTCCATTCGAAGCACTTTATGGTAGGAAATGCCGATCACCTGTTTGTTGGACCGAAGTCGGAGATGCACAAATCACAGGACCCGAACTCATACACGAAACCACCGAAAAGATTTTCCAAATCAAGCAACGTTTACAAGCCGCCCGAGATCGACAGAAGAGTTATGCCGATGTGAGAAGAAAGCCTATGGAATTCCGAGTTGAAGATCGAGTCATGTTGAAAGTATCTCCTTGGAAAGGAATGATTAGATTTGGGAAGCGCGGGAAGTTAAATCCACGATATGTTGGACCATTTAAGATCCTAGAGAGGATTGGTCCTGTAGCATACAAGCTCGAACTCCCTGAAGAGCTTAGTAGAGTACATGGCACCTTTCACGTATCCAACCCGAAGAAATGTTTGTCTGACAAAACTTTGGTCGTACCACTGAAAGAGATCCATCTCAACGACAAACTAAGTTTCGTTGAGGAACCAATGGAAATCTTAGATAGAGGCGTCAAACAACTAAAGCAAATCCGTATTCCCATAGTCAAAGTCAGATGGAACTCTAAGAGAGGACCGGAGTACACATGGGAACGCGAAGACACAATCCGTTCTACCTACCCCCACTTGTTTGATGAAACAACCCTGACAACTACCACACTTTAGGATTCGGGACGAATCCAGTCAAACGGGTAGGTATTATAACCCCTCGTAAAAATCCCATGTCATTAATAATATTAATCACCAATTATTTCCCATTATTGTCTAGTAACCTTTTATACGGGTTATATTTTTTTTTATATATAAATATATATATGTATATGACAATGATCACCAGGAATACCCCAACGAACTCGAATTCCCCTGAATAGCTCACTTGCGTACCGACCATAACAGTCACACGAATATTACAAATTTCTACACCGTTTACACTGATGGACGAATACACCAAAGTCATTAATAATTTCACCAACTACATTACACCTATTTACTAATTACACTTAATATATATTTTCTTCTCATCCCATTTCACTTGGGCCGAATACCATCTTCATTTCACTTGGGCCGAACCTCAAGCCCACTACCTCTCTTTTTCTTCTCCTTGGGCCGGATCAACAACACAAGCCCACACCCCATATTTTCTTCTCTTTTTGGATCGAAGATCACAAGCCCAACAATAATTGTTTTTAATTGCTACCCTTTCTTTGCTACTGTGAATCGAATACCACCCAAACCCAACTTAAAACATTTCATTTTTCTTCTTGCCTTCTCGTTGAGATTAAACCGAACCAACACCTTCACCAGTTACAACCTAATTGAAATCCTAATAGATCTTAAGATGCTAATCTTGTCATTGTACCTATGTCCCCTCCTAAAACACACTAACCATTGTTAAACCCACTACCCGTTAGATGGTCAACTACTATGGAACTTAACAAAACTTCTCTTGCATCTTCCCCAAGCATGAATCGACTAGTATCCATGCCCATCTAATCGAGTCTCCAAAACCGGCCTCATCATCCACGGTTTGGTGCTAAACCACCTTAAAACTACAAAACGACATGACAACCTAGCTTGGGTACAATTTCTACAATGTCAACCCCTACCCATGTTGAATTCGAATGGCTTATAAGTAACACAACCCATTACTAACCTTGTCACACAAAAACACAAACTAAATAACTACTCTCACACACTTAAGGTTTCGTTCGAGCAAGCAAGGAAAGAAAACAAGGCTGTGGGAACTACATCGAGTGTTTTAAACACATTGAGTTATTGTCAATTCGTGGGTTGCAGTAGGAGGTGAAGTAGGTATAGTTTGATCGTGGGTTGCTTGGAGAGAACTTGTATCATTTGTTCGAGTCTCGTTGCACGTTACCGTTCGAACGTCCCACCAATCTTTGGTGTCGTAAGCCTTCACTCCCCCTCTTCCTTTCACTTACACTCTCTTTTCTTTTTGGCACTTCATGACACACGTTAAATAGAAACACAAACATAACTCAACACATTTAAACGCTTAAGTCTATGTCACGATAACTTTCTAACTAAACGTGTAACATGTATAAAACTTGGTACCATTCAAACCCTCGTTGAGAGATGAATCTAGATAGTAAAACATGCAAAGACGACAACATTAAAAACACACGATACAACCCATGTTTCTTCCCACAGTCGCATGCTAGAAACCATTTTCTTTAAAAACCACACTGGGCCACGATGGGCTAACTAGCCCAACCAACCTAAATTGTTTTCTCAACTTGTTTTCGAACTGTGTATGTGTCGGGATTTTGAATCGAACACATTGAGTCGAGTTGTAACATAAACGAGCTAGGAAAGTCACGAGTAAAGTAAAACATTTTTGAAATATGAACATTGGACTATTTTTGCAACGAATATGTTTTGGAAGGGTATAAAATGTAGTTTTGGATAAAAAGAGGATTTAATATGAAAATGATATTTTTAATATAAGTCGAGGGACTGAAGCTGTAAATTCAGAAAGTCATGGTTTAAAAGGTAATATTTAATGTTGGTCTAGTTTTGTAAAAGCCTCGTAGTCAAAGGGCTATATGTGTAAAAACCGAGAAATAAGGATATAAAATGAAATTATGTGAAGGATATATTATAAGGGTTAAAACCGTAAGTAACGAGAAGTAGAGGATCAATGTGTTAAACATATATTTTTGGGCTAAATTATAATTTATTAAACTTCAAGAATTAAATGTGTCAACTTTATAATCTATAAGGGAGATTGTGTAAAAGTACCAAAGTTATATATTTGTGTTCTAAAATACTTCACATTTCTGACTACACATTTTCACAAGACGCGACAAGTTAATAACATAATTATTTTCATTTAAAATATTTAAAGTAAATATTCTAACTTATCGTTTATGCGTTAAATATATTTAACATAACATCTTGCAGTCACCACTTTGATTACCCTAAACGTCCACGTCACCTGAATACATCACGATCTCACATATAGTCTCA
Source organism: Artemisia tridentata subsp. tridentata (assembly GCA_021014915.2). NCBI lineage: Eukaryota > Viridiplantae > Streptophyta > Magnoliopsida > Asterales > Asteraceae > Artemisia > Artemisia tridentata. Next base: position 201,328,078 of record CP139503.1, read on the forward strand.
CACCACCATTCCTCCATGTTAATACCACATGGTTAATAATATTCTAAATATATCACATTATTCTAGGTCGCAAGTTGGGAGCTATTCATTTCACTATTTGATTCACTACCCGTTTACTACACTACTAAGGTGAGTTCATAGTCCCACTTTTTACTATGTTTTCAAATCTCGTGGGGAGATACATGCTATAAAACCGAACATAAGTATTTTTCTGTATGCTTCCCTGATTGATATTGCTAAGTAATATTTGCTTAAGTTATTACCCCGCCAATTTAAAAGTCCCTTTATCATGAACCATTAATCACTTGCGAGTGAACGCGAATTTCATGACTAGATCTATTGGAAGTTGACATCCCATTTGTACTAGCCGGATAGATAGCCATAGTGTTAGCCGGATTGATAGATAAATGCACTTTATTCAAATTTGAGTATGGCAAAACTCCTACCCCAGGGCATTTATCACCCATATCATTGCTATGATTGGGATATTTATTATTACTACCCCTACACGTTAAGGTTTGCGTTTCATGAGGCTTAGTGCAATATTTATCTATTTGATTATTACCCCCGCAATATCATTGTTTTCACTATTATTTATCTTGTGTTCAAACTATTACAAATAAAACACTGTGAATTCACTCAACCTTTGTGTTAACATTTTAAGCATGTTTATCTCCGGTAATTAAAGAAATCTCAAGCACGGAGTTGGATCGGGCATGGAGAAAAGACCCACCTTTATTTCAAATAATTATATCATTCTTTTCAAACTCATCATCTCGTTTGTGAACTACTACCCCTTTTTGATAACAAATATGTAATCTCTGAATATTGCGTTTTCATTGAATGATATAAAATTTCCCCTTTTTAAGAAATATCTATACTTATGACTGTGATTCAGTTGGTAATACCCCGTTTAAGTCTTTCGCTGTTGTTTAAAAATTAACGGAGTGTAACACTAATCCTTTAAGAAACCTTTGCAAATCCATGGCCCATATCCCCCTCTAAATGTCGGTTACCCACATTTTTTTTATATGCCTAACATTTGTGCCCTTTTGAAACCCTAGAAAAAAAAAAAAAAAAAAGAAGCTCGGCTGCTCTTTCCCTTCCCTCCTATTCGATCAGTAGTAGTAGCAAAGGAAGTATTTGTGCTTCTTATTGGTGGCTGGTCGTGATGTTTTAGTAGCTACGAGGTGGTATTGATCGTGTGCTGAAAGCTTGTCGAAGGAACTATTGGCTAGGGTTCGAACAGCTGGGAATTTTATGGGTGGTTCGATCTTGTTTCTTCTCCTCATATCACGCATTAAGGGTAATCAATCCCTCCTTGTTCTATACAACTTTATTTGTTTGATCCTCGTTTGTTTTGTCGATTTGTCCTTCACATAAAATCATGAAATGAAACCCTATGAAACCGACCCATTGTGTCACCTTTTATTCAAATTGTTTGCACATGTTAATACCATATATAAGTCGACGTAAATCTGTTTTAGGATCATTGAAAATGGTTTTGTATCAATAATTAATCATTGGAGTAATAAAACCTAATTGATCACATAAAATAACGAAACCAGTTTCTGATCAGAATATTTAGGTCGACTTTAATCGATTGGATCTTGATGATAACAAAGGGTATTTGGGTGTTTATGGAATCTAAAATTAAGTTCAAGGAAAGAGATTTCTGGGAAAATTAACCTTGTAATTTTTAGAGGTTGGGAAGGCAACTTTTTGATTTTTGGAAGTTCAAGTGTAAAACTGAATTCGTATGTCTGGAAAAACAGTCCGTGTTTTTTATTTATCATTTGCAAACCGTGTCGAATTAGAAGATTCCCTTTTAATTGAGTAATACTTCATATGTCTTGTAATTACTGGAATTTTTGTAGATTTTTATAAATTTTCTTGATGGGGAAAAGAAATAAAAACCTTTCGGGTGTTTCATCAGATCCGATTCGGAAACATGTTGTGGAAATTGATTTTTCATTCATACTTGTACTACTTAATAAAATCTTGAAAAATTATGTAAAATTCTTAGACATTGAGGTACATGTTTGAATTTTTGTGGATTTTATCTCTGAGTTCTTATATGATTCATAAATTCGACAAAACATAACAAATTCGTATATATAAACACTGTTAAGGGTTAAAGAGGATTAAAAAGGTGATATGTGTTTATTTGCTAAACTAAAGGGTTTAAATTGTCATTTTTCTAAACTAAAGGGTCTAACTTGTGAAAATATGTAACCTTGGAATATTTACATTTCCTACCCTAATCTTACCATAATAATACTATAATCCCTAAACTTGTTATATTTGCATACTAAACCCTAAAACTTATGAAACCTACACTATGAACCCTAAACTTATATAAATGGCATTATGAACCTTAACTTACTATTTTGGAAAGTTACAAAATATGGAAACTTACTAATTTGGGAAACCTACCTAAAATAGAAGATTACTTAAAATGGAAGAGTCGACTAAAATAAGTAATCTAATTTAAAATAAGTTATTAACCAGGTGATCATAAATTCGTGTAGATTCGTTGAAGATGGAGTTTACTTCCGATCTTTTCGTTTCTGGTTGTGTTTTCATTTGCGGTCTAAGGTACAGATATTCTACCCTTTTTCAGTAAGGGTGCTTTCACTCTCACGACTTGATCTTGATTATTGATTCGTTATTCTGATATGACTCCCTTAAGCCATTGCTATGATCCCTTGTACTTTGATTCATTCGCTTGATATGCTTCGTTGGTATGATGATCCATTTGACATTCGTTCATTATGACCCTTGTGATATGATACTTGACATAATTCATTCGTTTCCCTGTGACATGAGTATTCGAATCGCTTGATACTTTGAAGGTTCATTTGATATTGTAATTGTATGTGAAAACCTTTCTTAATTATATCATGGAAATGTTTTGAGAAAAAAACTATTTTTAAAACGATGTTATGAGCACGATGCGATACAACTTTTATATGAAATTTTACAACCTTTTATGAAAACTACTTTTAAAGACTACCTTTATGAAAACCATTATTAATAGATTTCTTTAAAGGAACATTTGATAGAAACCTTGGAATTGAACCTTGCTATGAATCATTTGATTTAGAACCTTTGATTATGAACCTCTGATATTCAGATGACTTTGATGACTTAGACATTTGACATTGATGTGATTTGACATTTGACCCTTCAGTTTGATACCCGAGCCAAGTTCGTTTCCTAGCCATGAAGGTAACATGGCCGTGTCATTGATGCACCAATGGCATGACTCTAGTGTGGTTGAGTGATGTTCCACACCGTCCCATTGTTATTATTATATGCGCACATTATATTTGTTATGGCCAATATTATTGTTCGGGGGCGTATGGATGCATCCTAGGTTCGGTTCGTATTTAGTGGATTTAACATGATATGATATGATATGATATGTTCGGTGATTGATGCATGGGTGCAATCCACGTCTTTCACATGTTCGGGAGCTAGCTACTCCATGGTTACTATGATATTTGATTTGATTTGTTTGGGCTCGGGATTGATTACTGACCTTTCCTTACACTTTGATAACCATTTGTCTATGCCTTCTGTTTCCCCAATGCACCATATTATATTCTTTGTTCCTTATCTTTTGCTTCGTTTATACATATCTGTTCACTGGGCTTTTTAAGCTCAGTCGCATTTCTTTTCCTGCGGCAGGTTTTAGTAGGAAGCTGGGTTATGGGTGGAGAGTGCTTTTGGACTTAGAAGACTACACCTTGATAGCTATGCGGGATTAGAGATGACTAGAAGTGATTACATTATTAGACTTAGAATTTATTGTTGTTCTCATTTGTGACCTTGTATTTCGGATTTTTCCTTTGTAACCTTTGAAATTCATTTGTATTATTAAGTCATATGCTTGTGTTTGCTTTGATATGTCACCATAACGTAATACTTCTACCCTTATCGGGTTGGGGTGTTACAATTATGGTATCAGAGCGCCAGGCTGCGACTTGTAGTACATTAAACCTTGACCTGTGAAGTTTGGACCCCTAAGTTTCCACTGTAGGCGCTCATAAGACAACCTTTGAGAATTTGCTTTAGGATTTCCCTATAGGAACTTAAGTTATTATCGGTGAGGAATGGGTAGACTAGGACATCTATGTAAGTAGCATTGCTTCCGCATCACTCTGATTCGTGCCTCTGCCCTTAGCTATGCCTTATAAGAACATTTGTTTCAGAAGTTAGAAAGTTTTGCAACCTAAGTTTAGTAACCAAGTAAGTTTGGAATACCTCGGAAACTACACGGATACCTTACACCATTTAAGTTTCACCTTCTGATTTTGATCTCCAATTCCGATCTGTTTGATAAACAGTTTGATGCCTTTCCGACCATCCCGAAGGTCATTCAACCCTAATGTGTTTGACACATTCTATGAAATTATTACTCATGCCGGATATGAAATGTATCATCTGATACTACTTGAATCTGCATAATCCACTACTACTCCTATGCGAACTCTGGTAATTATTAACCATGAATATATGGAGATTTGTTTCCTCTCTTCGAATGATGAAATTTGTTTGCCGATCAGTTCCTTTGGAAGAATGTGATGTTAATTTATCTCAGTATGGATTTGTTAACTAAGAATGATGATACTGACAACTGATATTCCGTACATCTCACTTTTGACAACCATACGATGTTCGTATTACCGATGATACACACCTTACCTATCACTTGTACTAAGGAGCTAAACAGGATTCCAACACCTTGAACTGTTCGCTTATCTATCTCCACACTATATTGAACCATGTACTTAACTTTGATATATGAACCACCCGTCGGGTTTGACGACCGTACTCATCCTACGAATCCGTTTACTTTTGGTATATTCGATTTTGAGGTCTTTAGGTTATGGATTGGCTGGCTCTTCATAAAGCTGTCAGAAATTACCATATATGATATGTGACCTTTAGAAATCTATTTTCATCCTACTTTTGCTTTGATGACTCTCAACCACTTAAATCGGTTAAGATTAAAGCTGCTATGGAAACACTTACTCCGATCTCAATTGATTGTCAAAATTTCTCCTAACACCTATTATTATCCACCTTTAGGAAATTCTGGCATTGGAAGTATTTTGTTGTACAAATTGTGGCAAACTAGTAGGGGGGTTGAATAGTTTTATGTCTTTTTAATTTATGAAAACTTTTGTTTACTTTTTAAAAAACTTCGATTCTATCTTATGTGAATTCAACTCTTGATCAATATGAACATATATAAACAAATATAGATAAGTAATGCAAGTAAGGTAAATATAATGTAATAAGAGAGAGAGATAGAAAGATCAAACCACAACACAGAGATTTATAGTGGTTCGGCTACAAGGACACCTTCCTTGCCCTACTCCACTCCTCGAGTCACCTACTCGAGAGTTTTCTTCACTATGTCAACAAACTCCCTTATGGCAGAGAAACCTTACACAACTTTAGCTTACACCGGCTTAACGACACAAAGCTAGATGTCGAGTCCTAATCGTAGCTAGAACCAATCTCACAACTAATACACAACTTCTACACGACTTAATCACGACTTCTTCACGACAGCTTCACAACGGCTTCACGACTTCTTCACGACTTCTTCACGACTTCTTCTTCACAACTACTTCACAACTACTTATTCACAACTACTTCACAACTACTTCACAACTAATTTACAACACCACTACGTAATTACACTTAGATCTACTTATCACAACTACACAACACTTTACACAACAACACAATTGAATGAGGTAAGTAATAACACTTCTTCACTAGTTGAAGTAGAGTTCTTCTTTTGCACTTTTGGTGGTGGAAGCTTGGATCACTTAGAAACCAAAGCTTAAGATTATATGATCAAAGGATTTTGAAGATATGAAATGTGATTTAAAACAGAAAGTTTTAGTGTGCAAAAGGTGAGTAAAAGTCCAGGAGAAGGCTGGTATTTATAGGAGAAAAATTGGACAGCTGGAGGTCTACTGGAGCGGGGGCGGTCCCCTTAAATAGGGGGCGGTCCCCTTAATAATTAAGGGGGCCGCCTAGCAAAATTAAGGGGGCCGCCCCTACTGGACGTTGGCCAGTTTTGTCCTTTTGTGGGGAAGGTTTTTCTGGAATATTTTAACTGTTTTTGGTTAAAAATTTGAATTCATATTTTTATAAAAGATTAAACATTTTTATTTAATACCAAAAATGTTTTTCAAAAATATATAAAATGTTTTTGATGTTTTATAAAAAATCTAGTTATTAAGAAAATGTTCCTTTGATCATATAATGCATTAAGCATTAGTTCATTCATACCTTAAGTGATTTGAGTTGTAGAAATAGATATTTACAACTAAATACTTGTTTACGTCATAATTTTCCGATTAATGATTTTACATTTTGTGATTATCAAAACGTAGAGATATCAAAAAATATTAATAACGTGTTTAGGCATTATTTATATCAACACAAAATTTTCTGATGTTCTCTGATGAACCTCTTAGGATTCCCTCCTGCTTGAGAAGTAGAACTGACTTTGAACCGATCTCAATTAACGAAACCGTGATGCCATAGAAGTTGGGAGGTTGAAGGAGCTGATGGAATATGATTTTGTTCACCTCAGTGTTCTCTTTGAATGCTCCTATTGGTTTATGAAGAAGAAAGAGGGAAGTATGCCGCGACGTATCGACTATCGTGAATTTAACCGTATCACTATCCAAATCATTATCCATTTCCGCGTATCATTGATTGATGTGTTCTATCTTTGAACACTCCGTATCAGACGGCCTCATTTAAGTTTGAAGGACTGAAGAAGCAACCACAAGAACTCCTAAGAAGGGAGTTGACCTAACTGAGAATAACCTCTGTGAGGTATTTCAATTTTATTCGTGAAGAGGAAGATGGGTGATGTGAAGTAGATATGAAGTTTTCCTAAGACGATTCTTGAAGCTGCTTTCGTACTCGTTGTGATCATTGTGAGTTTTAATTAATGCCAATTGTATTGGCTAATAGAATCATGTTTTTCGCGAGTAGTTGGACAACGGTCATAGTATGACAGTGTGTTTGTGCTCAAAGACGAACGAGGAACACGTAGATCATCTTCATATTAAGTAGAATGACCTTTTGTTCTGGAAGAGTAGATTTGATTGGCATTCAGAGATTGTAGCAGACAACACTACCAGGTATCCGGTGATGACAGCAGTAGAGTTGGCGAGATTCAAACTGTGCTAGAAGACCTGTCAAAGACACGCAGTCTTGCTTCTCTATTCCTTTTAGTTGTACTAAGATGAATTGAGAGCAGAAGCAGACTCGAGAAGGGAAGAATGAACAGTGATTATGTCAGAGATTCACGTTATCCCCCACCACAGTGTCTAGAAGAGGTGCCGAAGGCTTGAGGGACCAGACTCAAGTTTATAATTCCCTTCCACCCTATGATCATATGGACAGACGTAGACAGACTACTTAGAATCGGAAGAGATTTGAAATCATGTATATTGAAGGGATGAATTTGGAAGCAAACGTTTGGGTGTGGAAGAATTAATTCTGTGAAGGATGAAGCTATCGATGACGTAATTCACCTCCTCTTAACCTATTTAAAATTTCCGTCACCTGATAATAAGGTCCTTTGAATGATTTAGGTTCCCTATTAGTAATTCCGTTTTGTGTTCATTTTGCGTATGTTGGATGGTGGGTTATTATGCAAATTTTGACGAGTTGTGGAAGGAACCTTGAGATTTATGTCTAGAAATGGGCGGATTATTGAAGCAATCACTTATTATGGCTGACTTGGTTCCGACAAGTGACGAAAGATTGACGCTATTAACGACGTACCTTAATTCTGATTAACATTCTAGGATTTTCGTTACTCTTTCAAGTAGTTTCGTTCTTCTTTTAGTTATGTTGTTTGATTTTGATGACCTCTGAGACTGTAGATGGATTAGGTGGATTAAGATAGGTTACTTTGATCACGACTTGAGATAAAGTATGACCATCATGAGGGCATATTTATATGATGCCAGTATTATGACGTCTGGCCAACGTGATAATAATTACATCATATAACGTGCACTTGTTGTGGGCATAGGATATTTTGAGAAGTGCCTTAGAAGCCTTAGAATTTCTGATAGCTGTTTGAGATTATCTACGTTAGTGAGACTTTAGGTTCATTCTACCTATGCGTTTAATCTGCTTTCACCGTTATGCGATTTGATACGCCTGGATTCTCGTCACGCGTCTTGCTGACCTCTATACTTCCGATAATAATCTTAGGTACTGTTGTAGAGCTTTCTGCCGATTGACGATATCAAACAATCTGTTTTCTGTACGTTCTCATCTGATTTGTCTAATCAAATTCTATAGACGTTATATCCATGATGAACTCAAATAAGTACATTTTATTATCATCATTTATCTTATTTATTTGACTTGTTTTATTATATTATATATGAGAATTGATACGTTAATGTTTACTTTTGTAATTCTCAGGTAAAAACAAGTATTATGTGAAACTTGGCAATTTTGGACTAATTATGGAGCAAAACAAGCAAGATGTTAAGAGTCTACTGAAATGTACAAGATCAAGATCATTCTGCTCCAGATACGCCGCAACATACTTCGTACATACGGCGCATCACTATCAAGATTTCACAAGTGACAATCCAAGACGGCAAAGGACATGCGCCGCATAGAGAAATGGTACGCCGCATCTTAAGGCGGTGTACGAATATTCCTGAATATATTAATCTTGGACCCCACGCGAAGTTAAGTCAATGCGCCGCATCTACTTATCCTATGCGCCGCATCTAACCCTCAGACAGAAACTATAAATACCCCAAGGCCAGACGAATTTCGGGACACCTAGTACGAGACTTAGCTAAACTCAGAAGAGAAAGACAGCCGAATTCAGACGTGTTAGCAGCACAAGACACACCCTAAACGAAGATACAAGAGCTGTAAGAAGGTCCTGCATGTATTCAATTCATTAAGTAGTTTTGTTTTATTGTATTAGTACACTTTAATTCATCAGGATTGATGGGCCAATTCCATGTGACTACGGAATACCATGGGCACCCCTTAAAATTGCTTTCCCATTAATTAAAGTTTATATGTTGATGTCTTTGGTGACTTTTATTAGTGCATTGATAACCTCTGTGTCTAGCTGAGCATTGCTTGGGTCGCCATGCCCCTTCCTCGCCTATCTGTTCTAGCGTATACGAAACGTGGGCATCACAAATGCTCAATATTCTAGGATAGTGGGATAGACATAAGTGATCATTAAGGGTTTACTCGCCGATAAGATTAGAGCCAACGAGAAAGGGTTAATTATATACACTTCATATAAAACTAGCAATAAAACAAGTGACAAGCTACTTAATTATCAGGACAGGTCTTCTTATTGTCTCGAGTATCTATCTGTGTACGTGTGTGCTAATCGCTGATTCGTGCTCATTAGTTTAGTTTTATATTTAATCATAACCAAACCGTGCCAGTCTCTCAGGCTGAACCCCCCTTGCGTTAGATTAGGTTGTATAGCTAACTTAAGATATTAAAATACTGATTAGAATAACTAGATAATACGTTCCACACTTAGTGATCGACACTCTACTTACCATTATATTCATACTGACCGGGTACACTGCTCGTTAAAGTGTGTGTTTTATTGATAAGTCGGCTAAATATAAATTTAAAACTTGAGTAGGCATTAATACTGCTAAACCACAATGACACCGTGGATATAAAAGAATTAGAGCATAAACACGTACGCATCAAGTTTTTGGAGCCGCTGCCGGGGAGTGAATTGTTATTATCTGTTAATTTGATTAGTATTTTAATTAGGTTTTTCTTTTAGATTTTTAGATTCTAACCGCTAACCCCGTTGTATATTAGTTAAGTTGCATTCATTGTATTATTTGCATATTTTCTGTTTTTGTGTGTTTTTATTTTTCTTTAATTTTTGTTTCTTTTTGTTTGATTTTATTTTTGTTTTTCTTTTTATTCTTTTCTGCATCGTTGTACTGTGCTGATACAAACGATACGGCGCATCTGTTTTCACAGATACGGCGTATTGCGTTTAATTTTTATAAAATACAACGCGTTTAATAAATTCGAGTACGACGCATCTTTCCCCAAGATACGGCGTATTGTGTTTTTAATAAGAAATTTTTCTAAACGATAACGCTATACGACGCATCTGTTTTTGCAGATACGACGTATTTATTATTTTAATTAAAAACAGTTTTTCGAATTATTAAACAGATACGACGCATCGATTTTTATCGATACGGCGCATCTTCTGAATCAAAAATCTTGTATTTTGAAACGTAACGAAAATACGGCGCATTAGCTTCTGTTAATACGACGCATTTAATTTTAATAAGTATAATCGATTTTTGATAATTTAAAACTTATACGGCGCATTCTAATTCATAAGCGGTGTATCTGTTTTCTGAATAAAAGTCTGATTAAATTTTAACGATTATAAGATACGGCATATCCAACTTTTTGGATACGGCGCATCGCTTGCAGATATCAGCAACTTTTATTTTTCTTATTCCCGAACGGAAAATATTCTAACTTACCCTTACACTAGGAAGTTTTTACTTTGAAATCTACCTGTCTTTAATTTTCAGGAACAATGTTCGATATTTTCCCCAACTGGTTCGGAAGACCCCAAAGAAACCTTACCATGGAGGAGTTTGCACTACAAATCGCTCAAGCAAATGAAAAAGAACATCATGAAGCAAGAAACTTTATTAATGAATTCAAAGGCAGTCATGAGCTGTTACTAAAGGAACAAAACAACATGATTAATGGATTGGCAATTGAAGTGCACCAATTGTCAACGGTGCTTAACAAGATTCTTTTGGTAAAACACGATTTGAAAGGGATTACAACTAGGGGTGGAAAGTCAACCTTTCAAATCGGAGAGACACCCGAGGATAACAACACAAACAATACTTCCCCTGAATCTATATCATCTGAGCAAGAGCAACCAAAAGAGACTAATCCAGAACCTGTGATTAGAGAAGAACCTTCTGTTGAACTTAAACGATCAACACTACCTTTTCCACATAGGGTAAGGAAGGAGAAAGAAGATGCCTATCAAAGGAAGTTCCTGGAAAATCTCAAGCAGCTGCAGCTAAGCATACCATTTATGGAAGCCCTAGTGCAAATGCCAAAATATGCTAAATATCTGAAGAGCTTACTTACAAACAAGTCCAAACTTGAAGAGGCTTGCACTGTAACAATGGGGGAAAGAAGCTCAGCAGCATTGCTCAACAAACTTCCATCTAAGGAAAAAGATCCAGGGAGTTTCACTATTCCTTGTCAAATTAAAAATTTACATATTGGAAATGCTTTAGCCGACCTAGGAGCTAGTATAAGTCTTATGCCCTCTTCTATGTATGAAAAATTAGGCTTGGGTGAACCAAAACCTACTAGGATGTGCTTAGAGCTAACTGATAGGTCCATACAATACCCATTAGGAATAGCTGAAAATATATTAATAAAAGTTGATAAATTTGAATTACCTATTGACTTTGTTATCCTCGATATGCCCGAAAATTCTAGAACTCCTATAATATTAGGACGACCATTTTTAGCCACTGCTAGGGCCATGATTGATGTTTTTAATAAAAAGATAACTCTTACCATAGGAAAAGATGAGGTTGAATTTAATATGGAACAATCTATGAGTAAAACTAATTCTGAAGACGATGAATGCTATAATATTGATGTTTCTGATGACACGATTAATCAATTTACTCAGAAATTGTTAAAAGGTAATTTGCTTGATTCTTTTCTGCTTAAAAATTTAGAAAACACAATTGCTATAGAAGATCAAGTTGATGAAAATACTATTGATAATTATTTCGCTGTTGATTCCGCTGTTTGTAACGCCATACGGCGCATCGGAAATATCGATGCGGCGCATTTATCTGATGACAGCAACGAAATAATAAAAGAACAAGTTTATTCTGCTAGTGCTAATGAAATTGATGATGTTAAACCTGTGCTTAAGGATCTCCCTTCTACCTTGGAATATGCCTATCTAAATGGGAACACTAATTCGCCCGTTATTATTGCATCTGACTTAACGCCAAAAGAAAAAGAATCCCTTTTGCAGGTACTATATAAACGAAAGAGGAGCATTAGCATGGAGTATGTCTGGTATCAAGGGAATTAGCCCGTCATTCTGTACACATAAAATCCTTATGGAAGATGAATTCAAACCAACTATCCAACCCCAAAGGCGTTTGAATCCAAAAGTCCAAGACGTGGTGAAAAATGAAATTGTGAAATTACTTGAATCTGGACTTATCTACCCAATTTCCGACAGCTCGTGGGTTAGTCCTATCCACGTTGTACCAAAAAAGGGAGGAATGACGGTAGTACTCAATGACAACAATGAGCTAATCCCTTCAAGAACTGTTACCGGATGGAGAGTTTGCATCGACTACCGCAAACTCAATGATGCTACGCGAAAGGATCACTTCCCTCTTCCATTTATTGATCAAATGTTAGAAAGACTATCAGGACATGATTATTATTGTTTTTTAGATGGTTTTTCAGGTTTCTTCCAAATACCCATTGCCCCCGAGGATCAAGAGAAGACGACTTTCACCTGACCTTATGGAACCTTCGCCTATAGGAGAATGCCGTTCGGACTATGCAACGCCCCTGCTACTTTCCAACGTTGTATGACGGCTATCTTCCATGATATGGTAGAAGACTTTATGGCAGTATTCATGGACGACTTCTCTGTGTTCGGTAACTCATTTAGTGATTGTCTGTTTAAACTTGATAAAATGCTTGCTAGGTGTGAAGAAACTAACCTTGTTCTTAATTGGGAAAAATGTCATTTTATGGTTAGAGAGGGAATTATGTTAGGACATAAGATTTCTGGGAAAGGTATAGAAGTCGACAAAGCTAAAATTGATGTAATTGCCAAACTACCTTACCCCACTAATGTAAAAGGTGTTAGAAGTTTTTTAGGGCATGCTGGATTTTATCGTAGGTTCATAAAGGATTTTTCAATGATATCTAGGCCTATGACCCAATTATTGCTAAAAGATGCGAAGTTTGATTTTTCTGAAGATTGCAAAAAGGCATTTAATATACTTAAAGAAAAACTAACTTCTGCACCTATTATAATTTCGCCGGATTGGAATCTACCTTTTGAACTAATGTGTGATGCTAGTGATTATGCTGTTGGAGCTGTACTTGGCCAGAAGATAGAAAAGAAATTTAAGCCAATTTATTACGCTAGCAAAAAATTAAATAATGCCCAAGAACATTACACCACCACAGAAAAAGAACTTTTAGCAGTAGTTTTTGCGTTCGATAAATTTAGGTCATATCTTATATTGTCAAAAACTATGGTTTACACCGACCATTCTGCTTTGAAGTATTTGTTCAATAAACAGGATGCCAAGCCAAGGCTTATTAGGTGGGTTTTATTGCTCAAAGGATTCGATATTGAAATTAAAGATAAAAAGGGTGCCGAGAATCTAGCTGCTGACCACTTATCTAGACTTGAAAACCCTGATATGGAGGTGCTTGATGAGAGGGAAATCGCTGATGACTTTCCTGATGAACACCTTATGATGGTAAGAATTAAGAGCAATAATAATAGACCATGGTATGCCGACTATATAAACCTTATTGTTGCAAATGAAATTCCAAAAGGGCTAACATCCGACGAGAAAAGAAGGTTTCTAAATGGTGCTAGTGAGTATATTTGGGATGAACCTTACGCTTTTAAATTATGCCCTGACAATATTATACGAAGATGCGTAGATGGTGATGATATCCCAGCAATATTGGCTCATTGCCATTCAGGGCCGACGGGGGGACATCACGGTGCAGTTATTATAAGAAGAAAAATCTTTGATGCAGGATTCTATTGGCCCACTATGTTGGATGATGCAAAAGATAATATAAAAGGATGTGATGCGTGTTGATGTGTCGTTGTATAGGTGATTATTCCTTGTCAAGATTTACATTTATATTTTGCCGACTTAACCTATAACAACACTAACGGGCAGTGTACCCGATCAATGTAGCTTAGTTGGTAAGTAGGGTGTCGATCACTAAGAGTGAGATTTCTAATATACTAATTCTAGAGGTATTCGACTCTCCTAAACTAACGTAAAGGGGGGGGGGTTCAGCCTGAGAGACTGGCACGGGTTTGGTTTTATTCTAACTAAACTAAGATAAACAAACAATAGAAAATACCAAAGATATGAAGAGTGTGTTAACCAAGTTTCATATATGATTAAGTTTTAATAAGTTCTAAGACCTGCAGTGATTGGTGCTCAAGACTAGGCGCGGTCCATCCTACCTCTCGTACCTAGAGTCTAGATTCCATTGGAATCCGCATAAAGCTGCTTAATAATTGTGTTTATGTTTAAATAGCTTGTCACTTGTTTTATTGCTAGTTTTATATGAAGTGTATGTAATTAATCCTTTCTCGTTGGCTCTAATCTTATCGGCGATAAATCCCTTAATGATTACTTATGTTTAAAAGTTATATTTAACTGATCAGGTTAGCTATAACCGTGGGAGCCACATTCTCTTCCGTAGTCAAATGCGCAGGCCACTAATAAACACAGAGGTTATCAATGCACTAATAAGTAGTAACCAAAGACATCAACATATAAACTTTAATTGATGGGAAAGCAATATTAAAGGGAGTGCAATCTTTCCGTTGTCACATTACACAAGCCACCAATCCTGATGAATTAAAGCTTACTATTACAATAAAACAAACTACTAACATAAATAATTAAAACGAAGACTTAGCAACCAATCGAATTAGAAACACATCAAAATATCAAATAATCATAAACATGGCTAACACATAAGGGTGTTAGCCCATAATCTCTATAACAAAGTGCATAAACATAATCGTAATTAATAGAGTATTAAGCATAATGAATACGTTACAATGATTAGAGATACTCTTCAAGGATAATTAGGTCTTCTAGGGTGATCTTCTTCTGTTTGGAGGGGTTGTGATTGTCTGGGAATGACCCTAAGGGTTCCCAAAGATGCCCTAATTCGTTAATGAGTTCGGTATTTATAGATTCTGAAATCTGGGTCGATACGGCGCATCTAGAGAGTTAGATGCGCCGCATCTATAAGTAAACGTAGCCTCCAAGTCTGAAACTGACCCGATATGGCGCATCTATATAATCTGATATGGAGCATCTCCCAATACGACGCATCTAAAGACCTGATGCACCGCATCTCCTTCAAATACAGGTAGATCTCCTTTTTCTCTTTCCGTGGCCGCTTGAATCAACTAAATCGGAGTCCGGATGAAGATTTTATGGCCAAAATACGAAAGCATCTTCAAGTGTCGACTTGTAATCTTGACTTCTTCATTAAGCTTCTAATCTTTACTTGATTTCTTGAATTCTTGGTAAGGATTGTATATGGCCGATACGGCGCATCGGATTGGTCCGATGCGACGTATCAAGGTAACTTCGCGTGGGGTCCAAGATTATTATATTCCAGAATATTCGTACACCGCCTTGAGATGCGGCGTATCTTCATAATTCTATGCGGCGCATGTCTTCTTGTATCTTGGATCGTAACTGGTGAAATCTTGATAGTGATGCGCCGTATGTAATAAGTATAATGCGGCGCATCTGGAGTAGAACAAGTTGGTTCTTCTTTGTTGACCAAAGTTTCATATGCAACGCATGACAGAATTGCATGCGTGCATTCTTCAAAGTCAGGCAATGGTCTTCAATCTCTTCATTTCAGCAGCCTTTTCCAATCTTGATCATTTTGCTCCATTTTTAGTCCATAATCGCTTAGTTTCACCAAATGCTTGTTTTTAACTGAGAATTACAAAAGTAAACGATTAAGTATCAATTCTCATATATAATATAATAAAACAAGTCAAATAAATAGGATAAATGATGATAATAAAATGTACTTATTTGAGTTCATCAAATATCCCCCCACTTGAACTTTACTTGTCCCCAAGTAAACCTTAGAATTAATCTTATGAAAATGTATCCTAAAAGACATTAGGATTTATTTTTGTATTTAAGCACGTATTTGTTTTATCATAATCACACAACCAAACACTTAACGAATTAGGAATAAAATAAAATATTTTGATAAAAGCAAATCTAATCGTTTAACTGTCCAGTCGTGATGACTATTCTATCATAGGCATGGCAAGTATACACATCTCCCCCACTAAAGCCAAGGAATAACAAGTCTAAAGCGGTAAAAAGGGTTTTGTGGCTTAAGGGTTAATCATTCTTCTTAATCTCTATCGATCTCAAATTCCAGAAAAGGCGACAAAATCACAAATACATGATCGAATCCACGAACACGATACTTGCAATTGCTCAAATCCTTAACTCGAATAGGCTAAAGATAGGACCAAGTAATCTTCACCAATAATATTATATCAAAAAGGGCAACAAAATCATAAATACATAGCCGAATCCACGACTACGATACTTAAGATTGCTCAAATCCGTAATCTCAATAAATCAAAGGTTTGGATAAAGAATAATATAGGGTATGGATAATATTTGGGATATAAATTGGTGTAAAATGAAAAATAAACAAAACAGATAAATTAAAATCCTAAGTGTGGTAAATTACTATCCCAACCATCCCATGAATAAGACTCATATCATAGAATAACTCACGCTTTAACACTTGAAACACACGCTTTAGGTAGACACGAATTATACTCAACGAAATCTCAATCAAGGAATAACCTTTAGTTGGCGTTCCCATAACGTTCAACTCCCATTCAATCCATAAATATAATATACAACAACTAGTGGTGATATCAACCACTTAATACAAAACTTTACATAAGTTGGTTAAAACAAACTTCCAACTTTTCCTTTTTCTTTTTCTTTTCTTATTTTTTCGATTTTTTTTTTTTTTACTTGAAACATAAACATAGATGTGTAAAATTTCACCACATCACTATAACGATAACTCTGGATAATTTTTCCATACTTTTCATGACTTCAGAAATAACGGTAATAGTGAAAGTAGTAAACACACGAAAAATAAAACTCAAAATATACAATATTTACTTTCACTCCAATTGCATTGTGCAATTTCCCGACCTAACCAAAGATAATGAATTACGCACTCGAACACAGGTAATGTAAGGAAACACACTTTGCCTAAAGCAATTAACCAACCACGGATTTTAATCTACAGGGTAGGCTAAGGTGTAAGGGTGTAACGAAACATTATTACAAAGGTGTAAGAAACGAAAGGAATGGCTCTGAGTGTTTTTCTAGGGGTATCTTACTCTAAAAATGAGAGTAACAAAGGGTTTATACGGGGGTTAACTAACCAGTGTAGTTAGTTAATATCACATAACATATAAAGGCTATTTGGGTGTAATACTAGAAATTTACCAATTTAGACAAGTCACTCCAATTATATAAAATAATACTTATTATGGTGGTCTCGAATAGTATACAAGCCAAGTTCTAAAGTCTACAAGTCACCGGCACACTCATAGATTTGTGAATTTTGAAAAGTCACAATTTTTGGAAATAATGTTATGTGTGCAGCTATGTAACTTAGATCTTAAACAAAAAACATGCTAGAAAAATTTTAAATTTAAGCATATTAAGTACATATTAAGCATATTTTTGAAAATAAGGACAAGTAAACGTTCTAATTCTCCATCCCCCCACTTAAGATAAACAACGTCCTCGTTGTTTAATTTGAAATTAAAAACAGGAAATTAAAAGAATTAGAACGGAAAACTCCCCTGAGATTTGCTCGGTATGATCCTCCAATGTAAGAATGTGAGCTTATGTAATATGGGAGTTCATCAATACCTTCAATTGCCCAGACCTGTAAAAATATAGAGACCACAGAAAAATAGACTCGAGAACAACTCGTTAATAATTGGTTAGAAAAATAAAAATACTAAAAATTACATGTCAGAGTGTCGATGCGCCGTATCCATGGGGTATTGGATACGCCGCATCAACAACCTGTAGGAAATATTAAACTGTACATCATCAGGTCAGTCGATACGCCGTATCTTATAGAAAAAGATACGCCGTATTGAGCCTGGAATAAATACGAATCAGAATAAAAGATGCGTCGCATCCTTAACCAGGGATGCGCCGCATTAAATAAACTGACAGAAAGTTTTAAAGTCAAAAATAAAAATGCAGAAAAATAAAATAAAATAAGATATGACCAGTGCAGGTGATGCGTCGCATCTTATTGATAGAGATGCGCCGCATCTTCTACAGGTCTGACAGACTCGACACAGAACAGAAAATTAAAAGATAAATCCGGGTTGTCTCCCGGTCAGCACTTGTCTTTATTCCAGAGTCTTCAAGTTAGACTCACGTTCAGCTCCTTAATACCGATCACATTTGAAAGGTTGACTTTCCGCCTCTAGTTGTAATCCCTTTCAAATCGTGTTTTACCAAAAGAACTTTGTTAAGAACCGTTGACAATTGGTGCACTCAATTGCCAATCCATTAATCATGTTGTTTTGTTCCTTTAGTAAGATATCCGTTCATTGACATATCTTCCATAGCAAAACCTGTTATCATAGGTAAAATCGTCAGTAGCATCTGTTCGCTAGAAGATAAATTAATGAATTTAGAAACGAATATAAAGAATAAAAACGGCTGATATCTGCGGACGATGCGCCGTATCCAGAAAGTTGGATACGCCGTATCTTATTACGTTAAAATGTAATCAGACTTTTATTCAGAAAACAAATACACCGCTTATGAATTAGAATGCGCCGTATCAAGTTTAAATTATCAAAAATCGTAACGAATTCAAATTTTATTAAATATAATTGATTTTTGATTTAGTAGATGCGCCGTATCGATAAAGATCGATGCGTCGTATCCGTTTAATAATTCAAAAAACTGTTTTTAATTAAAATAATAAATACGCCGTATCTGTTAAAACAGATGCGTCGTATGGCGTTATCGCTTAGAAAAATTTCTTATTAAAAACAGGATACGCCGTATCTTGGGGAAAGATGCGTCGTATCGAATTTATTAAACGCGTTGTATTTTATAAAAATTAAACGCAATACGCCGTATCTATGAAAATAGATGCGCCGTATCGTTTGAATTAGCTCAGTACAACGATAGCAGAATACAGAAAAATAAAAAGAAAAACAAAAAATAAAAACAAACGAAAAGAAACAAAAATAAAAGAAAACAAATAACACACAAAACAGAAAATATGCAAATAATACAATGAATGCAATTTAACTAATATATAACAGAGTTAGTGATTAGAATAAAAAAAATAAAGCTAAAAAGAAAAACCTAATCAAAATACTAAATCAAATTAACAGATAATAACAATACACTTTTGGGTAACAGAATCTCGATGCGTCGTATCCAACAGACAATGGATACGCCGTATACGACACAAGTTAATACGTCGTATCCAACAGACAATGGATACGCCGTATTAGCTTCCTGCATTTATTTATTTATTTATTTATTTAAACAACAGAACGTCAATGCGTCGCATTCACAGACAAGAATGCGCCGTATTGAAACCAGATAGATGCGCCGTATTCACAGACAAGAATACGCCGTATCTCCCTTCTGAGACAGACACACAGACAACAAACAAACGATAAAACAAATAAACCAAACACACAAAAATAAACTAAAAACAGAAAAATACCAATAAAACTAGCAAATAGATAAATTCACTCCCCGGCAGCGGCGCCAAAAACTTGATGTGTCGTTGTATAGGTGATTATTCCTTATCAAGTTTTACATTTATATTTTGCCGACTTAACCTATAACAACACTAACGGGCAGTGTACCCGATCAATGTAGCTTAGTTGGTAAGTAGAGTGTCGATCACTAAGAGTGAGATTTCTAATATACTAATTCTAGAGGTATTCGACTCTCCTAAACTAACGTAAAGGGGGGTTCAGCCTGAGAGACTGGCACGGGTTTGGTTTTATTCTAACTAAACTAAGATAAACAAACAGTAGAAAATACCAAAGATATGAAGAGTGTGTTAGCCAAGTTTCATATATGATTAAGTTTTAATAAGTTCTAAGACCTGCAGTGATTGGTGCTCAAGACTAGGCGCGGTCCATCCTACCTCTTGTACATAAAGTCTAGATTCCATTGGAATCTGCATAAAGCTGCTTAATAATTGTGTTTATGTTTAAATAGCTTGTCACTTGTTTTATTGCTAGTTTTATATGAAGTGTATGTAATTAATCCTTTCTCGTTGGCTCTAATCTTATCGGCGAGAAATCCCTTAATGATTACTTATGTCTAAAAGTTATATTTAACTGATCAGGTTAGCTATAACCGTGGGAGCCACATTCTCTTCCGTAGTCAAATGCGCAGGCCACTAATAAACACAGAGGTTATCAATGCACTAATAAGTAGTAACCAAAGACATCAACATATAAACTTTAATTGATGGGAAAGCAATATTAAAGGGAGTGCAATCTTTCCGTTGTCACATTACACAAGCCACCAATCCTGATGAATTAAAGCTAACTATTACAATAAAACAAACTACTAACATAAATAATTAAAACGAAGACTTAGCAACCAATCGAATTAGAAACGCATCAAAATATCAAATACTCATAAACATGGCTAACACATAAGGGTGTTAGCCCATAATCTCTATAACAAAGTGCATAAACATAATCGTAATTAATAGAGTATTAAGCATAATGAATACGTTACAATGATTAGAGATACTCTTCAAGGATAATTAGGTCTTCTAGGGTGATCTTCTGCTGTTTGGAGGGGTTGTGATCGTCTGGGAATGACCCTAAGGGTTCCCAAAGATGCCCTAATTCGTTAATGAGTTCAGTATTTATAGATTCTGAAATCTGGGTCGATACGGCGCATCTAGAGAGTTAGATGCGCCGCATCTATAAGTAAACGTAGCCTCCAAGTCTGAAACTGACCCGATATGGCGCATCTATAAATCTGATATGGAGCATCTCCCAATACGGCGCATCTAAAGACCTGATGCGCCGCATCTCCTTCAGATACAGGTAGATCTCCTTTTTCTCTTTCCGTGGCCGCTTGAATCAACTAAATCGGAGTCCGGATGAAGATTTTATGGCCAAAATACGAAAGCATCTTCAAGTGTCGACTTGTAATCTTGACCTCTTCATTAAGCTTCTAATCTTCACTTGATTTCTTGTATTCTTGGTAAGGATTGTATATGGCCGATACGGCGCATCGGATTGGTCCGATGCGGCGTGTCAAGGTAATTTCGCGTGGGGTCCAAGATTATTATATTCCAGAATATTCGTACACCGCCTTGAGATGCGGCGTATCTTCATAATTGTATGCGGCGCATGTCCTCTTGTATCTTGGATCGTAACTGGTGAAATCTTGATAGTGATGCGCCGTATGTAATAAGTATAATGCGGCGCATCTGGAGTAGAACAAGTTGGTTCTTCTTTGTTGACCAAAGTTTCATATGCAACGCATGACAGAATTGCATGCGTGCATTCTTCAAAGTCAGGCAATGGTCTTCAATCTCTTCATTTCAGCAGCCTTTTCCAATCTTGATCATTTTGCTCCATTTTTAGTCCATAATCGCTTAGTTTCACCAAATGCTTGTTTTTAACTGAGAATTACAAAAGTAAACGATTAAGTATCAATTCTCATATATAATATAATAAAACAAGTCAAATAAATAGGATAAATGATGATAATAAAATGTACTTATTTGAGTTCATCACATGTCAACGATCTGGAAATATTACATCAAGAAACGAAATGCCTCAAAACTATATCCATGTATGTGAAGTTTTCGACATATGGGGATTGGACTTCATGGGACCGTTTCCTGAATCTAAAGGTAATAAATATATTTTGGTTGATGTTGATTATGTATCAAAATGGGTCGAAGCGCAAGCGTCACCAACAAACGACAGCAAGGTAGTGCTTAAATTTTTGCTAAGTTTGTTCGCTAGGTTTGGAGTTCATAAAGCATTGATTAGTGATAGGGGAACACACTTTTGTAATCACTATCTAGGAAGAGCTTTGGAACAATATGGAGTGTATCATACGGTTTCCACCGCATACCATCCTCAATCCAATGGGCAAACTGAAGTAACCAATAGGGCTATAAAACGAATTTTAGAAAAAACGACTGGATATAATCCGAAAGGGTGGTTTGACAAGTTAAATGATGCTTTATGGGCATTTCGTACAACCTATAAGACACCGACGGGATGCACTCCGTTTCGTCTCGTATACGGAAAAGCATGCCACCTACCGGTCGAAATAGAACAAAGTGCGTATTGGGCTTTGACGAAATGTAACATGGATATGGAAGCTGCGACGAAGAACCGTTTCATGGAACTTAATGAACTCTACGAACTTAGAGATGAGGCCTACAGAAATACTAAGATCTACAAAGAAAGGACTAAAAGATGGCATGACTCGAGGTTACATGGGGATAAAACGTTTACTATTGAGAGAAAGTGCTACTGTTTAATTCTCGATTAAAAATGTATCCAGGTAAACTTAAATCAAGATGGACGGGTCCGTTCGTTTTCAAGAAAGTATATCCATACGGGACTATTGAAATATGCGATAAAAATGGTTATGTATTCAAGGTAAACGGGCAACGAGTAAAGAAATACTTTGATAATAAAATAGAGGATACTGAGAACGAGGTGGTGGAGTTTGAACCCGAAGTATTGGAATAAGGAGCTGAACGTGAGTCTAACTTGAAGACTCTAGAATAAAGACAAGTGCTGACCGGGAGACAACCCGGAGAATTTTTACTTTTCTGTTCTATGTCGAGTCTGTCAGACCCGCAGAAGATACGGCGCATCTCAATCCTAAGATGCGACGCATCTCCTGCACCGGTCATATCTTAATTAATTTTCTGCATTTTTATTTTTGACTTTAAAACTTTTTGTCAGTTTATTTAATGCGGCGCATCCCTGGTTAAGGATGCGACGCATCTTCTATTCTGATTCATACTATTTCCAGGCTCGATACGGCGTATCTTCTTCCATAAGATACGGCGTATCGACTAACCTGATGATTTTCATTTTAATTTTTTAAGTTTTATTTTTACTAACTACTAATCTATTATGCAAGTTTGAACCTTCTTAACTCAGGTGTGTTTAAGTCTTAATGGTATTATAGATTCCTGCATTTTTATGGATACATCATCTATGAAGCTTAAACGTTCTCATCCACAAGATAGTTGATTTTTGCTCTTATACAAATAAAGGAGGATCACACCGAGCAAATCTCAGGGGAGTTTTTTTTGTTCTAATTCTTTTATTTCCCAGTTTTTAACCTTTGTTACAAACAACGAGGACGTTGTTTAACTTAAGTGGGGGGATTGGAGAATTAGAACACTTACTTGTCCTTAACTTTTTCAAAATATGCTTAAAATGTGCTTAATATATCAAAATTTAAAATTTTTTAGCATGTTTTTGTTTAAAGTCTAAATTACATAGCTGCACACATAACATTATTTTCAAAAATTGTGAACTTTTCAAAATTCACAAATCTATGAGTATGCCGGTGACTTGTAAACTTTAGAACTTGGCTTATATACTGTTCGAGACCACCATAATAAGTATTATCTATAAAATTGGAATGACCTGTCTAAATTGGTAAATTTCTAGGATTACACCCAAATAGCCTTTATATGTTATGTGATATTAACTAACTACACTGGTTAGTTAACCCCCGTATAAACCCTTTTGTTACTCTCACTTTTAGAGTAAGATACCCCTAGAAAAACACTCAGAGCCATTCCTTTCATTTCTTACACCTTTGTTATAATGTTTCGTTACACCCTTACACCTTAGCCTACCTTGTAGATTAAAATCCGTGGTTGGTTAATTCCTTTAGGAAAAGTGTGTTTCCTTACATTACCTGTGTTCGCGTGCGTAATTCATTATCTTTGGTTGAGTCAGGAAATTGCACAATGCAATTGGTATGAAAGTAAATATTGTATTATCTTTGAGTTTATTTTTCGTGTGTTTACTACTTTCGCTATTATAGTTATTTCTGAAAGTATGAAAAGTATGGAAAAAATTATCTGGAAAGAAAGTGATAGAAAAGTTGTGAAATTTTACACACATATGTTGATGTCAAAAAAAAAAAAAAAAAAAAAAAAAAAAAAAAAAATCGAAAAAATAGAAAAGAAAAAAGAAAAAGGAAAAGTTGGAAGTTTGTTTTAACCAACTTATGTAAAGTTTTGTATTAAGTGGTCGATATCACCACTATTTGTTGTATATTATATTTATGGATTGAATGGGAGTTGGCCGTTATGGGAACGCCAACTAAGATTATTCTTTGATTGAGATATTGTTGAGCATAATTCGTGTCTACCTAAAGCATGTGTTTCAAGTGTTAAAGCGTGAGTTATTCGATGATATGAGTCTTATTCATGGGATGGTTGGGAAAGTAATTTACCACACTTAGGATTTTAATTTATCTGTTTTGTTTATTTTTCATTTTACACCAATTTGTATCCCAAATATTATCCATACCCTATATCATTCTTTACCCAAACCTTTGATTTATTGAGATTAGGGATTTGAGCAATCTTAAGTATCGTAGTCGTGGATTCGGCTATGTATTTATGATTTTGTCGCCCTTTTTGATATAATATTATTGGTAAAGATTACTTGGTCCTATCTTTAGCCCATTCGAGTTAAGGATTTGAGCAATTGCAAGTATCGTGGTCGTGGATTCGATCATATATTTGTGATTTTTTCGCCTTTTCTGGAATTCGAGATCGATAGAGATTAAGAAGAATGATCAACCCTTAACCAACAAACCCTTTTTACCGCTTTAGACTTGTTATTCCTTGGCTTTAGTGGGGGAGATGCGTATACATGCCAAGCTTATGATAGAATATTCGTCACGACTGGACAGTTAAACGATTAGATTTTCTTTTATCAAAATATTTTATTTTATTTCTAATTCGTTAAGTGTTTGGTTGTGCAATTATGACAAAAACGAATACATGCTTAAATATAAAAATAAATCATAATATTTTTTAGGATACATTTTCATAAAATTTATTCTAAGGTTTACTTGGGGACAAGTAAAGATCAAGTGGGGGGATATTTGATGAACTCAAATAAGTACATTTTATTATCATCATTTATCTTATTTATTTGACTTGTTTTATTATATTATATATGAGAATTGATACGTTAATGTTTACTTTTGTAATTCTCAGGTAAAAACAAGTATTATGTGAAACTTGGCGATTTTGGACAAATTATGGAGCAAAACAAGCAAGATGTTAAGAGTCTACTGAAATGTACAAGATCAAGATCATTCTGCTCCAGATACGCCGCAACATACTTTGTACATACGGCGCATCACTATCAAGATTTCACAAGTGACAATCCAAGACGGCAAAGGACATGCGCCGCATAGAGAAATGGAGTTACGCCGCATCTTAAGGCGGTGTACGAATATTCCTGAATATATTAATCTTGGACCCCACGCGAAGTTAAGTCAATGCGCCGCATCTACTTATCCTATGCGCCGCATCTAACCCTTAGACAGAAACTATAAATACCCTAAGGCCAGACGAATTTCGAGACACCTAGTACGAGACTTAGCTAAACTCAGAAGAGAAAGACAGCCGAATTCAGACGTGTTAGCAGCACAAGACACACCCTAAACGAAGATACAAGAGCTGTAAGAAGGTCCTGCATGTATTCAATTCATTAAGTAGTTTTGTTTTATTGTATTAGTACACTTTAATTCATCAAGATTGATGGGCCGATTCCATGTGACTACGGAATACCATGGGCACCCCTTAAAATTGCTTTCCCATTAATTAAAGTTTATATGTTGATGTCTTTGGTGACTTTTATTAGTGCATTGATAACCTCTGTGTCTAGCTGAGCATTGCTTGGGTCGCCATGCCCCTTCCTCGCCTATCTGTTCTAGCGTATACGAAACGTGGGCATCACAAATGCTCAATATTCTAGGATAGTGGGATAGACATAAGTGATCATTAAGGGTTTACTCGCCGATAAGATTAGAGCCAACGAGAAAGGGTTAATTATATACACTTCATATAAAACTAGCAATAAAACAAGTGACAAGCTACTTAATTATCAGGACAGGTCTTCTTATTGTCTCGAGTATCTATCTGTGTACGTGTGTGCTAATCGCTGATTCGTGCTCATTAGTTTAGTTTTATATTTAATCATAACCAAACTGTGCCAGTCTCTCAGGCTGAACCCCCCTTGCGTTAGATTAGGTTGTATAGCTAACTTAAGATATTAAAATACTGATTAGAATAACTAGATAATACGTTCCACTCTTAGTGATCGACACTCTACTTACCATTATATTCATACTGACCGGGTACACTGCTCGTTAAAGTGTGTGTTTTATTGATAAGTCGGCTAAATATAAATTTAAAACTTGAGTAGGCATTAATACTGCAAAACCACAACGACACCGTGGATATAAAAGAATTAGAGCATAAACACGCATGCATCAATCTGTCAAACCCTACGTTTTTCCTAATATCCCTTCTGAGGGGATACAATTATCATCCGATAAGTTTGGCATACTCTTCGTTTATTTAGAATTCTGTCGGGTACGTCTTCTCTGAGAAACCGAAGCTACTTTTGGATCGACAAGATCGAGTCATGAGAAACTAGTCAGTCACATTTCCGTTCACTGTCCGTCGTGTGTTCCGCTTCGTTTCACTTCAATTTTCGAGGACGAAATTTTTTTTCTAGAGGGGAAGAGTTATAAAACCCAGAAATCTAAAACATTTGGAATTCCTAATTTGCCCTATAATCTTGAATCTACAAGAACATTATGAAATCAAAATGTACCTAAGTTATTAAATCCCTAAAACACTAATGAGATTTCTAAAACATTTAACGATGACTTAACTAAATAATACCTAACTTTAATATTCGAAAGTTACTATAGATGACCATGTCGCATTTTTTTTTATTTATTTGTGTTCCTTGGGCCGAAATTCTTTCATCACATTAGTACAAGTCCTTGGGCCCTAATCCTTTAAGAAACCTTTGCAAATCCATGGCCCATACCCCCTCTAAATGTCGGTTACCCACATTTTTTTTATATGCCGAACATTTGTGCCCTTTTGAAACCCTCAAAAAAAAAGAAAAAAAAGCTCGGCTGCTCTTTCCCTTCCCTCCTATTCGATTAGTAGCAGTAGCAAAGGAAGTTTTTGTGCTTCTTATTGGTGGCTGGTCGTGATGTTTTAGTAGCTACGAGGTGGTATTGATCGTGTGTTAAAAGCTTGTCGAAGGAACTATTGGCTAGGGTTCGAATGGCTGGGAATTTTATGGTTGGTTTGATCTTGTTTCTTCTCCTCATATCACGCATTAAGGGTAATCAATCCTTGTTCTATACAACTTTATTTGTTTGATCCTCGTTTGTTTAATCGATTTGTCCTTCGCATAAAATCATGAATTGAAACCCTATGAAATCGAATTGTTTGCACATGTTAATACCATATATAAGTCGACCTAAATCTGTTTTAGGATCATTGAAAATGGTTTTGTATCAAGAATTAATCAGTGGAGTAATAAAACCTAATTGGTTACATAAAATAACGAAACCAGTTTCTGATAAGAATATTTAGGCCGACTTTAATCGATTGGATCTTGATGATAACAAGTGGTATTTGGGTGTTTATGGAGTCTAAAATTAATTTCAAGGAAAGAGCTTTCTGGGAAAATTAACCTTGTAATTTTTAGAGGTTGGGAAGGAAACTTTTTGATTTTTGGAAGTTCAAGTGTAAAACTGAATTCGTATGTCTGGAAAAACAGTCCGTGTTTTTGATTTATCATTTGCAAACCATGTCGAATTAGAATATTCCCTTTTAGCTGAGTAATATTTCATATGTCTAGTAATTACTGGAATTCTTGTAGATTTTTATAAATTTTCTAGATGGGGAAAAGAAATAAAAACCTTTCGGGTGTTTCATCAGATCCGATTCGGGAACATGTTGTGGAAATTGATTTTTCATTCGTACTTGTACTGTTGAATAAAATCTGGAAAAATTATGTAAAATGCTTAAGACATTGAGGTACACGTGTAAATTTTTGTGGATTTTATCTCTGAGTTTTTATATGATTCATAAATTCGACAAAACATAACAAATTCGTATATATAAACACTGTTAAGGGTTAAAGAGGATTAAAAAGGTGATATGTGTTTATTTGCTAAACTAAAGGGTTTAAATTGTCATTTTTCTAAACTAAAAGGTCTAACTTGTGAAAATATGTAACCTTAGAATATTTACATTTCCTACCCTAATCTTACCATAATAATACTATAATCCCTAAACTTGTTATATTTGCATACTAAACCCTAAAACTTATGAAACCTACACTATGGACCCTAAACTTATATAAATGGCATTATGAACCTTAACTTACTATTTTGGAAAGTTACTAAATATGGAAACTTACTAATTTGGGAAACCTGCCTAAAATAGAAGATTACTTAAAATGGAAGAGTCGACTAAAATAAGTAATCTAATTTAAAATAAGTTATTAACCAGACGATCATAAATTCGTGTAGATTCGTTGAAGATGAAGTTTACTTCCGATCTTTTCATTTCTGGTTGTGTTTTCATTTGCGGTCTAAGGTACAAATATTCTACCCTTTTTCAGTAAGGGTGCTTTCACTCTCACGACTTGATCTTGATTATTTATTCGTTATTCTGATTTGACTCCCTTAAGCCATTGCTATGATCCTTTGTACTTTGATTCATTCGCTTGATATGCTTCGCTGGTATGATGATCCATTTGACATTCGTTCATTATGACCCTTGTGATATGATACTTGACATAATTCATTCGTTACCCTGTGACATGAGTATTCAAATCACTTGATACTTTGAAGGTTCATTTGATATTGTAATTGGATGTGAAAACCTTTCTTAATTATATCATGGAAATGTTTTGAGAAAAAAACTATTTTTAAAACGATGTTATGAGCACGATGCGATACAACTTTTATATGAAATTTTACAACCTTTTATGAAAACTACTTTTAAAGACTACCTTTATGAAAACCATTATTAATAGATTTCTTTAAAGGAACATTTGATAGAAACCTTGGAATTGAACCTTGCTATGAATCATTTGATTTAGAACCTTTGATTATGAACCTCTGATATTCAGATGACTTTGATGACTTAGACATTTGACATTGATGTGATTTGACATTTGACCCTTCAGTTTGATACCCGAGCCAAGTTCGTTTCCTAGCCATGAAGGTAACATGGCCGTGTCATTGATGCACCAATGGCATGACTCTAGTGTGGTTGAGTGATGTTCCACACCGTCCCATTTTTATTATTATATGCGCACATTATATTTGTTATGGCCAATATTATTGTTCGGGGGCGTATGGATGCATCCTAGGTTCGGTTCGTATTTAGTGGATTTAACATGATATGATATGATATGATATGTTCGGTGATTGATGCATGGGTGCAATCCACGTCTTTCACATGTTCGGGAGCTAGCTACTCCATGGTTACTATGATATTTGATTTGATTTGTTTGGGCTCGGGATTGATTACTGACCTTTCCTTACACTTTGATAACCATTTGTCTATGCCTTCTGTTTCCCCAATGCACCATATTATATTCTTTGTTCCTTATCTTTTGCTTCGTTTATACATATCTGTTCACTGGGCTTTTTAAGCTCAGCCGCATTTCTTTTCCTGCGGCAGGTTTTAGTAGGAAGCTGGGTTATGGGTGGAGAGTGCTTTTGGACTTAGAAGACTACACTTTGATAGTTATGCGGGATTAGAGATGACTAGAAGTGATTACATTATTAGACTTATAATTTATTGTTGTTCTCATTTGTAACCTTGTATTTCGGATTTTTCCTTTGTAACCTTTGAAATTCATTTGTATTATTAAGTCATATGCTTGTGTTTGCTTTGATATGTCACCATAACATAATACTTCTACCCTTATCGGGTTGGGGTGTTACAGTTGCAATCTGTTTTTAAATTTAATAATAGTCCTAGTTTTAAGTTTTTAGTTTACTATTTTGCTTATTTAAACTGCTTATTGCTTGTTCCTGTTTATTAGTGCTTATTTACTGTTATTTTCTGCCTATTATTGATGCTTTATGCTTTTCATATTTAGGTAGTAGCTTAGCAGTCCTTTGTTTAAAGTTTTAAATATAATATGTCTCGTTTAGTTTAAACTGCCTTAATCTTGTTTGTTTATTTAAAATGCTTATCCAGGGGTCATTTGTGCTTATTTAGTGTTTTCAAACATAGATAAGCTTCTGTTTTCATAAATTTTGCTTTAAAGCAGTCTTTCATAACTTTAAAATGCAAATTCAGTTCATAAAGGGGTGTTTGGTTTAATGGCAGATTTTTTGTAAAAACCTGTTTAGACCTTTAAGTCTATTTCAATTAGCTTCAATTCATACTAAGTAGCAGTTTCAAGCATTTTCAAACAGTTTAGCATAAGTTTAAAAGGTTTTTAGTCTTTCCTTAAAAGTTTCATGGTTAAAAGTGTTTACGACATCTTATTTTGAAAAATCTAGATAGAGTCCTTTGTAAGTGTTGTTTTTGAGTTTAAAACAGTTTTAATATGAGTTGAAATCAAGAAATCAAATCTTGTCCAAATTGGTTTTGATTTGGTCTAATTTGGTCACAGTTCAATTTGGCAGTCTCAAGTCTCAAAAGTCAGTTTTTAATCTCAATTTTAGATAAGCTAAGGTACGTATTAGAATCTAATTTTTGTTTTACAAGTACTTAGTAGTATAAAATTAATCTGTTTTAGCTTATTTTAGGATTTGGAGCTTATTTGGTAGCTTATTTTGGGTCTAGAAAATAGCAGTTCAGGTCCTGCACTAATGTCTGCATAACCATCCCTGTCTCAACTAGCCTTCTTATAAGCCGTTTAAAAAGCTCAGTATAAGCTCATTTTGTCTGATTTTTGGTTTACAAGCTTATTGGTGTATGGTCTTTATCTATTTTCAGCTTTCAATCATTAGCTTTTAGTTTTAAGCAGCTTTTGTCTAGCTAGAAGTTGGTCATTTAGGGTCTGTTTGGTTTTTAGTCTAATCAGTTTTAGTTTATGCTTTTTATCTTATTTCTGTCTTATCTGCTTATCTTAGTTTGCTTATTCAAATTTAATAGATTATTTAGGTTAGGATTTAGTTGTTACTAGCTTATTAAAAGTTTGGCACAAGCTTTCACAAGCTTGTGCCCCTAAATTCAGTTTTCCTTTTTAATTTTTCAAAAGCCCTTATAAACTGCTTCAAACTTAGCTTATTTTCAGGCTTATTTTTACTTTTCAAAAAATTTTTCTTCACAAAAGTTGCTTATTTTCAGCTTATCTAAAAGTTTGCTTAAGAAAGTTTTTCAAAAAAATAAAATAAAAAAGGGAAGCTGGGAAGTTAAGGGTGAGCAGGGCTCGAACCTGAGACCTCTACCAGCCTCAACCTTTCAACACACACACACAAACCATCTGCGCCCTTGGGTCTTTTACGACTAAGGGCGCAATGGTTATTTATTTAACCACTCTTTTTTGCCATAAGCCCAAACTGCTTTTCTGCTTATTAACAGCTTATCCGAATAAGCTGTTTGCTCCATTTTATTTTTCCTGCATTCCTTACCACTTTAAGGACTTTTGTAAAAAATTTCAGATTTTTCTTTTTTAGTTTACTATTTTTTTATAATTTAATTAGTTTAAACTGTTTTTAATTCATAATAAATAATTTAAAAGTCAAAAAAATACAATTCTTTTTTCTAAAATTTTCTTTTATCATTTAGGACTTAGGAAAAATAAATTTGCATCCGTAGGGTTAATTTTTAAAGATTTTGGTTTTCAGGGCTCGTTTTTAGATCCCGGTTTGCGTTTTTAGCGTAATTTGTCTTTTACTTAATTTTCTTTGTATATTTGCTTTCCATAACTTAATTAGAGTCATAAAAACACAAAAATCCAAAATCCACTCTTCAAGCACTTTAATTCCGAGCCTTACACGAAATCCTTGATTCACACCTCGCTGGGACACGACCCAGGTGATCACTTGCCCAGTTTCACTTATAATGTATCCGCGGGTTTTGTAAGTTGGCCTTTTTCCTAAAGGGCTGAGTCGTCAGTTCCCGCGCCTATCGCGTGTATTTTGATATACGTATTTATTTTGAACGAACCAGTCACACTTGAAGATTACGACGTAAATGAACCCTAAGGAGCTGCGACGTAATCATGTTTCTTCAACTACGTCGTAGCCAATGCTATTGGATAAGATCGTTTCATGATTACACTAGTTATGGTGTAACCAACTCATAGGGTTACGCCGTAGCTATGTTGGGCCTATAAATACCAACCCTAAATTCTGCATTTTACACAACTCCTACACCACCAAAAGTCAGAGAACAAAGGGGGGGGGGTTTAGAGAGGCATTCTACAGCAGCATATGGAGCATTTCCAAGGGAGAGATCACGCCTATAACACCATAAGTTTTAGTTTACATTGTTTTAATTACATTCCCGAATTCATGTCTTCATTCATTATGTTAAACATTGATTTGGCTGTACTTTATAACATGATCGGCTAAGCACCTTTGGTGCTAGCCTAGTTATGATTCTTATATTGTTGTGATTATGTTCTCGTACTTTTCTCTAATGCTTCTAGTGTGTGCATGCTTAGTTTATCGTTAGATCCTCTAGTTGCGGTAGTTTTGAAGAACCGGTTGTACTTGGTACGCTAGGAGAATAGACCAAAGGACCCTAGTGTAGTTAGGTTACGAGGGAAATGGGAATGCATACCGTAAGTGCTAGCAATTTTCCTTGTGTGCAAATTGACCACAGGACCACCTTCCGGGTTGGATAAACTTAAGTAGTTAATGGTCAAAGATCCGAAAGGCCGGGCCATACAAAGATAAGTCTAGCATGTAGTGGCACTTAATGACTCAAACTAGTCTACCGTATGTCGGCTTACTTACAGAGGTAGTGCCTTTGGTTCCTGACAGGATTCTAGGGAGATAGGCTAGGTGAATAGACCAAAGGATCCTAGTGACATATGTCCGCCCCACTTGTTGCATTCGAATAGTTTGATAGAAAACATAGTCATAGCAATATAGGATGACTAGCTAGGCTAGTACACTTTCTCCCTATTGCTCACAACTCCAATTTAATTTCTGTTTTATTTTACTTCTGTTTATTTAGTTTAATTAATCACTTCCAATCAAAACCAATTTAAAAGGTGACATTAGACTTAAATAGGATCCATCACACATAGCTCTTGGGACGACCTCAGGTTTACCATTTACTAGTCTACACACGACCAGATACACTGTCCGTTAGTGCATTTAGGTAGACTTTAGGTAATCGAGACTTTATAAATTTAAGACCTGGTCAGTAAAACCTGCACCAAGTTTTTGGCGCTGTTGCCGGGAAGCTATAATAGGATTTTTGTTTAAGTTTTTAATTTTTGTTAAATTTTGTTTTTTGTTTTTCTAATATTTTGATTAAGTTTCAGGAATTATGGTAGTTTGTTAGGAATTAAATATTCCATAGATTTGATGATCAGAAACAAGAAGAATGAAACATGAAGAATACTGAAATGATAAGCAAAATACGCTAAGTGGATACTGCTAGTGCAAATCATTCCTGCTGCTAGTACAAATGGTTCCTGCTGGTAGTGTATTTGTTGCTGCTGGTAGTGTATCTGTTTCTGCTGTTAGTGTATTCATTGCTGCTGGTAGTGTTAAACTTTCTGTTGCTGCTGGTAGTATATTTGTTTCTGCTGCTAAGTATATCCGTTGCTGCTGCTAGTGCAAAATGATGCTGCTGATCAGTGAGTCATTTCTGCTGCTGGATGGATAAGAAGGAAGAAGATATTATTTATATGAGTCATTATAAATAATATCTAGATATCAGTCATCAAATTGAACACTCTAAATGAGTTGTAAACTTAGATACATGTTGTATCTTATTGATTGACACATATAAAGCAAGTAGATGACAAGGCTTATCATATTGTAAATGATCTCTTTTGTACTATAAAAGGGAGATCATACCCTTAGATAAAAGTGTGGTTAGTGGTTAGATGTTAATCACCAGCATGTTTTATGTAGTGTTTTAGTATGCATAGAATTTAAACACCAAAGGGTGTCAATATGTAAAACATCAAAAGAGTGTGTGTGGGGAACATCGGACATGGGGTCTGATGAACATTAGACAAGGGGTCTAATGTTGTTAGGTTTGTTTAGCCTCAAGGATCTTTGATCCCTGATTAGAGTGTAATCGTGCAATACTTGATCACATAGCATTGGGGCTAGTTGAAATAACAAACGGTGAAACTTTCAAAAACCTTGTTTTGATAGTATTGTATTCTTTGTTTGAATATTCCGCCAATATTATCATCGTGCTTGTAAAAGCTCAAAATCCTAGATCAAGGCTTAACAGCCTCGAGCCCAAAACGATCACGTAAACTCGTTGTTTGTTAGATAGTTCGATGTAAGCTACTCTAAAAACGAGTTTTCCATAATTGGTATCAGAGCAGGGGGCTCTGGTCCTAGGAAAAGAAAAGGTTTTAGCTAAAGAAAGAAGAAAAATTCGTTTTGCTTAAATTTTTTCAAAACTGGTTCGTATTTTCGTAACTCACTGCAGGGCTATTTTCAAAAGGCGATAACTCCTTCGTTAACCGTTGGATCGGGCTGAAATTTTTGTTGAAGGTTCTTGGTATATCAAGGTAGATTCTCACTAGAGGGATCTTCAATCTGAGCCTTAGGTTGCAAGATATGCATCGTTGAAAACTGCTGCAAAAACAGTTGAGGTATGGTCGAATTTTTGGTTTTTCTTTCTTGGTTTACACACATAAAGGGGAAGAATCACACACAGAAGAGAGTTGGTTCTTAAAAGATAAAAAGGCTTGTTTATCAATTTATTATTGGTGAAAAAGGTCATTTGTTGCTTATTTGAAATTGAGGTTGAATTTTTCAAGATTGTGTTTTATCATATCTTTGTAAGAAAAGATAACTTGTTTGTGCTTCAATAATTATGGCGATGACTTGTTAAATCTAGTTTTCATAGGTCAAGGGGAGGATGGACGAAGACCTAGTTAACTATCACTTAAAGGAGTAACGTTGTAGTGCTCAGTGTCTCATTGAAGATGAGGATTTAGTCAAGAGATTTCGATCTACTTATATGGTGTTAGTATAAGTTCAAAGTCAGTTTTAGTACAAGATATAAGACACAAAGTTGGGTTATACTGATTCAGCATCAAGTTGGTAATGATTGGTTTTTCTTCTTCAGTCATAAAAGCCTACAGAATTGGAGATTTGAATGGTTAACATATGGGTTTCAGGGGAAGCTTTAAATGTTCAAATGTTTAAACCATTTATTATTTTTGTGCAACACCACAGGGAAAGTTATTGATTCTTACTACTGTTGATTAGTATTAGTTCGTAGTTGTAAAAATCATATTTTTAAATTTCCTATTTGTTGAAACAAAAAAAGGGGAAGAGACGTGGTGGATAACATAGATTAAGGGGAAGACAGTATAGTTTCATTCATGGTGTGATTTAGTTATCTCAATTTCTCTACTTCGTCTAGGGAAATTCGTACAAGAATGTTTTTGTTTTGTAATCATCAAATAGGGGAAGATTGTTAGGAATTAAATATTCCATAGATTTGATGATCAGAAACAAGAAGAATGAAACATGAAGAATACTGAAATGATAAGCAAAATACGCTAAGTGGATACTGCTAGTGCAAATCATTCCTGCTGCTAGTACAAATGGTTCCTGCTGGTAGTGTATTTGTTGCTGCTGGTAGTGTATCTGTTTCTGCTGTTAGTGTATTCATTGCTGCTGGTAGTGTTAAACTTTCCGTTGCTGCTGGTAGTATATTTGTTTCTGCTGCTAAGTATATCCGTTGCTGCTGCTAATGCAAAATGATGCTGCTAATCAGTGAGTCATTTCTGCTGCTGGATGGATAAGAAGGAAGAAGATATTATTTATATGAGTCATTATAAATAATATCTAGATATCAGTCATCAAATTGAACACTCTAAATGAGTTGTAAACTTAGATACATGTTGTATCTTATTGATTGACACATATAAAGCAAGTAGATGACAAGGCTTATCATATTGTAAATGATCTCTTTTTTACTATAAAAGGGAGATCATACCCTTAGATAAAGTGTTGTTAGTGGTTAGACGTTAATCACCAGCATGTTTTATGTAGTGTTTTAGTATGCATAGAATTTAAACACCAAAGGGTGTCAATATGTAAAACATCAAAAGAGTGTGTGTGGGGAACATCGGACATGGGGTCTGATGAACATTA
The DNA here is from genome assembly GCA_021014915.2 of Artemisia tridentata subsp. tridentata. Taxonomy (NCBI): domain Eukaryota; kingdom Viridiplantae; phylum Streptophyta; class Magnoliopsida; order Asterales; family Asteraceae; genus Artemisia; species Artemisia tridentata. The sequence goes on from CP139503.1 coordinate 201,364,419, forward strand.
GTCAAGGGGTCTAATATTGTTAGGTTTGTTTAGCCTCAAGGATCTTTGATCCCTGATTAGAGTGTAATCGTGCAATACTTGATCACATAGCATTGGGGCTACTTGAAATAACAAATGGTGAAACTTCCAAAAACCTTGTTGTGACAGTATTGTATTCTTTGTTTGAATATTCCGCCAATATTATCATCGTGCTTGTAAAAGCTCAAAATCCTAGATCAAGGCTTAACAGCCTCGAGCCCAAAACGATCACGTAAACTCGTTGTTTGTTAGATAGTGAGATGTAAGCTACTCTAAAAACGAGTTTTCTACAATTGGTATCAGAGCAGGGGGCTCTGGTCCTAGGAAAAGAAAAGGTTTTAGCTAAAGAAAGAAGAAAAATTCGTTTTGCTTAAATTTTTTCAAAACTGGTTCGTATTTTCGTAACTCACTGCAGGTCTGTTTTCAAAAGGCGATAACTCCTTCGTTAACCGTTGGATCGGGCTGAAATTTTTGTTGAAGGTTCTTGGTATATCAAGGTAGATTCTCACTGGAGGGATCTTCAATCTGAGCCTTAGGTTGCAAGATATGCATCGTTGAAAACTGCTGCAAAAACAGTTGAGGTATGGGCGAATTTTTGGTTTTTCTTTCTTGGTTTACACACACAAAGGGGAAGAATCACACACAGAAGAGAGTTGGTTCTTAAAAGATAAAAAGGCTTGTTTATCAATTTATTATTGGTGAAAAAGGTCATTTGTTGCTTATTTGAAGTTGAGGTTGAATTTTTCAAGATTGTGTTTTGTCATATCTTTGGAAGAAAATATAACTTGTTTGTGCTTCAATAATTATGGCGATGACTTGTTAAATCTAGTTTTCATAGGTCAAGGGGAGGATGGACGAAGACCTAGTTAACTATCACTTAAAGGAGTAACGTTGTAGTGCTCAGTGTCTCATTGAAGATGAGGATTTAGTCAAGAAATTTCGATCTACTTATATGGTGTTAGTATAAGTTCAAAGTCAGTTTTAGTACAAGATATAAGACACAAAGTTGGGTTATACTGCTTCAGCATCAAGTTGGTAATGATTGGTTTTTCTTTTTCAGTCATAAAAGCCTACAGAATTGGAGATTTGAATGGTTAACATATGGGTTTCAGGGGAAGCTTTAAATGTTCAAATGTTTAAACCATTAATTATTTTTGTGCAAACACCACAAGGAAAGTTATTGATTCTTACTATTGTTGATTAGTATTAGTTCGTAGTTGTAAAAATCATACTTGTAAATTTCCTATTTGTTGAAACAAAAAAAGGGGAAGAGACGTGGTGGATAGCATAGATTAAGGGGAAGACAGTATAGTTTCATTCATGGTGAGATTTAGTTATCTCAATTTCTCTACTTCGTCCAGGGAAATTCGTACAAGAATGTTTTTGTTTTGTAATCATCAAATAGGGGAAGATTGTTAGGAATTAAATATTCCATAGATTTGATGATCAGAAACAAGAAGAATGAAACATGAAGAATACTGAAATGATAAGCAAAATACGCTAAGTGGATACTGCTAGTGCAAATCATTCCTGCTGCTAGTACAAATGGTTCCTGCTGGTAGTGTATTTGTTGCTGCTGGTAGTGTATCTGTTTCTGCTGTTAGTGTATTTATTGCTGCTGGTAGTGTTAAACTTTTTGTTGCTGCTGGTAGTATATTGGTTTCTGCTGCTAAGTATATCCGTTGCTGCTGCTAGTGCAAAATGATGCTGCTGATCAGTGAGTCATTTCTGCTGCTGGATGGATAAGAAGGAAGAAGATATTATTTATATGAGTCATTATAAATAATATCTAGATATCAGTCATCAAATTGAACACTCTAAATGAGTTGTAAACTTAGATACATGTTGTATCTTATTGATTGAAACATATAAAGCAAGTAGATGACAAGGCTTATCATATTGTAAATGATCTCCTTTGTACTATAAAAGGGAGATCATACCCTTAGATAAAAGTGTGGTTAGTGGTTATGTAAAACCCAAATTTTCTGAACGCGTAAAATACCTAAAATACCCTTAAATTTTGAATTTTGAAGGACGTATATTTACATATAACCTAAAGTATTTATGTGTTAATATTTGAACATACGCGACATTTGGAACCTACAACTTAAGACGATAATGAGCAATGATACATTTGTATATATACATTTTCTGTCACGCCTAATTTAGTGTATGGATAAATTATATTAAGGTGCACAACTGAACCAAGACTTCAAACATGACTACATTCATGATTGGAGATAAACATGGTAAGGCTCTAATCAATCCCACAATTCTAGGCCTAGTATCACATGCATAACAGGAAGTCAATAAAACCCATTAAATGATTTTCTATTCACCTTAAAATAGACACCCTCCATTCTTATCTCCTTACTTATTAAAACGTACACAACTATTATACACAAAAAGGTCTATATACCTAAATAGTTGAAAAGGAAGTTTGGTCATTGGACCTCCCAACTTACTCGGCCAGAATCTCAGGCCCATTTCTCCTTTATCTACTTCCCATAATATTCCATAATCTCATTCTAAAAACGCACAATAAACCCTAAAAACCTAGAAACTAAGAGGCGGCAGTTTCTCTTCCTCTCCAAGAGATCAAGTAGGTACATGGGTGTTTGGCTAAGGTGGTGAATCAGTTCTTTGTTCTAGTGGGGTTGGTGATCTTGGGGGTTTGTTCAGTTGGTGTGATCGTGTGCTGTGGGGGTTCGAAGGTTTTTGTTCGTTGTTCTTGCGTCTTTTGCTTCCATTCGTCCTTGAGGTATCCCTACGAATCGTTCTTATGTTTTACTAAGTTCGACACATGAAATAATCAGCGTATAAGTTTTGTAAAATTGGTTTATCTATTTCGTTAAATATGAGAATACTATCGAAAATGAATCACTAATATAAACGACTCATAAAGTTGTGAATATATGAACCATGGTTGTGTCGAATTCATTAGAGAACATAAAGTTCAGAGGAGTAAAACGTTTTTATACAACATCCAACGCAAATAAAATAACACAGGCAGTCTATAAAAACATTGTCATCATGAAGATTTAAGACTTAAAGTATGGATATGACAAATTTGATTTCTTTTCTTTACCATAAAATTCAAAAGACGCTGCTACAACAATAGAATAATAACGCTAGATCGAACATATCTCGTTTTTATAATCACACGTATGAATGAAAAGGTCGCATGAAATAAAATATATATAAACTGAGGTGTATACATGTGAGTCTGACCTTTCTGTTCGCTTAGAATTTGAGGTTATGAATGACATGGGTGTCACATGAGAGATGTAAACAACTATACGCCTATGTGCATAACCTGATCTTGTTCGTTTAATATAGGTCATACATGTCGAACCCGGTTCAAGTCGTAACTTTTCGAATCAGTAATGATAGAGCTTATAATCTGCTCATTAAAATGGGTATACCGATAAGATGTGGTCGCATAAAATAACATGGTTTGTGTCGTGGTTAGGGTGTGTTATGGACTGTGATTTTATGTGAGGGAGATAGTCATGTTGGTGTGTCATGTGGGTCGAGTATATGGCCAAGTTAGAACTATGGCTTGAGTCTCATGGTGAGTCGAATATGAGTAACCTTGTTATGCTACTTGAACCAAGATAAGATATACATAATAACTAGAATTTGAATGTGATGTTGCTGTGGGCGTGTGATTGGGGCTGGCTAAGGGATGGAATGGAAGGGAAATTCGTATAGATCACGTATTGATTATCAGCCTATTATGGGTATGCTTTTGGGATTTTAAAATGTGTATGTGTGTGCATGGTTATAGGTCGAATAGGCTAAGAAGGGTATTATGATTGGTCACTAAACTAGACTCGTGGGCATGTGGTGTCATGTAGTCAAGGTAGCATAAAATATGTGCGTCGTGTAGATAGTAAAGGGTGTCAAGTACTGGTTTTAGTTGTGTGTTTGTAGTCGTACACATTAATTGAAGCTGGTTAGTTGTCGTCTAGCAAATGCATCAATACATGTTATATGATTGAAACATAGGCTGTTATGCCAATTTAAAAGAGCATAGGTTATGGTCTTATATGGTTGTTCGAACTAAGTAGCATGATAAATACGGGGAACGTGCTAAATAAGGAAACCTTCTAAACATGACAGATTACTAAAAATAGAAAGTTACTAATATTGGAAAAATGCTATTTTGGAAAGCTACCTAAAAAGGGAAGTTACTAATAATGGAAAGCCGACTAAAATAAGTAATCTGGTTTTAAATAAGATATTAATTGTAAGATGACCATGTATTCGTGTAGATTCGCTGAAGATGGAGTCTGCTTCCGATCCTTTATATTTCTGTTGTGTTTGAACGTGCGGTATAAGGTACGGATATTCTGCTCTTTTGATAAGGAGCCTTCGTTCTCCTATTTGATTTGTATCAGGATTCCCTAAGCCATTGCTATGTTCCCTACACTTTGACCTGATTTGAATTTGAACCTTTGGTATGAACCTTGGGCATTTGAACCTTTGATATGAACTTTGGACATCTGAACCTTTAATATGAACCCTTCTGATATGAACCTTGATATTTGGACTATGACTATATGAACCTTTGCTTTGATATGAACCTTTGACCTTTGACCCCAGTTTGATACCCGAGCCAAGTTCGTTTCCTAGCCATGAAGGTAACATGGCCGTGTCTGTGATGCACCACTGGCATGACTAGCGTGTAGCCCTAGTGATTTGGTTACACCGTCCCCATTTTGATTATGATATGCATGCACACTATATGATTTGTTATGGCCAATATGATTTGTTCGGGGGGCGAATGGATGCATCCTAGGTTCGAGTCCGTGTTCGTGGACATTTTGATTTGATATGGTTCGGTGAATGATGATGGGTGCAATCCACGTCTTCACAAAGTTCGGGAGCTAGCTACTCCATTTGAAGAATGAGGACACCCCTCATATTATCTGATTATCTGAGAGGTCTCCCCTCTATATGATTATGAAGATATGATATGATATTTGATTTGTTTGGGCTCGTGGTGGATTACTGTCCTAAACCTTACTCTTATTACCTTTGCTTATCTCTTATTCATTATGATATATTTGTTCATTACCATTTGCTTTCGTTTCCGTTTGTATATATCTGTTCACTGAGCTTTTTAAGCTCAGCCGCGTTTCTTTTCCCGCGACAGGTTTTAGTTGGAAGCTGGGTAAGAGTGAAGAGACTTTTGGACTTAGAAGACCTTGATAGTTATTCAGAAGTAGAAGTTATTAGAAGGATTGCATTTGCAGACTTAGTATTTAGCTTTTGTTTCTTTTGTATCCTTGTGTATTCAGTATTTCATTTGTAACCTTTGAAAATTCATGTATTACTATTGAATGTATGCTTTGTTTTGATCTGATATGAAGCCATTAATGTGATACTTCTACCCTTGCTGGGTTGGGGTGTTACAATTATGGTATCAGAGAGAGACAGGGTGCGATTCGTAATACATTTACCCTTGACCTGTGAAGTTTGGACCACTAAGTTTCCACTGTAGGCGCTCATAAGATAACCTGTAAGAATTGCTTTAGGATTTCCCTATAAGAACGTAAGTTTTGACCAGTGAGGAATGGGTAGACTATAAGGTGTTTGTTTAGGTATCATTGCTTCCGCATCACTCTGATTCGTACCTTGCTTTTGGTTAAAGCTTGTTGAGATCACTTTTGGAAATTGAAAGCTAATGCCTTACACCTAAGATTTGAAACCTAAGTAAGTTTTGAAACATTGAAACTTGCATAGTAATTGCCTGACACTAAGTGATCCTTATCTTCAGATTTTGACTCTGATCTTTGACCCTTTCGTTAATCATTTTGATGCCTCGTTGGGCATTCTGAGAATCGCCATGGCGATGACATACTTGATACATTCTGTTATCTATCTCTTGCTTTTGTTAAGCATCGGTGAATTTTCTGACGCTATTTGATTTCGTCTTATCCATCTCTGTCCCTATGAAAGTCTTGTGGTGTTTAACCACGACTATAGGAAGGTTTTCCCCCTCACTTTTGAATGATAAAGATTTGATTTGTGATCCGTCTACCTTGGAATAGTTAATTTCAATGTTATTCTGACAAGGAATAGGTTGATTGAGCATTCAAATACTTACAATTTTCCCTTCTATGTTTCACCTTTAACGTTTGCAACAACTTTGAACTCCCTACTACGACTACCGATTGTTAAACCCTTTGCTATCACCATTACTCTGGAGACTCGTGTGTTAATTTCGCGGTTATGAAGTTTTCCTTGAACCCATTTCGTACACCAATGAATGAACCTTACTTGAGAGTTATTTGGCACCTTGAGTTTTCTGAATATTGATTCCTGGTCGAACTACCCAAAAATTTCCATCAGAGCGTGAAGCAGGATTTGACTTAATACCAAGAGATTGTCTAGTCACCTAGCGAAGGTGTCTTTCAGATGTGTCTGGGATCATACCAGTTTATTTGAGCAACTGAGAAGAACAACAACCGAAGACCAGGAAGTGAGATTACTTATGTGTATTTTCTGGGCGTGTTTTAGTTTCGTTCGCGATAAAGGAGGATGGTGACTGGAGATAAGTATTGATTACGGGAAGCTGAACCGTAATACCGTTAGGAGCCAATATTCCTCCACCATGTGTTTGTTTAATTTCAAAGCGCGAAGTTTTCTTCTGATGAATTGATTTTATCCTTGGAATCGCCCTCAGTATTCGTAAAAGACTGCTATGACGATTAGTGACGCCAATAGTATTAACTAAAGCTCTGATTGTTTTGCGAATTTGATGAATGATGTTTTCTCGTGAGTACATGGACAAATGGTCATTGTATGACTTAATAGTACGTTCGGAGACGAGGAAGAGCATGAAAATCATCTTTGCACTTCGTTAGAAAATTCGTCGGTCATTGGTGCTTTCTGAGAGATTGATATTTGTAGAGGCAACGATGTTCTTAATCGAAGAACCTTTCAGAAGAGTTCTGGACGATGTTTACAAGTTGCGATACCATTGAGAAATTTCGTGAACCGAGAGAAACAACTTAGTTGGACGGAGAATGGAGTTTGGGAAAAGCTGAAATAGAAGTTAGTTTCCTTACCCCGGGCGAAACAAGTTTGGGATAAATCAGGAAGAGACTCGGTGGTACTCCCTTGCAGCACAGAAGGTTTTTCGTATGCACCAGGACAACTAGAAACATATCAGAAGAATTATTTCGCTGCCTGACCTGGAGTTGACAACAACGGTGGCTACCCTGAAGAGTGAAGACATTACTTACAAGGCAGAAGTGTTGGCGATGCAGAAGAAGATAATCTAGTCAAGACGGCGAACCTGGAGCTGATGAAGACATGCAGTCTAACTTCCCTATTCACCTTGGTCATACTAAGATGAATTGAGAGCGGAAGCAGACTGGATGATGGAAGATTTGAAGATCGTGCCAGACATTCACATTACTCCAGCACATTCCAAGAAGAACTACAGGAGGCTCGACGAACCAGACACAAGTGCTCAATTTTGGTTTCACTTCTCGATTGATGGACAAACGAAGACAGATTAACCGAACTTGAAGAGATTGGATGAACGGATTTTTGAAACAAACCCTTTATGTTTGGAAGAATTGATTCTATGAAGGCCGGAGTTCTTGGCAACTAACTTCCAGTTCCGTTGACCCTCTTGAGTTTCGTTATATAGTAATAAGATCCTCTTATGATTTAAGTTCCCTAGAAGCAATTCTGTTTCGTGTTTATTTTTCGTATGTTCGGTGATGGCTTTGTTTTGAGAGATTTTGGCGTATTGTGGAAGATATGATGCTTGTGACGGCGTGCCTCACTTTTGCTAGGCAATCTGGGATTTTGATACTCTTGCGAAGGCTTTTGTTTTTCCCTCTTGACTATAGTATTCGATTTTGTTGACCTCGAGACTGTAGAAGTACTAGGTGGATTAAGATAGGTGGTTTTGATTACGACTTGAGATAAAGCATGACCATCATAAGGGCATATTTATATGATGCCAGTATTATGACATCTGGCCAACGTGATAATACTTACATCATATAGCGTGCACTTGTTGTGGGCATAGGATATCTTGGGGAGTACCTAAGAAGTTTAGAACTTGATCTCCGTTGGATTATCCGTGATTAGTGAGACTTTAAGTTCATTCTACCTATGCGTATGCCTTGCCTTCGTTCATTAGAGATCTGGATGAGTTTGGACTCTCGTTTTGCATTCTGTTGACCTCAGTGATGAATCTTAAACTCTTTGAAGAACTCTCTACTGTTGATACAGTTAAATTGATTTGAAATTTAGTTCGTATTTCCGTATGAGCTTTCCAGAAGATTCTCCTATCATCCATTTTTGTTGCATGGTCTTTTGATTGGAAATAACCTAAATTGTCTCCTTCTGAGGAAATTTGAACTCACTTCGTTTTGATTCGAGTCATGAGAAACTATTTGGTCTGAAGATCTATTTGGAAGAACCTCCCGGCGTGAGAATATTTGCGACGATCTTTTGCGATTTGCTACGACTTCGTCTAACCTTGCGACTTCAATTTTCGAGGACGAAAATTTTCTTTTAGAGGGGAAGAATTGTAAAACCCAGATTTTCTGAACGCGTAAAATACCTAAAATACCCTTAAATTTTGAATTTTGAAGGACGTATATTTACGTATAACCTAAAGTATTTATGTGTTAATATTTGAACATACGCGACATTTGGAACCTACAACTTAAGACTATAATGAGCAATGACACATTTGTATATATACATTTTCTGTCACGCCTAATTTAGTGTATGGATAAATTATATTAAGGTGCACAATTGAACCAAGACTTCAAACATGACTACATTCATGATTGGAGATAAACATGGTAAGGCTCTAATCAATCCCACAATTCTAGGCCTAGTATCACATGCATAACAGGAAGTCAATAAAACCCATTAAATGATTTTCTATTCACCTTAAAATAGACACCCTCCATTCTTATCTCCTTACTTATTAAAACGTACACAACTATTATACACAAAAAGGTCTATATACCTAAATAGTTGAAAAGGAAGTTTGGTCATTGGACCTCCCAACTTACTCGGCCAGAATCTCAGGCCCATTTTTCCTTTATCTACTTCCCATAATATTCCATAATCTCATTCTAAAAACGCACAATAAACCCTAAAAACCTACAAACTAAGAGGCGGCAGTTTCTCTTCCTCTCCAAGAGATCAAGTAGGTACATGGGTGTTTGGCTAAGGTGGTGAATCAGTTCTTTGTTCTAGTGGGGTTGGTGATCTTGGGGGTTTGTTCAGTTGGTGTGATCGTGTGCTGTGGGGGTTCGAAGGTTTTTGTTCGTTGTTCTTGCGTCTTTTGCTTCCATTCGTCCTTGAGGTATCCCTACGAATCGTTCTTATGTTTTCTAAGTTCGACACATGAAATAATCAGCGTATAAGGTTTGTAAAACTGGTTTATCTGTTTCGTTAAATATGAGAATACTATCGAAAATGAATCACTAATATAAACGACTCATAAAGTTGTGAATATATGAACCATGGTTGTGTCGAATTTATTAGAGAACATAAAGTTCAGAGGAGTAAAACGTTTTTATACAACATCCAACGCAAATAAAATAACACAGGCAGTCTATAAAAACATTGTCATCATGAAGATTTAAGACTTAAAGTATGGATATGACAAATTTGATTTCTTTTCTTTACCATAAAATTCAAAAGACGCTGCTACAACAATAGAATAATAACGCTAGATCGAACATATCTCGTTTTTATAATCACATGTATGAATGAAAAGGTCGCATGAAATAAAATATATATAAACTGAGGTGTATACATGTGAGTCTGACCTTTCTGTTCGCTTAGAGTTTGAGGGTATGAATGACATGGGTGTCACATGAGAGATGTAAACAACTATACGCCTATGTGCATAACCTGATCTTGTTCGTTTAATATAGGTCATACATGTCAAACCCGGTTTAAGTCGTAACTTTTCGAATCAGTAATGATAGAGCTTATAATCTGCTCATTAAAATGGGTATACCGATAAGATGTGGTCGCATAAAATAACATGGTTTGTGTCGTGGTTAGGGTGTGTTATGGACTGTGATTTTATGTGAGGGAGATAGTCATGTTGGTGTGTCATGTGGGTCGAGTATATGGCCAAGTTAGAACTATGGCTTGAGTCTCATGGTGAGTCGAATATGAGTAACCTTGTTATGCTACTTGAACCAAGATAAGATATACATAATAACTAGAATTTGAATGTGATGTTGCTGTGGGCGTGTGATCGGGGCTGGCTAAGGGATGGATTGGAAGGGAAATTCGTATAGATCACGTATTGATTATCAGCCTATTATGGGTATGCTTTTGGGATTTTAAAATGTGTATGTGTGTGCATGGTTATAGGTCGAATAGGCTAAGAAGGGTATTATGATTGGTCACTAAACTAGACTCGTGGGCATGTGGTGTCATGTAGTCAAGGTAGCATAAAATATGTGCGTCGTGTAGATAGTAAAGGGTGTCAAGTACTGGTTTTAGTTGTGTGTTTGTAGTCGTACACATTAATTGAAGCTGGTTAGTTGTCGTCTAGCAAATGCATCAATACATGTTATATGATTGAAACATAGGCTGTTATGCCAATTTAAAAGAGCATAGGTTATGGTCGTATATGGTTGTTCGAACTAAGTAGCATGATAAATACGGGGAACGTGCTAAATAAGGAAACCTTCTAAACATGACAGATTACTAAAAATAGAAAGTTACTAATATTGGAAAAATGCTATTTTGGAAAGCTACCTAAAAAGGGAAGTTACTAAAAATGGAAAGCCGACTAAAATAAGTAATCTGATTTTAAATAAGATATTAATTGTAAGACGACCATGTATTCGTGTAGATTCGCTGAAGATGGAGTCTGCTTCCGATCCTTTATATTTCTGTTGTGTTTGAACGTGCGGTATAAGGTACGAATATTCTGCTCTTTTGATAAGGAGCCTTCGTTCTCCTATTTGATTTGTATCAGGATTCCCTAAGCCATTGCTATGTTCCCTACACTTTGACCTGATTTGAATTTGAACCTTTGGTATGAACCTTGGGCATTTGAACCTTTGATATGAACTTTGGACATCTGAACCTTTAATATGAACCCTTCTGATATGAACCTTGATATTTGGACTATGACTATATGAACCTTTGCTTTGATATGAACCTTTGACCTTTGACCCCAGTTTGATACCCGAGCCAAGTTCGTTTCCTAGCCATGAAGGTAACATGGCCGTGTCTGTGATGCACCACTGGCATGACTAGCGTGTAGCCCTAGTGATTTGGTTACACCGTCCCCATTTTGATTATGATATGCATGCACACTATATGATTTGTTATGGCCAATATGATTTGTTCGGGGGGCGAATGGATGCATCCTAGGTTCGAGTCCGTGTTCGTGGACATTTTGATTTGATATGGTTCGGTGAATGATGATGGGTGCAATCCACGTCTTCACAAAGTTCGGGAGCTAGCTACTCCATTTGAAGAATGAGGACACCCCTCATATTATCTGATTATCTGAGAGGTCTCCCCTCTATATGATTATGAAGATATGATATGATATTTGATTTGTTTGGGCTCGTGGTGGATTACTGTCCTAAACCTTACTCTTATTACCTTTGCTTATCTCTTATTCATTATGATATATTTGTTCATTACCATTTGCTTTCGTTTCCGTTTGTATATATCTGTTCACTGAGCTTTTTAAGCTCAGCCGCGTTTCTTTTCCCGCGGCAGGTTTTAGTTGGAAGCTGGGTAAGAGTGAAGAGACTTTTGGACTTAGAAGACCTTGATAGTTATTCAGAAGTAGAAGTTATTAGAAGGATTGCATTTGCAGACTTAGTATTTAGCTTTTGTTTCTTTTGTATCCTTGTGTATTCAGTATTTCATTTGTAACCTTTGAAAATTCGTGTATTACTATTGAATGTATGCTTTGTTTTGATCTGATATGAAGCCATTAATGTGATACTTCTACCCTTGCCGGGTTGGGGTGTTACAGGTTAGATGTTAATCACCAGCATGTTTTATGTAGTGTTTTAGTATGCATAGAATTTAAACACCAAAGGGTGTCAATATGTAAAACATCAAAAGAGTGTGTGTGGGGAACATCGGACATGGGGTCTGATGAACATTAGACAAGGGGTCTAATGTTGTTAGGTTTGTTTAGCCTCAAGGATCTTTGATCCCTGATTAGAGTGTAATCGTGCTATACTTGATCACATAGCATTAGGGGTAGTTGAAATAACAAATGGTGAAACTTCCAGAAACCTTGTTGTGATAGTATTGTATTCTTTGTTTGAATATTCCGCCAATATTATCATCGTGCTTGAAAAAGCTCAAAATCCTAGATCAAGGCTTAACAGCCTCGAGCCCAAAACGATCACGTAAACTCGTTGTTTGTTAGATAGTGAGATGTAAGCTACTCTAAAAACGAGTTTTCCACACTAACTTCCAATAAGCCGCCCCAAACGACCAACATAAAGTATACCACGATCCGAAAAACTGTAGTAATGTATGAATGCAGCACAGCAGATCGGATCATATAGGAGACGAAAGCTAGGGTTCCAATACAAACCCTAACGTCCCACAAACCAAATTTCAAGATCCACCAAATCAGAGTGACAACCATACGTGAGGATCTGAGATTGGAAAAAAAAATGGTTTTTGAACAAGAACCAAAGGAAACTTGACTTCTACTCTCCCAACCCACGTACAAAACTACTATCCATCACATGAAACCGCGTAATAGCACGTACATCTGAAAACTTGACTTCCATCTCTCTCATAACCCACGTTCATAATCCATAGTAAAGAACTTGGTTAATTAACATCCAGATACATTCATGAATAACACCGATCAAACCCTTAAAAGGGTTACTAGCAATACGAAAAAAAAACCAAACCCAAAATATAGGGTTTCGTTTAAACAATTAAGAACAGATGGAACAACCCACCCTCAGTAATATAACCAATAACCGACAGAGGCAAAACCCAAAAATAGTTGCATGTAATACACGTGAATATCGAGTAAATAATAGTACAGATCACATGCAAGAAACCATTAAAATATAGGACGATTAAAGCGAAAAGTTAAGAAGAAGCGAAAAGGAATACACCGACCCACGTTAGACGTTAAGGATAATCACAAAACCATTTAATAATTCACCGTCCCATTAAGGATGAAGATAAAATATTAAAAGGTTTTGATCGAATTGAATATTGGAATCGAATTCGCTTTTCGCCAGAGACATACATGGAGATATCTTAAAGTTGTATATAATATTTGTATCAGCCGCCAATCCTTATGAATAAAAACACACCGATCCCACGTATTGCATACCCAAAACAGGGTAGAGAGGACGAGAGAGAATCGTTTAGTTTTTTTTGTTTTTTTATAATATCTTCATCCTTTTAGTGAGAGAAAGTAGAGAGAGGGTATGTTTTGGCCTCTTTGGAAGAGGAAGATGCGGTCGGGTTCTCTTAGGAGGTTAAAGGGTCGCATGATCAGCGTGCGAGCAATTTGAAAGAGAAGGTGCAGGATAGTGCTTCTTTTGCTCCACACACCTTCTTCTAAAGGGGTTAAGGCTTCTAAGCCTTCTACTGTCCTATCTTCTAGTACTTCAGCAATTAAGAGTGTTAACCCATTTTCTAAGGTGGGTGATATAGTTGATTCGGAAAGTGATGATGATGAGGTGTTTGAGCCTGATAATCCTATGGGAAGTTACTTTTCATCAGTAGGTGGAGATAACGACCTTGAGGATTATTTTTCCGATGATTATGCAGCTCAGGTATACGATTTACCGGGACAATTTCATGATTTCAAGATCCTAAGTTGAGCTAGGAAGTAACATTTTATTTAGTTTTTTCATAAGATTGGCATGTCATCTTATGTTGCTTATTGGTTGTTCTAGTTGTTGGTAGCTAGTTGTTCATTTATGGCCTGTCATAAATGTTCTAGTGGTTGTTCAAGCGGCTGCTTGAGGTTAATGTGGTATTTTAGCCACATTCCATTGTACTTTAAATGATTTTTTGGTTAATATATGAGGGACACTAGAAGGGGGGTTGAATAGTTTACCGGTTTAAAAATTTCTTTTAAAAATCTTGTTTTAAAAGTATGCTATTGGAAACTTTGATTCAAACTCTATGTGTAATCAAACAACACCAATATGAACTACAAACTAAGCTACGTAATAATAACAAATAAAAGTAGAGAGTAGAGTTGGAAAGATCAAACCGAGACAGAGGATTTATAGTGGTTCGGCTACGAAGCTCTTCTTCGCCCTACTCCACTCCCCGAGTACCATACTCGAGAGTTTCAAACACTATATCAACAACCTCCCTTCAGGCGGAGAAAACCGTACACGTCGCTTATCCTATTTCTGACACTAAGCAAGATGTCGAGTGCTAATCTTAGCTAGCACCAATCTACCAAGGTCCACGTGACCAAACACACAAGCCCAATGGCTTCAAGAGATCACCAAGATCTCAACACGATCACAATGATCAACACTCACTTCACTCTACTCAACTAACACTAACCTAATGACCCTTGATCTTCTTGATCAATCACACAAGCCCAATGGCTTCAAGAGATGTTCACTATCTCTATAGATCACACTTGATCTTCACTCTCACTCACAAAAAGAAAATAAACTTGATGTATGCTAAGACACAACAAGGTTGTAACAAGTGTTACAAAAACCTATCAACTATAACTCTAGTATCTTCTTGATTACTTGAGTTCTTCTCTTGCCAATGAAGAGGGATGACAACACCTTGTATCAACTTGGATACTTGTGTTCTTCTCTTGCTAGTGAAGAGGTATGAAGAGGATCACTTGAAGGATGATTGGATCACTCTTGAAACAAAGAAAAACTAATCTAATTGACCCTAAGAAGTGAAAGGTGTGAGAGGATTTGACTAAGGGATTTTTCTGTGTGTGAAGGGTGCCTAAAACTGTGAAAGAGGTGGGTATTTATAGGCAAAGAAAATTTGGACGTTACAATTCAAAATGGTACGGACGGCTCCACTAAATGACCCACGGCTCCGTTAAATTTAACGGTACCGTGGAGCCGTGGTAGACTAGGACGCTCCAAATTTTGTCTTTTCTGGTAAAAACTTATTTGGGGAAGGTTGGAGCTGATTTTGGGGGGAAAAATAGCTGTTGTGATTTTCAAACTTATTTTTCCATTAAAACATTTCTTAATATTTCAAAAATAATTTGTCATGTGTATTTTTGAAAAAATGTTTTGTCCCATTTAAAATGTGAATTTTCAAAACATGAATTCACTTCTTTGATCACTAGTTCAAGTTGTAACTTTGTTCAAGAGTGATTTGCGTAGAAACGGGATATTCCGATTAAAAACTTGTTAGCGTTAATTTTAACGTAACGTGAGTTCACATTTTATCATCCTCAAAACGTGAAGTAATCGAAAGATATAAATAACGTTTTTAGAACATTATTTGTATCAACAATCTCCCCCTTTTTGATGATGACAAAATATAAACTCATTTTAGGTTAAAATTAGTTTTAACAAGTTTTTAATGAGTTTACTCCCATTTCTCCCCCTTTTTGTCAAATCAAAAAGGTGGTTAAGGCTCCCCCTTGATGTGTACTCCCCCTCATTTGGAGAACACAAAGGAATCGAGCAATGGATCGTGCTACAAAACAAAGTTAGACGACAAATATACAATATCTAACAAGTAGCACATTTGTGACAAATATCCAACCACAAGAAAAATTATGGCTAAGAAGCCAAAATGAAAAGCCCATAACATAAATATGAAATAAATGTCATACATAAGTATGACTACAATAGAGAAGCAAATTTAAACTAACAAGAAGACACATAAACATCAAAAGTAACATGAGGCTTCTAGATTTGCTTCCAACTTCAAAAGGTTCCTAGTTATTTATTGGAGGAACTAAACATAACCATGTTTAGTTTGGGCTATTGTGTGGTGGAGGTGGTGGAAGGATGATGGGTCCTATGGGTGGTGTGAGGAGGTGTTCAAGATATGAGAACCTAAAGCTAAGCTCATCTCTTAGGTTCATGATGAGTTCAAGGTTGTAGTTGCAACAAGGGCAACTCAAGGTGTGTGAGTGAAGGGGATACATGATTGGATAACCCATTAAGGGTTGAGGTGATGGTGATAGTGAAGGTGATGATATGTTACTCCCAAATTCAAAGGGAGTGTTTGGTGAAAGGGTGAGGGTGAGAGTTAGAGGTTGTGGTGATGTTGAAAGTGATGAGGGTGTTGTGTGAGTTCCCAATTCAAGGGAAGTTGATGGTGATGAGTTGAGTGTTAAGGTTAAAGGGTGAATGGGACTAGGTGGAGATGAGTGTCTGTTGATTCTTGTTGTGGAGGATGAGGATGTAGGTTTAATAGAGGTTGCCTTGGATGGAGCTTGGGGTGTAGTGAAAGAAGATGATGAGTTGGTAGAGGTTATGGGTGTATGGGTTTCATCTTCATCATCCAAGGTGAGATCAATGAGGGGAATGTCATTGGTGATAGGTTTAGTTGATGATTGGGGTGTGTTGACATTCTTGATCCATTGATCAACTAGAGAGGTTTGGTTGGTTGGTTTGATGTTGAATCTAGGTTTCTTGAATACTCTTGATCCCATGATGATGGTATGGTGAATGTGAAGGTGTAAGGATGGGTGTAAGAATGGCAATGCATAATGTTAGCTTAAATAGCCAAAACATAAGCATGCAAGTTTGAAATGTTGGATTTGGGGATTTGGGTGCATGGGAATCAGGTTTTGGTTGCAGATTTTCTGGAAAAGATAGTCAAAAAGTGGAAGAGAATAGCAGTTTTCGTCTTCCAGAGGCACGGCACCATTAAAGGTGCTACGGCACCACTAAATTTAGTGGAGCCGTGGCCTATTTAATGGAGCCGTGGGCTCTTTTGACCTTCTTTCCAGGTCTGCAGGTTTTAGGCAGCCTAAATTGCGTGATTTAGGCAAGATAAACCAACATGAGGATTAATTAACAAGAGAATTAATCATGTTAAAAGGAAACACATCAAGCAAGTTAATGTATTAGGCAACAATGCCACAAACTATTAGTAGTATTTTAATCATAATACTTATATTAATAATACTACTTAAGTTATTTCCATCTAATCCTTTCTTTTCCCCAACTTCTTAATTTTGTTCCCAAGCCCTTTTATCGCCTTGCCGATGGACTTGAATCCCCCGATAGTTTGCTCATGCATCTCCACTTGTCTATTGTACATTGAGGTTTGCCTTCTCATCATGTGGGATAGATTTACCATCCCATTTTCGAGGTCGGTTGTACGTCGAAATGATGAGGTATCAAGGTTACGAAAGTAGGTGTCGGGAGAAGGGATTTATGAGCTAGAAGTTCCTTCTTCGGTCACCTCATCATCATCCTCATCCATGGGTTCAGATGATGATTCGTGACTGAAGGAGGAGGATGAATAGGGAATATCGGAAGTGGATTTACGACTACGTTTGGACCCTTTGTCCTTACGTTGCTTTGTGCGACGTTGTGGTCCACCAAGTGGGTGCATAACTGGATTGACTAGGACATAGTCGACACTTTGAAGATGTGGGAAATGTTCCATGACCCACCTGAATAAACGAGTAAGCAACATGCCGTATGGCATGAGCTCATCGGACCGACGATGAATGTTGGCCATCCGTTTGACCATGTAGTATGCGAGGTTGAATGGTTCCTCGATACTAAGACAGTAGAGCATAAGGGCAAGAGTTGCCGATACGTGATCACGGTTGCCCACTAGGCTTAACACATTTTCACGTAGAAGAAGTTCCCAACTTCTAAGGTCGGGACGGAGTTCCCTGAGGTAGATTTTGGATGGGTCGAGAAAGACAACGGATCCATCACGTTTTTGGTACGTGTTGGCGACTCGAGGAATTTGGATAATTTGTTTGATTAATTCAATGTCGGGAATTTGGGTACTATAGGCACCTTCTATCTCAACATTATTGTAAAGAGATTCTAGAGAATGGTCGTTGGTGTATGCACACTGACCATATGAGGGAACACCAAGAATTTCACCAAACTGAGTGACAGACAAGGTGATATTTTGGTGTTGAATCCAAAAGTCAAGAAAGACGTTTCCGTCAGAGTCAGTGTAGGTACAAACACGACTGTAAAATTTGAGAACGAAAAGGGGACATATTTGATCGTTTATTGTGTATAAACAATCGAACCGAATAGAAGGGAAACAAGCACTGACTCTATCTGACATGACATAAAGTGCATCGACAACACGTCCTTCGTGTATGTATCGTGTTAGAACTTTGGAAAAATAAGCATTTTGTTCATCAGTAATGTTTGGGTTTTCAAGTGTTTCAATGATGTATTTTCGGGTTAATTTATAATCATTCCAAGGCATTGTTCGTCTACAAAAAAATATTTTTGTATATGTTAGTTCGTTACATTTTAATGATTATACTTCTAGTGTGTGTGCCTAAATGCAAACAATGTGGAGGTGCGGCAATCTTGACTCTAAGATTATCCTAAAGAGATTACCCAAACGCTCCTAACTTCACTTTTGCTCAATCAAATATGTTGAATGATACATATCAATTATGTACTTCGAGCCATATTTGAGAGATCATGTATGCATGCAAAAACGTTTTTAATTTGCATCAACAATGCATGAAAAAGGTTTCATGATCCTAGGCTTGTGAAGTTTTTCGAAAAATGATCGAATTGGGGTGTTTGGCAAATGCCTCAACATGGTGCCAACAAGCTTTAAGATTGAAAAGCTTTAATGCAGAACGTTCCTAATCCAATTTTAATCATCCTAAACATGATTCCATTACAAATAATCAATCATAATCCGAATTTAGTGATTAATTTCGGATTAGGTTTTGCAACATAAATGGGTTTTTGGAAATCCTAGGTTTAGGGAATCATGTGAATACTACATTATCTAATCCTAGTCTTAATTTCACAAGGGTTTAACTAATTTTGAAAATCCCCAATTCGGATTTATACTCAAGAACAAACCCTAGACTCAAATTAAAAGAAAATAAGAGTGAATTACTTATAATTGATGATGTTGTGGTTAGGATTTGTTAATTCCAATGCCTCAATCTTGATTTGCAAGAGTTTAGTTGAATTATGGTGTTATGGTTCGATTTTGACAGCAAGTGGAAGAGGTTTTGTGTGTTTGGAAAGTTTGTGCAGAAGAAAAGAGTGACTGGGCGCGTTTTTCATATGCACGGCTCCACGGTTCCACTAAACATTAGTGGAGCCGTGGCTCTTTAGTGGAGCCGTATATCTGATGGTCCAGTTTTTCTTCTGTTTTGACTTTTGGCTGATTAATCTTACTTATTTAGTAAGACTTTTTGACACGAGGAAAAAGTTTATACCTAATAAACCTTTTTGACGAAAGATAATTAAATGGGATGACTGGAAATGACCTTAGTGTTTTCGAGGAAATTAACTAAGATGTCATTGGATGAGGATTTACTTCTAGTATTTCCCGTGAAATAAATAGAAGTTATGAGTTGTGTTTAGGAGGATGACTATAATATTTCCCATGAAATATTTTAATTAGTCGGAGTACGCGACACAAGGAATGACTAGATATTTCCCGTGAAATATTCATGAGTCATGTGACGAGTGAAAGATATGACTTAAAAAGTCATGAATGATTTGTAGAGAATGACTTCAATGTTTCCCGCGAAACTTTCGAGAGGTCATAGAAGGGATGAAAGGTTATGAGGTATGACGTGACGGATGACTTTAATATTTCCGAAGGAATATTCAAATAGTCATGAGCGGGATGAGAAGAATGACTTGAAAAGTCATATGACGAGACGCGAGAAATGACGTTAATATTTCCAGTGAAATATTACGAAGTCATGGGATGAGGCTTAGGGAATGACTTGAAATTTCTAATGAAATATTCAAGAGTCATGAGTCGAGAATAGGATGGAAGTGTGAGATGACTTTAATATTTCCATAGAAATATTGAAATAGTCATGAGCGGGATATGAGGAATGACTTGAAAAGTCATATGATGAGACGTGAGAAATGACATTAATAATTCCAATGGAGTATTAAGAGGTCATTTGACGAGAATGTAAAGGTTAAGGTGAGAAGAAATACTTTTCAAAGAAAAGATTTCTCATTCGACGTTATCATGACGGAGGAGATGTCTTTCCGCGGGGAGATGACGTACTTCGACGAGCTTCGTTCATGAGCAAACTATAGGGTTCCCGGACAAGTCTAATGGCATCTTGACTGCTACTCTTCACAGGGAGTTGTCTCATCTATAGTGTTTGTTGTCATGCCTTTCCGGCGCTTGCGTACTCGGTTTCGGTCGTGGTGACAATAAGAGTAGTTTGTTTCTTGGGGAACCAAGATGTTTGTTAATCAACCTATGAAGGTACAAACATTACTCATTATGTTTCAACCCACATTAACTCTCACATTATCAGAGTTGGTATAGAAACATTTTCTACATCAATCTCCTCAAGATATCGTAATCTCAAGTGTATAGTATCTTTAATGTATGGTATGATACATTAAACACTTTGATGTAAGAATTTTTGGGATACTTCTTACAAGTGGGCACAAAGCCAACACTATTCATGATAATGGACCTACTTGCCGTTAGGTAAACTACTTTACCTATTATGCCCCTAACCTAGTTATATCCGCGCACTCACCTTCTTCGTCTCTTGTGAGTTTCGCATTTGCATATATGGGCGTTATTGTCAATAAAGACTATTACTTAAACTATGTATCTCATACATATAGTATACATAAGTTTACAGGGATACTTCATTTAGGCAAGATTACGTATGTGCAAGGAAGGGAACTTGATTCACTTGTCAATGCTTAATTCAAACTTGTCACGCATGATCTTCAAGCGATCATCGAACATTTCTGGACAAGTTGAATTTGGCATGATGAGATGTGAATAGAGTTTCTGTGTTATAGTGCCTACCATGTTAGATTCTAACTACACTATTTCATGCCAAACATTACTACTAACAAAGGGTGTTTTAAGAAAGCGTACATGTGCCTGAGGTGTTTGCTCTTAAAACTAGAAGACTAGGGTACCTTTGTTGAATGTTAAGCATGAAAGACACGACTTGACTATTGCGTCACTGGGTATGCTTGATAACGCATCATACTCCTTTTGTTATACTCCAAAGTTTATTTACACTCATGTTTTCCTAGCAAAACAAATGTTCAAACATCTGGTCCCCAATATCTCATGGGTCCAAAGTTGTTAGAGTTAAACATCCTACGCATTTGTTGCATTAGTTTTGGATGTGAGAATGGAGGAAACATTTCCCATGGTAAGTAACTTTGTGGTGGACGATCATTCCAAGTTACGGGAAAGTTACTTGGATGATTTTGTCTTCTAAAGTTACCTCTCGGTAGAGGAGTTCTAGACCGAGGTTTGGGAGAGTTTACCTTTCTAGGTGGAGGAGTAGTTGACCTAGTGTCACGCTTTACAAATCCATGTTCGGGAGATGACAATGGTTTGTTAAAGCCTTTGGTTTCCTCTCTACTAGGAGTAGACACTCTAGTTCTATTTACAACTACTTGACTTGGTTTAGGACTTAAGTTACTTTTCAGAATTGACCCAGTTTTGTCCTCAGCACCACACGGTACCACGGTACCACTAAATTTAGTGGTGCCGTCTGTATCTTTAATGGTGCCGTCACCTTCAGACATGGACTTTTCAGGCATTACAAATTTTACTTGTTTAGTACTACTTGTAGAAGCCTGATTTGGGTCAAATCCTAAACCCGAACGGTCATGTTCACTATATCTAATATTTTCAAGTATATCATTAAGCTTTTTAGTTCCTTCATCAAACCTAATGATTCTTAAAGCATTTTCTTTAAGTTTTTCGTTTTCTACTTGAAGACTAATACATAACCCGCATCCTAAATCTACTTCCTTGTTTTTCTCAAGTCTCTTGACTTGATCATTTAGTTCTAAGATTTGTAGTTCTAGTTCTTTTAAATTTAATTTTAGCTTTGTGTTTCTACCTAAAATCTTAGTACTAACTACTCATAGTTTGTTGTATTTGTCATGTAATTCATTATCATCTACTGACGAATTATTATCACTATAATAAGAAGAGTCGGATTGTACCTCGTTAGAAGCTTGAGCCATTAAGCACGTTTCATCGTTAGGCTTCTTCTCTTCTTCTTCACCGCTATCACTCCAAGAACCTCCTACAAAGGCTCTTTGGTTGTTGGATTTTGGTGGCTTAGGACATTCTCCTATGAAGTGATTAGGATCTCCGCATCTAAAGCATCTCCTATCACTTGTCCCTTTTCTTTCATCATGATTTCTTAGGGATGACTTCTTCTCATCTCGAGATTGTCTAGGAAATCTACCTTTCCTCCTAAAGAACTTTCTAAAGTTCCTAACGGCTAGTGCGTACTCTTCATCTTCACTACCGGAACTCGAACATTCCTCATCACTAGACTCCTTCTTGGCTTTTAATGCTAGAGATCTAACTCTCTCGCTTTTGCCTTTGAAAATGTCGGAATCCTTCTTGATGATCATCTCGTGAACTTTCAAGTTTCCTATAAGTTCATCGAGTGACAATGCCGCCAAGTCCTTTGACTCTTCTATGGCGGTGACCTTTGCTCTCCATTTAGGATGTAGAGCTCTAAGAAACTTCCTAACATAGTTCTTACTAGAATAACCTTCATCAAGAGCTTTAAGACTAGTGATAATAGTATTAAATCTAGCAAAAGCATTATCTATTGACTCATCCTCCGAAATGGAGAATTGTTCATATTGTTGAACAAGAAGATCTATCTTGTTCTCTTTGACTTGGTTATTACCTTGGTGAGTGACTAACAAAGTTTTCCAAATGTCTTTTGCCGTATTACACATAAAAATTCTTTCAAATTCCTTTTTAGGCAAAGCATTATAAATCATCATTTTAGCCTCATTATTTTTGGCTAATTTTCTTTTAAGTTCATCACTTTGTTTATCATAAGAGACTATTTCATCCTTTTTAGTTTCCGGATTCTTTTGAATAGGTTGAAAGTCACCCTCGGTAATAACATGCCAAAGATCAATGTATTTTGATTTCACATACGTTTCGAATCTTGTTTTCCAATAAATAAAACAATCGGTTTCGAAAAGTGGTGGTCTTTGCATAGATTGCCCTTCTAGATATTTGTCGGAATCCATTGATCAGTTCAAGCTTTAAAATACAATATACTTTAAAAACTTGACAGACGTGGCTCCTGATACCAATTGTGGGAAACTAGAAGGGGGGTTGAATAGTTTACCGGTTTAAAAATTTCTTTTAAAAATATTGTTTTAAAAGTATGCTATTGGAAACTTTGATTCAAACTCTATGTGTAATCAAACAACACCAATATGAACTACAAACTAAGCTACGTAATAATAACAAATAAAAGTAGAGAGTAGAGTTGGAAAGATCAAACCGAGACAGAGGATTTATAGTGGTTCGGCTACGAAGCTCTTCTTCACCCTACTCCACTCCCCGAGTACCACCCTCGAGAGTTTCAAACACTATATCAACAACCTCCCTTCAGGCGGAGAAAACCGTACACGTCGCTTATCCTATTTCCGACACTAAGCTAGATGTCGAGTGCTAATCTTAGCTAGCACCAATCTACCAAGGTCCACGTGACCAAACACACAAGCCCAATGGCTTCAAGAGATCACCAAGATCTCAACACGATCACAATGATCAACACTCACTTCACTCTACTCAACTAACACTAACCTAATGACCCTTGATCTTCTTGATCAATCACACAAGCCCAATGGCTTCAAGAGATGTTCACTATCTCTATAGATCACACTTGATCTTCACTCTCACTCACAAAAAGAAAATAAACTTGATGTATGCTAAGACACAACAAGGTTGTAACAAGTGTTACAAAAACCTATCAACTATAACTCTAGTATCTTCTTGATTACTTGAGTTCTTCTCTTGCCAATGAAGAGGGATGACAACACCTTGTATCAACTTGGATACTTGTGTTCTTCTCTTGCTAGTGAAGAGGTATGAAGAGGATCACTTGAAGGATGATTGGATCACTCTTGAAACAAAGAAAAACTAATCTAATTGACCCTAAGAAGTGAAAGGTGTGAGAGGATTTGACTAAGGGATTTTTCTGTGTGTGAAGGGTGCCTAAAACTGTGAAAGAGGTGGGTATTTATAGGCAAAGAAAATCTGAACATTACAATTCAAAATGGTACGGACGGCTCCACTAAATGACCCACGGCTCCGTTAAATTTAACGGTACCCTGGAGCCGTGGTAGACTAGGACGCTCCAAATTTTGTCTTTTCTGGTGAAAACTTATTTGGGGAAGGTTGGAGCTGATTTTGGGAGGAAAAATAGCTGTTGTGATTTTCAAACTTATTTTTCCATTAAAACGTTTCTTAATATTTCAAAAATAATTTGTCATGTGTATTTTTGAAAAAATGTTTTGTCCCATTTAAAATGTGAATTTTCAAAACATGAATTCACTTCTTTGATCACTAGTTCAAGTTGTAACTTTGTTCAAGAGTGATTTGCGTAGAAACGGGATCTTTCGATTAAAAACTTGTTAGCGTTAATTTTAACGTAACGTGAGTTCACATTTTGTCATCCTCAAAACGTGTAGTAATCGAAAGATATAAATAACGTTTTTAGAACATTATTTGCATCAACAATATATTTTACCAGGGTGCAGGATTACTCCCCTTTACCCAAAAAAAAGGTTATAACTTTATTGTGTGTATTTTGAACCAAGATTTTTGCAATCGTATAATTTGACTGTGACAGAGGGTCGCGACCCACTCCGTCTTTATCCTTAAGATACAAAGGGCTTAGAATACCCTAAGACTTTATAGGAAAGTTAATGTGAATTGTAATGGATGTTATTTGTATACAAGACATGTGTCCTGATTCATCCTTCGACATTGAAACTTGTAAAGTACTTGGCTGAACAAATCTTTGTTGTAAAGAACGAAACAAGATATTTGAGGGAAATGCGTTATATCATTAATTGGGTAGGGAGGATTACATCATTTTAAGAAATGAACACTAGGACACCTACCATTAATGCTTCTTTCCCCAAGTGAGAAGAATGCGTTACATGGATTAGAAAAACAAGCAAAGTACTTTAAAAGTCTTATATGTAAAACTTACGAAGATTGGTACCATTCCAAGTTCTATCCATGACCTCTCCCTTAAGCGTTGCGAGCTTGTAGGCTCCGTTGCCGTAGGCTTCTGATATGACGTAGGGTCCTTCCCATGTGGGCCCTAGCTTTCCTTCGTACTCAGCCTTGCTTGCGCTGTTTAACCGAAGGACATATTCACCTGGCTTGAATGTGGAGGGTCGAACTCGGTTGTTGTAGTACTTTTCAAACTTTTGTTTGTAGATAGCCTCTCTGATTGAGGCTATTTCTCTTCTTTCTTCAAGAAGATCAAGGTTTTCCCGAAGCCTTTCTTCATTCGTCTTTTCCTCAAAGTTCACAATGCGCTCTGTTTCAATGCTTATTTCAGAGGGTATAACAGCCTCCGTTCCATAAGTAAGGCTAAAAGGAGTTTCCCCATGGCTTGACTTAGGGTGCGTCCTATGTGCCCACAGAACTTGGGGTAGTTCGTCTACCCACCCATGATGGCTTCGTCCTAACCTTTTCTCGATTCCATTAACAATGTCCCTATTGGTGACCTCAACTTGCCCGTTACACTGAGGATGGTACACCAAAGTGAATGACTGTTTGATCTTTAGGCCTTCGCAGAAGATCGGGAACACCCCTTCAGCGAATTTTTTTCTGTTGTCAGATATGATAATGTGAGGAACCCTAAATCGATAGATTATGTGTTCCCACACGAACTTTTCCATATGCCTTCCTGTTACTGATGCTAAAGGCTTGGCTTCCACCCATTTGGTGAAGTAATCTATGGCTACGACCAAGAATTTTACCCCTCCTAGAGCTACTGGTAGGGGTCCGACTATATCGATTCCCCACTGGCAGAAAGGCCATGCTGAAGTGACAGAGGTCATGTCTTGCTTAGGCAGTCTTGGAACTTTGGAGTGGATCTGACATGCTTCACACTTTTGTATTATCTCCGTTGCGTCCCTGTGCATGGATGACCAGTAATATCCAAGCTTCATTACTTTTGAGATAACGAAGCGAGGGCCTGCGTGTTCGAAGCTTGCTTTGGCCCCACACAACGAAGCCATGGAGATAAGAAGGATCTCCTGAATAGATTATCCCCAATAAGTCTATATTGGGGAGCCTTGACCCTTACCTTTCTTGCAAGCTTAGGATCTTCTGGCAGAATACCACTGATCAAGTACTCCCTTATTGGAGTCATCCAATTGGAGCCTTCTTCGAGTATGACGTCAGACACTTCGCCTCGTTTGATTGACCTATCGGCCAATACTTCCACTAAAACCTCCTTTGTTAGGTGAGCAAATGCCATTGAAGCCAGCTTGCTTAAGGCATCTGCTTTCTTGTTTTGGTTTCTGCGAACATGTGCTATGTCATAGGACTGGAACCCATGAAGGAGTTCTTTAGCTTTATCCAAATACTGTTTGATGGTGGGCTGCCTTGCTTCGTAAGAGCCATTGATTTGGTTGGCGACTAACTGCGAGTCCACAAAAATGGAGAGGTCACGAACCTCCATGTCTTTTGCAAGCCGGAGGCCAGCTAACAAAGCTTCATACTCAGCTTCATTGTTTGTAGCCTCGAACTCAAAACGTAATGCATAAGTGTACTCCTTTTTCTCTAGACTGACCAGCATTAGACCTGCTCCTGATCCATCGGAGCTTGAGGCTCCGTCTGTGTACAATTTCCACCCTCCTTCATCTTTGGGGGCTTTTCCTTTGGGATTTCCTTGTCTTGACTGGGTCCGAAAGGTGTTTCAGCGAGGAAGTCTGCAAGTATCTGACCTTTGACAGAGTTTCGACCCTTTTACATTATCTCATGTTCGCCCTGTTCGATAGCCCATTTGGCTACTCTACCCGATTTCTCAGGCTTCGACAGTATCTGTTTAATAGGCTTGTCAGTTAATATCGTAATGGGATGAGCTTGAAAGTATCTTCGAAGGCGTCTTGCAGAGTAAACCAAGGCTAGGATTAGATTTTCCAACTCCGGATAATTTAATTCAGCCCTTTGCAGAACCCTACTGACGAAGTA
Source organism: Artemisia tridentata subsp. tridentata (assembly GCA_021014915.2). Taxonomy (NCBI): domain Eukaryota; kingdom Viridiplantae; phylum Streptophyta; class Magnoliopsida; order Asterales; family Asteraceae; genus Artemisia; species Artemisia tridentata. Next base: position 201,391,617 of record CP139503.1, read on the forward strand.
TATTGGGACTTGCTTCTTTTCCCTTTCTGCCAAGAGCACAACACTAATGCTTTCGAAGGATGCCACAATGTACATGAATAACACTTCGCCTTTGATTAGGGCTGTAAGCGTTGGTAGAATTTATATGAACTTTTTCAGCTTCTGAAAAGCGGCTTCTGCCTCACAACTCCATTGAAAAGTCCTCTTATCTGTACACCCCTTGAGTGTTTTGAAAAATGGCAAAGATCGATCCGCCCCTTTCGACAGGAACCTGCTAAGCGCTGCTAGCTTCCCGTTAAGGCTTTGTACTTCTAAAAGGAGTCTAGTGATCGGGTAAAAAAACCTAAGTCGATTCTCTCTGCGGCGAAAAAACGAATCCCTTACATTCGATACACTTTCTTACGATTCAATCATAAACCATTAATTTTTAATTCACCATTCACGTGGGTTGGTTAATCCTTATTGGTTTGTATTGATCATGGGTCGGTGTTGATTCTTAAATTCGTTTTTTTGTTTCTTGCGTCGGTTGTTCTACGTAAGTATAGGACATTGCATTTGCATGGTGCAAGTCCTAATATAATATTATTCTTGCCTTACCTTCATACGATTAGCTCTTACTTCTAACGTGGGTCGGTGATTTCTACCAGCCTATATATATTTGCGATCATGGGATGGTGTTTATCTATTATCAATATTTACGTGAATTAATTATGATGGATGCTGGCTAGAAGCTTGTGCACTATCGCTAAAACCCTAACATTCTGTTAGGCTTTTCTATATTCTATTTTGTTCGTTGAATGCTGTTGTTGTCTTTTTGTTTGATATTATTTACTGAAGTTGGGTTTTGAGAGATGGATAAAGGGTTCCTTAATAAGAATAGTGATTCTAAAGCTGCTGGTAAGGATGTGAAGTTGGTAGGGAAGATGGCGTATGGGCAAACTGGGCAGAATGCATCATCCTCTAGTTTGGCCGATCAAACTAGTGTGTCTAATGATGATCTTGTTCAAAGTGTTGCGGCTAGGCTAAGGAGATTGGGTGGGAATACTGTAGGCTTGGGGGATGTCCCGGCTAGACCATTACGTGATCCAAAGTTTGATGTGGGTAAGGATACGCCCTCTATTCCTGCTGCTGCTAGTGTGGGTACTTCTGCTGCCCCAAATTCATCGTTTGGGAAGCCTACGGATGTGCATGGTACGTCTAACTCAGGTAACACTACTGGTGTGTCCAATGTTGAATACCGTATGGCGGATCCGTCTAACCCAATATCTGATTTGGCATACTCTAATGAACCCATTGTAACTAAATCCGGACCATGTGAATTGGGTACTAATAAGGGTATAGATCAATGGGTGTTGGATGCGTGTAAGATGTTTGAGAAAAACAATGGATGATGTTGCTCTTAAGAATTCGAAGAATCACCATGGGGCTGCTACTAATTCATGTGGTACTACATCGTTTGCTAATGTGGTAAATTCGGGAAGGGTTCATAGGAAGGTTAATTTTCGTCCTTTGGTGAATGAGACTCGTGTTGATAACCATGATACTTGCCTACCAAAGGCTGCTATGGAGGGTGTTTTGAACCGATATGATAATACTCTAATTGGGTTTTTTCTTGGCAAGAATATTGCCTTCCCGTTGGTTCAAAACTATGTCATGAATACGTGGGGTAAGTTTGGTTTGAAGAAACTTATGAAGAATGATGCTGGTGTTTTTCTCTTCAAGTTCGATTCTAAAGAGGGAGTTGATAATGTGCTTCTAAGGGGTCCTTGGATTATTCGTAATTCACCTCTCATTCTCACCAAATGGACTCCTGAGGTGTCGTTAACCAAAAGTGAGGTAACTAAAGTCCCCGTGTGGATTAAATTGCACAATTTGCCATTACTTGCCTATTCTGAAGACGGTTTGAGCTTGATAGCTACACAGGTTGGTAAGCCAATTATGTTAGATGCTTTTACAAGCTCAATGTGTGTTGATTCATGGGGTCGTATTAGCTTTGCTCGAGCTCTTGTGGAATTATCTTCGGATGCTGAATTAAAGAATGAAGTTACTATGGCTATCCCCATGAAGGATGATAATGGTTTTACTACAGCTGTCATTAAGGTTGAATACGAATGGAAGCCTCCCCTTTGTGATGTGTGCAAAGTTTTTGGACATGACTGTGCTAATTGCCCAAAATGTGTTAAGGAGGTGGTTCGTAATGAAGTTTATGTGAAGCCGAATGTTACTACTGGTAAGGATATTACTAGTGATGGTTTCCAAACGGCTACTAGCAAGAAGAAGGGTAAGAATTCTGGTCCAAATAACCTGGGTAAAGGAGCTTTTACTAAGCCTGTTGTGGGTAAGAATTTTCAGTATCGGCCCAAAGCTCCTCCCCCTGAACACAAGAAAGTGGATGTCAATAAAAAGAAGGCTGCTGATGTGGCTAGTACAAGTGGAACAAAGATTCCTACATCTAACAAGTTTGATGCCCTTAATATGGATGATACAGATGACTTGGGTATTCCTACTATGGAAGTGAATAAGGATGTGGATGCTGGAAGTAAAATGGAAGATAAGGTGAATGAGTCTCTTAAGACTGGTATTACATTGCAAGAACCGCTTGTGAGTGAGCTGAAAGATCAGAAGGTTGAAACGCCTATGCCAAGCACTTCCTCTTCTGCTAATCGAGTTAACCCTTTCTCTAAGGTTGGAGAGATTGTTGATTCTGATAGCGAGGAGGAGGTTGTTAACACCTTTGATGAGTCTGCGAATTTATTTCCTATGGATTTTCTCTCATCGACAGGTGGTGGTCATGACCTTGAAGACTATTATGACTATGATGACTATGCAGATCATATTGATGATCTTCCAGGGAATTTGGATGCCTTCTATGACATGTATGATATCAAGCTCCAAGGCCTTCGGAAGAAGTAATTTTGTCGAGTTGGAGTTTTATGTTTTATGAGTAGTGAGTTATTTTCTTGTTTAGAAAATAGGTAGTTCCTTGTTATGTAAGCTTTTCGCCTATGTAACGGGCTGAGATATGGGATTCACCCATATCCTTTGTACTTAAATGTTTTTTGGTTAATCTACTTACCAGGGTGCAGGATTACTCCCCTTTACCCATAAGGCTTTGTACTTCTTTTAATGACTTCGGAGCTTGTAGATCAGTGATGGCTTTAACCTTCGAAGGTTTAGCTTTAATCCCTTGCTTTGTTATCAGATGTCCCAAGAATTGTCCTTCCTCCATGCCAAAAGAACACTTCTTCGGATTAAGCTTCATGTTGATTGCCCTCAATTGATAGAAGGTTTCCTGAATGTCGGAGAGTAGGTCTTCCTCAGTCCTACTTTTTATTACCATATCATCAACGTAGGCTTCCAAGTTCCTCCCTATCTGCTTGTGGAAGGCTTTGTCTACCAACCGTTGATAAGTTGCCCCTGCGTTCTTCAGACCGAAGGGAATTTTCTTGTAGCAATAGACACCATTTCCCGTGTAGAAGGCTGTCTTCTCCTCTCTTCCTCCGCCATTTGTATTTGGTGATACCCCTTATAGGCATCCAAAAAGCATTTCAAACGGAACCCCGAGAGGGATTCGACCTTCCAATCAATTTCTGGCAGAGGGTAGCAGTCTTTCGGTCAAGCTTTGTTAATGTCGGTGAAGTCGACACACATTCGCCATCCTCCGTCTTCTTTTCCTGCTTGGTCATGTAATTCGGGAGGACCCTACTTGCAAGATAGTTAGCGTAATCCGCGTACAAGGGTTCAACATCACTAACTAACATCAGTTGCTCTTCAGGAAATGAATCTCCAATCTCGTTGGTGTTTAATTCACTGGGACCAGGGTTTTCTAAATGAGAAAGATGATCGGCTGCTAAATTTTCAACGCCCTTTTTATCACGGATCTCGATATCAAATTCTTGTAACAATAGTATCCAGCGAATGAAATTTTCAGCGCCCTTTTTATCGCGGATCTCGATATCAAACTCTGGTAACAATAGTATCCAGCGAATGAGTCATGGTTTAGCGTCTTGTTTTGAGAATAAGTACCGCAAAGCCGAGTGATCAATGAATACTATGGTTTTTGACAGGACCAGATATTGTCAAAACTTATTGAAGGCGAAAAATACAGCTAAGAGTTCCTTTTCAATAGTAGTGTAGTTTCCATGTGCAGTGTTCATGGTTTCGCTAGCATAGTAAATGGGATAAAAGTGCTTATTTATCCTTTGACCCAGTACAACCCCTACAACATAGTCACTAGCATCACACATTATCTCAAATGGTAAGGACCAATCGGGAGTTACCATTATTAGGGCCTATGTGAGATCTTGTTTCAATCGATCGAATGCCTCCCTCAGCTCCAACAAAAATTTGAACAACGCATCCTTCACAAGTAGTTGAGTCATTGGTCGGGCAATTTTTGAGAAGTCCTTAACGAACCTCCTATAAAAACCTGCGTGACCAAGGAAACTATGAATGACTTTCACGTTTGTAGGATAAGGCAACTTAGATATTTCCTCGATCTTAGCTCTATCAACCTCAATCCCATTTCCGGAGACCTTGTGTCCTAGAACAATCCCTCCTTTTACCATGAAATGACACTTCTCCTAATTCAGGACTAAATTGGTTTCTTCACACCGTTTAAGCATTTTCTTAAGATTGGTGAGACAATGGTCGAAGGAGTATCCAAATACCGAGAAATCTTCCATGAAAATTTCCATGCTATCTTCAATTAGCTCATGGAATATTGCCATCATATAGTGTTGAAAGGTGGCGGGTGTGTTACATAACCCAAATGGCATTCGTTTCTAAGCAAACGTTTCATAGGGGCATATGAAGGTAGTTTTCTCTTGATCTTCTAGGGCTATAGGGATCAGGAAGTACCCCGAGAATCCATCAAGAAAACAGTAGTATTCATGCCCAACTGTAATAGCTCATAAATTTCATCTATATTATCCACACTCATGATATATATATATATATATATATATATATATATATATATATATATATATATATATATATATATATATATATATATATATATATATATATATATATCATTTTCACGGGTAAAATTTTTGCTTCATTTCACTCCAACTATGTAAAGTAACTTACATAGCCCACTAGACGTGCTCACGCAACTACCAATGCCAAATATCTCTATGTTTACATCATGTAAACCTCCTAGTATGTCAAGTCTAAGTTATAAAAATCATTTTATCAAGTATAGTATCAATCGAGCTTACTATATCTAGCATTTTACCAAAACAAGCCGTATACGTTTACGGTTATTTCAAAAACCCTAATTTCAAATTAAAACTAGTTTGAAAGTGTTCACGGCTTATGTATAGGTTATCTTAACTACATTTTCCATCCTAAACTTTAGTACAACCACTTAAAGCCCAATGTACAAGCCTTTTAAGCTTGGAACCCAAATTAGGTTATTTAGGTGCCTAAACCGTGTTTATACCTTACCATTTCTTTAGCACAAGTTACAACCACTTAGTACATGATTCCTAAACCTTAAACTTAGTCCCTAATTACTTTCTAAACCCTAATCCTAGTACTAAACCCTAATCGAACCTTAATCCTTAATTAAACCCTAAATCATAAAAACTAGTTAAACTAGCACCCTAGCACCACCATGACACCACCATGAATTATCCTAGCAACCTAGCACCTCCATCACCAGCTTGTCATCACCAAGCAACCTACCAACCACCACCATCACCAACTCGTCACCACCTTGTGGCCTAAAACACCACCGCGACTCACCATAGCCACACACTACTCCACACCACCCCTAGCTACCACCATAGCTCCTCCTAGTCATCACCTAGCTGCCATGAGTCACCCCCCTCCACCCTTGGCCACCACTCCAAGTAACTTGGCCACCAATCTTCTTTCAAGCCCTATAAATAGCGAGACCCCCACAACCATTCGAACCCATTCCAAACAGCCTCACCACCACAAATCTTTGCTCTCACTCAGTCCTAGCAGTAGTATAAGAGTCCTTAGCAGCCATTGGAAGCCAAAATCAAGCCTAGAGGCCCTCTTCGAATCATTTCTAGCCGAGAAAACTATAAACCCTACTCGATCCATTTCTAAGTCGTGTAAGCATTTCTACTTGTTCAATAAGCTATCTTATGGTTTTAGAATGTTTATAAGCTTTATTAAATCCCATATAAGTCCCTTGTTTAAGTCTTGATCACAAAACCTAGGCGTTTTCTTTTTAAAACCCTAAATACATATCGATTTGATATTTTTAGTCATAAAACCTTTCCATAAGCTATAAGCTCGTAAAAGCTACTTATCTAGGCTTATTCTAATAATCCATAAGCTATAAAACCCTTTTGTTATACTAAAAACACATTTTGCATGGTTTTTGGACTAGTTTTGTAACGTATTCCATGCATAGGGATATATATTGTAACTTTTGGAAACTATTAAAAATAAGGGTTATTTCTATCATTTTCATAAAATTATAAGTATAAGGACCTATTTTGTAGAGTTTTAAAGTTAAAGGGTTAGTATATATATAATTTGATGATGTACCCTCCGAACGGGCCGAAGGACTCCCCTTCGAACCTGTACGAAGCCCTCTCTTCGGAGGCCCAGGTTAATCTCCTAACACGTTTCATTGGCGTAAAACTATTCATCTATGAAATGGTTACCATGTGAGAATCCGCCCATTGAAGCCATAAGCCCTTCGGGGTATCTCCTTCGAAGGAACCAGAACGGAGAACTACCTTGACCTGGTCATACCCACGTTCCCTCTTCCCTTAGGCTTTCCCGCCAAGGATGAGATTGTGGGTGATGATGTACCCTCCGAACGGGTCGAAGGACTCCCCTTCGAACATGGGCGAAGCCCTCTCTTCGGAGGCCCAGGTTAATCTCCTAACACGTTTCATTGGCGTAAAACTATTCATCTATGAAATGGTTACCATGTGAGAATCCGCCCATCGAAGCCATAAGCCCTTCGGGGTATCTCCTTCAAAGGAACCAGAACGGAGAACTACCTTGACCTGGTCATACCCACGTTCCCTCTTCCCTTAGGCTTTCCCGCCAAGGATGAGATCGTGGGTCACAAAGCCCTAGCGGTTACCACAAATCATGGGACGCCCCCATGATCTCCGAATCAAGTGCAACTGCCCTCTAAGGCCTATTTCTCTCCTATAAATAGCTTAGACGGGCAAGAATGATGGTATGCTAACTGAACTCTGTCATTTCACTACCAAATCATAACACATGCTTTTTCGCACGCCGGAGGCGGTTCGCAGGGTCCAACCCCTGCGCAATCACTTAACGTAGTGTCTTAGTATTTTATATTTCAGGTTAAAGACAAGCTTGGCGCAACCTCAACACCTCATAAATCCTTTGATCATCATCGAAGGCCTGGTCGTGCAATTTATTGTACAATCAGTGGCACTATCCGTGGGACCGCTACAATTGGTCTCGTTATTTCCAAGCTTATAACCAACCAACTACTTTCACTATATATCCGGCATGGATCAAGGGAGAGAAGATACTCCCCCACCGGGTTTCTCGGCCTTGGCGCCAATACCAATTAACGACTCCAACAACCTTCCCCCAATAACCTCTTCTACATTCACAACACGTTCTCACCCAGAAATAACACCCAACCATCATGATTCGACATCAGCCAATTTGGAGCCTGTTATTAGCCCAGCCTTTCTCGAAGCCAACCACGAAGCGTTGGAATCACTCTTAAGGGCTCGCAAAAGGCAAGTTAGGAATGCTGAGATGCGAAGGGAATTGGAATACTCGAGTGACGAGTATGATGAGGAGATGGAAATGGAACCTAGGCCTCCGGCCCAAGGAGCAACACTCTCGGCCCTATGGACTGGGTCGCCAGTTGGTCAAAGGCTAAGCAAAAGGTCCGTTGGGTTTGAAGGAGTCCCGGAGAGGGCTCCGATGAGGAGAGAAGGGGCGGTTACCGAAGGCTCCAACGGGAGGAGCCAGCGAAGGGAGGAAATGGGGGTGAATCTACCTCCATTGTTAGCAGCTCATCTTGGAAGGACTGAAGTAGGGGTTCCGTTGCAGCCTTCTCATGCATCAGGAGTAGAAGGCAATCCGCCTACAATTAATATGGGAGGAAATCTTCCTCCCAATGGTATGTACCCCTCGTTTCAAACTCAGTCTTACCCTCAAGGTTTATATCCTCCAATAACTGGGCAGCCTAGCAACCCTAGCCTCCCTCAACCTTATGGGAGCATACCCTTCGGGCATCCTATGGCATACCCTCCATATGCCATGGGAAACGGTTATCTGTTCGCCATGAACACACCTTATCAGTCCTACCCTAGCCAAACTCCTATGGGAGTACCTCCAAGCCATACTCCATATAATATTGTTCCTATGTATGCACCAGCCTATAAGTGTCTATATTCGGACCCTATGGGTTCGGCTACACCCTTAGTTAGGTGGATAGAAGACTACCCATTTCCTGATGGGTTTAAAATGCCTTCGCATATTGGGACTTATGGTGGGAAGGGGGATCCGGACAATTTTCCACGTTTGTTCGAAGGGGATATTAAGATGCAAAAATGGGTTATGCCTGTGGCCTGTCATATGTTTACGTATACCCTACGGGATTCTGCCCGCATTTGGTGGAACGGGCAAAAGTCTGGCAGCATTGTCAATCTTGATGATCTCAAGGCTACGTTCCGATCACACTTTAGTCAGCAAAAGAAGTTTACAAGGACCCATCTGACGGTGCACAATATTAAAAAAAAGGAAAACGAAAGCACAAGGGCTTTCGTCACTAGGTACACTGATGAAACTTTGCAGATTTTGGGTCTACATGAAGATCAGTGTAATACCCGAATTTTTAAAACATGCAAAATGACCAAAATGCCCTTGTAACTTTAAAATTTAATTAATAAGTACATAAAGCATCAAATAAATCCCAAACTCTTGGAAATTAACCACATATGAAGTAAGATAATTTTTGTGGCAACATTTTAATATTTTACATGTACAAAAATTACTTGTCACACCTAGAAATGTAATATGGGCCGACTTTTTATAGTTATATATATTTAAGTATTTGTTAAATATTAAAAAGGTTTAAAATCACAGATAAACATCAAATCAAATAAGGAAACCTTGAGAAAATCAGAAAGTATCTCATCACAATAACTATTGAGCCGAGATTTATGCCTTTTCCCCCCTCCCACACGGTTTCATCATTATTCTTTTTATTTTCATTCGCAAAAACCCTAAAAACACACAAAAACTCCACAACCGGCCACCACAATTTTCCACGAGTTCTTATCATTTTTCCTGAGTTTCTTGGTGCTAGAAGAAGTGTAGAAAAATGGGTGTTCGATTTTTGAAGGCTTGGTTCACTCGGTTTTAGTTTTTGTTCGAGTTTAATCCTAGCCGAGAGGTACAAATTCTCCCCACCTCATCCGATCATTCTAAAGATTTTCTGGTATTTTTTTGACTCTTTGTACATCATATATGATCTAAATAAAATGACTATAACGATCCATGCATGCTACTCAAGTCGTTTGAATTAAAATATGAAGCGAAACCCTAAAAACAAAGTAAATTGTAAATCGGCTATTATGAATTTTGTGTCCACAAAGACTATTTTTCTCAGGTCCTATTCGTTCTAAATAACACTATAAAAATGATACTTGGTATTGTCGAAGCTTAATCGTCCTTGGTGAGTTTTTGTTGAAACCGGATCATAAAGAAAAAGAAGAAAAAAAAATTAAAACCCAATCGTATGAACTAGGGTTTGGACTTTTGAAGATGGATATGATGAAATTAATGTATTTTAAGGTTGTAATGATGAGTGGTAATGATTGGGAAAAATTTAGGTTAGGGTTTATGCAATTTTGTTTATTACCGATTGAAAAATAAAAAGTGTAAGGTGTGTTTTGTAATTTTTCAAACATGGGGGTTAATTTTGTAAGATGATTTGGATCAGGGATGATTCGTGAAAAATATAAAATGAGGGTGTTATGTGTAAAATTGGTAACTAAAAGGTTTAAATGGTAAATTAGTTAAATATGTAATTCGAATTGAAAATTATTAAAATAGAGGGGCTGTTTTGTAAATTCTGGAAATTGAAGGGTGTCCCGTATAAATATTAATGTAAGGGCTGTAATGCGTAATTTTGAGTACTTGAAGGCTTAATGTGTAAATATGAATATTATAAGGATTAAATTGTGATTTAATTAATTATAAGGTTTAATTTGTAATTTAATTAACTTAAGGGTCTAATTTGTAATATTGTTGAATTTGAAGGATTTAAATCGTATATATGGGTAACTTATGGATTAAAATGGATAATTTGTAATATTTGCATTTTGGACCTTAACTTTGGGCATATTTACATTTGAAACCCTAAAATATAAAAGTTGTCATAGTGAACCCTAAACTATCATGACTTGCTAAAATGAACCCTATCTCCATAATAATATTTAATAAATGACTTAACCAAATTACTTTGTGGAATTTATCTAATTATGGAAATTTGCTATTTTTGGAAACTTGCTAAATAAGGAAACTTTCTAAAAATGGAAACTTGCTAATTTTGGAAACCTGCTATAAATGGAAAGTTACTAAAAATGGAAAGCCGACTAAAATGAGAAATCTGATTTGAAGAAGATATTAATAATAAGACGACCATGTATTCGTGTAGATTCGCTGAAGATGGAGTTGTTTCCGATCTTTATATTTCTAGATATGTTTGCACTTGCGGTATAAGGTACATATATTCTACCCTTTTTCAGTAAGGGTGTTTTTCCCTCTCATGACTCATTGATCTTGATTCGTTTAAGATTCCCTAAGCCATTGCTACGTTCCCTGACACTTTGGTTCGTTTGTTTGATTCATTTTGACTTTGATGTTCGATATGACCCTTTTGCTTTGAGCCTCTATAATGATCCATTTGATATTCGTTCGTTACCTTGTGATATTAGTATTCGACTCACTTGATACTTCGAGGGTTCATTTGATTTTGGTAACTAGATGTGAAAACCTTTTTAATTATATCATGGAAATGTTTTGAGGAAAAACTATTTTTAAAATGATGTTTATGAAATATGCGCTACCACTTTTAATTGGAATTGAGCTAAGCTTTTATGAAAACTACTTTTAAAGACTACTTTTGTGAAAACCGTTATTAAAGATCATTTTTATGAAAATCATTTGATAAAGATTACTTTAAATGAACCATTTGATTTTGAACCTCCGATGATGACTTAGACTATTTGAACCTTTGCTTTGATATTGGGACTTTGACCATGATTCGACGACTTAGACTATTTGAACCTTTGCTTTGATTTGGACCTTTGACCCTTCAGTTTGATACCCGAGCCAAGTTCGTTTCCTAGCCATGAAGGTAACATGGCCGTGTCATTGATGCACCAATGGCATGACTCCAGTGTGGTCGAGTGATGTTCCACACCGTCCCCATTTTGATTATTATGTGCACACTACATTTATTATGGCCAGTATATTGTTCGGGGGGCGTATGGATGCATCCTAGGTTCGTGTTCGTATTAGTGGATTTAACATGATTTGATATTATATTATTGTTTGGTGACTGATGCATGGGTGCAATCCACGTCTTTCACAAGTTCGGGAGTTAGCTACTCCATTTGAAGAATGAGGACACCCCTCATATTATCTGATTATCTGAGAGGTCTCCCTCTATATGATTATGAAGACATGGTTACTATATTTGATTTGTGTTCGGGCTCGTGGTGGATTACTGACCTACCCTTTTTCTTTCTTACTTTGTACTCTTTGACTATACCTTTGTAAACCCAATGCACCAAACTATACATGTTTGTTTTCTTTTGCTTTCGTTTTCGTTTATATATATCTGTTCACTGGGCTTTTTAAGCTCAGCCGCATTTCTTTCCCTGCGGTAGGTTTTTAGTTTGAAGCTGGGTATGAGTGAAGAGACTTTTGGACTTAGAAGACCTTGATAGTTATTCTGAAGTAGAGACTATTAGAAGGATTTGCATTTGCAGACTTGTATTTTTAGTATTTCATTTGTAACCTTTGAGAACCCTTGTATTACTGTTGATGTACGCTTTGTTTTGATCTGATATGAAACCATTATTATGACATCTTTACCCTTATCGGGTTGGGGTGTTACAATTATGGTATCAGAGAGACAGGCTGCGATTCGTAATACATTTACCCTTGGCCTGTGAGTTTTGGACCATTAGGCTTCCACTGTAAGAACATAGGAGAACACCTTGAGAACTTGCTTTAGGATTTCTTAATATGAACTTAAGTTTTGACCAGTGAGGAATGGGTAGACTATAAGGCATTTGCTTAAGTATCATTGCTTCCGCATCACTCTGATTCGTGCCTTGCTTTTGGTTAAAGCCTGTTGAGATCACTTTTGGAGATTGGAAGCTTATGCTTTGCACCACCTAAGATTTGAAATCTAAATAAATCTTGAAGGCATTGAGAATTGCATAGTAATTGCCTGACACTATTTGACCCTTATCTCCCGATTTCGAATCTGACCTCTGATCCTTTTGTTAATCTTTTGATGCCCCTTCGGGCATTCTGAGAATCTCCATGGCGATGACGTACTTGATACATTCTGTTATTTGTCTCTTGCTTTTGGTAAGCATCTATGAATCTTCCGACACTATTTGATTTCGTTTCACCCATCTCTGTCCCTACGAAAAGTCTTGTGGTGTTTAACCACGAGTATAAGAATGTTTTCTCTCACTTTTGAATGATAAGTTTTGCTATGTTGATCTGTCTTTCCTCGGATAGTTAACTTCGATTTTATTCCTACAAGGAATTGGTTGATTGATCACTCAAATATTGACAACTACCCTTCTATGTCTCACCTTTAGCGTTTGAAACAATTATGAACTCCCTACTGTGATTACCGATTGTTAAACCCTTTGCTATCACTATTACTCTGGAGATTCGTGTGTTACTTTCGCAGTTATGAAGTTTTCCTAGGACCCATTTCGTACACCTATGAATGAATCGTATCTTGAGAGTTATTTGACACCCTGCGTTTTCTGAATATGATTCCTGGTCGAACCACCAAATTTTTTTCTACCGGAGCGTGAAGTAGGATTTGACATGATACTGAGAGATTGTCTAGTTACTAGACCCTTTATAAAATAAAATGGTCCGAAGTATTGTTTCTGGCCCGCCTAAAAGTTTCAAGACCTGTTTTAAGGAAAAAACCCGGTTTTGAGGTAAATAAAAAATCTAGACCAGTTTTCAAACTAATAACATGTCTCTATTAGCTTAAAATAGACCGGTATTAATTGTGAAACCCGACTTCTCTTTACTTTTTAGAAGCAGACCTTTCTTTAACCAGTACCCGGTCTTGATTCCCAAAACAATATGAGCGGGACTTTTGCCCTCTTAAATATTTTGAAAGGTTTTGAATCATTTACAAAACCCTACCTAGCGACTTTGATATGTTTTCCCCAACACACACACCTACCCACACCCACACTCCGACGCTGCTCCGACTGACACCACAATTATACAACTTCAATTGTGGCAAATCTCTGCCACCACCGCTGAATCGTAGCAACACCATACTATATATTTCTACCAAAGGTTTGTTAAAACTTGAATTAAATCTGTGTTTTGTGGTAATTACTATTATATTTGAAAATTGATACATTTGTTTTTCTCAAGATCAGTTATTGATTAGTTTGAGTTAGTGTTTGTCGCAAAAGATTTTAAAGGTTATCTGATTGAATTAGAGTTAGTTTGGAAGCTGATTCATGTGGTTTAAAGCTTGCATAAAAGGTGTTTGATGAAATGCTTCATTTTGTTTATATATTTTCTTTGTTGTTGTTGCTGCACACAGAGGCTGCTTATGAATTAAGAGGATGGATGGTTTGAACTTTGAGGAATTTGTAATATTCTTGTCTGGTTTTTATTCTAAAGCAAGTATGCCTCCGAAGATTGAATGTAAGCTTAACACGTTATAGCTTTTATCGCTTAATCTGTTTCGTTTCTCTATCAAAGTAATATGATATGTACCAATCAGTCAGCACATATGTATGTATGTATGTATGTATGTATGTATGTATGTATGTATGTACCAATCACCTTCTTTAAAACTAATATGAACTATATAGGGTCGGCCAAATAACTAGTTACCAGCAACAACGCCATGCCAATAATACCTCAACACAGAATGTCATGTTACATTGTCACGTACTAGTACTGTTTGCTCAAAACAAGCCTTTGAAATGCTTAATAACTAGTTACCAGCAGCAACGCCATGCCAATAGTACATCAACACATATATCATGTCACATTGTCACGTACTAGCTAGTACTACTTGCTCAAAACAAGCCTTTGAGATGCTTTTATATTAATAAACCATTTATGTTGTTCCAAGTTCATTAAAACTTTAGCATAACACTGAGATACAACAATCTAGTTGTCCTACTTTTTTGCGCATTGTCAAGATTATGCCACAACTTTGAAACTTGGTTAGGTTTGGCATGGAGAAGTCAAAATTGAGCTTGTATACTCGTCTAACTCTCTCTTTGTATGTTAATTGAATGTTCATTCTTCTCTTGCTAATGTTTATCGTGATCATATCTCCATTTTCAGTTAGGCCCTTATACTCTAATAACTACTACTTTCCCCTGAAACATGTCTTTAAAGCAAGAAACTCATACACCTCTGAAATTACCATTAAAGTGCCTAGAAACTCTGCTATATCATTGTTATACTAATACTAATACTAATGATTTGAATATGAAAGAATTTTACTACATAAACATTAGTGAACTAAGAATTTTAATATATAGTTACTTGCTTATATATGATGTCCGACATAAACCGGGATTTCAGGAACTCGTTAAAAGATATGAAGCCTCGAAAACGAAAGAGAATATGTTACCTCTGTTATCGGCATATTCACAATCAGTGAGGCAAGAAGATATCAACAAAGGGATAACAATTATGAAATGTGATATGATATTATATATCTAAAATTCTAAATAACATTTGGACGTGTTTATATTAACTTGACAATTCTTATATTACAGAAAAGTTCTTAGACACTGAAACTCAAGTTTTCGAACGTAGAGAATTGCTATATATGCTTGGGTACTGTCAATTTCGTAGTGGAAACTACCGTGAAGCCGTTAATAACCTCAACAATTGTCTAAAGGTATGATAAAATGCTTTACTTGAATATACAGGCCAAAGCTCACATGTTTTTCTTTTTAACTCAGTTGGACTCGAACTTCATCAAAGCAAGTGATCTACTAAACTTGGCATTGAAGAAGTTAAGGAGTGGTAATGTTACTGATCCTTTTTACATGTAATATACATTCTAATAATAAGGTATCTTAATATTTAACATTTGAATTCAATTATTTAGAGGAAAATGGCCTTACGGTTGCTGATGTAGCGACCTACACGGGACTGGCATTACTTGGAATCATCGGTGCTTCAGCATTCACAATGCTCCTTGCACAAGAGTGGCAAAAGGTTTCTATGTCCATCTCTTTTTTTACCAAATAAAATAGCCAAAATATATACTAAACCAGTTTCTATGTCCATCTCTTTTATGCGTAACAGCTTATTCCAGAATGGATAGAAGCAGCGAAAGTTGGAGAATCACTGGGAAAAAGGTTTAACAGAGGTATAAGTTGTATATCCATTTATTATAATTTAAATGTTGAGGAGTTTGTTATTTTTGTTTGTTTTCTCGAGACATAATAATAGTTTCTTCATATACACATCACAAATTATAACAATCCAATTTCTCTATCACGGGTTGATTTGGGTCAAATTAATAAAAAAACTGAAAGTAAGACTAAAAATGTATTTTATATTTGTATGTTTAATCTCTTAGTATAATCTGTTTATGTTATTCTTCACTTGTTACATGTGGGATTGCGTCATAAAAGTGTAAGATACCAGAAAATTAGGTAAACAATCAAACAAACAGATAAGAGATAAGAAATAAGCTAGGAAGTACAAAATTACCCTTGCAGCACCTTGCTTCCCCTACTACTTACAGAACGGATAGTTTTCCCGTCTTTTATATGGACTTCTTAGGAAGTACAAAGTGCCTTTCAAAGTGCTTGATCGGGTATATCAAAAAATGGTTAGCCAAGGTTGAAAAATAAAAGGTCAGTAGTCTAATGGCATTCCCTATTATGCTGAACAATATAGTGGTAGCCTAGTGGATTTCACACATATAGTTGTGTGTCTCTCAAATGTCTTCTAAAGTGCTTCATCGAGGATATAATTAAGGATGGTCGAAGTTTTTTAGCTCGGTGGTCTAGTGGCATCCTTATTACCTCTCTTTCATCTGTCCACATTCTGATTATGTAATGTTATACGATGATTGGTACTGTTTTGTTTTGCTTTTAAGTTGATAAGACTGAAATTGTGCAGTCGTTTATGGTTATGGTATAAAAATATTAACTCTTTGCTTTTAATGTGCTTCTAGGTGTTAAAAGTAACCATATCAATTTGTGAAGGCTGAAGATCTGTGGTAATAGTTAGTGTTTGGGCATGGTTCATTAGAATAGAACATGTGGTGAAGAGAAGGAAAGATTGGCAGTGGTATGTTGTGTATTGCTAAAATGGAGATACTTATAGTCTTACACCCATGTGTGTACCTGCTCAATGGCCGATAAAGATCACTAATTGACATGATTGTTGGGGTTGTCTTCCTACGCCGTAACACCGCTAATCAAGAGAAATTGGCTTTACCTCAGGTTATGTTTCTTAGCGTTTTATAAATATGTTTTTCCTTCACATTATAACTTGTCGAATTGCTATTTAAATGGTAAGTTTCGTGGACATATTCAGACACTAACTTTTACTTATGATCTTTGCAGATTGAGGATATTGTTTGTGCAACTAAAAGAGCCTGCTAAAGATCTACTGTAATTCAATGGCTACAACTACTTAATTGAGAGTTTACAACTTTCGTTTAGGTTATCAACCGTAACTTGTTTTAGTTGTTCTTGCTAAAAGCTTACACATTTGGTTGGTTGGAACATTTGTATACTCATTAACGATGTTTCCGGTTGGCTTAAACTCAATATTACTTGTGTTACTCAAAATGCAGGATTCATAAGTCTGTTTTGGATTGCTCTTTGAATACACTTATAGGGGCTGTTTAGGATTGCTTGTTGGAAGTGCTAACATTTTCGACAAGTTTTTTAATTGTTAAACTAAGAAAAGAGACAGGTTTTGCATCTTGAAACCGGTCTAAATTAGGTTTTTGAGACCTGTTTTTAAGACCACAACCTGTCTTCATTTTGATTCAGAGGCGTGTTTTAATCATCAAAGCGGTCTCAAAAAGCGCAATCGAGACCTGTTTAGAAACCGGTCTCCATTACTTTTCACATGGAGACCCCCCTCATATAGACCATATTGAAAACCGGTCTCGAATCCGTTTATAACAGGTCTTGGATGTTCTTTTTGTAGTAGTGATCTTTAGTGGGTCGGTTAAATTGTTAATTGGTTATAGGTCGGTTAATTTTCTATTATATTCGCTTGGTGTTTCTTGCATGTATATGTGATTCGAATTTTTTCTATTCTTTCAATCGTGGGTCGGTTGAATACATAGGGATCAGATTTGAGTCCTAGTGCTATTATTTTAATACAAATCTGATTTTTGCATGTAAATACAATTCAAGACACTTCCAGAATTATGGGAACAGGCTAGGATCTATTGCGCTTTTCTCTTTAAACCCTAATCTTGCGATTAGGGTTTTATTTTCTTTAATTTGTTTCTGCATGTCTGCTGGTTATTACGAGGGTTGTTGTGTTACTGATCTGTGGTTGCGGGTTGTGGAGAGACGGAAAAGGGGTTTTTGACTAACAAGGATGTGAACATGGGTTCGAATGCATCTGGTACAATGGAAGCTGATCAGATTAATGTGGATCTTAGCGCATTGGCTGCTCGTATGAGTAGGCTAAAGGGGCAAGACGGTGGTTCAGGTGTGCAACATGTACGAAAAGCTTCTAGGGTTTTGAATTGCCCTACGTTGGATTCTCATGGCCCCGAGGCTGTTGGTGATTCCGCTACTAGTCTTGGTGAGTTAAACTTGAGTTCAACGATGAATCCTAGTAGTTTTACTGGTGTTGACGTGGTGTCGAATGCATGGGCTGTTAATGATGGTGCTACTGTTCAATATCCTAATCCTAATGAGTTCCCAACACTTCCTACACAAGTGAAGCCGGTTTCACATGATCACTCTATGGAAACTCCTAATGTGGATAGTTATTCGAGTGGTATTGCCTCTACGTCACAGGAGGCTGGTTTAAATGAGACACCTTCTTCAGCACATGGTGATAAGGTCGTCTTGGATGCATGTAAGGATTTTCAAAATGTTATGAATGCTGTCCAAAATAAGAATGTGGAGAGTGCTTTGGAGCTGCCTGGTAACGTGACAAGTGTTGGGGCTGCTTCTCAAAGGGCTGACTCGTTGGATAATTTGGCTAAGATTAGGCATACCACCAATGCCTTGAAACAGCCTCTACCTACAATTGGATCTGATGTGAACACTACAAATGGTTTGATGCAATCTCGACCTAATATGGTTGCTAATGGGAAGCCGGTTTCCTATGCGGGAGCTACATCAAATGATCCTAAGAAACGAATGTCTAACTTTCGCAGGTTGGAGTGCAATAATCAAAGTAATGGAGTTGATCTTTCCCTCCCTATGAAAGTGGTTCAAGAGGTAAACACCAGATTTGAAAATACTTTGTATGGCTATTTTCTTGGTAAACGTATTGCGTTCCCTGTTGTTGATTATTATGTGCGTAATACGTGGGCTAAGTTTGGCATTCAAAAGGTCATGATGAATGCAAAGGGTTTCTTCTTCTTTAAATTTAATTCTTAGAAAGGTGTTGATGATGTAATTGATAATGGTCCGTGGATGATTAGAAAAACTCCAATTATTCTTAAACCTTGGACCCTCAACACCAACCTCCTTAAAGAGGATTTGACTAATATTCCGATATGGGTCAAGTTCCATGATGTACCCCTTGCTATGTTTTCTGATGACGGCCTCAGCCTCCTAGCCACACTGATTGGTACACCAAAAATGTTTGATTCCTACACTAGCCAAATGTGCTTGGAATCATGGGGTCGAAGTAGTTTTGCTAGGTGTTTGATTGAAGTCAAGGCGGATCAGGTTCTTCGGGAGAGCCTTACTGTTGAGATTCCATTACTTGATGGGACGGGTTCTACTGTTGAAAAGATACGGGTTGAATACGAGTGGAAACCACCTCGGTGTGATACGTGTAAGCTTTTTGGTCATACATTGATTGATTGGCCTAAATTTGTGCCAGCTCCTACCCAGCCTAAATCGAGTGTTAATGATGGTTTTAAAACGGTTATTAATAAGAATAAGGGTAAGAATGGTGCTCATAGTACTTCGGGTAAAGGTGGTTTTACTAAACCTGTTGTGGGTCCTAAGTTTAGGTATCAACCTAAAGCGCCTCCTCTTGAACCCAAGAAGGTGGATACTACTAAGAAAAAGGCCACTGATGTGGCTAGAACGAGTGGAACAAAGGTTGCTACTTCTAATACTTTTGGAGTCCTTAATATGGTCGACATTGATGACTGTGATAATACTATTGATACTGTAACCAAGGGTGGAGCTGAATTTGATTCTGGTAAAAGAATGGAAGAAAAGGAGGATGGGTCTTTAAAGACCAGTAATGTTTCAAAAGAACAGCTTGTGAATGCTGTGAAAGAGAAGGTGCAGGTTGAGGCTACTTCTTCTGCTCCGTCTACTTCTTCTACTAAGCAAGTGAACCCATTTTCTAAGGTGGGTAACATTGTCGATTCTGATAGCGATGAGGAGGTTGTGCACATTTATGATGAGTCTGTTAACTTATTTGGAGGTGGGCACGACTAAGAGTATGATTATGACTATGATGACTATGCGGCACAAATTGATGATCTTCCAGGGAATTTGGATGCTTTCTATGACATGTATGATATTAAGCTCCAAGGTCTTCGAAAGATGTAATTTTGTTGTCATTGGTGTTTTATGTCTTATGTGTAGTGGTTTATTTTCTTTGTTTAGAGAATAGGAAGTATCTTGTTATGTAAGCTTTTCGCCTATGTAACGGGCTGAGATATGGGATTCACTCATATCCATTGTACTTAAACGTTTTTTTGGTTAATCTACTTACCAGGGTGCAGGATTACTCCCCTTTACCCGAATCAGTTTGTTCCTTAGTACGATGAATAGTAATTTCAAACGGTCGTGAACAGTAACCCAACGGTCGTGAACAGTAAATCCCAATGGTCAGGAATAGTGCCTAATGGCTAGTTTTTTCCCTATATATACTCAATTTTTAATTTTTCATTCTTCCACCAAACGTGTATCTCTCATTTATTACTTCCAATATGCCGCACCTCATTACTATTCTAGCAATCGTGTATGTTGTTCTTGGGGTTGTTTACTTGGCGTACGTTCCTGATGAAGACTATGTATTCTTGGTTTGCGTTCTAGCGGTTCTTATGCCAATTGTGATCCTAGCTATTGGTGTGGACAAGATATGGGGGTAATAGTCTCGAGTTAGGGTTGTTTAAAATGAGTGCTTGTTGTGTTTCTATGTAATCCTTAATAAATGCGAACTAAGACTCGTTTGTTTTTATGTCTAAGATCTAGTCTTGCTATCGTGTTTAATGGTTTGTTTGTATTTATCGCACATAATAATCAAGGTGATACATCCCGTGGTGGCTCTCGCTCTCGTTGGGTTGGTGGTGTTTTTCATTGCCTTGGCGGGTCAACCAATTGGAGATTCTATTCCTTACTTAGTAATCTTTGTAACATTAGCACTACTGATGCTAATTATATCGTTATGTATTAATATTCGTGGATTCTAATGTAATAAAAGTTTACGTTTTGTGTTTTATGAATTTTATTGATCTTCGAGTTCATACTCATGTCGTTTCAGATACAAATAAGCCCACTCATTTATAATTCATTACTTACATAGAGAAGCGTCCCAAACAATGTAAATAAGGAAATATAAATTTATGGTTCGGCAATTCATAATTTCTTTATTTAAATAAAAAGGCGTCCCAATCCATTTAAGTAAAGACATTGTAAATCATCCTACTTAAGAATTTCTGACTCAACACTCATACTTAATTGACAAGGTATTTTAGTGCGTAGGCGTTCTGAGAGTACGGAAGGAGTATTTGCACTCATCTCTAGAGATGGGAGTAAGATAATCAAGGAAAGTTTGACATAGGATTCAAAATAGTTGGTGAATATATATATAACGTAGATAAGGTAAGAATTGTGCAACCCACAATGTCTTGGGAAGGTTTCGTAAATTGCAAAAATATAGAAGTAGGTACATGCTCGAGGAAATGTGATTGAGTCGTAATGCCTTAGAATAGGCATACGCAGGTATGTTTATTCCGTTGTTTGTATAAAGTTATCGAAAGCATGTTGAATGTGAATATAGCAATATACTAAAGTGTTTGTGTAGCATAAATTACCTAGAAGTCACATAATCGTCTGGAGGATGGAAGGCACGGAGAGCGAAAGGCTATAAAACATTTTTGTGAAAAAGCAGTTATAGTTTAGGTCTCAATTAGACCCGTTTCTCTATAACTATAGCTCTGATACCAATCTGTAACACCCCCAATTTCGGGATACGCAGCGGAATTCAAGCTGGGTGTTACTCGACGGCACAACAGTTATAATAATAGAAAATGATCTCTAATTGAATCGTTTTTAAAAGATTTATCGTTTGAATATCAGAGTTTACAAAATGAGGTCCTAGTGGTTTCAAGGTTTACAAAATAAGTTTCGAATGATAATAAAATTTATAGCCTTCTTTCAGTATCCATGCCCCTCCGTGTCATCCTCGTTCATTATGGACCTGAGATAAACATGCTAAAAGTGTCAACACAAAGGTTGGTGAGTTCATAGAGTTTATAAGAAAACAGTTGATTTCGATAGTCAAAAGTTGAGTGAATCCATAATGTTGTAAGCAAATCAGTTGAACACAAGCTAAGTTGAAAGTAAACAGTAATATTGCAGTTCAGTATATTGCCCTAAGTCTCATGACACGCAAAACGTTAACAGGATAGACATCATAGTAATGAACTATTGATGTAAATTACTACATAATTAAATGTAGTAATTATGCTCTCGAGTAGGAGTTTTCCAGTCTCTTTATTGATCTCAAATAAAGTGCATTTGGTTACGTTACTGTAACACAAATGGATCGTCAATTCCAATAGATCTATTCACTATATTCGCGTTCACTCGCAAGTGATTAATGGTTCATGATTGAGGGTCTTTTAGTGGCAACAGAGTAAACTTAGGCAATATTAATCAAGATATCATACAGAAAGTTACTTGTGTTCAGCATGTAATAAGTTTCAGTAAGAAAAAGAGTGTTTCATCAATTGAGTAAAATGAGTAAAATTCGTAAGTAAATCGAGCATGTATCTCCCCCAATTAGTTTTTTTTTTGGGTAAAAGGGAGTAATCTTCCACCCTGGCAAAATATATTAACCAAAAATGTTTAAAGTACAATGGAATGTGGCTGAAATGCCACATTAACCTCAAGCAACCGCTTGAACAACCTCTAAATCATTTATGACAGGCCACAAATGAACCACTAGCTACCAACAACTAGAACAACCAAAAAAACATAAGATGACATGCCAATCTTATGAACAAACAAAACAAAATACTACTTCCTAGCACGACCTTGGAGCTTGAAATCCATGAATTGTCCTGGTAAGTCGTAAACCTGAGCCGCATAATCATCTGAAACATAACCATCTAGCTCGTTACCTCCACCTGCTGATGAAAAGTAATCTCCCAAATTATCATTAGGCTCATATACCTCATCTTCATCACTCTCAGAATCAACTACTTCCCCTACCTTAGAAAATGGGTTACCCCTCTTCGTTGCATAAGTACTAGGAGATGGGATAGTAGAATTCTTAGAAGCCATCATTGTAGCAGAAGGACTAGAAGATGGGACATTAGACGACTAAGAAGTCTCACCCTGCACCTGCGATTCCATGTTACTCATAGGCTTATCTTGTGACCCCTTACCATTTTTATCAAAACCAAGAACATCCTCATCCACCAAAGACTCCAAGATACCAAAAGAATTAGAAGACTGTGGGTCCATACCAGATGTAACATTTGAAGTAGAAGCCTGCTTTAGAACCTTGGGATCTGAATCTTTATTGGTATCAACATGATTTGTAGCTGTCTTCGT
The DNA here is from genome assembly GCA_021014915.2 of Artemisia tridentata subsp. tridentata. Taxonomy (NCBI): domain Eukaryota; kingdom Viridiplantae; phylum Streptophyta; class Magnoliopsida; order Asterales; family Asteraceae; genus Artemisia; species Artemisia tridentata. The sequence continues at coordinate 201,414,827 of CP139503.1, forward strand.
TTTAGGTCTCCAAAAGTTGACTCTTGGCTTATAAAATTTAACACCTCCAATTGGCTTAGGTTGAGACATAGAAACCACATTCTTACCTTTATTCTTACTATTCCTTACCTCTTTGAACCCCTCAGCTTTTCTATCCACCAGAGTCGATGCATTAGTAACCACATTAGAATCCATATGAACCACCTCTGACTCACCTGAGTAGTCTAGATGGAAAACAAATCAAGTATAGTGAATAAAATGCTCTGACACGCAACCTAGGTGAATATGACAAGTTTCAGTATTCGTATTCATATATACGTGATTTTAATATTTGTTTTGCAATGTTTTGTTAATGGTGAATGTTAAATGAGACAACATGAAGTCTCTTCAAAAGTTGGTGGATGATAAGATTTCATATTCTTATGCTTATGTTTCGTTTGTTTCTCGTTATATAATTATTTCATATATATAAGTTTTATAGAACTTCGTTCTCGATATATATACTATCTCGTATATATAAGTTTTATAGAAAATCCTGAGTTGTTAATTATATTTCTTATATAAGTTTTATAAAAAATCCCGAATCATTGAGTAGTGAAATATATTATCGAAGTATATATAAAAGTATTGTACTTTATACCCTTGAACTTTCATAAAATGACAACTTTATACCCTTATAGTTTCAAAAATGACATTTTATACCCACTAATATGGATCGTTGACAAAATCAGCCCTTATGTTAATAACTTTGAAATAGTTACACTTTTGGCCCATGAAAACTCCAATTTTCAGATTTGGCAAGTTTTACCCCTAAAGCTTTTATATGTTTCGTTCGAAGTCCTAGATTCGTTTTTAAAGCGTTTTATGTTTAGAAAGAGGCGGGGCTTGCTACGGCTTATCAAAATATGTTATAATAGTTTTGAAAATAAGCTGGAAAGAGCTTATTTTCTTATATTTAGCTTATGGCTTTAAAAAGAATTAAAAAGGGCGCGTTTGGTTTTATTGCAAATCACCCAAAAGAAAAATTAAAAATAACAAGACCTTGCGATATTTTTACAACGTTCTTGATCCTTTCAAGAGTTTGCTAGGTGATCTTTCTAATGGTTTAACTTTGAAGTTCTAATATGTTGTGGTTTGCTTAATATGATTTATTGAAAAGGGGTGTTGCGGCGTTTTTATTAAAGGTGTTTGTTTTGATGTGCGACCAGCCCAAAACAAGGCTTAATTTAAGACGGGGCGAGACAAGATTTTTACTACTCTTTTGTTCCTTTAATATCTATGCTGTGAGTTCTTTAAGATGGAAAAGTTCCAGATTTTATAGAGTTCATTTGATAGTCGAAATAAATGGCAAAAGATGGGTGTTTGACTGGTTTCGACAAAGAAAGAACAGAAAGGATAAAACGAGATTTTGATCTCGAAACCTCATGAGACTTTTCCCGTAATTTGTTGATAGGTTATTAGGCTTATTAAAAATTATTTCCTTAGTAGCTTACAGCTTATAACTGTGCAATTTATAATAGTGTACAAAAATGGGTGTTTGATTTTTGTGACTTGCGACAAGAAAAGAACCCAAATACAAACGTGATATCTAGCTATTTTGACCAGGTTATGGGGGCGTTCTAGAGTGTCCTGGGTGGTGATTAAATGGGCTATTTGGCTGGGGTTAGAGTCTTTATCTCGTGATAGAATAGTAAGGCGCAAGTTGGGGGTTTGGGGTGGTTTTGGCGAAAAGACCAGAAACAGAAAAACTAGTTTTTAAATTTTTTTCTTACAAAGTCTTCTAGCTTGATTCTATAACGTACTATATGGTTAATTAACTTGTTTTAATGTAATATTATATATCCTTTAAGCTCACGTGATATTACAAAGTAATAAAAGTGTTTGTTGGTTTACTGATGTTATCAGAAAGTTACAAAATATACTTTTAGCCTATATTTTTGATTAGGAAATGTTTAGTATTATTGTTAAACATGTTCAAGAGTATTAAAAACTTATAAAGGATAGGAAAAAGGATTGAAATGCTTACAAGTTTAAAAATCAGATTATGAGAATAATCGACTAGATTAACTCCTAGGTGAAACCAAGACTTTTTCCTTCCTTCTAGGCTTTAAGCTAAAATCCTTTGTCTTCTATTTGGACTTCTAGATCAGATTGTAGGTAAGTGGGTGTGTGTTTGTGTGTTTCAAATAGGTGATGAAACAAAAGAGTGGTGTGTGTCGATTTATATAGGGAAGGGGGAGTTAAGGTTTCTTGTGGTTCTATGTCACCTTGTTTTGTGAGAGGGGACAAGGTGATGTGGTATGTTGAAGGTTGTGTGGTGCCATGGAATGGAGGTGATGTGGTTCGAATCTAGGCCATGGATTCTACCTACTTATTTTGACCATGGTAATATCTATGGAACATGATGATGTGGTGTAAACATTGACCTAGTAATATTATTGTGGTGTAAGGTTTATCATGTAATTAGGTTAAACTAGATTAGTTTAGTTTTAGCTAGGATTAAACTAGGAAAACTACATGGATCGAATGGTGCTTTAGGTGGTGGTACCTTGGCTTTGGTGAGTTGTACATGAAGTCTAGGCGAGGTAACAATCTTAGTTTAGGATTTGGTTAATATAAGTTTAGGTTAAAAATAAAACTAGGGCTTGTTTGATTTAAGTTAGTGTCGAATTGGACAAGAAATAAAAGGAAATCGAGTTGTGCTAAAAGGGGTTGTACCATATGCCAGTTATGGTTGTACTAGAGTTTAAGAAATATAGAAATTATATTTTTAATGTTTGGTTAGGTTAACATAAATATAAGTTAGTTTAGTTAGGTTTAAAAGTAATAAAATGTAGTTTTAGGTTTTTATGCATTGGACGCTTGTACCTTAGGTTCAGGGACTTGTACACTTAGTTTGGATATTGTAAAAATATTAGGGTTAGGGTTTGTGCAAAATGACCTTGTATTGTGTGCTTCAAAGTGAGTCCACAGAATTTTATAATAAGATTTATATTAGTACTATATTTTTATGCATAAATGACTTGTATATAAGCTTGAAAGATTTGTACATTTATATTTTGTAGAAAATATGTCTAATAATTAGGGTTTGTGATTTGATCACATAAAATCATAGTTTGGTGAATTTAGGGCTTGTATCGGGAGTTAAAGTGAATTTTAGGGTTTCTGTGCTTTAGAAGCTTGTACATTTGCTACAAAATGTTGTACTTTAGTATTTAGTTGTGTAAAATCATAGTTATAACAAATTAGGGTTTCGTGAACACTTTAATTAATTAGCAAACGTTTAGTTTGAAAGTCAAATAATCGCACGTTAACAAATTAACGTAAAGTGGTAAATAAAAGTTGAAAACTGTTATTCTTGGCATATAAGGAATGTTTATATTTATAAGACATGTTACTGTTGGTGATCACGTTTATTAAAAATATGAGTTACATTATGTTAGTTAGTCGTTGTGATAAGATAAACTGATACATAAAAAAAAAATTAGACATAGAAAATGGATAGGTGTTCTTTCATTAAATATTATATTAGTTTAATATAAGTGGAAATTTACCGATGGTTACAAAGCGAGTCATGTGAAATGGTTGTTTATGGAGGTTAGGGTTGTCGATAGCCCTAGGTTCGTTTACTCTTGTTCTATACAGCGTCTGTGTTTTATTCTGATCATGGTTATTCTTTTAACTTATTATGGCGGCTGTATTTGATTGGGTTATGGTTGGGGATGCGTTGCAGCTTTATTCTTTGTTAGGGTTTCTTGGCTGAACCCTTTTTACCCTTTGTGCGACCTGGTGTGTTGGTTTAGGTCATATATTAGATGTTCGTCTAATGTGTGGGCATGTAGACGATTGGATGTCTTATGTTTTGGATGAGAGATGTAAGTCCATGTTTGGTAGGGTGTTCAACTTATTCCTGTTCGTATGACTTCTCAGACCTGTATTTTTCCAGATGGGTCATGTGAATGGGATGTTGATGTACGTTTGGGTTTGGTTCATTTCAAATATGTTCTGATTTGTTGGCTGTTGCATTGGAGTTGGCTGGGCTGATTTGAAGTATATAATTATAATGTACGACCTGGTGTTTGGAAGTTCCTAACGATTGTTAGGATTGTTGGTTGATATCCTAATGTTGGCGTGACTTTCCTGCATCCCTTATGGGAAAGGGCCAGGTATCGCCGGATATTGGGTGTTCATTTGTAGTGGTAATTCATGTACAAGCTGATGGGAGGGAACAAGGCTCTTTGTTCCTGAGTTTTTCTACTTTCTAAACAAGTTCCAGCCTATATGATCGCCTTTGGAGTTTATATGATGCGGACTACACTTGGTTTCGACTTTTGGTCTTCACTTGTGTTATTTTGCTTATTTACTTAGTAAGTGTGGTATTGCATGAAGTGCTATGCATTTTTCACGTATGCATTTGTATTCATGGATTGGAGTACTACTTGGAAGGCGTGGAAGCCTGGTTTTGGAGGTTTCTTCGTGGTGCAAGTTCTGGATCGCTATGATGACTAAGAAGAATCAAGTGTTTACTTGAGTTACGCATGTACTGTATTTATTTATTGTAGTCATTATAGGATGTAAGTTTAATATGTGAGTTATAAGAATGGCCTGTCATTCTTATATAGTGGTTATGTAAGTGTCCTAAGAGACTGAGATGAGGGATGTCACCAAAAAAAAATAATGACATATAAACCTTCGCACCACATAAAATTACAAACGATAGCCAAAATTCTCCCGACCCAATAACTGGGCCTGGCGCGCTGCCAACGGTCCGACACTCCAGCAGCGCGCCAGCCTTCTCTTAAGGTCAGGACAAATTTTGAAAGTCGGCTTTCCCCTTACCCGAAAAAAGTGGATCTTTCAATACCGGTATGAATATGTTATGTGCTTCATTGGGAACACTTGAAACATGTTTTAGAATTAGAGGGATCCAAATTTACAACCTCCCATTTTTGGCAAAATGCCAACTCAAGTATTTTGATAAACGCCTCTAGCCAAGGCTTTTCTAAACCTAGGGAACTTATATATTTCACGTGACATCAAGTGAAAGTATTCATATGGTCATAATCCGTGTTTACGTCTTCTCTAATCACGAAACGGGTTTACTCCCTTATTGGTCAAACTAAGTCAAAGATCCTTTTGCGTAAACGCATCCTTGCCCGTTATGGGATATGCTTTACAATGATGCAAAGCACTTAGCTTGTTTGCGTCAATGTGATTATTGATTACGTCGAGTCGTGGAAATTCACGAATTATGAGATTATGAATACTCGAAATTGAGTTACTTGAAAGTATAAGTAACCTTTGAATTTCTCATCCAACAAACAACCCATAATCATCTTTGTTAATTCTTTTCTTTCTTAATGACAAAATGATTAAGTCCTAATCACTCCTTTAATTAACCTCTACACTAAACCAATCTTCCAACCATTTCAAATTCCTCCCAAATCTTATCCCCAACATTCCCTAATATTCCTTGTACTTGCATGTACTTCTTGTCCCCTACATTCCCACACCAAATCTTCTAAACATTCTCTTTACCACATTTCAATCCAACCACTAGGATTTCACCACTTCATCATCTTCTTCATCCAACCCTTTATTTCAAAACAAATAAACCTTCATCACAAACCACCTCACTTCTCATCTCCAATATTCAAAATTTAAATTTTGAATCCAAGCCAAAGGCTCCCCATCACCTCAACATCACATCCTTATCCAACTCACTCTTACAAACATATAACTCACTCCCTCACACACAACCTTCCTCACTTTCTACCTCACTCTCTCAATTCAAATTTGAATCTCTCACATAGGCTCCCCATCACATCCACTTCACATCCAATCCAACTCATCACAACCTTATCTCTTCTTCCCTCTCTCACATTCAAATTGAAATTTGAATTTCAAACCAAGGCTCCCTTCCATCACATCACTTCCAACTCATCTCAACCCTTCATCTCACCCTCCTCTCCAAGTTTAGCATATTCTTGGAATATTATCTTCTGAACTCAACCATGCTTACTCATCCAAATCAACCATCGTTCTCTCTTAGCCAAACCTCACTCTCTCACTTCCCTCTCACACAATTTGAATTTCAAATTCAAATTCTTCCTTTTCTTTATCTCTAACATCCACACTTACTTTCCAAGCAAAGGAATATACCATGGCATATTCTTTCTCTCTTTTCTATGTCATGTGAGCAATACCCAAACTACCCCTATCCAATTATCCCTTCTATCTTTCTCTCTTTGATAATTGGTTTCACTTAAACACTTCACAAATCATTTTTACAAAATGGTTATTTGAGTTGGTAGACCTTGAGGATGAATAACGTAAAGGTCTAAATATGTGAAGTACAATTGGGGGTTTAGCAAGGTTGGGTATTTAAAAGACCAAAACCTAAAAGAAAAAAGTCCAGACATATTGGCGCGTTGCTGGCGCTCCGACACGCAAGCAACGTGCCGGACTATGAAGTCTTTTTCCTCATTTTGGGTTTTGGCCTATAAATATCCCACCTTGGCTCTTGTATTCCTCACCCTTGCCATTATTTATTTCTCTCTTATTTCTCTTCTCTTAATCCTCTAATTCTATATTGTTTTCTTAATCTTTCACATAACATCTTTGAAAGAATACATATCCTTGTAAGGGGAGAATCACAAGAACCTAATCCACTCTTGTAATTGTGTCGAGGGTCTTCTTATCTATACCCTTTCTACTAGAATCGTATCTCTAGGTTAGGTTAGAACTTGATTAAACAATCAAACATTTATTCGATTTGGTTGTAGGGGAAGTCTTGTGTCGAGGTGACCAAGCCTAGATCATTAGGGATCTAGTTGGGGTTTGATACTTCCGGTGGGAAGCCTTTGTGGTCTTTGTGGTCAAGTCGAATCACGAGTCCTTGAGGGTGGTTTCCGAGGGTGGAATACCGTTGGGGAGTAGCTCTTCTTAGTGAGCCCCGATCTTTGTGCATAACGGTGGAGTGAAGTTGTAACGGTTTGTAGTCCACCGAAAGGATTATACTTAGTGAATAGTATAGTGTCGTGGATTCGCAATTGGATGTACAGATGGTATAAACCCCCAACCCGAACCAGTATATATCGTGGTGTCTCTCTACTTACTTTATATACTTTAGTTGTAATTGTGAATGTGGTTGTTGTTGTGTAAACCACTTGGTACTCTTTGAGGCTTAAAGTTTTTAAACACCCAAAAAGTCGAAGAGACCGTATTCACCCCCCTTCTACGGTTCTACAATTGGTATCAGAGCGGTATACTCAAGTTTTTGAGTGTTAAAACCTTCCCGACAATTTGTTTTAAGTCAAAAACTTCTTTTTCAAAAGTTTAAAATACCTACCGAAATTTTTGGAAAACTCGAGTTTGAAAAACGTAGAGGGGGGTGAATACGTTTCCGTTTTAAAAACTTAAAACTTGTTGTATCAAATTTCCAATTTGGCTTGTTCTAATATGAAAGTTGTCTGTTGTAGTTTATGTCTACCACATTATCACATAAGTATTATCAACTAATCACAACACAAGCAATCACATAATGTAAACATAAAAGTAAAGAGATAAGTAAAAGAAAGCGCAAACCGAACACGATGATTTATAGTGGTTCGGTCACGGAGCTCCTCTCCGCCCTACTCCACTCCCCGAGTACCCAACTCGAGAGTTACTTCACTAGATCAACAAGATCCCTTCTCGGCGGAGAAAACCTTACACTCGTCGCTTACACTTTTTCTGGTACTAAGCTAAACACCGGGTTCTTTACAAGGGTACAACCACTCCCATCGTCGCTTATACAATTTCCGACACTAAGCTAGATGTCGAGTTCTTTACAAGGGTACAACCACTCCCGCTATGTTTTATGGCCCAACATAGAAACCTCCTATTCTAGTATGAATATATTGTTATGCAATGATGTTTACAATGATCCATGACATAAATGTTCAATGGATATAAATGACTAATCTATATGAACTTCTTGAATAAGAAGTCTTCAATCATTGAGGATGTCAAGTGGCCTTGAATCTTTATATGTTGGAATGCTATGGTGGATAATGACTTCAAGATCTTGTAACCTTCATGGTGGATCAGGAAGTATGATGTGGATGATGACTCATGATCTTGAGCTTGCTTCACAGGATCATAACAAGTGTATGCTTACAACATAATGAAAGTTAGTAACATTATGATCATTATGTAAGGGGTGATTAATGTATGAATCTACATGGTTTGCTACTGATCTAAGTGTGTGAAATGATAAAGGGAATGTGTGTTCTAGTTGGATAAAACTATGGGTAAACAATGGGCTAGTATTTATAGGAAAACAATTTGTACATGCCACGGATTTGGCGGATCCCATAATTTGGATCCGTCCTTGTACTACTTTGGATCCATGGGTACATGACAGCTAAGAATTCAACAAATCTTTCCATATCATTTTATATCATGTTAAGTCATGTCAAGATCTTTGCAAAGTCAACTTAGTAGCTTGAAGATCTATACAAAATATCACCTAAATCAAATCTTCATGAAATCTATCCAAGATCTTTCCAAGATCTTTCCAAAATCAAATCTTACATAAAATCTATCCAAGATCTTTCCTAATAAGGTATGCCATGATGTCATGTGTTATTTTCATTTTAGGATTTAAAATGTAAAACATGTAAATGTATATATGTATGTAACATGTATCCTAGTGATCACGTAGCATGAATATAATAGCTTAACTAATATATGTTCAATATGTATCATGTTAGTTTGACACCTAAAGTGTACTTATCCTATTAAACTTAGGAAACATGATAATGAGGTTCTAAGTAGAATGATTAACCTTTTAATATACTAAATGACCTAACTGTATTTTAAACATTCTAAATGGTTTGTTAAGGGTTTGATCATAATGCCACATAACAAACATGTACGAACCTGTGTTGTATCATACAAGGACTCGAAAGGTGTTGAATGTATGTTGAGACAAAATAAGATTACAAGTAACTTGTACATTTTACGCTATGTATCAAGTTACATGTTTGTCACCAATCAAAACAAACAAGATTGCTTGCACTAGCAATCTCCCCAACGAGACTACTTGCACTAACAATCTCCCCCTTTTTGATGATGACAAAATATGTAAACGTGATAGAAAGTAAAATGTAAAAAGTTACTTGTGTCCGTAATTACTTACTTTCTCCTTGTGTCCAATTCTCTGTTTACACCTTTCTCCCCTTTCTTCTTGTGTCCGTAATTACTTAAATTACTTACTTTCTCCGTTTACACCTTTCTCCCCCTTTTGTCGAAGCAAAAAGGGTGTGTCCTTGGAGTTAACTTTATTTCTCCCCGAAATGGCGAGCTTGCATCATCCCTAGTGAAGTTAAATAAACTACTCCAATCTCCTATGGTTGTTGCGTTCCCTAGGTTGTTAGCGGATCCATGGATCAAATTAAGACTCTTAACCTACATCATGGTTAGTGTTGTGCAACATAAAAAGAATATATATGAAAAATGCATGATGAATGAAATGCAAATAGCCAACGATACACGTGGGTAAGCTATGTTGGACTATGTTGACCTATCTCCTCCTTTTTGTCGAAACACAAAAGTGTGTCGAAGAATGAGAATGTGTGCATGCTCCCCCTTGACTGTAGCTCCCCCTTAATCAATACTCCCCATTGCTAGGGTACCAACGTATATGATCCAAGGATAAGAAATGCTACAAAATGAAGGTTAGTATGTGATATACGACAATGCGCGTATATTATGCATTCTAAAAATGCTTGACGAAAACTCCCCCTTGCTCTAGGGCGTCAAGATGAACCTACAAAACAAAATATTAGTGCACTAGAAGCTATGTCTTAAGTCATATACGACCAATGTGTATAGACGATGCAATATGAGTGCTAGACTGATAATCCTCCTGGTTTGAGAGCGTTAAGCAGCACCTATAAAAGGAAAAAAAATGATCGATGCAAATTTTATCCTATGATGAGTATGCTATATACGATCGAGCGCATATGATGATGAACCTACAATGAAATGGTTAGTGCAATATATTTTATCTCAAGGAAAAATATTATGCAACATATCAATAATCTAATCACTAGCAACTTACCAATTGTAATTGTCTAATCAAAGAAAACTATGATGCAGCATACTAATAGTGATATCAATCATGATAATCTAGTAAATCATGTTATAAAGTGTGTAATCTTCTAATAAGAATTTCATTCACAAGAATATAATATGATAAAATTCTACAAAATAATGCCTATGAGGAGGATATAAAGTGGATTTAAAGTGAGTGAAGCTAGTGTTGGTGTTGGTTTACTAGTGATGATTCAATTCATAACTAAAGGTTGATGCAAGTAGGTTTTTTGCTAATCCATGGGGTTGATGATTAGTGAAAGAGGTGATGGAAGGTGGTGGTTATAATGAATGCAATGAATTCAGAAACTCTAATGTATAGCAAATGCTATAAGATTATTTGAAGACGGTTACGGTTATGATATTATCATCTACCAAAGATGATGAATCGTGCCTTAGTAAATGCTCGAATGGAAATAAGAGGAAATGAAGACAATGATCACTTAGGAATAGAGATTTCATATGCAACAATTAGAAATACTAGATTCCTATATGCGGATGAAAATGACATCATATGATGAGAGTGTTGGTTGGACCATCGTGTTGAGAATGATGGTTCTGTTTACACTGACAATGACGTGCTTGATATGTATCAAGAATGAAAAGGATGAGATCCTATGAACGTGTTCTAGACAAGCAAACGATCGATTCAAAACACGGGAACGTCACCATTGCGTTCAGAATAATTTTTCCATTAAGAACGACTATTCATACACCTCGTTTCTCACGAATAATAAAATAACCAAATCAATTCGTCCGTTGTGCCAGTACGCGTTGTGTACAAATTTCACGTTTCGCGAGATAAATTTCACGTTTTCAAACCAAATGAGTCCAGAAAAGATTCGTTTATGAGAAACAGGGAAAGTCTCGAATAAAAATATATTCGAAAAATTACGGGTGGTTACAAGTCAAATTCTCCTACAACAACAGTTATCACGCGAGTATCAAGGCAGCACCATTTGAGGCGCTTTACGGACGAAAGTGTCGTTCACCTGCTTGTTGGGCCGAAGTGGGAGATGTTCAACTCACTGGTCCAGAACTCATTCGTGAAACAACAGAGAAGATTGTACAAATCAGAAATCGACTTCAAGCCGCAAGAGATCGACAGAAAAGTTATGCCGATACACAACGCAGACCCCTAAAATTCCAAGTCGGGGATAGGGTTATGCTAAAAGTATCCCCTTGTAAAGGCTTAATACGATTCGGTAAACGAGGAAAACTAAACCCAAGATACATCGGACCATTCAAAATCCTAGCCAGGGTTGGTCCAGTGGCGTACATACTTGAGCTTCCATCAGAACTCAGTAGTGTACACCCCACTTTTCATGTATCTAATCTAAAGAAATGCTTATCAGATGAATCACTCGTTATTCCACTCGATGAAATCCAACTCAATGACGATCTTCAATTCATCGAGGAACCAGTAGAAATCATGGGCCGGGAGGTCAAACAACTCAAACAAAGCCAAATTCCAATTGTCAAAGTTCGTTAAAACTCACGACGTGGTCCATAATACACATGGGAACGAGAGGACCAGATACGTCAAAAATACCCACATCTTTTTACCAACAATGCTTCTACACACAACGCAAATTGATCTCCGGGACGGAGCTTTCTTAAGGGGTGGAGACTGTAACAATTCGCATTTCAGGTTAATTTCTATTTCCGAATATTTACTATTCACTTTCACTATTCACTCCCGAAATTTTTATTTCACATTCTTGTGAGTTAAATTATTTCTATGACAAAGTGAAAGTTTGACGCTCGTCTGGTCATTTTTGCAAAATTTATTAAGAAACTATACGTTTGATTTAAACGCCATTTAAACATCCTGCGCATAACGAAAACTGTGAAGGATTATACAAACACTTGGGATGTGAATCTTAATAATGTGTTTGAGATATTTATGAATGAATGTGCTTTAGTGTGCGGAATCTACTATAACACACTTAAAAGAACACAAAGGTGATGAATATGTAAACATGAGTTATAATGAACAATGAACACAACTTTAGTAACACAAAACGATTCAATATTATTGATGAAATAATACGGATGATCTAACTATCACCAGGATTACAAAGTAACCTTGAATCTTTGGTTTGTTAAGGATTTGTGAATTAGTAACTAAGTTACTAGAGTGATGTTCTGTTTTGGTTATGCTTAGGTTATGAGTTGGAAAAAGCTTACAACAAAGGTGGTGACTAAGGGATCCTTTTATAGGATAAGGACCCCTTATTACAAGTTGTCAAGTTGTTGAATATAATAAGATACTTGGACTTTCTAGCCTACAATTAAATACAACTGCCAATGTAAACTACTCTGTATATTCTTCTGCACAAACATGGAAGACTGAACTACTTCTACATAACGTATTACATTGTACAAAGACTAATAATACAACAAATATCTACAAATAAATATCTATCAACTTGATCATTAACTTGGCAGGACCTTTATCAACTAGCAGTACCTTCTCACCCAGAAGGTACTGTTAGTACATCTTCAACATCTTCAATATCAACTAGCAGGCTCAATACTTTATCCAGCAGGCTCTTTGACTTGAACATTTTATTCCCAACAATCCTCCCCTAAACTTGTTATTTCCTTTAAAATACACAAGTTTCTTTTGAATAAAATACATACCTTGAGGATCTGAGGGAACTCTTCCAAAACCTTTACACTCTGTTCTTCTTTTTTCTTTCACATTGCTCAAATATGCTCCTCAGCAAACTTTGAACAACTTCTGAATTTTCTTCATCTTTATCACATCTTAATCTCTTGGAGATCATGGTTGTAAGAACTTCATAACTAAGTGGATACTCTTTCTCAGCCAACATAAAGAGTTCAATCCCACTTTGTGTTAAAAGATGATGAATATTGCTAAGGCTTAGAAATTCCCATGTGGTTGAAGGATCATGATATGGAAACTTTACAATGAACATCTTTAGGATTAGGATCATACATCCTATTGAATTCTACCCATAGTTCCTGTTCCTTAACATCAGTGCTAGAATTTATGTCTAGCCTAATTTGAACTAGATTCCACAATTCTTCTAAGTAAGCTCTATCACATGCTCTAATCAGATTTTCAAAATTCTTGAAGATAGCAGTTTGTCCCCCAACCCTAATTATTTTCCATGACTTTCTTGATCTATCATGGTGAATTTCCGAATCAATAATAGGGTGTCTAGACCTAATTGGATCAGCATGTATAATTGTTGGCAAAGTAATTAACATTTTACTTACTTGCTCTAAATCCAATTTTGCTTCTTTCTTCCGTTGAGCATCTTTCTTTTTCATTGAAGGCTTTGCATCAGATGGGATCTTGTAGTAAACACTCTTGTAGGCATTTAGATACAGGAAGTATATTTCATCAGCAGATTTCTTTTTCAGTTGATATTCAGTCCAATTGGTTTGACCTCTTAGAAATCTCTTCATAAAAGTCACTTGATCTTTCTGAGATGTGCCCACCTTAAAACCTCTTCTCTGGCTTTCCTGCATCTTTTCAAAAATATCAGCTAGAGCTGCTTCTTTATACTTTTTGTTGATAAAAGATTCAAGCTCTATTGTCTTCTCTTCAGAATTAAGATTCTTGTCATCTACAATTATTGCTGCTTGACCTCTCACAATTGAATCATTAGCAATAATCCATTGCATCTGTGCATCAAAGGTTTCTTGAGCAACTTGAGTGTCAAGAAGAGTCTGAGCAGCATCTTTTTGCTCTTGCATTTCTGCAAGCAGTCTTGAAGCTTCAAATGCTTTCTGCACTTCTTCTTCATGAAGTCTTTTGGAGACTTCCTCATCTAGAGCCATCTGTACTTGCTCTGTTCTCTTCAACTTTTTGGGCTTTGGTTCATCTTCAACCATAATGCTCTTGCCCTTATCTTTTGGAGTTGGTTCTTGAGATGGAGCAGTAGATTGCTCATCAGCAATAAATAACCTCCCTTGAACAAATAACCTCCCCTGAGGCTCTGAGTCCCTCTTTCTTTTGTACACATGATCAGCAGTACCTTTGTAGTCCATAGCCAAAAGCCTCTCAATCCTAGCAGGCTCTTTTGAACTAGCAGGCTCTTGCTCTGCACCAGCAGGCTCTTCATCATAAACCTGAGTTCCTTCATGAAAATCAAATTGAGCCTCCTCTTCATCTTCTGAGCTACCCATCCTCCCCTTTTTGGAAGAGTGACCCAGACCTTCAGTATCTGATCTTGAAGAACTAGATAAAACAACCTTTGAAGATCTTTTACCCTTTAGCTTCTTTACTTCATTCTCCAATTTCTTTACCCTCTTAACTAACTTGATGTTGATCTCAGAAAATTTTATGTTCTGACTTTTAAGAGCATCTTCCAAGAGCTTCACCTTTTCCTTTAGTTCTTTCACTGTCTGAGAATCCAGACTTTGTTGTTGAGGTGATTGGGATGGTGATACATGAGGTGATGGTGTTGGTGGTGTTGCAGATGGTACTGGTGTAGGGATTGGTGATGTTAGATGAGTTGGTGAGATGTAACCAGGTGAAGAACTTGATGATGGTGATTCGGATGATGGTGTTGGTTCTTCAGCATGTTGTGGTAACATTTCATCAAAAAGTGGTATTTCTTCCCCATTGAAACCAATTCTCATGTTTGAAAATACTTTGTGAGAAAGTTTTGGTGTTTCATAAAGTGAGTGTGGGGGAAGTAACAAATGTTTTGATTTTGAAATGATGCATGAAATAAATCTTGGATACATCAAAAACTTTGTTTGGCTATCCACATTTTTAGCCAATCCTTCAAAAATATGTTTGGAAAAATTGAATTTTCTGTTTGTTGCCAAGCAGATGAGAGCAGAAGCCATGTTTCCACTAAATTGCTCCCAAGAGGTTTTCTTTTGGCTCAAACAATGAAGGATTTTATGGATTAAAAATCTCCATTGTGGAGTAAAATGCTTTTTAAGAAAGGTGAGTTTTGTAGAATCAGCATTATACCCCATTCTTTCCAAATTTTCAAAAATTTCAGTATCAGGCAATTGACTAATACCATCTGAATCATCCAAATGAAGATGTCTTCTTATGGATGACTCAGTAAGAGTCAAAGTTTTGCCATCCACTTTGGCTTTAATCCTTTGATCCCCATTTTCAGAAGTTTTAACTTTAGCTGATTGCCAAAATTGTAAAATTTGAGATTCATAAATAGTGGGATTAACAAGTAAAGCAAACCTGATATAAGAGTCATTTAAAAAATCCACTATTTGATGAAAAGAGGCATTATCCTCAGATTTTTCCAAAAATGCTAACTGATTGTGACGTTTAACAAAAGCTAGAACAGCCATTGTGAAAATTTATGAAAATTTTGATTATGATGGTGGGATTTGTTGGTGGTACTGGTAGAAGATGAAAGATTAGAGTTAATTGTGATAAGGACTGATGAAAGATATTATGAGAGTTGTTCTTTTAACCGGCAATAAGAAAATGTATATGATGAACTCAAATAAGTACATTTTATTACTATCATTTATCCTATTAATTTGACTTGTTTTACTATATTATGTATGAGGATTGATACTTAATCGTTTACTTTTGTAATTCTCAGGTAAAAACAAGCATTTGGTGAAACTGAACGATTTTGGACTAATAATGGAGCAAAACGTGCATAAAGTGAAAGTCTACTGACATGGACAAGATCAAGTCAATTGTGCTCCAGATGCGCCGCATCTCACTCTCGACATGCGCCGCATCTCTATCAAGATATCACCAGATACGATCCAAGATACAAGAGGACATGCGCCGCATCTAATCAAGGGTTACGCCGCATCTTCTGGCGGTGTACGAATATTCCTGAATATTATAATCTTGGACCCCACGCGAAGTTAAGTACATGCGCCGCATCTACTTAGTAGATGCGCCGCATCTTCCCTCAGACAGAAACTATAAATACCCCGTAGACCAGACGAATTAAAAAGTTCGGAAAACCCTAAAACCGAAGACCAAACAGGAGGAACAAAGGACGAATTCAGCCAAGGAGGCAGCACAAGACACACCCAAATCAAAGATACAAGAGCTGTAAGAAGGTGCTGCATGTGTTTAATTCATTAAGTAGTTTTGTTTTATTGTGTTAGCAAACTTTAATTCATCAGGATTGGTGGCTTGTGTAATGTGACAACGAAAGATTGCACTCCCTTTAATACTTGCTTTCCCATCAATTAAAGTTTATATGATGATGTCTTTGGTTACTACTTATTAGTGCATTGATAACCTCTGTGTTTATTAGTGGCTTGCGGGCATTTGACTGCGGGACATAATGTGGCTCCCACGGTTGTTTCTAAATTGATCACTTAGGAATAACTTTTAGACATAAGTAATCATTAAGGGTTTACTCGCCGATAAGATTAGGACCAACGAGAAAGGGTTAACTACATACACTTCATATAAAGCTATCAATAAAACAAGTGATAATCTACTTAATCATAAGGACAGCCCTCTTATTGTCTCAAGTATTTATCTGTGTACGTGTGTGCTACTTGCTGATTCGTGCCTATTGGTTTATTTTATTATTTAATTGCAACAAAACCGTGCCAGTCTCTCAGGCTGAAACCCCCTTGCGTTAGGATATTAAAATACTGATTAGAATAACGAGATAATACGTTCCACTCTTAGTGATCGACACTCTACTTACCGTTATCTTCATACTGACCGGGTACACTGCTCGTTAAGTGTGTGTGTTATTGATAAGTCGGCTAAATATAAATTTAAAACTTGAGTAGGCATTAAAACTGCTAAACCGCAACGACACATCACGCGCATCAAGTTTTTAGCGCCGCTGCCGGGGAGTGAATTGTTATTATCTGTTAATTTGATTAGTATTTTAATTAGGTTTTTCTTTTTTTTAGATTAACTGCATCATTGTACTATTTTGCATATTTGTTGTATTGTGTGTTAATTGTTTTCTTTTATTTTTGTGTGTTTATTTTCGTTTGTGTGTTTAATTTTTGTTTTTATTTTTCGTATTTTTCTGTTCTGCTATCGTTGTACTGTGCTAAATCAAACGATACGGCGCATCTGATCTCTCAGATACGGCGTATTGCGTTTAATTTTTTTTTAATACAACGCGTTTAATTAATTCGATACGACGCATCTTTTCCCCAAGATACAGCGTATCTGTTTTTAATAAGAAAATTTTTCTAAGCGATAAAGTAATACGACGCATCTGCTTTTGCAGATACGGCGTATCTGTTTTTAATAAAAAATTTTTTCTAAACGTTAACGCCATACGACGCATCTGCTTCCGCAGATACGGCGTATCTATTATTTTAATTAAAAACAGTTTGCGAATTATTAAACAGATACGGCGTATCGATCTCTGTCGATACGGCGCATCTTTCTGAATCAAAAATCTTTTATTTTTAAACGTAACGAAAATACGGCGCATTAACTTTCGTTAATACGACGCATTTAATTTTAATTAGATAAGTTGATTTTTGATTAATTAATTCGATACGGCGCATTCTTAAATTTTAAAGCGGCGTATCTATTTTCTGAATAAAGTCTGATTAAATTTTAACGTATTAAGATACGGCGTATCCAACTTTTTGGATACGGCGCATCGTCTGCAGATATCAGCTATTTTTATTCTTATATCCGTTTCTATATTCATTAAATTCTCTTCTAGCGAACAAATCCTACTGATGATTTTACTTTGGATGACAGATTTTGCTATGGAAGACATGTCAGTTAACGGATATCTTGCTAAGGAAAGCTTGTTTTCAGATTCATTCAATGTACTCAGGATCGATGCAGATTTATTCTCTTGGGAGACTCCTCTTGAAGCTGCTTTTAAGGAATTCATGCGTTTATGCAACATTGACAAAGAGGTGTTCTCTTATGATGTATTTGTGAGGTATACTGGAGAAGAATTGTCGCTCTTATGGCCTAGCATTGAAGCCGAAGGATTGAACTGGACTACTATCGAAGAAGATGATGGGAAATTCTATCTTGCATACATGGACTCAAGCAACAACAGCTGTGGTGGAGGCAATGCCCGAATCTCTTACATGCCTTATTCCGAACAGTACTGGGGATTGAATGAGAAATATCAGGATAATGACATGAATTATGCTTTGGCGGAGTTACTATTTCATGGCAGGTTGGTAAGATTGATAGACCTCTCCCTCAATGATTGGCTAGAACTCAAATATGGTAGTCCGGAATTTGCCCCTACAAATGAAGTCAAGGAGATTATGACTTCATGGTTGACTCGGAGTTTTAAGAAGCAATTTAACGAGTTCATGGAGATAAAAAAGAGTATGATTGGAAAGGTTTGCTTTGACGTTAACCATGACCCTAACGATGTTGATTTTTCAGAATGGTTGGCTAGTAAGTTTAATAACCATAAGAGCATGGATCGTGCTACTAAGGATGCATTATGGGTATATTGGATGAGAGGAGAAGATGAAGAAGTAGAAAGCGATTATGGGTCGTCACTTCATGATTCAACAATCAATGAGGGCATTGAAGAACTTTTCAGAATTGACATTGATGTGTTCGATTATGAGACACCCCTGTGCAAGCAGTTCAAGGAATTTAACTACCTTCTTCAAGTCGGTGATGATGTGCTTACTGGAGATCTACCAGGATTTAAGACTTATGACGATTTCAAAAACACCTGGTACTATGAATGGAATGACCAAGTACCATGGGTTTGGGATAAACCATGGGAATTTGAGCACATTAATCACACCTGTACACCCTTCGTTTTCAAGGACGGGAGTAGTGTTTGGCCGACCTGCGATTATAAAAGTGACGGAACCTGTAATGGGGGAAGTATAATTGGGATGAAACGAGTTGGAAACGATGTAACCTTTGAAGATTATGAGTGGTACGATAATATTGAAGACTGCCCACAAAAGGCGGAGGCTTTACAAGAAAAGGGCAGAATTGAACGCTTGAAAGAACTTAAGGGGACATCGGATACTACTTTCTGGGAATGGGTGCATAAACAGTTTGATGATTTCACGAAGCTTAGTCGACGGTTACAATATGATTTGGAAAGAGAATGGGAGGCGATTCAAGACGATAAGTCATTAATTGAAGAACTAGATGATTATTTGATTAAGGATCCTTATTTTAAGTTTGTTGATAAAGACGAGGAAGAGTTCACCAAAAGAAAGTGTCAACTACTTGGGATTCCTTACAAGGAGCCACCCATGATTATTTCTGAAAAGTTTAAAATCATCAAATATTCTTTGAGTCCTAATGAAGAATATACTGCGGTGAAGACAAAGAGTTATACTAGATTAAGTCGAACGGAAGAAAACATCGCAGAGATATACGGGAAAATCTTTCGGATGAAGGACGAAGGATGGACCGTGACAAGGACTTATTGCTGAGCTGAACGTGAGTCTAACTTGAAGACTCTGGAATAAAGACAAGTGCTTACCGGGAGACAACCCGGATTTATCTTTTATTATTCTGTTTTCTGTGTCGAGTCAGTCCAGGCCGCATGAGGATACGGCGCATCTCAATTCTGAGATGCGACGCATCTCCTGCAATGGTCATATCTTATTTTTCTGCATTTTTATTTTCGACTTTTAAACTATTTATCAGTTTATTTTTAATGCGGCGCATCCCTGGTTAAGGATGCGGCGCATCTTTATTCTGATCCGTATTTATTCCAGGCTCGATACGGCGTATCTTCTTCAATAAGATACGGCGCATCGACTGACCTGATGATTTTCAGTTTTAATTTTTAAGTTTTATTTTTCCTAACTACTAATGTGTTATGCAAGTTTGAACCTTTCTTATCTTAGGTGTGTTTTAAAGTGTTGGTGGTATTATAGTTTCCTGGATTTCCTGTGGATACATCAAGTATGAAGCTTTAACGTTCTAATCCACAAGAAGTTGATTTTTGCTCTTATACTAATGGAGGATCATACCGAGCAAATCTCAGGGGAGTTTTCCTGTTCTAATTCTTTTATTTTCCAGTTTTTAACCTTTTATACAAACAACGAGGACGTTGTTTAACTTAAGTGGGGGGATTGGAGAATTAGAACACTTAACAATTACTTGTCCTAAACTTTTTCAAAAATTATGCTTAAAATGTGCTTAATATATCAAACTTAAAAATTTTTTAGCATGTTTTTGTTTAAGATCTAAGTTGCATAACTGCACACATGACGTTATTTTCAAAAATTGTGATTTTTCAAAATTCACAAATCTATGAGTGTGCCGGTGACTTGTAAACTTTAGAACTTGGCTTGTATACTATTCGAGACCACCATAATGAGTATTATTTATATAATTGGAATGACTTGTCTAAATTGGTAAATTTCTAGGATTACACCCAAATAGCCTTTATATGTTATGTGTTATTAGCTAACTACACTGGTTAGTTAACCCCCGTATAAACCCTTTTGTTACTCTCATTTTTAGAGTAAGATACCCCTAGAAAACACTCAGAGCCATTCCTTTCGTTTCTTAC
The DNA here is from genome assembly GCA_021014915.2 of Artemisia tridentata subsp. tridentata. NCBI lineage: Eukaryota > Viridiplantae > Streptophyta > Magnoliopsida > Asterales > Asteraceae > Artemisia > Artemisia tridentata. Next base: position 201,435,397 of record CP139503.1, read on the forward strand.
ACCTATGTTTAAAATGTTTCGTTACACCCTTACACCTTAGCCTACCCTGTAGATTAGAATCCGTGGTTGGTTAATTGCTATAGGCAAAGTGTGTTTCCTTACATTACCTGTGTTCGTGTGCGTAATTCATTATCTTTGGTTAGGTCGGGAAATTGCACAATGCAATTGGAGTGAAAGTAAATATTGTATATTTTGGAGTTTATTTTTCGTGTGTTTACTACTTTCACTATTACCGTTATTTCTGAAAGTATGAAAAGTATGAATAAAAATTATCCGGAAAGAAAGTTATAGTGATGTGGTAAAATTTTACACATCTTTGTTTATGTTTAAAAAAAAAAAAAAAAAAAAAAAAAAAAAAAATCGAAAAAATAAGAAAAGAAAAAGAAAGAAAGAAAAGTTGGAAGTTAGTTTTAACCAACTTATGTAAAGTTATGTAAGTGGTTGATATCACCACTATTTGTTGTACTATATCTATGGATTGAATGGGAATTGGCAGTTATGGGAACGCCAATTAAGGTTTATTCTTTGATTAAGACCTTGTTGAGTATAATTCGTGTCTACCTAAAGCGTGTGTTTCAAGTGTTAAAGCGTGAGTTATTCGATGATATGAGTCTTGTTCATGGGATGGTTGGGATAGTGATTAACCACACTTAGGATTTTAATTTATTTGTTTTGTTTATTTTTCATTTTACACCAGTTTATATCCCAAACGTTATCCATACCCTTTATTGTTCTTTATCCAACCAAACCTTTGATTTATTGAGATTAGGGATTTGAGCAATCTTAAGTATCGTAGTCATGGATTCGGCTATGTATTTATGATTTTGTCGCCCTTTTTGATATATTATTATTGGTGAAGTTTGGACCTATCTTTAGCCTATTCGAGTTAAGGATTTGAGCAATTGCAAGTATCGTGTTCGTGGATTCGATCATGTATTTGTGATTTTGTCGCCTTTTCTGGAATTTGAGATCGATAGTGATTAAGAATAATTAACCCTTAAGCTTAAAAACCCTTTTTACCGCTTTAGACTTGTTATTCCTTAGCTTTAGTGGTGGAGATGTGTATACTTGCCAAGCTTATGATAGAATATTCGTCGCGACTGGACAGTTAAACGATTAGATTTGCTTTTATCGAATTATTTTATTTTACTTCTAATTCGTTAAGTGTTTAGTTGTGTGATTATGAATTAAACGAATACATGCTTAAATATAAAAATAAATCCTAACATCTTTTAGGATACATTTTCATAAGAGAAATTCTAAGGTTTACTTGGGGACAAGTAAAGTTCAAGTGGGGGGATATTTGATGAACTCAAATAAGTACATTTTATTACTATCATTTATCCTATTAATTTGACTTGTTTTACTATATTATGTATGAGGATTGATACTTAATCGTTTACTTTTGTAATTCTCAGGTAAAAACAAGCATTTGGTGAAACTTAACGATTTTGGACTAATAATGGAGCAAAACGTGCATAAAGTGAAAGTCTACTGACATGGACAAGATCAAGTCAATTCTGCTCCAGATGCGCCGCATCTCACTCTCGACATGCGCCGCATCTCTATCAAGATATCACCAGATACGATCCAAGATACAAGAGGACATGCGCCGCATCTAATCAAGGGTTACGCCGCATCTTCTGGCGGTGTACGAATATTCCTGAATATTATAATCTTGGACCCCACGCGAAGTTAAGTACATGCGCCGCATCTACTTAGTAGATGCGCCGCATCTTCCCTCAGACAGAAACTATAAATACCCCGTAGACCAGACGAATTAAAAAGTTCGGAAAACCCTAAAACCGAAGACCAAACAGGAGGAACAAAGGACGAATTCAGCCAAGGAGGCAGCACAAGACACACCCAAATCAAAGATACAAGAGCTGTAAGAAGGTGATGCATGTGTTTAATTCATTAAGTAGTTTTGTTTTATTGTGTTAGCAAACTTTAATTCATCAGGATTGGTGGCTTGTGTAATGTGACAACGAAAGATTGCACTCCCTTTAATACTTGCTTTCCCATCAATTAAAGTTTATATGATGATGTCTTTGGTTACTACTTATTAGTGCATTGATAACCTCTGTGTTTATTAGTGGCTTGCGGGCATTTGACTGCGGGACATAATGTGGCTCCCACGGTTGTTTCTAAATTGATCACTTAGGAATAACTTTTAGACATAAGTAATCATTAAGGGTTTACTCGCCGATAAGATTAGGACCAACGAGAAAGGGTTAACTACATACACTTCATATAAAGCTATCAATAAAACAAGTGATAATCTACTTAATCATAAGGACAGCCCTCTTATTGTCTCAAGTATTTATCTGTGTACGTGTGTGCTACTTGCTGATTCGTGCCTATTGGTTTATTTTATTTTTTAATTGCAACAAAACCGTGCCAGTCTCTCAGGCTGAAACCCCCTTGCGTTAGGATATTAAAATACTGATTAGAATAACGAGATAATACGTTCCACTCTTAGTGATCGACACTCTACTTACCGTTATCTTCATACTGACCGGGTACACTGCTCGTTAAGTGTGTGTGTTATTGATAAGTCGGCTAAATATAAATTTAAAACTTGAGTAGGCATTAAAACTGCTAAACCGCAACGACACATCACGCGCATCAGTATAATAAGAAAATGAAAAGGCGGTTAAAAAGATCTTTTATCTAAGAAATATAATATAATATAACATCAGTAATTTACATAACTACCCCAACGGCTAATTGTAACTACCAGGCCCAACGGCTAGAATTTTATCTGACAGGCTCAACGGTTATCTAGCAGTACCATTTTACTCTAGCAGTACCAAAATTTGAACTACCAGTACCTTTGAAAGAAAATATTACTTGGCAGTCTCTTTGAAATTTTAGCAAAAATCCCTTATAGTTTTTAGCAAACTATCAGCTATCAACATATTTGAGTTGTCTTTACCAAAAGCCGTTTGCTTATGGACTAGTTAACTATTTACTGTTAAGTATGGTTAGTTAAATACCATATAGTTTTTGGTAAACTATCAACCATCAACGGATTTGATTTGTCTTTACCAAAAGCCGTTTGCTTATGGACTAGTTAACTATTTACTGTTAAGTATGGTTAGTTAAATACCATATAGTTTTTGGTAAACTATCAACCATCAACGGATTTGATGTGTCTTTACCAAAAGCCATTTGCTTATGGACTAGCCAGCTCTTAAGTTTGTAAAACTTGGTGAACTGAATACCAATTCCATGTTGACCTGAAAGATGGTGCAATTTCCTTGGATGGAGGAAATATAAGAGGCAATGATGCTGTGTATCTTGGATGCTTGGTTCAACAAGTGAAATCATCTATTAGCATGCCTTTGCATTGAAACTTTCCTTAATTTGATCTAGATAGAACTTTCTCCTTTAGGAATGCTTCATCCCTTCTGAATATTTGATCTATTCTTATCATTTTCAACCTCTGCATCATCTTGTATGCTCTTGTCTTTTTCTTTCATAAATTTGTTTTTCTTCCATTCTGGGCTATTATTTCCTCCCCTGAGATTGTTACCTCCCCTGAGATTTAAATAACCTATATTTCTCTTTTTGTTTGGAAGATCTCTTGTTTTGTTATCAACCTGAAATTTGTTAGTTGCAAACCAAAAGAACAAAGTGCAAAGCACTTGTTTTATAGCATTGTAAACATTTAATCATCAGGATGAACAAAACATAGCAAATTTTATACTAGCAGGACCAATTATGAACTGACAGGACCTTTTGACTAACTAGCAGTACCATGTTTAAAAGCCAATACCAGTTATTTTATGTACAAAAACACATGTTTTTCAAAGATTTATCATTCCAATACCTCCTACTAGGTATTTGAATCTACCTAAATCAAAAGCTTTTGTGAGAAGGTCTGCAAAATTCTTTTCAGAATCTATTTTGACAACTTGTATTAACCTTTTCTCATTGCAATCCCTTATGAAATGGTGTCTGATTTCAATGTGTTTTGTTTTTGAATGTTGAACTGGATTTTTAATGATACATATAGTACTACTATTGTCAATGTAAATAATGGTGTTAAGAAAATTGTACCCATAGTCAAGCATTTGATTTTGGATCCAAAGAACTTGCCCACAACAACTTGCACCAGCAACATATTCTGCTTCAGTTGTAGAGTTGGCCACCATTGTTTGTTTCTTGCATTGCCAAGATATTAGTCTGCAACCAAGAAATTGACATCCACCAGTTGTGGATTTTCTGTCTAGGGCTGCACCAGCATAGTCACTATCAGAATAAGCCACCAAATCAAAAGATGATTCCCTTAGATACCAAAGACCCAACCTAGGTTGACCCTTGAGATATCTAAAGATTCTTTTGACTGCTGTGAGATGAGAAACTTTAGGATGTACTTGAAACCTTGCACATACACATACTGAGAACATGATATCTGGTCTTGATGATGTAAGGTACATCAAGGACCCAATCATTGATCTATAATTGTGCAAATCCACATCTTCACCCTCAGCATCTTTTAGTAACCCATTTTCTGAATCCATTGGTGTACTTGCAACCTTAGAATCAGCAAACTGAAATTTCCTTAGGATCTCTGCTACATACTTATCTTGGCTGATAAATATGCCTTCAGTTGATTGTTTCACTTGGAGACCCAGAAAGAAAGTAAGTTCCCCCATGGAACTCATTTCAAACTTACTATGCATAAGTTTTTCAAATTCTACACATAAGTCTTGGTTTGTGGATCCAAAGATAATGTCATCAACATAAATTTGCACCAGCAAGATGTCCTTCTTGGTTCTTTTGATGAACAAAGTTGGATCAATCTTGCCTCTTTGGAATCCATTTTCTAATAAATAGCAAGCCAATGTTGCATACCATGCCCTAGGAGCTTGGTGTAGACCATAAAGAGCCTTGGTAACCCTATACACCTTGTCTGGATACTCTACATCAATGAAGCCTGGAGGTTGAGAAACATACACCTCTTCTTCAATAGTACCATATAAGAAGGCACTCTTGACATCCATTTGGTAAACAGTGAAGCCTATGAAAGAAGCATAGGCCAAGAATAGCCTGATTGCTTCATGTCATGCAACTGGAGCAAAAACCTCTTCATAACCCACCCCTTCTTCTTGAGTATACCTTTGGGCTACCAATCTTGCTTTGTTTCTGATCACTATCCCCCTTTCATCTTTCTTGTTTCTGAACACCCATTTGGTTCTAATTGCCCAGTGACCTTTGGGCAAATCAACCAATTTCCAAACCTTCTGAAGCTTGAACTGAAGAAGTTCTTCTTGCATTGCTTCAACCCAACTTGCATCATCTAAGGCTTTGTTAATGTTTTTGGGTTCAGCTTGTGAAAGAAAACATGAAAACAGGCATATGTTGGCAACTTCTTGATTCTTTTCTTCATAAATAGATGAGATAAACCCTTCTTGGTCTGAAGTCAAGACCTGAGATCTTGTTCTAACACCAGAATCAATGCTACCAATCACATCATCAGTGGAGTGATCTTTGAGAATCCTTGTGTTGTGTGTTGTAGGAACTTCATAGGTAAATGGAAGATTGCCAATACCCACTTCTTCTGGTAAAGAATCATCTGTTTGAACATTTAATGGCTCAGCAGTACCAATTTGTGAACTGGCAGTACCATCTGGTGAACTAGCAGTACCATTGTCAATTTATACTACTTTCTTGATTCTCTTGACCTTGAGTTCCATGATCATCTTCAGTACCTTCATTTGTTGTATTTGAAGGTTCTTCATGACTTGAAGATAAATCCAATCCTTTCCAAATTGGCATCCAGATGTAATCTTGATCTTTAGGTGTTTCAACATTGTCTTCAAAACCTGCATTTTCATTAGTATTTCTACCTGTAACAGGCACATAATTCATAGATTCTGAAAGCCTATCAATGTCAAACATCCAATCTGGCCTAATGCCTTTCACATTTGTTAGTTTCTCTTGAAACTCTATATGGAGATTTTCTTCCACTAGCCTAGTGCAACTATTATGCACTCTATAGGCCTTACTTTGCAAAGAATACCCTATCAAATAGCCTTCATCAGCTTTTCCTTCAAACTTGCCTAAATGATCTTTGGTATTGAGAATAGTGACATGACATCCAAAAGGTCTCATAAAACTTAAAGATGGTGTTCTACCAAAGAAAAGTTCATAAGGTGTCTTTTTATGTGGTTTAATCACAAGAACCCTGTTCTGCACATAACAAGCAGTACCTACTGCTTCAGCCCAAAATGAAATAGGCAACTTAGAGTCTACTAACATTGTTCTAGCAGCCTCTATAAGTGTTCTATTTTTCCTTTCTGCTACTCCATTTTGCTGTGGGGTTCTAGCTACACTAAATTCTCTTTTTATTCCTTTTTCTTTGCAAAAGTCATCCATAACCCTATTCTTGAACTCTGTCCCATTGTCACATCTGATTACTTTTACTTTCTTATCAGTTTGGTTTTCTACCTCACTTATATAAGACTTAAGTGTTTCACTAGTTTCATGCTTAGATCTTAAAAAGAAAACCCAAGAAAATCTGCTGTAATCATCAGTAACTACAAGACAATATCTTTTACCATTCAAGCTACTCACATTAGTAGGACCAAAAAGATCCATATGAAGCATATACAAAGCTTGAGAAATTGAGTTATGGGTCTTGGGCTTACAAGAAGCTCTATGTTGTTTGCCTTTAAGACAATCAACACAGGTTTGGTCATTTTGAAAAATCTTTTTGGGTAAACCTCTAACCAAATCATATTTTGCAATTGTATTGATTGTTTTAAAGTTTACATGACCAAGCCTTCTATGCCAAAGCATAGATTCATCCAATGAGGCTTTTGCTACTAGACAAGTTAAACTCTCCTTAGGATCAATGTTCTTTAAATCAACACTGTACATATTGTTCCTTTTTGGGATTTTATGAAGAATCTGACTTTCATCAGGCATTTTAAAATCAGAAGAAAGAACCATACATTCATTGTCAGTAAATAGAACATTGTTCTTTTTGTCACACATTTGTGAGACACTAAGGAGATTAAACTGTAGTTCTTTCACAAAGTACACATTTTCAAAATCTAATTTACTGGTTTTGGTAGTACCTTTACCAGTAATCTTTCCTTTGATTCCTCCCCCAAAGGTAACATATCCTCCATCAATTGTTTTGAAGTCTGTGAGGTAAGACATGTTGCCTGTCATGTGCCTTGAACATCCACTATCTACATATCCTTGATCACCAATATCAGTTGAATGTTCCTGCACATATATAGACATATTAGTTTCCTTGGGGTACCCAAGCCATGACTGACTTGGGTTTGCCTCTTGCATCATTGAAATCAAACCTCTTTAGGATTGTTGATGCACCTTTTGATTGGAGTGGTTTCCATATCCAACATACTGAGGACTTAACAGCATTTTCCCTTTTAATCCATTTTGTGGTCTTTGGTCTATCAGTACCAATTTTGGCAGTACCATTTGGTCTAGCAGGACCTTTTGGTTTTGGTCTCCAATCTTGTGTTTTGACCACAGATTTCTTTTCAATTGGACTTTTCACAACTTTTGGTGCATATTTGAAAGTGTTTCTTGCACCCTTATCAGTTGGTTTTGAAATAACAGGCTTATTTTGTCTAATAGTATGATTAACTTTTGATGTGTTAGACTTGACAAAACTTTTTCTGGGGTTTGTTCCATTTGTTTTTGACCTTGTTGTACTCCCAGAAACCCAATTGTTACAATAAGCATGGGTATGATTAAAACTACCACAATAATAGCAAGCCTTATTGTACAAAACAAAATCATCACCAAGTTGGTGTGACTTAAGATTGTTCCAATTTCTTTGGCTACCTCTAGGTTTGCTATTACACCTAGCACAACTTTCAACTGTTTTTAGAACAGCTTTAGCCTTAGTCTTAATCTCTACTCTTTTAGGACTGATTGGTCCTACTTTGTTTCCTTTGATTGAAACAGTCTCTTCTTCATCATCATCAGATACCCAATCTTCAATAATTAGAACATCTGATTTCTTATAAGTGAGCACCTTTTTGTTAGAGAGTGAAGCATTCTTAGCACTCTCAAAAGGTTCACTTTTCTCTACAGGTTTCTCTAATGGTTTGTTGATGAATTCATGTAAACCTGATTCTGCAAGATCTATACCTTGGGGACAGGGGATTCCTCTGTAAGGAGGTGGACAAGTCTTGTATCCTATCCCAGATTTGATTCTCTTGTTCATCTGATTTTCAACTATGCTTCTAGTACAGTCAGAAGCAGTTTCCAATGTGGTAACAGTTAGTTGAATATTATTCTTGGCCAATGTCACTTTAGTACACTCAGTTCTTAACATTTTTATTTCTGCATCTTTCAAAAATATTTCTCTATTAAGAATGGCTTTTGCATCAGAAAAAGTGAGTTCATTTTCCCTAAAGTGAATTATTTGTTTTTCAAGTTTGGCCATACCACACTTATGATTTACTAGGTCTTGATGTGTTTTTCTTTGTTCTAATGTCAGTTCATCATAAAATTTTCTTAAAGTTTCTAATTCTTTAAAAACTTCACAATTATTAGAACATTTGGTAGTTTGTACCTCAGGAGTGGAGAAAGCCATTAAAGCCAATTCATCTGAAGTTGACTCTTCTTCACCCATAAAACTCCAATCAAAACCCATCCCATCAATAGCAACCATTGCTTTAGGCTCAGTGATTTCCACAGCCTTACTCTTGTTCTCAAAGCTTCCTTTCTTCTCAAAGCTTCCCTTGTTCTTGTTCTCAAACCCTCTTCCCTTATCATCCTGCTTCTTTGGTCTTCTACACTCTCTTGAGTAGTGACCCTTCATGTGGCAGTTGTAACACTCCACTTTGGACTTGTCATACCCAGCAGGCTCATTACCATCTATGACAATTTTCTTTCCAGTCCTCATCAGTAACTTCTTAGCCCTTATGCTCAGAAGTGAAAGTTGCCACTTTATGTCCATTTCTTCAAGATCATCATCATTGATCTCTTGAAGATCTTCAAAAGTTAATATGGACCCATTGTGTTGTGATGTCAGGAAGGCACACCCAATTGTTTCATCTAGAATGGTTTTGGTACTGCTAGAAGTACTGGCAGTACCAAAATTTGTGTTGGCAGTACCTTCTTCTCTACCATCTTTTTCTTCATCTACAACTTTTGAGGTGCTTGGAGATGATACAAAAGCCATATTTCCTGAGCTTGAACCAGTAGTCTTCTTCACTTCATGCTCTACTATTTTGAAGTTGTTGTAGAGATCATTAAGACTCATCTGATCAATATCTGGTTTGTTTTTCCAGACAATGACATGCATGGACCATTCAGAGGGTAAACTCCTAAGGAATTTGGAGTTTAAGTCCTCTTGAGTTATCAGTACTTCATGAATGGCTAACTGACTTGAAAGCTTTTGAAGTCTATTGAACATACTGTCCAAAGACTCATTTGTTGTGGCTGTAAAGTTTTCAAACTGATGTTTGAGGAGAGTTTTTTGAGTTTTCTTGGTGGCATCATTTCCACCAAATCTAGCCACAATAGCTTCAAAAAGGGTTTTAGCACATTTGTACTTGTTGAAGATCAAAAGCTGGTCATTTGGAATAGTCATGAGAAGCATACTCCTTGCTTTAAGATCATTTCTCTTTTGAACTCTTTCTTCTGCGCTTGTTGGGTTTACTTGCACATGTGTTACTAGTGCATCGTTTACTGTGGAAGTGGTGATTGAGGGTTTGAATGAGTTTCCTTCTTCAATAATCTCCCAAAGTGCATAGTCTTGCACTTGAAAGTATTGCTCTACCCTCAGTCTCCACATATCAAACTCATTTTGCTTGAGTAATGGAAGTTTAGCAGCAACATTGGTTTGAATGTGTTCAACATCCATTGTTCTTTTAAATCGTAAATATCAGCCTAGCTCTGATACCACTTGTGAAGGATTATACAAACACTTGGGATGTGAATCTTAATAATGTGTTTGAGATATTTATGAATGAATGTGCTTTAGTATGCGAAATCTACTATAACACACTTAAAAGAACACAAAGGTGATGAATATGTAAACGTGAGTTATAATGAACAATGAACACAACTTTAGTAACACAAAACGATTCAATATTATTGATAAAATAATACGGATGATCTAACTATCACCAGGATTACAAAGTAACCTTGAATCTTTGGTTTGTTAATGATTTGTGAATTAGTAACTAAGTTACTAGAGTGATGTTCTGTTTTGGTTATGCTTAGGTTATGAGTTGGAAAAAGCTTACAACAAAGGTGGTGACTAAGGGATCCTTTGTAACACCCCAACCCGACGAGGGTAGAGATGTCACAATAATGGTTTCATATCAGAACAAACACAAGCATATGACATAAATAATACAATTGATTTCAAATGGTTACAATGGAAAATCTAAAGATACAAGGTTACAATGAAGATACAATAATTACTAAGTCTGAATATAAGCTCTTCTAGTCATCTCTATTTATAAATATCTATCAAGGTCTTCTAAGTCCAAGGTACTCTCCACTCATACCCAGCTTCCAAACTAAAACCTGCCGCAGGAAAAGAAATGCGGCTGAGCTTCAGAAGCCCAGTGAACAGATATAAAGGTAACAAGCAGTAATAATGGGATAGCGAAGTAAGAGAAACAATGCAAGGTATAACAAGAGTTAGGAAAGAATAAAAAGGTTATGCAGATATATCAAGAGTAAGAAATAGTTACAGTAGATAAGAGTAAAAGGGAACAATAATCCCAACCCGAGCCCAAGTCAAATCAAGTCAGGTCAAGTATTAAGTCAAGTGTTAGGTCAAGTATGTATCCGGAGGGGTGACCTCGGGATACTAAGTACAAGGTTATAAGGTAAAGGGAAAAACAGTAATCCACTACGAGCCCAAGTCAAGTCAAGTCAAGAAATCAAGTAGCAAGGTGTACGGAGGGGAGTCCTCGGTACCAAGTACAATATGAGGGGATACCTCTAAGGGGTGGAGTCATGAGCTCCCAAGATGTGAAAGACGTGTATCGCACACACCATCAGTCACCAAGTATAACAAGTAATATAAACAAGTCAAGTCAAGTCAAGTCAAATCTAGGATGCATCCATACGCCCCGGGTGGCCAAAGTCTGCCTCTACATAACAAATCAAAACAAGTCAGGGACGGGACAGGTCATCACTCTCCTGCCCTAGAGTCATGCCATCGGTGCATCAATGACATGGACATGAAACCCTCATGCCTAGTTATGGCTCGTAATTTAAAACCATGGGTCAAGGGTCAAGTGTCAAGTATCCAGTATCAAGTTCAAGTTCCAAGTTCAAGTTGTTCAAGTTAAGTTTCCCAATTCAAGTGTTTCAAATTAAGTTTCCAATTCAAGTGTATCAAGGTTCAAGTCGAGTTTCCAATTCAAGTATATCAAGGTTCAAGTCAAGGTTCAAGACAAGAGATCATAGCAAAGGTTCAATTTAAAAGTTCATTTAAAAGAAATCCTTAATAATGGTTTTAGTAAAAATGATCTTTCAAAATAGTTTTCACAACAATGGTCTTTCAAAACAGTTTTTCATAAAGATAGTTCTTAAAAGTTAGTTTCATAAAACTTTAGTGGAATTACATTTAAAAGTGGTATCGCATCGTTTTAAAATAGCTTTTCTCAAAATATTTTCATATATAATTAAGAAAGTTTCCACATCCAGTTTTAATATCAAGTAAATCTTCTAGGTGTCCTAGGAAATTGAATATTCAGGTCAAAGGTGATGAACGAAGTATGTCAAGTATCAAGGGAACATGGCAAGGTTCAAAACAAGAAATCAAGGCAAGGGTTCAAAGCAAGGTTCAAATCAAGTGGATCATATCAAAGGTTCACAATACAAAAGGGAACATAGCAAGGTTCATAATATCAAGGGAAGCATAGCAAAGGTTCACAATATCAAGGGAAGCATAGCAAGGTTCAAGGGAAACAAGATAGAAAAGAGGAAGAGTTCATGAGAAACCTGTGAAAAGGTCAGAATATCTGTACCTTAACAAAATGCGCAACAAAAGCAAAAGAAACGAAAAGCAAACAGGAGATCACTCCTTCTTCACCCGATCTACAAATAATCATAATCGTACTAATAAGTTTCATAGAATCATAATGTTTCATTTTAGTTCTCTTAACATTTTAGGTAACTTCCTATTTTTAGTAACTTTCCAAAAATAGTAACTCTCCTTATTTAGAAACTTCAGTTATTAACATTCCCGTTTATCAAATCAAAGTACTAAAGATGACCAATTCTTCCCCTCTAAAACAAATTTTCGTCCTCGAAAATTGAAGTCGCAAAGTTAAACAAGGTCGTAGCAAGTCGCAAAAGATCATCACAAACATTCTCACGCCCGAGGAGGTTCTTCCAAAAAGATCTTCAGACCAAATAGTTTCTCATGACTCAAACCAAAACGAGGTGGGTTCAAATTTCTCAGAAGGAGGCAAAATAAGTTGATTTCTGATCAAAAGGTCCATGCAACATAAAATGGACGATAGGTGAATCTTCTAGAAAGTTCGTATGGAATACGAACAAGATTTCAAATCAAATTAACTGTTTCAACAGTAGAGAGCTCTACAAAGAGTTCAGGATTTATAACTGAGGTCAACGGAATGCAAAACGAGAGTCCAAAGTCATCCAGCTATCTAATGAACGAAAACAGAGTATACGCATAGGTAGAATGGACCTAAAGTCTCACTAAATCATGGATAAACCAACGGAGTTCAAATTCTAAACTTCTTAGGTACTCCCCAAGACATCCTATGGCCACAATGAGTGCACGTTATATGGTGTAAGTATTATCACGTTGATCAGGCGTCATAATACTAGCACCACATAATTATGCCTTCATGATGATCATACTTTATCTCGAGTCGTGAGCAAAACCACCTATCTTAATCCACCTAGTACCTCTATAGTCTCCAAGGTCAACAAGATCAAATGTCATAGTCAAGCGGAAAAACAAAATTATTCGCAAGTGTATCAAAACCCAGATTGCCTAGTAGAAGTGAGGTACGCCGTCACAAGCATCATATCATCCACAATTCGACAAAATATCTCAAAACAAAGCCATCACTGAAGATACGAAAAAAAAACACGAACTGAAATGCTTCTAGGGAACTTAAAAGGATCTTATTACAATATAACGAAACTTAAGAGGGTCAACGGGAATAAAAGTTAGTCGCCAATAACTTCGGCCTTCATAGAATCAACTCTTCCTAACATAGAGGGTCTGTTTCAAAATCCGCTCATTCAACACATCCAATCTCTTCAAGTCTGGTTAATCTGTCTTCGTCTGTCCAATAGTCTGGAAGTGAAACAAAATCGTGAACTTGCGCCTGGTTCATCAAGTCTCCTGCAGTTCTCCTTGGAATGTGATGGAGTAATGTGAATTCCCGGCACGATCTTTAAATCCCTTCATCATCCAGTCTGCTTCCGCTCTCAATTCATCTTAGTACAACCAAGATGAATAGGGAAGTTAGACTGCATGTCTTCATCAGCTCCAGGTTCGCCATCTTGACTAGATTTTCTTCTTCTGCATCGCCAACACTTCTGCCTTGTAAGGAATGTCTTCACTCTTCAGGGTAGCCGCCGTTGTTGTCAACTCCAGGTCGTGCAGTGAAGTAATTCTCCCGATATGATTCTAGTTATCTCAACAAATATCAACCTCCCAGAATGTACAAATGATCGTCAAATTTCTAACAAGGTGTAAAAATGATTTTCGTGCTCTTCCTCGTCTCCGAATGTACTATTAAGTCATACAATGACCATTTGCCCAAGTACTCACGAGAAAACATTATTTATCAAATTCACAAAACAGTCAGAGCTTTAGCTAATACTATTAGCGTCACTAACCGTCATAGCAGTCATTACGAATACGGAAAGTGATTCCAAGAATAACCTCAATTTATACTTTCATCTGAAGGAAACTTCGCGCTCTGAAATTGAACAGGTACATAGTCGTTTCAGGGTGGAGAAATAACGGTTCCTAACAGCTATACGGTTCAGCTTCCGGTAATCAATAAATATCCCCTGTCACCATCCTTCTTTATCGCGAACGAAACTGAAACACGCCCAGAAGATACACTTAAGCCAACTCATTTCCTGGTCTTCGGTTGCTGCTCTTCCCGGTTGCTCAAATCAAACTGGTATGATCTGAAAGACATCTTCGCTTGCTGGCTAGACAATCTCTCAGTATCATGTCAAATCCTACTTCACACTCCGGTGGAAAAACTTGGTGGTTCAAGCAAGGATCATATTCAGAAAACTCAGGGTGCGAAATAATTCTCAAGATAAGGTTCATTCACTGGTGTACGAAATGAGTTATAGGAAAACTTCATACCCGCGAAAATAACACACGAGTCTCCAGAGTAATAGCCAAAAGTTTAACAATCGGTAGTCATGGTAGGGAGTTCAAAATTGTTTCAAATGCTAAAGGTGAGACATAGGAGGATAGTTGTCAATATTTTGAATGCTCAATCAACCAATCCCTTATCAGAATAAAATCGAAGTTAACTATCCAAAGAAAAACAGATCAACAAAGCAAGTCTTATCATTCAAAAGTGAGAGGGAAACATTCTTATACCCGTGGTTAAACACCACAAGACTTCTCATAGGGACAGAGATGGTTAAGACGAACTCAAATAGCGTCGGAAGATTCATAGATGCTTATCAAAAGCAAGAGACAATTAATAGAATGTATCAAGCTCGTCATCGCCATGGAGATTCTCAGAATGCCCGAAGAGTCATCAAAATGATTAACAAAAGGATCAAAAGTCAGAGTCAGAATCTGAAGATAAGGATCAAATAGTGTCAGGCAATTATTATGCAATTCTCAATGCCTTCAAGATTTATTTAGGTTTCAAATTTTAGGTGGCGCAAAGCATAAACTTTCAATCTCCAAAAGTGATCTCAATAGGCTTTAACCAAAAGCAAGGCACGAATCAGAGTGATGCGGAAGCAATGATACTTAAACAAATGCCTTATAATCTACCCATTCCTCACTGGTCAAAACTTAAGTTCATATCAAGAAATCCTAAAGCAAGTTCAAGGTGTTCTCCTATGTTCTTACAGTGGAAGCCTAATGGTCCAAAATTCACAGGTCAAGCGTAAATGTATTACGAGTCGCAGCCTGTCGCTCTGATACCATAAATTGTAACACCCCAACCCGACGAGGGTAGAGATGTCACAATAATGGTTTCATATCAGAACAAACACAAGCATATGACATAAATAATACAATTGAATTTCAAATGGTTACAATGGAAAATCTAAAGATACAAGGTTACAATGAAGATACAATAATTACTAAGTCTGAATATAAGCTCTTCTAGTCATCTCTATTTATAAATAGCTATCAAGGTCTTCTAAGTCCAAGGTACTCTCCACTCATACCCAGCTTCCAAACTAAAACCTGCCGAAGGAAAAGAAATGCGGCTGAGCTTCAAAAGTCAAGTGAACAGATATAAAGGTAACAAGCAGTAATAATGGGATAGCGAAGTAAGAGAAACAATGCAAGGTATAACAAGAGTTAGGAAAGAATAAAAAGGTTATGCAGGTATATCAAGAGTAAGAATTAGTTACAGTAGATAAGAGTAAAAGGGAACAATAATCCCAACCCGAGCCCAAGTCAAATCAAGTCAGGTAAAGTATTAAGTCAAGTGTTAGGTCAAGTATGTATCCGGAGGGGTGACCTCGGGATACTAAGTACAAGGTTATAAGGTAAAGGGAAAAAACAGTAATCCACTACGAGCCCAAGTCAAGTCAAGTCAAGAAATCAAGTAGCAAGGTGTACGGAGGGGAGTCCTCGGTACCAAGTACAATATGAGGGGATCCCTCTAAGGGGTGGAGACATGAGCTCCCAAGATGTGAAAGACGTGTATAGCACACACCATCAGTCACCAAGTATAACAAGTAATATAAACAAGTCAAGTCAAGTCAAGTCAAATCTAGGATGCATCCATACGCCCCGGGTGGCCAAAGTCTGTCTCTACATAACAAATCAAAACAAGTCAGGGACGGGACAGGTCATCACTCTCCTGCCCTAGAGTCATGCCATCGGTGCATCAATGACATGGACATGAAACCCTCATTCCTAGTTATGGCTCGTAATCTCAAACTGTGGGTCAAGGGTCAAGTATCAAGTATCCAGTATCAAGTTCAAGTTCCAAGTTCAAGTTGTTCAAGTCAAGTTTCCCAATTCAAGTGGTTCAAATCAAGTTTCCAATTCAAGTGTATCAAGGTTCAAGTCGAGTTTCCAATTCAAGTATATCAAGGTTCAAGTCAAGGTTCAAGACAAGAGATCATAGCAAAGGTTCAATTTAAAAGTTCATTTAAAAGAAATCCTTAATAATGGTTTTAGTAAAAATGATCTTTCAAAATAGTTTTCACAACAATGGTCTTTCAAAACAGTTTTTCATAAAGATAGTTCTTAAAAGTTAGTTTCATAAAACTTTAGTGGAATTACATTTAAAAGTGGTATCGCATCGTTTTAAAATAGCTTTTCTCAAAATATTTTCATATATAATTAAGAAAGTTTCCACATCCAGTTTTAATATCAAGTAAATCTTCTAGGTGTCCAAGGAATTTGAATATTCAGGTCAAAGGTGATGAACGAAGTATGTCAAGTATCAAGGGAACATGGCAAGGTTCAAAACAAGAAATCAAGGCAAGGGTTCAAAGCAAGGTTCAAATCAAGTGGATCATATCAAAGGTTCATAATACAAGAGGGAAAATAGCAAGGTAAACAATATCAAGGGAAGCATAGCAAAGGTTCACAATATCAAGGGAAGCATAGCAAAGTTCAAGGGAAACAAGATAGAAAAGAGGAAGAGTTCATGAGAAACCTGTGAAAAGGTCAGAATACCTGTACCTTAACAAAATGCGCAACAAAAGCAAAAGAAACGAAAAGCAAACAGGAGATCACTCCTTCTTCACCCGATCTACAAATAATCATAATCGTACTAATAAGTTTCATAGAATCATAATGTTTCATTTTAGTTCTCTTAACATTTTAGGTAACTTCCTATTTTTAGTAACTTTCCAAAAATAGTAACTCTCCTTATTTAGAAACTTTAGTTATTAACATTCCTGTTTATCAAATCAAAGTACTAAAGATGACCATATTCGTAGTTTAAGGTTCATAATGTGGTTTTCATAAGTTTAGAGTTCCTACTATAGTTTTCATAATTTTAAGGTTCAATATGTAATTATTACATGTTTAGGGTCTAAAGTGACATTGTGTTAAGATTAGGCTATAAAGTGTAAATATATTCAAGTTACAGGTTTTTACAAGTTAAGTCCTTTAGTTTTAGCAAAATAACCATTTACACCCTTTAGTTTATAAAATAAACACATAACACTCTTTTAACAACTTTTACACTTCTCACAGATTTTACACTCAATTTAGTACTGTTTCCCCAGATTTTTAATCCTTATAAGAACTCAGAGATAAAATTCCCAAAAATTTATACAGGTGCCCAGATGTCTTAAGAATTTACCCTAATTTTTCCAGAATTTATTATTAAGTATAACTATAGTTTAAAAATCCTTTATTCCAAGTCGTCCAGATTATTGATAAATTTTAACATACGAAAAGTAAGCAGTTCAAAGCCCTATCAAGTAAATTTATAAAAATCTGAAAAAATTCCAAAAATTCACCTATATCGCAAATATTATCATTCTAAAATTTTAGATCATAACTCATTATAGATTTAAAATTAAAAATCATAAGCTACAGGTAAAGTTTCGTAACCCGAAATACAGTTTTGACATTCGATTTCATAAATTCGAAAAATGTGACTTACAGACCTCTAGAAATTATTAGGTTAATTTCTACAAAAAGCTATTTCGCTAAAATTATTTCTAGACTCAAAAACCACCCAAAAACACGTCCACATCAATTAGATACATTCGATTTAAGTCGTATAAATTTCCAGATCAGTAGCAGTTTATAATTTTATGGGATTACTTAGGGTTTTTTTCATTCTCTTTACTTATTCCATGATATAAAACGATTATAACAGAGGTATAGGTCGATTCTTTTGTGGTGTTAACATGAATACAACAACCGAAACAAAACAATAACAAAGGCCGATTATAAGAGGTTTCCAATTCATGATTTTATGTAACTATTGTTATGATTTTATGTGATCAAGAATTCAACAAGACAAACAAACCAATTCAAACAACAATGAGAGTCGAACAAGAGAAGAATGTATTGAACAAGGGTTTGATCACCACAGAAAATTCCCAGCCAAACACTTAGCCAATCACTCCCTTCGAATGGACTTTAGAACCCACGATCAAAGCACTACTATGATCTACTGTAGCACCATGATCGAACCACCAAAAGGAGGCCACAAAACTCCTATTTGCTGTTGCAACTGATCAACATGAGGGTAAAGAGAAGGAGCAGTCGTGACTTTGTGTGAAAGGAAAAATAGGGTTTTTGGTTTATTTGATGTTCGGTTATATCAAAGAAAAGGAATGCCGTGTCTTTTAGATGGGCCAAATAAGGTGTTATTGGACCTTCATATTGGGCTAATAAATCTTAATTATCTCTTCTTGTTTTCTAATTCTTTTGGGCCAAAAATGTTATGTTGGACACATGTTTGGATCGATTGAACAAGCTAGACACAAGGATTTTATTATTTTGCACATAACCTTATAATGTAAAGTTTTTATCGGTAGCTTAAATCATTACGTAACATAAGTCATAATCATTTTAGGTTAAGCATAATAAGTGTTGCTTATATGATATTCATATGTTCTCAAAATTTTAAATTTGAGGGCATTTTCGTCAGTTCAGATTATATTAACTTTGGGGTTTTACAATTCCTTTTATAGGATAAGGACCCCTTATTACAAGTTGTCAAGTTGTTGAATATAATAAGATACTTGAAATTTCTAGCCTTCAATTAAATACAGCTACCAATGTAAACTACTCTGTATATTCTTCTGCACAAACATGGAAGACTGAACTACTTCTACATAACGTATTACATTGTACAAAGACTAATAATACAACAAATATCTACAAATAAATATCTATCAACTTGATCATTAACTTGGCAGGACCTTTATCAACTAGCAGGACCTTCTCACCCAGAAGGTACTGTTAGTACATCTTCAACATCTTCAATATCAACTAGCAGGCTCAATACTTCATCCAGCAGGCTCTTTGACTTGAACATTTTATTCCCAACAAAAACCAACTGCGACAATTTTCCTCGCATTAGATTAATTTTTAGTACAGTCACAATCAATTAGGGAATTTTTGATAACTTAGTTAAAATGTTACCAAATAGACCCTGGTCTTACAGAACTAAACTTGCGTTTTAAGCAGTTTTACTTATCCGCAACCTTAGCCTATACCTGCACCATATTTTCTAAGGCATTTAGAAGTTTTATATTTTTGGAAAAGTAAACATATTTTTCCCTCCTCCTTTGACCAAAAATCATTCATTGATTTTATAAATCATTCCTTGATTTTTAACACTTACGGTTTTATGTCTAAAGGACATTTAACACCAACCGACACTAGACTAAGCCCAGTCTAGACATTATAGGCCATTTTAATTCATTATCGTCATATTGGAAAAGTGACATTTTAATTTTCTCAGTGTTACGCAACCTTCGTACGTTTTACGTTTAACGCATTTTAGACCCGCATTTCTAGCGTTATCAGCGTTTAAGCAACCCTATGGAACTTACCACTCATTTTATATTTTATTATGGAGTATAATGATAAGTTAAATCATTCCTACAAGTTTCGTATTTTTACGATACCCGGTTTTACGTTTCGTGACTTAACGGTTTACAGTTAGCGATTAACGGAACCAAAACTCACTCCGTAAGTAGGATAATATCAAAACTAACCAAGTCATCTATCCCTAGCCTTGCAAACTGCCTATAGGGGGGATTCATCCCTTGTGTGGCTTGATCTTATGCCTTGTACTCCTTAGATGATTACATGTGCCAAACTTCTCATGTAAGCTTTGAATAAGTCTTCCAAAGTAACCTCCTTAAGGCATCTTCCTAGGCACCTTCCTAACCTCCTCAAGACCCTATATAAACCCCCCTCCTCTCCCCATTTTGACACCCCATAACCAACAAACAAACACTTTCATTTGCTAGTTTACTTCCAAGTATTATCAAAGAATGCAAGTACTATATCAATCCAAAAACTCTTGTTAAGTTTTTATTGATCCAAAGCCTAGTTCTTCTTTCCTTTTGGTGATCCTCCATCCACACAAGAAGAGTTCTTGTAGAAGTCTTCAAGTGCTTTTCCAAGTAATCAAACAAGTAGGAAGCTAGTTCTTGATCAATCAAAGTCCTATCCTTGTTCTTAGTTTCCTTTCATTATAAAGCCAAAAGTTGTAAGAAACCCTAACACATTTTCTTGCTCAATATCATTTTCATGCTTGTTATGCTTCATTCATGCTATATGTGGTCTTTGTGTTATGTTCATTATGTATAAAAACCCTTAAAACAAGTTAAGAACACTATATGTTAACCTATGTTAAGTAATCAAGGAAACTAGAGACTTATATTAGGAAGCATGACAAAAATGGTATAAATGTGAGATTGTAAAAATTACCTACTGTAATAGAGGACTTCAAAAGGAAAACATAGCAATTTGAATCATCAAAAATGAGTACACGAGTCAAATGTTACGGCTAAAAGAAGTTAGCGAACCTAAAAACCCGAAACTGCCTAATAGCATTCTATTTGAAATCCGTATTTTTTAGAGGCCCTTCTGGTCCGTTTCATCAAAAAGTTAAAACATGAAAGTTGTCCGTAACGATGTTTTCGTTCAAGAATAAGAAGCTCGAACCCTGAAAACGCATAACGAGTGATATTTTTCTTCAAATTCTTAACAACCCCTTTTTAATACCTAAATGACCATGTATATATGTTATGGCTAAGTAAAACCAGGAGGTCTAATGACCTTAAAGCCGAGACCACAGCCACGGCTAAGGCCAAGGATGAGTCTCAAGACCATGGTAGCCATGACCAAAGCCACGGCAAGGCCACGGCTAAGACCTTAAGGCTTTTTAAGCCGAAAACATTAACTAGAGTTTTAGTTATAACATAACCAACCAATTTGGATCTACTCCATCAATAGACCATGAGATTTTGCAAGTAATATCACATCCATTCTAGGCTTAATAAACTTATAAAAATAACAATCTTCATTAAAAATAAACTTTCCTAAGTTTATTCAACTTTCGGACATGTAACTTTTAAAGATCAAAAACATATATTTTCTATCGAATACTACAACACTAGGGAGCTTCATGTGAGGGGTTTCATTTGGGTAAACGGATAGACGAGTTGCTAGATTTACGAATTAAAGTGTCCTAACTCCTCGAACGTTTACTGCATGACCTCTGAATTATGATGGCCCGAACGGTAGTACGAGATATACAAACTATACATGTTTCATAAACCATCTTTATACAACGACCTACACTACATACTAAGTACTACATCATGAACAATATGCAAGACATATATAGGCAAGTCTTCGTATTCTTAGACATTACTCCAAACTTAAGTCGCAACGTTCTATTGTAGGTTGCACTTAGAGGTTTCTCGGCTTATCCATCGAACTCATTAAAGCACTAGAACACCATCCAACTCAAGGTGAGTTCATAGCCCCACTTTCTATTACTTAATTGTTTTACAAACCCTTGGGGGGAATACATGCTATTTTAACCGAACACAATGCTTTGAAATTGTATGCTATCTGATTGTTTTATTATCACTAAGTACCATCATTGCCACTCAAAGACCCCATATCATGAACCATTTAATCACTAGGATAGTGAGCGCGAGTATTGTGAATAGGCCTATTAGGATTGACGAATCCCGTTTGTGTTGACCGGTTAGGCAAACAAACGCACTATATTTAAGACTTAGGTATGTCGGAAAAGTACCTACCGGGGTAAATCTGCCGATCGATATTGGTACACGTTAACGTATTGGTTGCATGAGCTTAGTGAATAATAATAGCCGTTTTCTTTTCCAACCATTAATGTGAGTCTATAGCTCACACTACAACTATATTGTGTTCAACTACATAACAAACTCTATGAATATCACTCAACCTTTGCGTTGACAGTTTTAAGCATGTATTTCAGGTGCATAATGATCAAGGATGGCACGGAGGGGCACGGACTCAATCAAGAAGGCTATAACTTATTTTATCATTCAAAAAGACATCAAAAGACTTTAGATTGATGTATTTTGTAAACATGGAACCTTTTGGGACCTATTTTGTAAACTCTGATATATTAATCTGAATGATAATTCCTTTTTAAAACGACTCAGTTAGAGATCGTTTTCTATTATTATGATTGTTGTGCCATCGAGTAACACCTAGTTTGAATTCCGCTGCATCATTGAATTGGGGGTGTTACATCATGCCACGCCTATACCACCAAAATATACACTAATCTCATTGTTTTTAGATAAGTATGAGATATCTTACAAATATCTAAATTTTTACTTACACCTCATTTATTCATTTTCTATACTTAGAAGAAGGTTGATACTTTTTCTTTTACTTCCAACAAACGAAACACAAACCATTTACACCATTTGATCTTGAATATTTAGCTAGTTACATGATAATTAGTTGAAGATTTATGATCTTTGCTTGATTTCCCATTTTATTCCATCACAAAATCACCATAAAACATCACCAAATCTCATCTTTTCCATGAGTTTTCTTGAAGTTAAACAAAGGTTTAGCAAGTGTTCTTACAAGTATTTTGGGTGGTTAGAACAAGATTAACAAGGGTTATTAACGTAAGGTTGAAATCAAGTGGTGAAAAGATTCAAGAGAAGTGTTAAAGACTAGAGGTGATTAGGTTTGATTTGTGTTGTAATTCTTGTTGATTTCCAACCAAATCATTGTAAGATTTATGTTTAGATTTCATGTATTTCTTTCTTTTGGTATATTTCATATCTTATACAAGTTGTATAAGTATTAAGACCTGATTGATGTTGTACATGAGGTTTGTAACATAAAAAGTAGCCTAATCAAACTCTAGGTATGACTTATGAAACTGGAAACTAGAACAACCCCAAAGAATGATTAAACTGATCATCTCAGTAAACTTTGAGGTTAAGGCAATAAGATAAGCCGGTAGAGTTATGTCTTTTGGTCATTTCTCCGAGTGGCGCACCTCATAACTCATCCCGATGAATAAACTAGAGCTAAAAAGGTAAAACATGTCAAAATCTGACTAACAGACGAGACAGTTCTGGCCGTTTCTGGAACTCGTCGTAGTTTTATGATATGAAGCTAAGACATAAACTTAAACGTAGGAAAAAGCCTCGCATCCTAAATTGTTGTAGAACTCAAGATATGGCCTTTCCCGCGGGACTGCAGAGTGCTGTCCATCTGCACTTAATATGGGTCATTACATGCTGAATTTTCTACAAATAGCATACTGATCTGATTTTAAAACGCGATTTTCACCCTTTTCTGGTCCGAACCACTAAAAGTGTAAAACATGAAAGTTGCTCAAAATGATGTTTTATACAAAAAACTCGTGGGCAAGTAAGCTGAAAATGAAAACCGAAGGCTATAGACCTTAAAAGTCAACTGGACCTGTTTTGACCCAAGATTGCCATGACCTAAGAACCTTTGTAGCATTTTGACCACTTGAGACCAAAACACAGCCAAGGATATTATTTCAAATAGCCAAGGATCATGTATTAAGGCCTTCTAGCCGAGACATAGCGATGGCTATGGCCTTGGTTGTTGTCTCAAGGTCGTGTGTCTAGCCGCACGGCTAGCTTGGGTTTGATGACCCGAAACTAGTCATTGAGACTTGTTCAATTAATTGACTCATTCTTCTTGACTCCGGCAACTTATAAAAATGACCATATCACATATTAACTACATGTATATCATGTCCTCAAAGTCACAACTTACACTTGATCCGCGAAATTATAATAACTAGTTCAACTAATAGTCTTTGACGAAACACGACAAAGGTTTTTATGCAACATTTGTCTCGTCAAATACTTTTCTTATAAATGATAAGTACTACAACACTAGGGAATTTCATAATCATAAGAGGCCTCTTCGGGGTGTCGTATCGACGAGTTGTGGATTTACGAATTAAAGTGTCCTGCCTCCTCATACGTTCACTACATAACCTCTAGATTTTGATAGCCCGAACGGTAGTACGATGTCATTTATAAAAGGCTAATAGCCAAACCATACTTTAAATATGCTTTACTCATTTACACAACATAAGATATATGTACAACATCTTAATCAAGTCAATGTCTTTACATATACTTGTACACTCATATCGTACATTATGCTAAGACACGATCACTATACTCTCGTAGGTTATTGTTAAAGATCGTGGTCTCGCCATACACTATCTGTTGTATTAAACTACTACTGATCACTATGGTGAGTTCATAGCCCCTACTTTTGTTTAACTGGTTTATAAACTACTTGGGGGAGATACATGCTACTACTTTTATTATGATCACAATTGTTTGAAAACTGTGCTCTGAACTGAATATATTATTGCTTGTGTCTAAGTTCCCTTATGCCATAAGTCCCCCACATCATGGACCATTAATCACTTGCGAGTGAACGCGAATATAGTAGATAGGTCTAT
This sequence comes from Artemisia tridentata subsp. tridentata, assembly GCA_021014915.2. Lineage (NCBI taxonomy): Eukaryota > Viridiplantae > Streptophyta > Magnoliopsida > Asterales > Asteraceae > Artemisia > Artemisia tridentata. The sequence continues at coordinate 201,460,047 of CP139503.1, forward strand.
CGGGATTGACGAGTCCCGTTTGTGTTAGCTGGATAAGTAACCAAACGTACTATATTTGTAACTCTAGGTATTTGGCATGTACCTACACGGGGAAATTATTATTCTATATATATATATCATGTATTGATATATATACCGTCAGTTTGAGTGCCATGAGCTTAGATGCAATAATATACTGCTTTACAAATTATGGGTGTATAACAACGTAACCCACTGTCTATTAAACTTGCAATTTTGTGATCAACTGCTTTACTATAAACCTATGAATTCACTCAACCATTGTGTTGACTTTTTAGCATGTTTATCTCAGGTTCGAAAGGAATTAGCTGGAATGGGAAGGCGCATGGAAAAACATTTTGAAGACGATGCATATATTATCATTCGAAAAACTTTACAACTTTTATGTTGTACATTTTGTAAACTTGTGGGACCTCTTGTAAACTCTGATATTTTAATCGAATGATAATTTATTTCAAAACGTCTCATTTAGACTCGTTTTCTGTAACTTGTACTGTAACCGATGAAGTAATATCCCAGTGACACTATCTTCCGCTGCGATATTTTGGGTGTATTGCAGATTGGTATCAGAGCTACAGTTATAGAGAACCAGGTTGCATTTCTATAACTACTCTTTACATTAAGACTCGCGTTACTCATTATCGTCTTCAACATTCCGTGCGCCATGCTTACTCCTTAACACAATACTGTATTGTTTATATACAGACTGTTTATATGAACGATTGACTAAATATGACTGCGTATGCCTATTCCAAGGCATTACGGCACAACCAGATTTCCCCGATCATACATATTTTCTTATGATCTACGAAATTACTCGAGACATTGTAATTGATATAATTACCATTCTTATATCTCAGACATTGTGAGATACACAACTTGATTACTCATATATCTCAGACATTGTGAGATACACAACTTGATTTTTTTTTTTTGGGTAAAGGGGAGTAATCCTGCACCCTGATAAAATACATTACACCAAAAAACGTTTAAGTACAAAGGATATGGGTGAAGTCCCATATCTCAGCCCGTTACATAGGCACTTACAAGCAAAGGTCAACAGACCAAACCACTATATAAGAATGACAGTCCATTCTTATAACTTACATAAAACTTAAACAAAAGGAAATACCAAAGATGATTACATTACATAGGACAATACGATACTACTCAAGTAACGCACTTGAGTCTTCTAAATCATTATGGCGTTCCACATTCACTTCCACGTAGAATCACATATAATATGGCAAGAAAGAACACCCGAGTATAGTCCGCAACCCCATATCATATAAATCCAACGACTTACCATAAACTACGAAGGTTTTTGAACAAGAGTACCCCCAAAACTTGACTTCCATGAAACATAAGGGTTTAACAACCCTAACAACCACTCACGACATCACCAAACATGCAAGATAAAGATATGAGCAGCAGGTGATACGAGGACCATCAATAAGCGATCATGCATTTGTAGGGATAGCGAAGAACCAAAACCATGTAAATGGTTAAAATCCAACCACACATCATCCTTCCTATATCTACAAACACAACTTACATTGCAACAAGCCAAAGTATAGGGTATAACCAGACCCTAACTTACACAATAATACACCAAAATGGACAGATCCTGTCCAATGATAATGAACATCAGCAACACAAACAATTAGGACCTGTTTGGTAACGATAATAGGGTTTAAACAAACCCTAACTTCTAGTATTAAGACCAAGCAATGCATAGGGCCAGAACTGTAGCAAACACATTGCAACGGCAGCATTGCATTGACTATATAAAAGAATCAAATAACATGTATGCCCTACTCATGAGAGAACCTGATCCTTCCATAGCCATAATAGCGAACCATATTATTATCCACACCATATCCATAAGTACACTTGGAGATCATTACGCTCAGCAACTGGCCTGGATGAATAAACGTACATAAAGAAGCCTTACATATAAACGATAGGAAAAGCTCATACGAACTAAATAGCTTCCAAACCCGTAATAAGCCTTCAACGACATGCCTTGAAATCCATACAAGGTACATATGATAACAACGTATACCAACCTAATAAGGAAACAACTAAGGAGTGCAATTATCCGAAAAGGATACAAAACTGCCCCACAAAAGCACGATCAACTACAGCAACAATAATAAGTAAATTGCCGAAATCATCATGAAACACACTGTAATTCAGATCGACTAACCAATTAATAGAGTTTATAAAACCCTAACTTCCAATAAACCAACCCACGAGGACCACAAGAAATGTCCAACAGCAGATCGAAGACAAATAGGGTGAACAACCCTAACATCCAAAAAAAATGCCACCTCATAGAATGAGTAAGAATGAAACTCATCCTATAGCTTGCGTACCTACATCAATAAGTGGCAAAACACTGCCACACTCGCAAGCCAGGTTTACAAGACCCTAACATCCAAATCCACCTTAGAGGCCGTTCAAAAAAACACCCGGTCCAGAACCTTGAATAAATCAACAATATACCGATCTGAAACCGACATCGAAGCGTGGAACTTACAAATAACACACATTGGTACAGTAAATCAAGGTAGGAAATCTACCCACGAATTCACATCATCCTGTACCAAACACTAAAATCCCGTCCATGAAGAAGTACCGAACACCACATTACATCAACCACAACAAAATAAACATGAAAGCAGCAATTGAGTCGAACATCTTCAACATGTAAACAAACGTTAGTAGAACAAGCGAATAAACACCATCCACCAACTCCGCAGCTCCCATGATCACAAAACGGTTATAAATAAACACAGTAGTGTTAGGATTAATCATAAACAAGAAAATAGGATTTTAAAGAACCCTACCATCCAGATCAATCAACCCACAAGTCGATCAATAGGGTATCAACCAAACCCTAACTTCCCCTACCAACACAGTCACGATCCACAATCTTAATGAAACAGTAGCAGCAGGATCGTGTAACATCAAACAATAGGGTTTTCAAAACCCTAACATCCAACCAAGCAACTTGATTACCCATATATCTCAGACATTGTGAGATACACGACTTGATTACTCATATATCTCAGGCATTGTGAGATACACAACTGGCTTATAAGTTTCTCATACATTGAGAGACACACAATAGTCTTATCTATTTCTCAGACATTGAGAGATACACATTAGTACTTATTTATTTTTCCGACATTGTGAGTTGCACAATGATCTCTCTTGTATTTCTCAAATATTGTGAGAAAACTATTTCATAACTATGAACTTACCAACTCTTTTGAACGTCATGTCAATCTTCTTTGATTATTTTACTCCTCGTCTTCGAGGATGAGTGTGAACATTCATTCCATACTCTCGGAACACTTATGACGTCTCATAATACACCGCTTTATAACTCATCAGTTAAGTATGAGTGTTGTGTTGGGAATTCTTAAGTAGGATGATTTGGAATATCCTTATTTAAATGGATTGGGACGCCTTTTTATTTAAATAAAGAAATTGTGAATCGCCGAACCATAAGTTTATATTTCTTTATTTACATTGTTTGGGACGCCTCTCTATGTAAATAATGAATTATAAATAAGTGGGCTTATTTGTATCTGATGAGACATGAGCATGAACTCAAAATTGAGAATCTCCAGTATTATATTACTCAGTAAAAATCTTAAGATCTCATTTGAACTACCTGAGTTCATTCTTAAGTTATCACTTTTGCCATTACAAATCCTTACAATCATGAGCTATTTATTGAGTTTACAGACTTGTTACACTCTTGAGCTAACGGATTTAGTTCAATCTTGAACTAACAAACTTAGTACTATATTCCACCTACTTTGCTTAGGTGCGTAACAATCTACTTACTTGGGTACATAGATGCCTACTTTACTTAAGTGTGTGGACACCTACGTATAAGCTCTCCCACGAGCTTCTCTCACTTGTTGGCCCATGTTCTGGGAACAGTGCCTCTTGAAATATCCTCACATCCAAGGTAAGTTACCACTGGTTGAGCATTACCACCATTAACGGGATTCTTACCCTTATAATCTTTGGTCATATGGCCTACCTTCTAGCAACTTCTGCACCTAACAGTGCAAGAACCAATATGATGCAACTTGCATTGATGACATAATGGTTTATTCTTGACATAACCTCTTCTTTCAGTTGAGGCAATGACATCATAGGCTCTGGCATTCTCTTGCCTTCTGTTTTGCTATTGTTGGATCCTTGAGCAGACCAAGCTCGCACAACTTGATCCACTGGATTACGAGACATCGGGATTGTTACATCCAGTGTGAGTGGATCAAACGAAGTTACGATCCCTTGAATATTGAGTGGAAGTTCACAGATGAACTTTTCCAATAACATCTCATTGGTTGAGACTATCATTAGGCACACTATTGCCAACTCTTGAAAGCGACGGATATAAGTCGTGATATCAACACCACTGACAGCAAGAAAACTTCACCTCCATTTCTTGCACCTCATTCTGAGGGCAGTACTTCTTGATCAATAACTTCTTCAACTTAGTCCAAGCAATCTTGTAAGTATTCTCAATACTAATAGATTGAGCAACAACATTCCACCATGACAAAACATTGTTCAGAAATGTGCTTGTGGCATATTTGACTTTGCAGTATTCAGCGCAGTTGCTGATTAGAAATACTGACTCTGTCCTCCCAAACCAACCGCTCCTTCTGTGCTTTTGAAATTAGTGAGCCTACAACTCATAAAATCTTTGTAAGAGCAGCCTTTAACCACTGGTACAACATTTACTCATGCGGCGCCTCCAACTAGCACTACAATATTAGGCCCTCCAGTTGGGTCCTAATATTAATCAGAGCACTCTTGCTCACCTATCAAAACTTTAAATGAGTTCCTGATCTCACCTGAGAGCGTGAGATCAGAATTCACCACAAATACTCACATTTTTCCTAGACAGCTCAACATCGGACTATTCAAGATCCTGATTAGGATTGGTTCGGTAGCTTGCACACTTGAGCTACCACGAGAACTTAGCAGTGTATACAACATCTTTCATGTGAGGAATATGAAGAAATGTCCTTCTATTGAGACACTCACTATTCCTCTAGAAGAGATCTAGATTGACGAATATCTGAACTTTACTAAAGAACCTATCAAAATCATAGACCGTAAGTTCAAAAGACTTAAGCAAAGTCGCACTCCTATTGTTAAAATTGTTGGAATTCTCGCCGAAGTTTGAATATACTTGGGAACGAGAAGACCAAATGCGACAGAAGTACCCCCACCTCTTTTGAGGCACATCATCAACTCATAACACAATTTAAATCATGAGGACATGATTCCCTTAACGGGTGGAGACTGTAGCAACCCGTAAATTCTCATAAGGCAAAATGACTATTTTACCCTTTGACTTTTCAAAGTTGACTTTGACTTTTACTTCTTGACTATTTGACTTTTACCGTAACGTAAAAGCAAATACTGTAACCGGTAATTTTCCAAGTTAAATAATTCACTCTTCTTTGAATTATTACTCTCTGAACGTTTTCGTTCACCTCTGTCTATTTAACGAGAAGATATCTCGCAAAACGTGAAAATCGCACACAACGCGTACCAACACAAGACTAGGATGAGTCTATATGTTCAAAATACTCAAATCTCACCAATAGACATATTTAATATGAATTAATGTCATTTTGTCATTTTTACGTGAGCATTATACTTCTTATGTAATACGCGTACCCAAACATATGTTATTATGTTTTAACAACATAAGCACACTCCATTAGACTTATCACACTTTTAATATACTTAGTTGAAGTATATTGATAAGTTTTGACATTTTCATAAGTATTCTATTTTTATGTTGCCCGGTTTTAAGTTTCGTGACTTAAGGGCTTAACGTTAGTAATTACCGGGACCAAACTACACCCACTAATCACTAAACTATCAATATTATACAAGATAATTAAATAATAATAATAATAATAATAATAATAATAATAATAATAATAATAATAATAATAATAATAATAATAATAATAATAATAATAATAATAATAATAATAATAATAATAATAATAATAATAATAATAAAATAAATAAATAAATAAATAAAAATCTTACACATTTAGCCTTATCATGCCACGCCTATACCACCAAAATATACACTAATCTCATTGTTTTTAGATAAGTATGAGATATCTTACAAATATCTAAATTTTTACTTGCACCTCATTTATTCATTTTCTATACTTAGAAGAAGGTTGATACTTTTTCTTTTACTTCCAACAAACGAAACACAAACCATTTACACCATTTGATCTTGAATATTTAGCTAGTTACTTGATAATTAGTTGAAGATTTATGATCTTTGCTTGAATTCCTATTTTATTCCATCACAAAATCACCATAAAACATCACCAAATCTCATCTTTTCCATGAGTTTTCTTGAAGTTAAACAAAGATTTAGCAAGTGTTCTTACAAGTATTTTGGGTGTTTAGAACAAGATTAACAAGGGTTATTAACGTAAGGTTGAAATCAAGTGGTGAAAAGATTCAAGAGAAGTGTTAAAGACTAGAGGTGATTAGGTTTGATTTGTGTTCTAATTCTTGTTGATTTCCAACCAAATCATTGTAAGATTTATGTTTAGATTTTATGTATTTCTTTCTTTTGGTATATTTCATATCTTATACAAGTTGTATAAGTATTAAGACTTGATTGATGTTGTACATGAGGTTTGTAACATAAAAAGTAGCCTAATCAAACTCTAGGTATGACTTACGAAACTGGGAATTAGAACAGCCCCAAAGAATGATTAAACCGATCATCTCAGTAAACTTGGAGGTTAAGGAAATAAGATAAGCCAGTAGAGCTATGTCTTGTAGTCTTTTCGCCGGGTGGCGCACCTCATAACTCATCCCGATGAATAAACTAGAGCTAAAAAGGTAAAACATGTCAAAATCTGACTAACAGAATTCATTGGACAAAACGGGACAGTTCTGGCCGTTTCTGGAACTCGTCGTAGTTTTATGATATGAAGCTAAGACATAAACTTAAACGTAGGAAAAAGCCTCGCGTCCTAAAGTGTTGTAGAACTCAAGATATGGCCTTTGCCGCGGGACTGCAGAGTGCTGTCCATCTGCACTTAATATGGGTCATTACATGCTGAATTTTCTGCAAATAACATACTGATCTGATTTTAAAACGCAATTTTCACCCTTTTCTGGTCCGAACCACTGAAAGTGTAAAACACGAAAGTTGCTCAGAATGATGTTTATACAAAAAATTCGTGGGTACGTAAGCTAAAAATGAAAATCGAAGGCTGTAGACCTTAAAAGTCAACTGGACCTGTTTTGACCCAAGATTGCCATGACCTAAGAACCTTTGTAGCATTTTGACCACTTGAGACCAAAACACAGCCAAGGATCATGTGTAAAGGCCTTATAACCGAGACATAGCGATGGCTATGGCCTTGGTTGTTGTCTCAAGGTCGTGTGTCTAGCCGCACGGCTAGCTTGGGTTTTTTTTTTGGGTAAAGGGGAGTAATCCTGCACCCTGGTAAGTATATTAAACCGAAAAAGTTAAGTACAAATGAAATATGGATGAAGGACCATATTAACCTCAAGCTACAAGGCTAATAAAAAACCTAAGTCGATTCTCTCTGCGGCGAAAAACGAATCCCTTACATTCGATACACTTTCTTACGATTCAATCATAAACCATTAATTTTTAATTCACCATTCACGTGGGTTGGTTAATCCTTATTGGTTTGTATTGATCATGGGTCGGTGTTGATTCTTAAATTTGTTTTTTTGTTTCTTGCGTTGGTTGTTCTACATAAATATAGGACATTGCATTTGCATGGTGCATGTCCTAATATAATATTATTCTTGCCTTACCTTCATATGATTAGCTCTTACTTCTAACATGGGTCGGTGATTTCTACCAGCCTATATATATTTGCGATCGTGGGACGGTGTTTATCTATTATCAATATTTACGTGAATTAATTATGATGGATGCTGGCTAGAAGCTTGTGTACTATCGCTAAAACCCTAACATTCTGTTAGGGTTTTCTATATTCTATTCTGTTCGTTGCATGCTGCTGTTGACTTTTTGTTTGATATTAGTTACTGAAGTTGGGTTTTGAGATATGGATAAAGGGTTCCTTAATAAGAATAGTGGTTCTAAAGCTGCTGGTAAGGATGTGAAGTTGGTAGGGAAGATGGCGTATGGGCAAACTGGGCAGAATGCATCATCCTCTAGTTTGGCCGATCAAACTAGTGTGTCTAATGATGATCTTGTTCAAAGTGTTGCGGCTAGGCTAAGGAGATTGGGTGGGAATACTGTAGGCTTGGGGGATGTCCCGGCTAGACCATTACGTGATCCAAAGTTTGATGTGGGTAAGGATACGCCCTCTATTCCTGTTGCTGCTGGTTTGGGTACTTCTGTTGCCCCAAATCCATCGTTTGGGAAGCCTACAGAAGTGCATGGTACGTCTAACTCAGGTAACACTACTGGTGTGTCCAATGTTGAATACCGTATGGCGGATCCGTCTAACCCAATATCTGATTTGGCATACTCTAATGAACCTATTGTAACTAAATCCGGGCCATGTGAATTGGGTACTAATAAGGGTATAGATCAAGGGGTATTGGATGCGTGTAAGACGTTTGAGAAAGCAATGGATGATGTTGCTCTTAAGAATGCGGAGAATCACCATGGGGCTGCTACTAATTCATGTGGTACTACATCGTTTGCTAATGTGGAAATTCGGGAAGGGTTCATAGGAAGGTTAATTTTCGTCCTTTGGTGATTGAGACTCATGTTGATAACCATGATACTTGCCTACCAAAGGCTGCTATGGAGGGTATTTTTGAACCGATATGATAATACTCTAATTGGGTTTTTGTTGGCAAGAATACTGCCTTCCCGTTGGTTCAAAACTATGTCATGAATACGTGGGGTAAGTTTGGTTTGAAGAAGCTTATGAAGAATGATGCTGGTGTTTTCCTCTTCAAGTTCGATTCTAAAGAGGGAGTTGATCTATTTACCAGGGTGCAGGATTACTCCCCTTTACCCAAAAAAAAAGAGGGAGTTGATAATGTGCTTCTAAGGGGTCTTTGTATTATTAGTAATTCACCTCTCATTTTCACCAAATGGACTCCTGAGGTGTCGTTAACCAAAAGGGAGGTAACTAAAGTCCACGTGTGGATTAAATTGCACAATGTGCCATTACTTGCCTATTCTGAAGACGGTTTGAGCTTGATAGCTACGCAGGTTGGTAAGCCAATTATGTTATATGCTTTTACAAGCTCAATGTGTGTTGATTCATGGGGTCGTATTAGCTTCGCTCGAGCTCTTGTGGAATTATCTTCGGATGCTGAATTAAAGAATGAAGTTACTATGACTATCCCCATGAAGGATGATAATGGTTTTACTACGGCTGTCATTAAGGTTGAATACGAATGGAAGCCTCCCCTTTGTGATGTGTGCAAAGTGTTTGGACATAACCGTGCTAATTGCCCAAAATGTGTTAAGGAGGTGGTTCGTAATGAAGTTATGTGGAGCCGAATGTTCCTACTGGTAAGGATATTACTAGTGATGGTTTCCAAACGGCTACTAGCAAGAAGAAAGGTAAGAATTCTGGTCCAAATAACCTGGGTAAAGGAGCTTTTACTAAGCCTGTTATGGTTAAGAAATTTCAGTATCGGCCCAAAGCTCCTCCTCCTGAACCCAAGAAAGTGGATGTCAATAAAAAGAAGGATGCTGATGTGGCTAGTACAAGTGGAACAAAGATTCCTGCATCTAACAAGTTTGATGCCCTTAATATGGATGATACAGATGACTTGGGTATTCCTACTATGGAAGTGAATAAGAATGTGGATGCTGGAAGTAAAATGGAAGATAAGGTGAATGAGTCTCTTAAGACGGGTGTTACATTGCAAGAACCGTTTGTGAGTGAGCTGAAAGATCAGAAGGTTGAAACGCCTATGCCAAGCACTTCCTCTTCTGCTAACCGAGTTAACCCTTTCTCTAGGGTTGGAGAGACTGTTGATTCTGATAGCGAGGAGGAGGTTGTTAACACCTTTGATGAGTCTGCGAATTTATTTCCTATGGATTCTTTCTCATCGACAGGTGGTGGTCATGACCTTGAAGACTATTATGACTATGATGACTATGCAGATCATATTGATGATCTTCCAGGGAATTTGGATGCCTTCTATTACATGTATGATATCAAGCTCCAAGGCCTTCGGAAGAAGTAATTTTGTCGAGTTGGAGTTTTATGTTTTATGAGTAGTAAGTTATTTTATTGTTTAGAGAATAGGTAGTTCTTTGTTATGTAAGCTTTTCGCCTATGTAACGGGCTGAGATATGGGATTCACCCATATCCTTTGTACTTAAATATTTTTTGGTTAATCTACTTACCTGGGTGCAAGATTACTCCCATTTACCCAAAAAAATCTTTACTCATGGACATCAGTGCATAAATTTAAATTGTTTACAGATTGCCTAAGTTAAGAACCGGTAGCTACATTACTTGGGTGCGTAACCACCTACACTACTTGGGTACTAGATACCTACACTACTTGGATACGTAACTACCTACACATCAGGGTGCGTAACCACCTACACTACTTGGGTACTAGATACCTACACTACTTGGGTACGTAACTACCTACACATCAGGGTGTGTAACCACCTACACTACTTGGGTACTAGATACCTACACTATTTGGGTATGTAACTACCTACACATCAGGGTGCGTAACCACCTACACTACTTGGGTACTTTGATACCTACAGCGAGCGTAACCTCCTACACATAGCTAGAAAACCTTTTCGGTGTCTTGAACTTAGTGCAATCAAAATATTCTTTTCTAACCAGTGATACGAAATTATGTTATTAGCATACAAATCCTATGGATTCACTCAATCTTTAACCCGGTTAGGGCAAAAAAACAAACTATGGGTGTATAACAACGTAACCCACTACTTATTTCATCAATATTTGTATTTATTACAATTATCATTTCACACTTGAAACTATTGGAATCAACTGTTTTACTTACAAACTTTATGAACTCACCAACCTTTGTGTTGACACTTTTAGCATGTTTATCTCAGGTCCATAATGAGCGAGGATGGCACGGATACATCAAAAGGGCTATAAATTTTATTATCATTCGAAAACTTACTTTGTAAATCTTTCAACTACTGGGACCTCATTTTGTAAACTCTGATATTCGAATGGTAAATCTTTTAAAACGACTCAAATAGAGATCGTGTTCTATCATTATAACTGTTATGCCATGAGGTAACACCCAGTTTGCATTCCGCTGTGTATCGCGAAATTGGGGGTATTACATAAGGACTTTGAACATGGCAATCGCTACTTAGTGACAATAAAACATAGTCGGATAAGCATACAGTAGAAAGCATTGTGTTCGAGTAGAAAAATAGTAGCATGTATCCCCCCACGGGTTTGTAAAATAGTTAAACAATAGAAAGTAGGGCTACGAACTCACCGTGAGTTATTGATGTGTAGTGAGTAGGGAAAATGGTAGTCGAGTCGTGAAAGTCTCTACGAGCAACCTATAATACGGTATCGTGTCTTAGTTCATGGAATAATGATGCGAAAGCATAAATGAGTCTATATATGTCATCTATATTGATCATGATGCTTCATATGGTATTTTGTGTATGTCGTTTTATAGAAATGTTTTATGAAACATTTATAGTTTATATATCTCGTACTACCGTTCGGGCCATCATAATTCAGAGGTCATGTAGTAAACATTCAAGGAGCTAGGACACTTTAATTCGTAAATCCAGCAACTCGTCGATACGATTTACCCAAATGAAACCCCTCACATGAAGCTCCCTACTATTGTAGTGCTCAATATGGAAAATATATATTTTTGGTTTGTTTATATGTTTTCGTCAATTATAAAACTAGTCATTCCATAGTATGAGTATATGATGTTATTTGATGAACTCAATATTTGTTAGTATGTGATGATATTTGTGAAGTTTCATGGGTTATCGAGGTCGGGAATAGGTCCTTTAATAAAATCGTTTTGTGTTGTTTTGCTAAGGCTAAGGCCTTGGCTAATGGTCTCGGCTTAGAAAGCCTTGAGGCCTTAGCCGTGGCCTTGCCGTGGCTTTGGTCTCGGCTACCATGGCCTTGAGACGTCAGCCTTGGCCTTAGCCGCGGCTGTGGTCTCGGTCTAAGGCCTTTAGGCCATTTTGTTTCACCTTAGTCGTGACAAAGTGTATAGTCGTTTGGCTATACATAGGGCTGTTAAGATTTTGAAAACAAATAGCCCTCGTTATGCGTTTTCTGGACTCGCGACCCTGTTTTTTTGAAGAAAACGTCGTTCCAGACAACTTTCGTGTTTTAACTTTTCGATGAATCGGACCAGAAGTGCCTCGTAATTCGTGTTCTTTTATTCTGTCACAGAAACTTTCCAGCTTTCAATTTTTGGGTTTTGGTAACTTCATTTGGCCGTATCTTTTGACTCGTGTACTCGTTTTGGGTGATTCAAGTTGCTATTTTTTCATTTTAAACCCCTCTTTAACAGTAGGTAGTTGTACAAGGTCATGGCTATTATATTTTGGTCATTTTTCATAGCATAAGTCACTAGTTTACTTGTTTACTTTACATAAGGTTAACATATAGGTATTTTAACTTGTTTTAAAGGTTTTTGCACATCATATGATCAATATAACTAGACATATATAGCATAGATTAAAGATATTTAGGACATAAGAAGCATGAAATCATAGAATGATGGTGGTGATTATGTGCTTACAACTTTTGGCCTAACAAAAGGGAAATCAAGAATCAAGAACTAGGACAAGGACTTAGAGCTCTTCTCTCTTGGATTTCTTCACTACTCTTGTATGATCAAGGTTGTGCTAGGGCTTGTGCAAGACTTTGATAAGTCCTTGGTGACTTGAGTGGATTTAAACTCAAGAGAATCACCAAAGAATGCAAAGGACTTGATGTGGTAAACTTGGAGCTTGAAACTTGAAGTAATACTTGAAGTTGGAAATGGAAATCAAATGGAGAGTGTTTGTGTGTGTGAGGTTGTGAATGACCAAGAAGAGGCCAAGAGGAGGTTTATATAGCCTTGGTTTAGTTAAAGGAGGTGCATAATACTTGACTTAGTCAAAGGAGGTGCAAGTGTAAGACTTATAGATATTTAGGAGGCTTAGTGAGGAAGTTTGGACACATGTTCTAAGCCAACAAGGCTTGTGAATGCCCCCTATAGTCGGTCATATGGTGGATAGGGTGACTAGATGGATAAACTTGGTATTATCTAGTTTACGGAGTGAGTTTTGGTCCCGTTAATCGCTAACTGTAAGTCGTTAAGTCACAAAACGTAAAACCGGGTATCGTAAAAATATGAAACTTGTAGAAATGATTAAACTTATCATTATACTCCATATTAATATATAAAATGAGTGATAAGTTTCATCGGGTTGCTTAAACGCTGTTAAAACTGGAAACGTAGGTTTAAAACGCGTAAATCGCGTAAAACGCAGAACTGGAAAACGTAAAATTCCAAAACTTGTGGAATTGTCGTAAGATGTGAGAAACACATATTTCTATTGTTTATAATGTTGAATGGACATATCGGGATGCTTGAATGATGTTTAAACCTAAACGTAAATCTCAGACACGGTTTTGTGAAATCGGTTCTGAATGGATTCAACGTACGTCGTCAGGACGACCTGTCGAGTATCAACTAACTTGTCATGATAAAGGAAAAAAAATTACGGGATGAATAGTAAAAGTGAATAGTAATAGTGAATAGTAAAAAAATAATAATAATTCGAGAATGGATAGTAACCTGAAAAATGCGAATTGTTACACCATATATCATAAGAAACAAATCATGGTGAACATAAGGAGATCATAATGAAGTCAAAGGAATCAAACAGAGGATAATAATCATATAACAGAATAGAAATGCCCATCGAGCTCAGAAAGCATGCCACATGCTTAGTCATATAATAACATCATTTCATATCCATATATCCGTCAAATCATAGGTTGTTCAAGGAGGGGAGACCTCTCAAGTACCAAATGGAGTAACTAGCTCCCAGAAGTGAAATGGGGTGCATGGTACGCACAAACCAATCGCTAATCATATCCAGAACAGAACATAACAAAATCTAGGATGTGTCCATACGCCCCCTGCAAAACAAATCATATATATACACCTGCTCATGAGAGGCATATACACATATTATAATGGCCAATGTGCACAAATATCATAACAGAATAGAAGGGGATGCCGTGGATCAATCATACCTCCACATAAAGTGTCATGCCATTGGTGCCTCAATGACATGGCTATGGTACCTCCATGGCTAGGGATACAGATACAGAAGCTCGGGCAACAAAACAAAACAAGCAAAGTAAAGCAAAGCAAAGCTATCCATAATCATAACAAAGCTGCTATAGCATAATCAATCAGAGCATATCAACTGAACAGAATCTGATATCAATGAGATAATATACAGATCATCATAACAGAATGGATAGCAAACAGAATCATATCAAACGGATCATATCAACGAATCATATCAAACGGAATCATACCAAAGCAAATGAATCAATTCAAGGATCGAGAAGTCATGAGATCAGAACCCTTACTGAGAAAGAGTAGAATATCTGTACCTCAAACTGCAAATTAAACCATATCAGAAAACACATGGATCGGAAGTTACTCCTTCTTCCACGAATCTACACGAATTAATGACCGTCTTATTATTTAAGAACCATTCCATAAGTTATTTCTGATTCAATACTTATTGTTGTTTAGATTGACATATTAGGGTTTCCTGCTATTTATAGCAACTTTCCAAATTTAGTAACTTTCCATATTTAGTAACTTTCCCGAATTAGTAACTTTCCGAATTAAGCGAGTTTCCCGAATTAGTAACTTTCCACATTTAGAAACTTTCCATAATTAGTAAGTTAGGGTTACATTCATAATTAATCAAACTTAGGGTTTATAGGTACTTCTAAATCATATATCACTTAATTAGGATATATTAGTGAATCTGGATCACATCCTTATGATTTTTCATGCCTGCCAATTAAGCTCCAAAAATTCTGAAATAATTATATGTGATTCCCATATTAGCTTAGCATCTTCATAAATTTTTATAGATTTTATTTCCAAGTACAATTACTATTTCAAAAATCATCTTTCCAGACGTACCCAAAAAATTAATTGCAGATACACATAGAATGTTTGCTTTTAATTAACCCATTGAGACACTTCAGAAAATTCCACAAAAATTCCAGGAAGTCACACATAACTTAAATATCACCCCTATAAAAGGAGAGCTCTCAGTTCCTTGTGGTTTGAAAATAAACATAAAAAACATCGACTGATGTTCAGACTCCGATTTCTCAAATTTGACACTTAATCCCATAAAATTTAAAAACATGACCAAAATAACTCCAAATCATTTCAAACCAATTGGAGATCTTAGTTAAGACATTAAACTAGGTTTACCTGAAAAAATACAGTATTAAACATTTATGAAACTCATGTTCTAATGGAACCATATTCAGCTTCCCAAAACTGTCCAATTCAGAAATCCGTTTTAGACCATTATACAACATGTTTACCTATACAAACGCACACGAGGCCTTCATATATCACAAGAACTGTTTCATAGGTTTATTTAGTCCATAATACACATGTACAATAGCTCTTAAAGTCGACACACAAACATATATACACACACACAAATTACGACACACCAGGTCACATAAAATCACACAAGACCAAGCCCTAATTCCCTTCCAAAAACCCTAACCCCTCCTTGTTAAATATGTACTAGGGTTTCCAGGTTTGGTAGCCATATATTTAACGTTCTTATACTGATTTCTAACAGGTTTTAAAGATAATTACTTAGGGCTTGATTTTAGTATAGGTCGAAACAGAAAGAATTAGCCTTGGGTCAACTTACATGTTATCAAGTTTACATGTAATTTCATGAGGCGTTTAACTTATATACAACCCATGCTTTATAGCCCTCAATATTTGTACAAAAGCTACACACCCACACATACCATAACGAGCCAAAACAGATCGCACAACATGTAACACCCCCATTTTCACAGATAGTAGCGGAAGCTAAATCTGGCGTATTACCTCTTGATACATAGTCACAGTATTAGAAAATGACTCAAAAAGAGACGTTTTTAATAAATGAGTTATCATTCATTAAAAAGATCAGAGTTTTACAAAAGGAGGTCCCAAAATCTAAGTAAAACATAGAGTTTGAATGATAACAGGTTTGAAAGTCTTCAAGTCTAGTGCCACTCCGTGCCATATGGGGCTCTATAATCTAGGATAACATGCTTAAAGGGTCAACACAAAGGTTGATTGAAGTTCGTAGGTTTTAGTTTGTATTGGTTGAATATGGGTTCCGTTGTTCACCCATAGTTTGTAATAATTGCAACGAATGCAATTATCACGAAAAATGGTTATTATTGCAACTAAGCTCATGAAACCAGCACGTTAACATGGGGATCACCTTAGTTCCTCAAATGTCACTAAGGTGATCCCCATGTTAACGTTAACATTAACATGGGGATCAGCTTAAAAACTTTTACAAAACTTTCATGAAACCAGCACGTTAACGTGCTGGTGTTAGGGTTTCTAAAACCCTAGATTTTGTCTATGGCTGATCGTGATTGCATTGGGTTACCTTTGGTGCAAGTGCTAGTATGGATCGAGCCATGGTTGGGGTGTTCTGCTCTTAGCACATGCTGATGTTGGTACGCGCTTTTTGGTTATGATTTACTGCATATCTCTTGTGGTTTGTCACACGTTCGTTGCTATGCATGTTGCGTTTGTATGTATTGTTGCTGCAATGGTTGGTTAATGAAGGTATATGTCTAGTGGATGCTCGCATTTGGCTATTGGTCTTCTTCTTGATGATGGATAGTGCCGGTTTGTGTTTGATCTTTGGACTTGTGGTTTGTTGGTGAAGTGTTTGATTTGCTGTTGGAAAAGGGTCATTTGACGCATTTTCTGAGCATATTGATAATGATTTCCTCATGTAAGTTTGTCTTCTTGTCGGTTCTGCTTGGAAAAGAAGGATCCTTACTGAATTGGTTTATGTTGTTATGGATCGTGTCAGATTTGGTATTTGGTAAGTTAGGGTTTGTTTAAAATCCTATGTATCGTTGATGGCATGTTCTTTTTTGCTTTGGATTTCACTCTTAACCTCATTGTTTGGGGTTGCTGACGATGCATTGAATCGTGCTATTGTGGTTGTTTGTGGTAAACATTGATAGCATGATCTGATCCCATGGTGTCGAATCATGGGAGTTTGGTCTGTTGTATTCGAAGTTGCTTGGAGGTGATGGTTTTTTTAACCCTATGTTGTGATTCCTGCTGGGTCCTTCAGTTTATGGACGAATTGGAATTAAACTTTGGGGTTCGATTCAATCCCTGCTATGCCTATGGCTGATCCTTTTTGGATCGTGCCATGCTGGTGTGGTATGATATTCAGCTTATGCTTTATTGGTACGCAAAGGTATTTGTGGCTACTATCCATTGATTCTGCTATACATATTTGCGTTTGGATTTTTGCTTGCGTGGCAATGTTGGATTTTGTTGGTACATGTCTTTGTGTGTCTATGATTAATGGCTGGTTACTTAGACTTGTGGTAATTCGTTGATTTCCTATGATATGGGGTTGCGGACTATCTTTTGGTGTTCATTCCTGCATATTATACGTGATTTCTTCGTGTTCGTGACCTGTTTATTTGGTTACTTGATCTAAATTGCATGATGGTTTTGGGCATTGAATGTATTATTGTTGCTGCAATTGATCGGGTTCTTATTGGGGTTGTTTGTGACCTTTGCGGTTCCTTACACTCCATGGCGGTTTTATTGGAGGTTGTGGTTTGGTTAAACTGCATTTTTCTGATTGTGTCATCATTGTTGGCATAGTTGGTGATCTCCGGTTCCTTCGATCTATTTCTTTGGGCTGAATTCTTTTCTAGTGGTCGATTGGGACTGTCATTGGATGTTTGGTATATGGTGTAGCGGAGTCTCTTATGGTGACTCAGTGTTTTATGTTGTATGCCAATGTTCGTGGTTCTGGATGTTGGTGGTGCGCTCATAGGTTATATATGCAGATTTTTGAAGACTTGAGTTGATCACTATGGTTGAGGTTCTTTGAACTTGTTTACTCGTGTAAGTTCAAGTTCTATGTGGATTCAAGACGTGCCTCGTGGATGATTTATACTACAGGGTGGTTTTCTGGATCGCATGGAAGTTGATTTCAAGTTCTATGATGACTATGGCTAATAGTTACCTAAGTGATGCAAGCTTTTAATTCTCATTTTCATATTCACTTGTATAGTCATTATAGGTTGTTAGTTTAATATGTAAGTTATAAGAATGGCCCGTCATTCTTATATAGTGGATTGGTCTGTTGACCTTTGCTTGTAAGTGCCTATCTGTTGGGAATTATCAAGAGAAGACTTAATGAGAAAACCGATTTAAGTCTGGTGGTGTACACGATTAAGTCTGTTAGTGTATTTTGTAATATTAAATCTGGTAGTACAATATTAAGTCTGGTAGAGTATAATATAGTTATGTCCGGTTGACTTATTAAGTTAAGTCTGGTCGTGTATTTTAGAGATAAGTTAGAGATAAGTTAGGAAAGGATTTGAAGTTATCTTTAGAGAAGATATATAAATCCTTATGCAAGTTTTGTATCTAGGGTTTCCTTAGTGTATAAAAGGAACTATAATTCATAGTTTAGAGATGACGACGAAGATTGTAAATCAGTAAACAATTAGTAATATAAAGTTAGTTGTGTTCTTCGTTGTTTGTGTTAAGATTCCGCATTAGCATAAACAAAGTGTTAGAGTCTTTGCTTAGATTGATTTGATTTATTCAAGTCGTCTACTAAGTTGTTAAAGGCTACTTAGAGATCCATATTCGTGTGGACCAACAAGTGGTATCAGAGCCTGAAAAGAGACTCTGAGTTTGAAGAATCACAAACCCTAAATCACTAAAATCATCCTACAACATGACTGGAACCGAAATCCCTCCTGATCAAACCCCTCCCAAGAATGATGAATTCTCCATGCATGGCAGTGATGATGAAAAATCCATTCATGAAGAAGAGAAACCTGAAACCAGTAACACCAAAACACCAATCATTCCCTCAACCACAACAATATCCAGCATAAAACTCCCAATCCTGAAAAGAGATGAGTACGATATATGGGCGATGGAGATGGAACATTATTTGGAATATACTGATAGTGAAATCTGGAAGGTTATTCAGAAAGGAAATTCAAAGAAAAGGGTCTCGGCTGGAGCAGATGGATCGGTTAGAATTTTACCACCAGTATCTGCAGAGGAGATAAGGGCTGTTGAAAAGGAGAAAAAGGCAAGAACTGTGCTGATGATGGCTCTTCCCAAAGAGTACTTGAGAACATTTCATAACATGACCGATGCCAAAGAAATTTGGCAAGCAATCAAGAAGTGTTTTGGTGGGAATGCAAACTCAAAGAGAATGCAGAAGTCTGTTCTCAAGCAACAATTTGAGACTTTCAGCATATCTAGTACAGAAGGACTCGAAAAGGGCTATGATAGGTTTCAACTCCTTCTGGCACAATTGGAATCTCTTGGTGCTCCAGTATCAGAGGAAGATGCCAACCTTAAACTCCTCAGAGCACTCCCATCAGAATGGTCAAGTGTTTCTATGACTATGAGGGTAACGGATGAAGTGGACATCATGACAACTGATGACCTATACAATAATCTTAGGGTTTTTGAACAGGAAGTCAAGGGCTATTCTAAAGCATCTTCCAGTTCCTCAAATGTTGCCTTTGTCTCTCAAGGCAAAAGCAGCACTACTAGAGTTAAGTCTGGCAAGATTAATTCTGGTAGCTATGAGACTCCTACTAGCAGTACAAGGGAAAGAGCTGCTTCTGAAGGCGTAGCTGATGAGATTCTTCATTCATTCTTTTCTTATCAACAAGAAGATGATGAGTTTATCAGTGAAGATTTGGAACAGATCAATGATGCTGAAGTAGAAGAGATGGATATTAAATGGCAAATTGCCATGATTGCTCTGCGGGTTAAGAGGTTCCAAAAGCAGCATGGAAGGCCTATTCGTTTTGATAATAAGTCTCAAGTGGGGTACACTACAAGGACTGTTGAGTGCTATAATTGTCATAAACATGGGCATTTTGCTAGAGACTGCAAGGAGAAGAAGTCTGCTGATGAAGACAGGAAGAGAAGCAATGATTACTCAAAGAATGACAGGTCAGAGAGGAACCAGATGAGCATGCTGACATTGGAAGCTGGAGATGTGAACTGGACTGAGCACTTACCAGAGGAGGACGGAAAGAATCATGCACTTATGGCCATTGGTACTAACAATGAGGTATCCTTATGTTCAAAAATATGCATTGATTCATATAATCATCTCAAATCTGTGTGTTATGAAAAATTACAAGAAATAGGTGACCAGGAAGCAAAAATTATAGCTTATACTAATGCAGTTAAAAAGTTAGGAGCACAAATTGTCACCTTACAAAAACAACATGCCTCTTTGAATGAAAAACTCACTTTTCAAGCAAATGAAATATATGAAAAAGATGAGAAACTTAAAAAATATAGAAGAATAGGCATGAAAGCTGTTAAAGAAAGAGATGAATTGCAAAAGAAAATAGATAAATGGCAACACTCTGCTAAGTGCCAGGATCAAATCATAGCTTGTCAAATGAGTTCCACAACTAAAATTGGCTTAGGCTTTGAAATTAAGTCAAATGATGAAGTGTTAAGTTATGAAGAAGAAATGGATAGATCAGCTTTCATATGTACACAAGAGGATTATGTTGATAAACCTGTTTACAATAGGTTCATTAAGTCTGATGATTTTAAAGGGGTGCCACCTCCATTAAGTGGAGATTACACTCCTTTACAAAAGGAAGACCTTGATGATTCTCTATTTGTATATGGTAAAAAGGGTCCTATATATCCTGAGACAGACAACTCTGATGACAGATCAAGTGAATACTCCACTTGTCAAACCAATGACAGTGAAGGATCTACAAGAGATGTTTCTGAGAAATCCGAATCAGGGTCAGAGTGTAAATCAAAAGAGTCCTAAAAAGCAGAATCTGTCAAAAAGAGTGAACCAGAGGTGATAAAATCAAAATCAAATACAGATAGACCTAGGTATGTCAATCACATGAAAACTCCTAGGAAGTCTGTTAAGAATCAAGAGTCACCAAAGCCTGATAGGATGGGACAAGAGTTTAGTAAAAATCACAACTTTGGTCCTAAGAGGTGCTTTGTGTGTGGTAGTTTAAGTCACCTGATTAAGGATTGTGACTTTCATGAGAAAAGGATGCAAAAAGAGGCTGAACTAAGAAAGAATAAGAGTGTTAATGACCACATGAATAATAAACCAGTTTGGAACAATGCTAACAGGATTAATCATGCAAATAAGTTTGTGACTAGACCTGCACAAGTTAATTCTGGTAATATTAGTTCTGCTAGACCAAATTCTGGTAGACCAAACTTTAGTTCTGGTAGACCAAACTTTAATTCTGGTAGACCAAACTTTAGTTCTGGTAGACCAGATTTTAGTTCTGGTAGACCAAATGTGAGTTCTGTTGGTCAAAATGCTAATTATGTGAGGCCAAGTGTTAATTCTGGGTGGTTTAATCATTCTGGACCCAGACAATCAGTTAATAAACCACAGGTGAATTCTTATAATCAGAGAACAAATTCAAGTGCTGTAAGGGAAAATGGGGAATCTGCTGTTAAGTCCCCAGCATATTGGTCTTGGGATCCTTTTCAGAACACACTTACCTATGAATCCAAGACCAAAGGTGGATCAAGCTCATACAAGACCTATAAATATGTTGATCCACAGGGCAGACCCAAGTCCTCAGTGGCTTGGGTCCTGAAGAGAAACTAATCTCTCTACTTTTGTGCAGGAACATCCACTGAAGTACATGGAAGACAAAGGAATATTTGATAGTGGGTGCTCTGGGCACATGACTGGTAACAAGAACCATCTGAAAGATTTTCAAGAATTCCAAGGAGGTTCTGTTACTTTTGGAGGTAGTAAAGGTTATATAACTGGTAAAGGTAGAATTGTGATAGGCAATTTAGAGTTTGACAATGTATCTTTTGTAAGGGAACTAGGGCAGTTTAACCTTTTCTCTATATCACAAATTTGTGACAAGAAGCATAAGGTGCTTTTTAGTGAAACTGAATGTTTTGTCTTGACTTCGGACTTTAAGATGCCTGATGAAAGTCAGATCCTTCTTAAAGTTCCTAGACAATACAACATGTACAGTTTTGATATGAAGCAACCTGATCCTTCAAAAGGTTATGCCTGTTTACTTGCAAAAGCTACATTAGATGAATCTAAGTTGTGGCATAAGAGGCTAGGGCATGTAAACTTTAAGAATATTAATAAGTCAGTGAAGAATAACTGAGTAAGAGGATTGCCTTCTAAAGTGTTTAAGAATGATCATGCATGTGTGGCTTGTAATAAAGGGAAACAACATAGGGCATCTTGTAAGGCTAAGTTAGATAGGCTTGTTACTGTGCCCTTGCATACCTTACATATGGATCTGTTTGGCCCCATGATGGAGCATTATGTGTCGTTGCGGTTTAGCAGTATTAATGCCTACTCAAGTTTTAAATTTATATTTAGCCGACTTATCAATAACACATACACTTAACGAGCAGTGTACCCGGTCAGTATGAATATAATGGTAAGTAGAGTGTCGATCACTAAGAGTGGAACGTATTATCTAGTTATTCTAATCAGTATTTTAATATTCTAAGTTAGCTATACAACCTAATCTAACGCAAGGGGGTTCAGCCTGAGAGACTGGCACGTTTTGGTTGCAATTGAATAATAAACTAAACTAATGAGCACGAATCAGCAATAGGCATGCACGTACACAGATAAATACTCGAGACAATAAGAAGACCTGTCCTGATGATTAAGTAGATTGTCACTTGTTTTATTGATAGTTTTATATGAAGTGTATGTAATTACCCCTTTCTCGTTGGCCCTAATCTTATCGACGAGAAATCCCTTAATGATTACTTATGTCTAAAAGTTATTCCTAAGTGATCAATTTAGTAACAACCGTGGGAGCCACATTCTCTTCCGTAGTCAAATGCGCAGGCCACTAATAAACATAGAGGTTATCAATGCACTAATAAGTAGTAACCAAAGACATCAACATACAAACTTTAATTGATGGGAAAGCAGTTTTAAGGGAGTGCAATCTTTCTCGTCACATTACACAAGCCACCAATCCTGATGAATTAAAGTTTACTAACACAATAAAACAAAACTACTTAATGAATTAAATACATGCAGGACCTTCTTACAGCTCTTATATCTTCGTTCGGGTGTGTCTTGTGCTGCCTAATCGTCTGAATTCGGCCTTAGGTTTCTGTGGTCTTCGGTCTTCTAAAACTGTCGAACTCTTAAATTCGTCTGTCTTTGGGGTATTTATAGTTTCTGTCTGAGGGTAAGATGCGGCGCATCTAGTAAGTAGATGCGGCGCATTGACTTAACTTCGCGTGGGGTCCAAGATTAATATATTCAGGAATATTCGTACACCGCCAGAAGATGCGGCGTATTGATGAAGCGAAAAGTGTACCGCTTTTAGGGGGTCATTTAAGCCCTAAATCGTATTTCTTTGATCAAATATTGCCCTAAATCATTCCTTTTGTCATTTTAGGTACTTTGGAGAAGAAATCTGGAAAAGGAAGCATTTTGGACGTTTTTGGAGCATAAAAGTGAAGAAAACGACAAAGTCTCCAAAGCTGCTGGAAAAGTACACGTGACGGCGTCAAGGATTGCTCTTGACGGCGTCACGGCTTGGCTAAATAGGTGGATATGAAAAATACACGTGACGCGCCAGAGAGTTTTACAATGGAAAGTCTGACGGCGTCACCCTTTAAGGTGATCAAGGTCGTCACGGTTTAAGCTAAAGAGAGAGGGCGTCAAGCACATTTCTGACGGCGTCAACCCTTGATAGGCCAGAGCGGATTTTGGAGGATTAAAGAGGGACGGCGTCAGGAAGACCATCCGGGAACCCTAGCCGCGGCGAGGTGACGGCGTCAAGATCTACAACGTGACGCCGTCAGCCACTAAACTCTATATATAGTTTTGCAATTTTTAGTCATTAGTGTGCAACTTTGTGAGGAGAAACCCTAAGACAAATTTTCTGCCATTTTTAAGGGTTTTATACCCTTGGATCTCCCATGTTTAATTGAAGATAAGTAATCATTTAATCATTCAATATGTCTATGTGTTGTTTGATTATATCTTGTTCTTGTCTTTTAATTAACATGCTAGGCTAGATTTATCTTGTGTTTGCTTAGATCTAATGAAACCTAACTATTGATTATTGGTTATTAGTGTGTTATTAATTGTATTGGATGATTGTTTATCGATGTTAGGCTTAAGAAAACTGGCTAACCTCCTATACGGTAACTTGCTTGAACGTCTTAAGAAACATGAACCAATGCGTACTAAGGTTTTTATGGTTGTATTTAATGCATGAGCGAATTCTAGTGATCCCATGTTAGGAGCTTCTTAGCCGGCTCGACATAGGAGTGAAGTAGGAGCTTATAGAGTTGGGGAAGTACGTACGCCACCCCACAATTGGTATTAAGGAATACACCCGTCATCCACGCAATTAATACACACTAATCAACCGGTAAAAGATAGTTAGGGAGTAAGGAAATCTAAGTAAACACATTTCTCTCCATATAAGTTCCACAACCTTTTCATTTTCAGTTATTTTATTTTATTTGCATTTATAGTTATTTGGGTTAGTTGACTAGCAACTAATTCTGCCCACTCCTTCAAACCCGAGATTTTACTTGCTTTCATAAAAATATAAAAAAATACAAAAAGAATCTTCCCTCACCCTTAGACCTATTAGAGTAGTTTTTCAATCCTAACGACACTATTCCCCTAGAGAACGATCAATCCTCCGGTACTTGCCACTACACTATACTACATCGGTCAGGTACACTGCCTGGTGGGGATTGCAAGCCTCTTGAGATCCCTCGAGAGGTAAAACCTGTTGTAAGGTCGCAAAACCACGCATCAAGTTTTTGGCGCCGCTGCCGGGGAATAGTTATTGTTTAGGTTGAATTTTTATTTTATTAGGTCTACTCACTAGATTCCTTTCTAGTGAGATTTTTAATTTTATTTTTCTAGGTTTTCTTTAGTGTATCTTTTTTTCTTCATTTCTTTGTTCATAGCTATTACCATCCGACATCATGGAAGGTAGTAATATCCTCGATCCCAACAACCCACCACCACAACAACACCCACCTCCTAGAGCCCGTACCTTAGGAGACTACTCCCGTCCTAGCCACCATGGCTATCGAAACACCATTGAGCTCACTCAAGGAGCCAATGTCACTCCCTTGCAATCCGACACCATCTGGTTGGTGCAAAGCGGATGCGCATTCCATGGACTTCGTTCCGAAGATCCTAATCAACATCTCAAGGACTTTCTCAAAATCGTTGATTCCATAGACCTTGATGTTGCCACTCGAGAGACGACCCGACTGCGTCTCTTTCAATTGTCTCTGCGGGACCAAGCTAGTCAATGGCTAGAGCGTCTACCCGCAGGATCCATCACCTCTTGGGATGATCTCACCACTCGTTTCCTCGCTCAGTTTTTCCCACCAGGAAGAACTACCAAGCTAAGGAATGATATCTTGATGTTCCAAGAACGTCAAGACGAAACCCTCTACGAGGCATGGACTCGATTCAAGGACTTACTCCAAAAAGTCCCTCACCATGGCATAGAACTTTGGCTCCAAGTCCAAATCTTCTATGACCATATCAATCTCTCCACCAGGCAAACCATTGACCAATCGGCCGGTGGTAAGCTACGTGATCTAAGTGCGGAACAATCATGGGCTCTCCTGGAAGATCTTGCTCTTTATGACAACGAAAGTTGGAGTGATCCCCGTGATTTGAATAAAACGGTCAAGGCAATATCTTTGCCTTCGAACAATTCAAGCACTTCCGACCGTAGGATCATAGAACTTGAAGACCAAGTCAAGTTTCTTATGAAATCCTACGAGGCTCCTAAACCTTCAAGCCAAGTGAACAAAATCACTTCTTCATGTGAATTATGTAGTGGTCCCCACGACACTCGTGATTGCATGGAACTTCCCGAACAAGCTTTTGCAGACTACGCATCCTCGTTGTACCGACGGAGCGGGAGATAAGTGGTACACTTTCAAACCCGAGCCAAACCCCTACGGTGATTCATACAACCCCTCATGGAAAAATCACCCAAACCTTAGGTGGAAACAAAACCAAAACGCACAACAAACCAATTCTTCCAACCCACCTAATCGTTTCCAATCAAGCGGTTCCAACTCGAACCGTACTTTCAATAACAATCCTTACAACAATTATGGTAGTACCAATAATCTTGAAGGATTGATGTCCAAATTTATGGCATCTCAAGAAGCTCGGATAGCTAGATTCGAATCCGAATTCAATCAACAACAAACGGAGATGACCAATAAAATTGAAAACTTATTGAAAGCCCTCAATAACCAAGTGCTATCACCTCCACATAAGGACGCTAGGAACACAAATAGCGGACCCCAAGTAAAAGACCCCTCTTCGTCCAAACACGTCCACTTCGTCAACATTGTCACTATCAAACCAATTGATAGGAATGAGGATAATAATGAACCTGAGAATGAGGTTAAGAAAGTCGAGGTTGATAAAGAAGTTAGGAAAAGTGAGATTGAAGAAGTAGATGAGGATGAGGACTACTTCAATAGGATACCTACTAAGGAAGAGCGCGCATATCATACAGACTTATTTGATGACCCCGAGACACCATACTTCCTAGGTAGACCAATTATAAAAATAGGCGACCCTTCTAATCTCAACATACCATGCAACATCTGACATTTGCATGTGTGGAAGGCTTACATCGACCTTAGATCGCCCATAAACATCATGACTAGAGCCCACTACAACTTAATAATGAAAAATCAACTTGGGTATAGGATGTTCCCTGATAAGGGTTGGATGAGTAACTTCACGGGAAGAGTTAAGGGATTACCGGTTTATGTAGGAAACTTCACCTATGTCACCGACTTTGTAATTGTAGAGGATATCCGCCCAATAGTCGATGCATGCTTAACTCAAGTAGTTTTTGGAAAACCATTTGTTGAGGTCTCTAGAATGACTTATGAACCTTCCTTAGGGATAGTTAGATTTAAGGATGAGACCGATGAGGTAAACTACCAAATGCCATATAAGATAGAGCAATTCCAACGCTTGTCAAATGTTGAGAAGGAGCTTAAGCAAGCGGTCTACTATAGGAATGATGAAGATAGAAGTAAAGGAGTAGACTATGTTATGGAAAGGATATCCGGTTTCTACAAGGATTGTCTGAAATTAGGACCAGAATATAAAACCGGAAATGAGAATGGCCTAGGAACCGTGACCAATGATGGAGTCACGTAATGTACGTGACTTTGAGTCTAGCTACAAGACTCGTTAATAAAGAAAAGCGCTTCTTGGGAGGCAACCCAAGCTTTATTTTCTTTGTGTGTTTATTTATTTGTTTGTTTGATTTTATTTGCTTCCGTATGTACGTTTAATTTTTATTATTATTGATTCATGTTCAAAACTAAATTGTGAAAATGTTTTATCTTGTTTTTAACTTCGTCTTAACTACATATAAAGGTATTTTGCAAAAGTTAAGTGTAAGGGAAATCCAAATCGGTTTATTAGAACAAATGAACATGAATCGTAACAATAATAAATTAACATACATATTAGTAATTGTTTGAGTCAAATGCTTGTATCGAGTCATAATGATGTTTTGCAGGAATTCCAGGAAGTAAGGTATAGGTTTTTCCAGAAATTTTCCGGAAACTTAACATGAAAATTCTGTCAGATCATTTCTGACGGCGTCAGGATTTACAACCTGACGGCGTCAGGTTTTAATTTTCTGAAATTTTTGAAAGTTTTGTTTTCATAAAAAGTTTTTATTAAATCTCTAACTTATAATCTCCAGGAATCTACAAAATTATCATTCCACAAGCATTATATCCTTATATAGATTTATCCCGCCGTTGTTATGCAGGTTTTTGTGTTTGTTTTCTCAGGTTTAACAGGTTATTTTGGACAAGGAGATGTATGTGGAATCTAGCTTTTGGCGATGCATTAGTCTTGAAGCTTCTACTTTACCTTGGAAGAAGATCTAACCATGTTACCTCTTTATCCACCAAGCGAATCAGGGGAGTATTTGATTTCATTCTTTTACCTTATTTACTTTTACATCTTGTTATTTGAACATTGGGGACAATGTTCATCTTAAGTGTAAGGGGGGGGGGGTAAAAGTACGATACTTTAGAGAATGCTATTACGCTTGATTTTTGTTTGTTTAATGGTAGATGTGTAATAAAACTGAGAGAAATACCTGTTAAGGCAATTTTAGTGCCAAATTTAAAATTTTTTACAACATATAGGAGTGAAACTTTGATCTTAATGAGCGTCTCACGGATAGGAGTTATATGACTAGCACAAAAACCGTACCACTAAAAAATTTTCCACCCCCAAATATGTGAGGTTCGCCCCTAGAATTGGTAGGAAAAGCATTTATGCTATGATGTGTGTACCAGTAGCACTTAGATTCTAGAACTTGCGTTAGGACCATTCCGAGGCCACAAGTGAGACTACATTCGTGTAGTTAGATTTACTACATGATAAGAGGCATTAGGATTAACCCATTGTTTTACACATGTGTTTTTGTTATAATTACATTGGCTACATTGGTCAAGTAATTCTCCCACACCCTTTGCGTTGTACTCATTTTTAGTACATGATACCCCTAGTACACCCCTCAGAGCCTATCTTTTCGCTTCTAACTTTAAGCATTTTACTTAAAGTAAGAATTTGTTTACACCCCACTTAAATGTACACCCAAATCGCCTTAGCCTACCTTGTATGCATTCATTTTTAGTGCATTATTGTGACAACATTTGTTTAAACCCCAAGTTAATTATCTAATTGATTACATGGTTGCTAAGTCGAGTCATATCCTTGTACGTATTGTTTTGGGATGATTGGGACTCATGGGTAAAGTACTAGTGTAATGGAGTAATGGGGAAGAACAACATTATTACCCCCATATGTGCTAAATATTTTAAAAGTACTCCAAGTGTTTCGATTATCTTAATTCGAGTCGATAGAATAGTTATTTGTAAAGTTATGTAAAATTTTAAGTGTAAGGGGAGAACCGAGGCCCCTATGATGTATTATTTTGGATGGTAGGGCAAGAGTGTATGCAAAAAAAAAAAAAAAAAAAAAAAAAAAAAAAAAAAAAAAATAGAAAAAACATACGGACTACCATCCTGTTTCATTTTATGTTTATTTTATGTGTTTGTTATTTTGTTTTTAGCTTAAGTCGAGTCTAGTCTTGGCTTAGCAACGCCATATTGTACATGTAATTAATCAAGATCTTTAACTCGCCACCAGTAAAATATCCCTTGTCCAACAAATCCGTGTTTATCATATCCCTACACCTAACGTTATAACCCGTTTAAAAGCCCTCTTTGATAGTTTATCTTAGGTGCTTACGCCTAGTGGAGGAGGTTTTTGATCCTTTCCCAAGCCTATGGTAATCTATTTGCTATGACAGGTAGTGAGAGATATTATCCGTTTTCGTTTATGAGATATACTTTTATGACACCTGAGAGATGTGAGTATCTAAACACTACTTGTGAGGTGCTAGTTTGTAATCTCCGTGCTTATTATGGTTAAAGTGGAACGACTATTTGTTGTAATTACTTTTATATTAGCATTAAATGACCCATAACTTGTATTTTGATTAGAAAAAAAGCGCATTTGCTTGAGGACAAGCAAATCTCAAGTGTAAGGGTATTTGACGAAGCGAAAAGTGTACCGCTTTTAGGGGGTCATTTAAGCCCTAAATCGTATTTATTTGATCAAATATTGCCCTAAATCGTTCCTTTTGTCATTTTAGGTACTTTGGAGAAGAAATCTGGAAAAGGAAGCATTTTGGACGTTTTTGGAGCATAAAAGTGAAGAAAACGACAAAGTCTCCAAAGCTGCTGGAAAAGTACACGTGACGGCGTCAAGGATTGCTCCTGACGGCGTCACAGCTTGGCAAAAGAGGTGGATATGAAAAATACACGTGACGCACCAGAGAGTTTTATAATGGAAAGTCTGACGGCGTCACCCTTTAAGGTGATCAAGGTCGTCACGGTTTAAGCTAAAGAGAGACGGCGTCAAGCACATTTCTGACGGCGTCAACCCTTGATAGGCCAGAGCGGATTTTGGAGGATTAAAGAGGGACGGCGTCAGGAAGACCATCCGGGAACCCTAGCCGCGGCGAGGTGACGGCGTCAAGATCTACTACGTGACGCCGTCAGCCACTAAACTCTATATATAGTTTTGCAATTTTTAGTCATTAGTGTGCAACTTTGTGAGGAGAAACCCTAAGACGAATTTTCTGCCATTTTTAAGGGTTTTATACCCTTGGATCTCCCATGTTTAATTGAAGATAAGTAATCATTTAATCATTCAATATGTCTATGTGTTGTTTGATTATATCTTGTTCTTGTCTTTTAATTAACATGCTAGGCTAGATTTATCTTGTGTTTGCTTAGATCTAATGAAACCTAACTATTGATTATTGGTTATTAGTGTGTTATTAATTGTATTGGATGATTGTTTATCGATGTTAGGCTTAAGAAAACTGGCTAACCTCCTATACGGTAACTTGCTTGAACGTCTTAAGAAACATGAACCAATGCGTACTAAGGTTTTTATGGTTGTATTTAATGCATGAGCGAATTCTAGTGATCCCATGTTAGGAGCTTCTTAGCCGGCTCGACATAGGAGTGAAGTAGGAGCTTATAGAGTTGGGGAAGTACGTACGCCACCCCACGATTGGTATTAAGGAATACACCCGTCATCCATGCAATTAATACACACTAATCAACCGGTAAAAGATAGTTAGGGAGTAAGGAAATCTAAGTAAACACATTTCTCTCCATATAAGTTCCACAACCTTTTCATTTTCAGTTATTTTATTTTATTTGCATTTGTAGTTATTTGTTTTAGTTGACTAGCAACTAATTCCGCCCACTCCTTCAAACCAGAGATTTTACTTGCTTTCATAAAAATATAAAAAAATAAAAAAAGAATCTTCCCTCACCCTTAGACCTATTAGAGTAGTTTTTCAATCCTAATGACACTATTCCCCTAGAGAATGATCAATCCCCCGGTACTTGCCACTACACTATACTACATCGGTCAGGTACACTGCCTGGTGGGGATTGCAAGCCTCTTGAGATCCCTCGAGAGGTAAAACCTGTTGTAAGGTCGCAAAACCACGCATCACGTATCTTCATTCTTGGATGCGGCGCATGTCCTTTGCCGTCTTGGATAATATCTTGTGAAATCTTGATAGCGATGCGCCGTATGTAAGAAGTATAATGCGGCGCATCTGGAGCAGAATAGTCTTGATCTTGTACATTTCAGTAGACTCTTAACTTCTTGCTTGTTTTGCTCCATAACTAGTCTAAAATCGCCAAGTTTCACCAAATGCTTGTTTTTACCTGAGAATTACAAAAGTAAACGATTCAGTATCAATTCTCATACATAATATAATAAAACAAGTCAAATTAATAGGATAAATAATAGTAATAAAATGTACTTATTTGAGTTCATCAAATATCCCCCCACTTGAACTTTACTTGTCCCCAAGTAAACCTTAGAATTAATCTTATGAAAATGTATCCTAAAGGATATTAGGATTTATTTTTATATTTAAGCATGTATTCGTTTTTGTCATAATCACACAACCAAACACTTAACGAATTAGAAGTAAAATAAAATAATTTGATAAAAGCAAATCTAATCGTTTAACTGTCCAGTCGTGACGAATATTCTATCATAAGCTTGGCAAGTATACACATCTCCCCCACTAAAGCCAAGGAATAACAAGTCTAAAGCGGTAAAAAGGGTTTTGAGGTTTAAGGGTTAATCATTCTCCTTAATTTCTATCGATCTCAAATTCCAGAAAAGGCGACAAAATCACAAATACATGATCGAATCCAAGAACACGATACTTGCAATTGCTCAAATCCTTAACTCGAATGGGCTAAAGATAGGATCAAGTAATCTTCACGAATAATATTATATCAAAAAGGGCGAAAAAATCATAAATACATAGCCGAATCCACGACTACGATACTTAAGATTGCTCAAATCCCTAATCTCAATAAATCAAAGGTTTGGATAAAGAATAATACAGGGTATGGATAATATTTGGGATATAAATTGGTGTAAAATGAAAAATAAACAAAACAGATAAATTAAAATCCTAAGTGTGGTTAATCACTATCCCAGCCATCCCATGAATAAGACTCATATCATAGAATAACTCATGCTTTAACACTTGAAACACACGCTTTAGGTAGACACGAATTATGCTCAACAAGATCTCAATCAAAGAATAAACCTTAGTTGGTGTTCCCATAACGTACAACTCCCATTCAATCCATAGATATAATATACAACAAATAGTGGTGATATCGAACACTTAACACAAAACTTTACATAAGTTGGTCAAAACAAACATCCAACTCTTCCTTTTTTTCTTTTTCTTTTCTGTTTTTTCGATTTTTTTTTTTTTTTTTTTTTTAAAGACTTTGAACATAGATGTGTAAAATTTCACCACATCACTATAATGATAATTCTGGATAATTTTTCCATACTTTTCATGACTTCAGAAATAACGGTAATAGTGAAAGTAGTAAACACACGAAAAATAAACTCAAAGATATACAATATTTACTTTCACTCCAATTGCATTGTGCAATTTCCCGACCTAACCATAGATAATGAATTACGCACGCGAACACAGGTAATGTAAGGAAACACACTTTGCCTAAAGCAATTAACCAACCACGGATTTTAATCTACAGGGTAGGCTAAGGTGTATACGAGGGTTAACTAACCAGTGTAGTTAGCTAATAACACATAACATATAAAGGCTATTTGGGTGTAATCCTAGAAATTTACCAATTTAGACAAGTCATTCCAATTATATAAATAATACTTATTATGGTGGTCTCGAATAGTATACAAGCCAAGTTCTAAAGTTTACAAGTCACCGGCACACTCATAGATTTGTGAATTTTGAAAAATCACAATTTTTGAAAATAACGTCATGTGTGCAGCTATGCAACTTAGACTTTAAACAAAAACATGCTAAAAATTTTTAATTTTGATATATTAAGCACATTTTAAGCATAATTTTTGAAAAGTTTAGGACAAGTAAGTGTTCTAATTCTCCAATCCCCCCACTTAAGTTAAACAACGTCCTCGTTGTTTGTATAAAAGGTTAAAAATTGGAAAATAAAAGAATTAGAACAGAAAAACTCCCCTGAGATTTGCTCGGTATGATCCTCCATTTGTATAAGAGCAAAAATCATCTTTCTTGTGGATGAGAACGTTTAAGCTTCATATTTAATGTATCCACAGGAAATGCAGGAATCTATAATACCACCAAGACTTTAACACACCTAAATTAAGAAAGGTTCAAACTTGCATAATACATTAGTAGTTAGAAAAAAATAAAACATAAAAATTAAAAAATGAAAATCATCAGGTCAGTCGATGCGCCGTATCTTATGGAAGAAGATACGCCGTATCGAGCCTGGAATAAATACGGATCAGAATAGAAGATGCGTTGCATCCTTAACCAGGGATGCGCCGCATTAAAATAAACTGATAAAAAGTTTTAAAGTCAAAAAATAAAAAATGCAGAAAAATAAAGTAAGATATGACCAGTGCAGGAGATGCGTCGCATCTTAGGATTGAGATGCGCCGTATCTGCTGCGGGCCTGACTGAATCGACACAGAACAGAATAATAAAAACTTTCTCCGGGTTGTCTCCCGGCCAGCTCTTGTCTTTATTCCAGAGTCTTCAAGTTAGACTCACGTTCAGCTCTTTAATATCGATCATTGAAGGAGTCGGAAACATCGCGCTCCCTCATCGCCAATTCAGTAATATTGAACACTCCTTGCTCGTCCTTAATTTCCACGCCGTTCTTCTTTAATATCTGTATAAACAAAGTTCTGTCCCTTTCGGGCAGAGATGACAAAATGATAGACGGGAAATTCTTATTATCATATAGGCATAAATAAGCAAGGTGGGGTGGTAGTTCAATAAACACATCATTATTCAAATTCGTTTTCTCAACTATTCTCCTACGTTTGTTAATTACTACGCAATCATACCACTCATCATCAGAATCATTAACAACATCGCGTCTAAGTTCGGTAGGTACATTAAGGTCAATAAATTCCTCAAAGTTCTCATGATTAGGATTAGTTGAGTTGTTTTGAATGAAGATCGAGGTCCATACGCTCTCTTAATCCTAGCACATAGACACCTCTAATTATGCTTTTAACAGGATCTTGGCACTTATAGACTAGTTTATTATTCCCTACCCTTAATGAGATTTTTCTTTTAAACACATCAATCTTAGCATGGGCAGTAGACAAGAAAGGTCTTCCAAGGATTAAAGGAATCTTAACATCCTCGGGCATATCTAATATAACAAAGTCTACAGGGAAAATAAACTTCTCAATCTTAACTAGCACATTATTAGCAATCCCTTCAGGTCGTTTTACCGTTTTATCAGCCAATTCAATAAGTAACTTAGTTGGTGCTAATTTTCCTAGTCCTAGGGTAGTGAATGTCTTAAGAGGCATAACACTAACACTAGCTCCTAAGTCAGCTAACACATTATTGAAAGATATATTATTAATTGAACAAGGTAAAGTAAAACTTCCTGGGTCCTTTTCTTTATGAGGCAAGGCATTTAAGTCAGTTGTAGAGCTCTCTTCTTTTATTGTTTCCTTGATCTCCTCTTCAATCTTTGTCTTCTCTTTTAGTAGTCTCCTTAAACTGATTGAAGAATTAAAGAAAAATTCGGGCTTTGCACCATCATTACCATTCATCGATCTTCTAGGTATGTTAGGAGTGACTTCTTCAGTGGTGCTTATGGCCTTGACATGATCTCTTGGGTTGGTTTCAGTTGAGCTAGGTAAACTTCCGTATCCCCTTTCTTGAAGAACTTTGCTCATTTGACCAATTTGTTGTTCCAATGCTTTGATCGAAGCTCCTTGATTTCTTGTAATAGTGTCCGTTGAAGCTCGGATTTCTTTGATCATAGCAGTGTTCTCATCATGTCTTTTAGCAGCATCGGCCATAATCTGCTTTAGAGTGTCATCCAAAGTCTGCCTCCTTTCTTGATAAGCGGGATTAAAGTTGTTCTTTTGATAGAATCCCGGGGTGGCTTCCCTAAATCTTCCTGAAGGTCGGAATGGTTGTCCAAATTGTGTGTAGTATGCTTCTTCAAACGTCTCACTTTCATTCTTATTCGGGCAATCTTTAGTGTAGTGAGGTCCTTCGCATTTTTCACATCCAACTTGGGCAGCATACACTTTTTCATCACGCTTCTTCATCTCTCTACTAATTTTATCCAATTGAGCTTGAATAGCAGCAAACCCGTCAAAATTAGTGCTGCTCTTAGATCTAGTAGAGGTCCCATCGTGCCATTTTTGAGAATGATCAGCGGCTTCTTGGATAGCTTTCCTAGCATTAGCTGCACTCATTTGAGGCACAGCTCCCTTAGCGTCCAAGATTTGTCTAGTAGGCACGTCCAATCCTTGATAAAACAATATTATCTCCTGCATAGGGGTTAGATAGTGTTGAGGACATCTCACCAGTAAATCTTTAAACCGTTCCCAAGCTTGATAAAGAGTTTCATCAGGCTCTTGCTTGAAACTGTTGATAGCTTCCATCCTTTTAGCAGTCTTAGCAGGAGGACAATATCTCTTCAGGAATTTGCTCTTCAAATCTTCCCATGTAGTGATTGAACTAGCAGGTTCATTCCTTAGCCACTTGTTAGCAGCTCCTTTTAGCGAGATTGGAAAGATTCTTAGCATGAGTTGATCGTCAGTGACTCCTTCTGAAGTAAAAAAATCCGCAATCTCGAGGACCTTTTCAACATGCTCATTAGCATCCTCATGTTCCGATCCACTGAAAGCATTTTCTCTTAGCTCCTTGAGAAACTGACCCTTCAATTCAAACTTTGACTTATCATCAAACTTTGGTCTAGCAACTCCTGAAGTGTAATCAACACGGGTTTTGTTCATATATTCCTCCATAGTTGTGTTTTCGCCCATTGTTTCTGTTTCTTCTTCCTCTTTCTCTTCAGAAAAATAATCAAGCTCGAATGAACTTGAAATATCAAAGTTTTTTGTGTTGAAAAGCCTTTTAAGCGAATGAAAGACTCGTTCAGGATCTTCGAAAGGTTGAATCAAGTTCTTCGTAGAACTCCTGGTCATGCACTTCCTGAAATCAACACAAAAACATCAGTAGGGTATGCTCAAGAAAGTAATATATCATAAAATTAACAACGAAAACGGAATACGAAAAATTAAAGTTACTGATATCTGCAGACGATGCGCCGTATCCAAAAAGTTGGATACGCCGTATCTTATCACGTTAAAATTTAATCAGACTTTATTCAGAAAATAGATACGCCGCTTAGAAATTTAGAATGCGCCATATCAGTTTTAATTATCAAAAATCGATATTTATTTAAAATTAAATGCGTCGTATTAACAAAAGTTAATACGCCGTATTTTCGTTGCGTTTCAAAATACAAGATTTTTTATTAAGAAGATACGCCGTATCGATAGAGATCGATGGGTCGTATCTGTTTAATAATTCGAAAACTGTTTTTAATTAAAATAATAGATACGCCGTACCTGCTAAAGCAGATGCGTCGTATGGCGTTAACGTTTAGAATTTTTTTTATTAAAAACAGATACGCCGTATCTTGGGGAAAGATGCGTCGTATCGAATTAATTAAACGCGTTGTATTTTATAAAAATTAAACGCAATACGCCGTATCTGAGAAATCAGATGCGCCGTATCGTTTATATTAGCTCAGTACAACGATAGCAGAACACAGAAAATACGAAAAATAAAAACAAATAAAAACAAACCAAAATAAACACAAATAAAAACATACAAAAACAGAAAATATGCAAAATAATACAATGAATGCAAATTAACCTAATATACAACACAGTTAGCGGTTAGATTAAAAATTAAAAACCTAATTAAAATACTAATCAAATTAACAGATAATAACAATTCACTCCCCGGCAGCGGTGCCAAAAACTTGATGGAGCGTTATGTGTCGTTGCGGTTTAGCAGTATTAATGCCTACTCAAGTTTTAAATTTATATTTAGCCGACTTATCAATAACACACACACTTAACGAGCAGTGTACCCGGTCAGTATGAATATAATGGTAAGTAGAGTGTCGATCACTAAGAGTGGAACGTATTATCTAGTTATTCTAATCAGTATTTTAATATTCTAAGTTAGCTATACAACCTAATCTAACGCAAGGGGGTTCAGCCTGAGAGACTGGCACGTTTTGGTTGCAATTAAATAATAAACTAAACTAATGAGCACGAATCAGCGATAGGCATGCACGTACACAGATAAATACTCGAGACAATAAGAAGACCTGTCCTGATGATTAAGTAGATTGTCACTTGTTTTATTGATAGTTTTATATGAAGTGTATGTAATTAACCCTTTCTCGTTGGCCCTAATCTTATCGGAGAGAAATCCCTTAATGATTACTTATGTCTAAAAGTTATTCCTAAGTGATCAATTTAGTAACAACCGTGGGAGCCACATTCTCTTCCGTAGTCAAATGCGCAGGCCACTAATAAACACAGAGGTTATCAATGCACTAATAAGTAGTAACCAAAGACATCAACATATAAACTTTAATTGATGGGAAAGCAGTTTTAAGGGAGTGCAATCTTTCTCGTCACATTACACAAGCCATCAATCCTGATGAATTAAAGTTTACTAACACAATAAAACAAAACTACTTAATAAATTAAATACATGCAGGACCTTCTTACAGCTCTTGTATCTTCGTTCGGGTGTGTCTTGTGCTGCCTAATCTTCTGAATTCGGCCTTAGGTTTCTGTGGTCTTCGGTCTTCTAAAACTGTCGAACTCTTAAATTCGTCTGTCTTTGGGGTATTTATAGTTTCTGTCTGAGGGTAAGATGCGGCGCATCTAATAAGTAGATGCGGCGCATTGACTTAACTTCGCGTGGGGTCCAAGATTAATATATTCAGGAATAATCGTACACCGCCAGAAGATGCGGCGTATCTTCATTCTTGGATGCGACGCATGTCCTTTGCCGTCTTGGATAGTATCTTGTGAAATCTTGATAGCGATGCGCCGTATGTAAGAAGTATAATGCGGCGCATCTGGAGCAGAATAGTCTTGATCTTGTACATTTCAGTAGACTCTTAACTTCTTGCTTGTTTTGCTCCATAATTAGTCCAAAATCGCCAAGTTTCACCAAATGCTTGTTTTTACCTGAGAATTACAAAAGTAAACGATTCAGTATCAATTCTCATACATAATATAATAAAACAAGTCAAATTAATAGGATAAATGATAGTAATAAAATGTACTTATTTGAGTTCATCACCCCACATCTGTTCAAAGTATTAACCATGCAAGTTACTGCCTTGTCATAACTGATGATTTTACTAGATTCTGCTGGGTGTTCTTTATGTCTAGGAAAGATGATACTTCACCATTGATTCAAACTTTCATTAGGCAAATTGAAAACCAACTTAATAAAAAGGTTAAAATCATTAGGTCCGACAATGGCACTGAATTAAAAAATAGGAGCATGATTGATTTTTGTGGTAATAAAGGAATTAAGCAGCAATATAGCAATGCTAGGACTCCACAGCAGAATGGAGTTGTTGAGAGAATGAACAGGACATTAATTGAGGCAGCTAGGACTATGCTAGCAGACTCATTCTTACCTACAACCTTTTGGGCCGAAGCTGTAGCATCTGCTTGCTACATTTTCAATAGGGTTAGAGTGACCAAGCCTCAAAACAAAACACCTTATGAGCTTATTTTTGGCCAAAAACCAGTTGTTAGCTATATAAGGCCTTTTGGGTGTCATGTGACCATTCTTGATACACTCAGTGTTCTAGGAAAATTTGATGGAATGTCTGATGAAGGGTTTCTCGTTGGGTATTCACTGAATAGTAAGGCCTTTAGGGTTTACAATCTAGTGACCAAGAGGGTAGAGGAAAATCTTCATGTTAACTTTCTTGAGGAAAAACCCAATGTGCAGGGATTAAGACATAGATGGATGTTTGACATTGATTACTTAACAGATTCTATGAACTATATTCCTGTCTCCAAGGAGAATCAAGCTAACCCTGATGCAGGTACCCAAGATTCTTCAAATGCAGGGAACACTGATCAAGAAAGTGAAAGTGCAGAGCTTGTTGTGATTCCTACCACAGAGGTCAACCATGTTGCTGTTAATGAAGGAACAAAGAGATCTTCAAGAACAAGGAAGGAGACTATTCACAAGTCTCAACCATTGGACAAAGAAGTTACTCCTACAAAGGTCTCAGAAGATATCTTGTCCTTCAGAGAAGAAGTAAATGTTTTGGCTTTATGTGGATGATATTATTTTTGGATCTACTAAAAGGTCTTGGTATGAGGAATTTGAAGCATTAATGAAGGGGAAGTTTCAGATGAGTTCTATGGGTGAACTCACTTTTTTCTTAGGACTGCAAGTGAAGCAATCAGAAGATGGACTCTTTATCTCTCAAGACAAATATGTTGCTGAGATGCTGGAGAAGTTCAACTTTACCAATATGAAGGCTGCAGTCACCCCAATGGAGAACAAAGTTCCACTGACAAAAGATGAGGATGCTGAAGATGTGGATGTCCACCTCTACAGATCCATGATAGGTTCTCTAATGTATCTTACTGCTTCTAGACCTGACATTATGTATGCAGTCTGTGTTTGTTCACGTTTTCAGGTACATCCAAAGACTTCACATCTTCATGCTGTGAAGAGAATCTTTAGATACCTAAAGGGCAAACCCAATTTGGGCCTTTGGTATCCTAGAGAATCATCTTTAGACCTGGAAGCCTATTCGGATAGTGACTATGCTGGAGCAAGTCTTGATAGGAAATCCACAACAGGAGGTTGTCAATTTCTTGGAAGGAGATTGATTTCCTGGCAGTGCAAGAAGCAGACTATTGTAGCTACATCTACCACTGAAGCAGAATATGTAGCAGCTGCAAATTGCTGTGGTCAAGTCTTGTGGATCCAAAATCAAATGTTGGATTATGGGTTAAACTTCATGAACACTATAATTCACATAGATAATGAGAGCACTATCTGCATAGTTAAGAATCCTGTATACCACTAAAAAACTAAGCACATAGAAATCAGGCATCACTTTATTAGGGATTGCTATGAAAAGAAGCTAATTAGAGTGGAGAAAATACACACAGATTTTAATGTTGCAGACCTCTTAACTAAAGCATTTGATGGCCCTAGGTTTAATTACTTAGTGGTTAGCATTGGAATGATGAACCTATAGATCAGTTTAAGGGGAGGTTGAACTTAAGGGGAGGTCAATATGTATAGTTTGTAAACCAGTACTTAGGATATTTTTAATTCTGGTAGTTCTACATTTTAAGTCTTGTAGTTATGTTTTACTTCTGGTAATGGTTTTTGAACATTTTCCTTGTATACTTGTTTCTTTGTATTTTGTGTTTAACTCTGTTTTGCAGAAGTCAACTTTTATTGTTGCTAGTGGATACAAGGAAATAATAAGATCAAAAGAAGGAAGCTTTCATTCATAACCATCAGTTACATACAAGCTACAAAACAAAATAAGATCAAAAGCCTAAACATAAACAAGCCAACCATCACCACCTACATCTTCCCTTTTCCCATGTCCTTCAAATCAGGCATGGTCTTCTTGGTCCCTTTCTCCCCAAGTTGATCTCTCACTTTTGGGCTTAAGAGTCCTAGAACCTGCTTGTTTGGATTTGGGTGAGGCAACACAATGCTTTTCTTGGAGGACACATCCTTTGAAGTCTTTGCTGCTTCATCTTCCGGTTCTTTTGCTGTAAGATCATAAGCAGCTAGCCAACGTTTGAGTATTTTCTTCCTTGATAGCTTGTTCCTTAGACGTGAAGTGTAACCAGGTGGAAAATACCCTTCCCATCCTCCATCAGATGACTCAGAGGATGAGTCAGAGGAAATCTCAATGATATTTGTTGGGGAAGAATCCATTATGTTAAGTTTTGGTGGAACAAGTTTTCTTAATAAGATGGTTAGGTGTTGACTAACAGAGAGCTTTTATAGCAAACATCAAGGTTTAAGGCAATTTAATGGTTGGTTGGTATAAGAATTAATTCCTGCAGGCATGGAATTAATTAAGGTCTTAATTATGGTAACATTGGGAACTTGACGTATCTTGTAAAGTTTTGTAACTTTAATTATGGTAAATTGGTTTTTCTTTTTTCTTTTTTTTTCTTTTTTTCTTTTTTTTTTTTTTTAATTATTATGTTTGGTTTTTATTTCGTTAACTAGGATTTCAATTTTTTTTTCGGTAGCTTTAAGTTTTAAATCAAATAGTTAATGTTTATTTTTCTTTGTACAATTATTTGTTTCCATATTTTTCTTGGTGCTTTGGACTAAGTTTTTGCAGGAAAAACTTGGATTGGTGATAACACAATGTTTTGTTCGTGCTTGCTCAGTGTGTAAGTCGCATTCTTTAGTTAAGTCTGGTGAGTCACTTGTTTAAGTCTGGTTGACCAAACTTAGGTCTGGTAGTATAAATCTTTTTTACCGTTAGGTCTGGTCTGTCAAATCAGGATTTTTATTATCAAAATACGACCGTTGCGTATTTTTCGAGGGAAATAGGTATATAAGGATAAACTTTAATTAATCTCTTATTTTTATTACTTATTTACTTCCAATTTTAAATCACTTGATTTTCGGACCAAAATACTCTGTTTTTAACTACCAGCACTTAAACCCTAATTCGATTTACAACCAGCACTTAATCAATTTCTCATCTATGGCTTCACTTAAGTTTGTTGACAAGCATAATCAAGTTGGATTCTTGAAGAAACCAGATCAGAGTGATGGCTTTGAGGAGATTGTTGATTTCTTAAGAGGTTCAAATCTTCGGTACGCTTTAACTGCTAATCCAAATATTTATGCATCTCTTATTAGGCAATTTTGGGGGTCTGTGACCTATGAAACCCTTGCTGATAATACACCACAGTTAAGGGCAACTGTTGACTCACATGACTTCACCATTACTGAAGCTTCCATTCGGAGTAGTCTCCAATTGGGTGATGCTTCAGGGGAATATATTTTGGTTAATGATGATTTGTTTGCGGGTCTAAAAACTATAGGATATCCTACTGATGGTAGTTTTACTTTTTGGAAAAGCTATTTCACACCACAGTGGAGGTTTTTGATACACCACTTGCTCCATTGCCTAAGTCCTAAAAGTGGAGGCTGGGATCAGTTTGGAAGCAACATTGCTTCTGCCTTGGTCTGTCTTGCACTTGGAAGGCCTTTTAATTTTTCAAAATTGATTTTTGATGGCATGGTTGCAAATTTTAAAAAGGAAAAATCTAGGTTCTTAATGTATCCAAGATTTATACAAATGATCTTTAACTTTGAAACAGAGGATAAATTGCCATATCTCAGTGTGGGCTTTATACCAAAAATTTTTGCTAACATGAAAAGAAATTTTAATGGAGCCCATTGGCCTTTATTGCCTGCTATGCTAGGTGGTGCTACTAACCCTGCAGGTACATTTGAGACTGCACAAGAGCCAACTCATGAAGAGCATGCACAGGAACCAACTCAGTCATCCTCACCACACCCAAGTCATTCACCATCTCCCATCAGAACACCTACACCTATATCATCTCCTACACCCTCACCACAGCCTACACATGTTCCAAGTCCTATACAGGAGGAGAACCTGCTCAGATGTCTGTGGAAGATCTTTTAACCCTGGTTCCAACCCTAGTCAAGAGAATAGATGCTTTGGAGAAGGCAAACAATGCTAAGAGTAAAGCTATTCTC
Organism: Artemisia tridentata subsp. tridentata; assembly: GCA_021014915.2. NCBI lineage: Eukaryota > Viridiplantae > Streptophyta > Magnoliopsida > Asterales > Asteraceae > Artemisia > Artemisia tridentata. The sequence continues at coordinate 201,503,213 of CP139503.1, forward strand.
ACTTTGGTAAAGAAGTTCAAGAAATTGGAAAACATTTTGAAAGATAAGGGGATTCAGTTCAGTGCAGAAGAAGGGGATGAAAATTCTTCCAAACAGGGGAGGAATTTTGGTGAAGAAGAAGATTTTAGAACACCTTCAAAAGATAAGTCTGCTGGTATTAAGGATGTAAGTCCAGAAACAAGGGAAGCAGCAGAGACCTTAGCTCAATCTTTCAGCAAGATTAAACAACAAAGGAAGCTAAAGAGAAATTTAAGAATTGAAGAAAGTGAAGATGAAGGGGTTCATTCTGCTAAGTCTGGTGATAATGCTGGTGATGATAAGTCTGGTGATAATGCTGGTGATGATAAGTCTGATGGTAAGTCTGTTGAAGAAAAGAGAAAAGGAAAGGAGATTTCTGCTGAATCTCCTAAAACAAAGAAGTCAAAGCTACAGCAAAGACAAGATCAAGCATCTCAAGCTTTGATTGACAGATTACAAACTCAATAAAGGGAAGAATTGGAAAAGGAAAAAGAACAGGAAAGACAAGATGAATTGTATCCTAGGAGAGTAGCAGAGGAACAATTGATTGAAGGAGATGATGAACTAAGAGCAAAACTTGAAGAACTTAAGTCAACTCAAGGGTTGACTATAGAAGAAAAAGCTAAACAACTAGCAGAGTTCATCAATATCAGAAGAAGTAAGGAAACTTTGGGAGATTTTATGTCTGTGACGAGACAAACTCAGAAGAAAACCAAAGTTCAAAAGAAGATGACTAAGAGTGAACAGATGCATAGTATGAAGATGTATTTGAAGAATATGATGTATTCAAGGTGGGAGCATATGAAGAGCAAATCATATGAAGATCTTCTACAAATGTATCAAAGAGCTTATCAAAGGGATCATGGTTATAAACCAGTGGATTATGAAGATTCCTTGAGACACAGTTTTAGGAAAGTGACAAAGACTGTGCAAGATGTTGAAGCTGAGAAAGTAACAGAAAAGGTAATTGATGAGGAGAAAGAAAAAGCATCTGAGACTGAGAAAGCAGCAACTGAATTAAAAGAGGAAGTGAAAAAGCCTATATTGACATTTAACAGAAGAAATAGTATGGCTAGAAAAAGAAAGTCAAAGAAGAAAAGTCAAGAAGAGGAGTCAGAAGAAGAAGAAGCTTCATCTGAAGGGGATACTATGAGAACTATTGAAAGCTCAAAGAAGCCAGCTAAGATTGTCAGGTCAAAATCATTAAGTCTGGTCAAAGGGCAACATATCAATTAATAAGAGAAGATTATTCTAATGTGATGTATATGAATTTCCCTGCAATTGTACATGATGTGAGTAGGGAAGATCTCATTGAGTTATATAAGTTGGTTAACATTAAACATGGAGATAATGTCCCTGAGGAAGAATATGAAAGAGTCTTTTGGGGAGACTTGAAAATAATGTTTGAACCACCTTCTAAGGAAGATGAGATCTGGAGGCTGCCTGAGCAACAAAGAATGATTAGATGGGTATATTATGATAGATGCCAAGTACATTGTCTGTCTTTGGTTAATGCTAACATATATATTCTTGCAGAAGTTGAGTATCCCTTATCACCTGAAGTCTGCAAGGAAATGTTGGAACGGAATTTATATGCAGACAAGAAAGATGAAGTTTATGAAAGGATTTTGGATTTGATCAAGATTCAGTCTTTGAAGGAGACATTGTTGGATTGAGAGTGTTTGAAAGAATTTTCATAAGTTGTAAGTAGGACTATTGGAACTTTCTACTTGGTGGAGGTGCATAGCACTAACACAACAAAAGGTTATCAGTCCACCTTATCTAATACATACAAGGACTGGCTAATCCTGAGCAAACGGCTACAGGTAAAGATATTCCAAATCCGTTTATGGTTGGCAATTTACCAAAAATTATATGGTATTCAACTCACCATATCTTAGATAGTGAAGAGTTGACTAGCCCACAAGATTATGGCTTGTGGTAAAGGCTGTGGAAATCCATAAGTGGTAATCAATTCACCATGATGAGGTGCATTCCATCAAAGAATTGACAAGTCCAAAAGGGTACGGCTTTTGGTAAAGACAAAACAAATCCGTTGATAATTGATGATTTACTAAAAATCATATGGTTATCAATGTACCATGGTCTTACACACCAAACATTGGCTACTCCAGTAGTAATGGCTATTGGTAAAGAGACATCAAATCCATTAATTTTCAATGATTCACCTCTCACAGGAGTTAACACACCTGGAAGTGATGAGAATAGTATGAAACTTAAACTGAATTGATGTACAAGTAGTCATGGTTGCTGTGAAGATCAAGTGGATTATATCAGATGGATGCTGCAAAGATCAGATCAAATGGTGGACAAATTATCAAGGTTAAAGTTGCTGATACAAAGCATTTTTGAAGATCAAGATAATTCCAAGAGTTAAAGACTAAATCCTCAGAAGCTTACTCAGAAGAAACTTGAAGTTCATGGAGCATGAAGATCAAGTTAGGGAGGATTGTTGGGAATTATCAAGAGAAGACTTAATGAGAAAACAGATTTAAGTCTGGTGGTGTACACGATTAAGTCTGTTAGTGTATTTTGTAATATTAAATATGGTAGTACAATATTAAGTCTGGTAGAGTATAATATAGTTAAGTCCGGTTGACTTATTAAGTTAAGTCTGGTCGTGTATTTTAGAGATAATTTAGGAAAGGATTTGAAGTTATCTTTAGAGATGATACGTAAATCCTTATGCAAGTTTTGTATCTAGGGTTTCCTTAGTGTATAAAAGGAACTCTAATTCATAGTTTAGAGATGACGACGAAGATTGTAAATCAGTAAACGATTAGTAATATAAAGTTAGTTGTGTTCTTCATTGTTTGTGTTAAGATTCCGCATTAGCATAAACAAAGTGTTAGAGTCTCTGCTTAGATTGATTTGATTTATTCAAGTCGTCTACTAAGTTGTTAAAGGCTACTTAGAGATCCATATTTGTGTGGACCAACAAGAGGGTTTTCATTGTTCCATATTTTTCTTGGTGCTTTGGACTAAGTTTTTGCAGGAAAAACTTGGATTGGTGATAACACAATGTTTTGTTCATGCTTGCTCAGTGTGTAAGTCGTATTCTTTAGTTAAGTCTGGTGAGTCACTTGTTTAAGTATGGTTGACCAAACTTAGGTCCGGTAGTATAAATCGTTTTTACCGTTAGGTCTGGTCTGTCAAATCAGGATTTTTATTATCAAAATACGACCGTTGCGTATTTTTCGAGGGAAATAGGTATATAAGGATAAACTTTAATTAATCTCTTATTTTTATTACTTATTTACTTCCAATTTTAAATCACTTGATTTTCGGACCAAAATACTCTGTTTTTAACTACCAGCACTTAAACCCTAATTCGATTTACAACCAGCACTTAATCAATTCTCATCTATGGCTTCACTTAAGTTTGTTGACAAGCATAATCAAGTTGGATTCTTGAAGAAACCAGATCAGAGTGATGGCTTTGAGGAGATTGTTGATTTCTTAAGAGGTTCAAATCTTCGGTACGCTTTAACTGCTAATCCCAATATTTATGCATCTCTTATTAGGCAATTTTGGGGGTCTGTGACCTATGAAACCCTTGCTGATGATACACCACAATTAAGGGCAACTGTTGACTCACATGACTTCACCATTACTGAAGCTTCCATTCGGAGTAGTCTCCAATTGGGTGATGCTTCAGGGGAATATATTTTGGTTAATGATGATTTGTTTGCGGGTCAAAAAAACTATAGGATATCCTACTGATGGTAGTTTAACTTTTTGGAAAAGCTATTTCACACCACAGTGGAGGTTTTTGATACACCACTTGCTCCATTACCTAAGTCCTAAAAGTGGAGGCTGGGATCAGTTTGGAAGCAACATTGCTTCTGCCTTGGTCTGTCTTGCACTTGGAAGGCCTTTTAATTTTTCAAAATTGATTTTTGATGGCATGGTTGCAAATTTTAAAAAGGAAAAATCTAGGTTCTTAATGTACCCTAGATTTATACAAATGATCTTTAACTTTGAAACAGAGTATAAATTGCCATATCTCAGTGTGGGCTTTACACCAACAATTTTTGCTAACATGAAAATAAATTTTAATGGAGCCCATTGGCCTTTATTGCCTGCTATGCTTGGTGGTGCTACTAACCCTGCTGGTACATCTGAGGCTTCACAAGAGCCAACTCATGAAGAGCATGCACAGGAACTAACTCAGTCATCCTCACCACACCCTAGTTATTCACCATCTCCCATCAGAACACCTACACCTATATCATCTCCTACACCCTCACCACAGCCTACACATGTTCCAAGTCCTATACAGGAGGAGGAACCTGCTCAGATGTCTGTGGAAGATCTTTTAACCCTGGTTCCAACCCTAGTCAAGAGAATAGATGCTTTGGAGAAGGCAAACAATGCTAAGAGTAAAGCTATTCTCACTTTGGTAAAGAAGGTCAAGAAATTGGAAACCATTTTGAAAGATAAGGGGATTCAGTTCAGTGCAGAAGAAGGGGATGAAAATTCTTCCAAACAGGGGAGGAATTTTGGTGAAGAAGAAGATTTTAGAACACCTTCAAAAGATAAGTCTGCTGGTATTAAGGATGTAAGTCCAGAAACAAGGGAAGCAGCAGAGACCTTAGCTCAATCTTTCAGCAAGATTAAACAACAAAGAAAGCTAAAGAGAAAGTTAAGAATTGAAGAAAGTGAAGATGAAGGGGTTCATTCTGCTAAGTCTGGTGATAATGCTGGTGATGATAAGTCTGATGGTAAGTCTGTTGAAGAAAAGAGAAAAGGAAAGGAGATTTCTGTTGAATCTCCTAAAACAAAGAAGTCAAAGCTACAGCAAAGACAAGATCAAGCATCTCAAGCTTTGATTGACAGATTACAAGCTCAAGAAAGGGAAGAATTGGAAAAGGAAAAAGAACAGGAAAGACAAGATGAATTGTATGCTAGGAGAGTAGCAGAGGAACAATTGATTGAAGGAGATGATGAACTAAGAGCAAAACTTGAAGAACTTAAGTCAACTCCAGGGTTGACTATAGAAGAAAAAGCTAAACAACTAGCTGAGTTCATCAATATCAGAAGAAGTAAAGAAAATTTGGGAGATTTTATGTCTGTGATGAGACAAACTCAGAAGAAAACCAAAGTTCAAAAGAATATGACTAAGAGTGAACAGATGCATAGTATGAAGATGTATTTGAAGAATATGATGTATTCAAGTTGGGAGCATATGAAGAGCAAATCATATGAAGATCTTCTACAAATGTATCAAAGAGCTTATCAAAGGGATCATGGTTATAAACCAGTGGATTATGAAGATTCCTTGAGACACAGTTTTAGGAAAGTGACAAAGACTGTGCAAGATGTTGAAGCTGAGAAAGTAACAGAAAAGGTAATTGATGAGGAGAAAGAAAAAGCATCTGAGACTGAGAATGCAGCAACTGAATTAAAAGAGGAAGTGAAAAAGCCTATATTGACATTTAACAGAAGAAAGAGTATGGCTAGAAAAAGAAAGTCAAAGAAGAAAAGTCAAGAAGAGGAGTCAGAAGAAGAAGAAGCTTCATCTGAAGGGGATACTATGGGAACTATTGAAAGCTCAAAGAAGCCAGCTAAGATTGTCAGGTATAAAATCATTAAGTCTAGTCAAAGGGCAAAATATTAATTAATAAGAGAAGATTATTCTAATGTGATGTATATGAATTTCCCTACAATTGTACATGATGTGAGTAGGGAAGATCTCATTGAGTTATATAAGTTGGTTAACATTAAACATGGAGATAATGTCCCTGAGGAAGAATATGAAAGAGTCTTTTGGGGAGACTTGAAAATAATGTTTGAACCACCTTCTAAGGAAGATGAGATCTGGAGGCTGCCTGAGCAACAAAGAATGATTAGATGGGTATATTATGATAGATGCCAAGTATTTTGTCTGTCTTTGGTTAATGCTAACATATATATTCTTGCAGAAGTTGAGTATCCCTTATCACCTGAAGTCTGCAAGGAAATGTTGGAAAGGAAATTATATGCAGACAAGAAAGATGAAGTTTATGAAAGGATTTTGGGTTTGATCAAGTTTTAGTTTTTGAAGGAGACATTGTTGGATTGAGAGTGTTTGAAAGAATTTTTAAAAGTTGTAAGTAGGACTATTGGAACTTTCTACTTGGTGGAGGTGCATAGCACTAACACAACAAAAGGTCATTAGTCCACCTTGTCTAATACACATAAGGACTGGCTAATCCTGAGCAAACGGCTACAGGTAAAGATATTCCAAATCCATTTATGGTTGGCAATTTACCAAAAATTGTATGGTATTCAACTCACCATATCTTAGATAGTGAAGAGTTGACTAGCCCACAAGATTATGGCTTGTGGTAAAGGCTGTGGAAATCCATAAGTGGTAATCAATTCACCATGATGAGGTGCATTCCATCAAAGAATTGACTAGTCCAAAAGGGTACGGCTTTTGGTAAAGACAAAACAAATCCGTTGATAGTTGATGATTTACTAAAAATCATATGGTTATCAATGTACCATGGTCTTACACACCAAACATTGGGTACTCCAGTAGTAATGGCTATTGGTAAAGAGACATCAAATCCATTAATTTTCAATGATTCACCTCTCACAGGAGTTAACACACCTGGAAGTGATGAGAATAGTATGAAACTTAAACTGAATTGATGTACAAGTAGTCATGGTTGCTGTGAAGATCAAGTGGATTATATCAGATGGATGCTGCAAAGATCAGATCAGATGGTGGAAAAATTATCAAGGTTAAAGTTGCTGATACAAAGCATTTTTGAAGATCAAGATAATTCCAAGAGTTAAAGACTAAATCCTCATAAGCTTACTCAGAAGAAACTTGAAGTTCATGGAGCATGAAGATCAAGTTAGGGGAGGATTGTTGGGAATTATCAAGAGAAGACTTAATGGGAAAACAGATTTAAGTCTGGTGGTGTACACGATTAAGTCTGTTAGTGTATTTTGTAATATTAAATCTGGTAGTACAATATTAAGTCTGGTAGAGTATAATATAGTTAAGTCCGGTTGACTTATTAAGTTAAGTCTGGTCGTGTATTTTAGAGATAAGTTAGAGATAAGTTAGGAAAGGATTTGAAGTTATCTTTAGAGAAGATACGTAAATCCTTATGCAAGTTTTGTATCTAGGGTTTCCTTAGTGTATAAAAGGAACTCTAATTCATAGTTTAGAGATGACGACGAAGATTTTAAATCAGTAAACGATTAGTAATATAAAGTTAGTTGTGTTCTTCATTGTTTGTGTTAAGATTCCGCATTAGCGTAAACAAAGTGTTAGAGTCTCTGCTTAGATTGATTTGATTTATTCAAGTCGTCTACTAAGTTGTTAAAGGCTACTTAGAGATCCATATTCGTGTGGACCAACACTATCTAACGGGCTGAGATATGGGACTTCAACCATATCCTTTGTACTCAAACGTTTTTTGGTGTAATGAATTTTACCAGGGTGTAGGATTACTCCCCTTTACCCAAAAAACTATATATGTACTAACCCTTTAGCGTTAAAGCTTTACAAAATAGGTCCTTATACTTATAATTTTATGAAAATAACAAAAATAACCCTTATACTTAATAATTTCCAAAAGTTACAATATATACACCTATGCATAGAATGCATTACAAAACTAGTCCAAAAACCATGCAAAGTGTGTTTTAAGTATAACAAAAGGGTTTTGCAGCATATGGCTTATTATAATAATCTTAGATAAGTAGCTTTTAAGAGCTTATTGCTTATAGGAAGGGCTTATGAACAAAAATAGCAATTCGATGGGTATTTAGGGTTTAAAAATATAACGCCTAGTTTTCTAGTGATCAAGGCTTAAATAAGGCCTAATGTGGGATCTATTAAAGCTTATAAACAATAAAAGAGCTTATTGTATAGGAAAAGCTTACTCGACCAGAAATGGGTCGTGACTAGGTTACGGTTTTCTCGGATAACTAGGACTCGACGAGGCTTATGGGGCTTGATCCTCTTGGTTCTTTGGCATCTAAGACTTCTATACTAGTGCTAGAACTATGTGAGAGTGAGTGTGTGAGGTGGTGAGGCTGTGTGGAATGTATTGAAGTGAAATAGGGTATGTCGTTATTTATAGGCCTCGATGAGAGTAATGGCTAAGTAAACTTGGAGTGGTGGCCAAGGGTAGGAGGGGGATAACTATGGACAGCTATGTGGTGACTAGGAAAGCCTAGCGTAGGAGCTAGGGTGGTGTAGGGTGGTGTGTGGTTGTGGTTTAGCAATGGTGGTGTTGAGGTGATAAGGTGGTGACGAGGCTGCCTTGGAGGCCAAGGGTGGTGACAAGGTGGTGATGGTGGTGCTAGGTAGACTGCTTAGGTTGATAAGTAGGCAAGCAAGGAGGTGGGTCATGGTGGTGGAAGGTTGCTAGCTTAGTTTCTAAGTGAAAATCTAGGTTTTGTATATTAGGGTTTCGAATGGGTTTAGGGTTTTAGATCTAGGTTTACGGTTAAGTTTAAGGTTTAGAAATGATTTAGAGATTAAGTTTAAGGTTTAGGAATCATGTACCAAGCGGTTGTAACTTGTGCTAAAGAAATGGTAAGGTTTAAACATGGTTTACGCACCTAAATGACCTAATTTGGTTTCTAAGCTTAAAGGACTTGTACTTTGGGCTCTAAGTGGTTGTACTAAAGTTTAGGAAGAGAAATTTAGTTAGGATAACTTATACTTAAGCCTTGAACACTTTCAAACTAGTTTTAACTTGAAGTTAGGGTTTTTGGAATAGCCGTAAACGTATAGGGCTTGTTTTGGTAAAATGCTAGGTATAGTAAGTTAGATTGATAGTATACTTGATAAAATGATCTTTGTAACTTAGACTTGACATATTAGGAGGTTTACATGATGTAAACATAGAGATATTGCTCAACCACTGAGATCAAAGAATATTCTCTCTCTAGGCGATTTTCTCTACCCTAACTGCCTTCATCGATATTCACTTAATTCGTCCAAATCTTTGTGTTTTCTGCAATAATTTTGTAAGTTTAATTGAATAGAATTCGTGTTATTCATTAATCTTATCAAATAACTGCTTTAATCACAACTTTTTGTGTGTATTGGGTGTTATTGTTTATTAGGGTTTAGAATCGTCTTTTACCCTTATCTCTAAAAACGATCAATTCTTTCTGTTTTTATCATTGTTCTGTTTTCAACCTCTGATTCTTAAATCGTTTTTAGGGTTTATAAGGGTTTTCCGGTTTGGGTTTACTGATTGCACCCATTATACTTAATTCCTGGAAGTCGGTGTTAGCAATCCTATATAACGTTTGTAGGGTGGTTGATTAAAGTCGACTTGTCTTCTTTCTTGGGTGGCGACTATATTGATTGGTATTGATCTTCGATTAACAGCCCTATATTAGGGTTTTTTTTTCTCTCGCATTGCAAGTAAATTGCAAGTACCCGAGTTAGGTAGTTGTTGCTGTAAGTCCTTTGTGGTTTAAGTGGGTTTTGAGAGATGGAATCGGGGTTTCTTGATGGTAAAAAGTCTAAAAAGACTACTGGGTTGGCTGCTAAGATTAACAATATTGATGGTAAGATTATTGTCAATAAGGGTAAGCCATTGAAGTCTATACTCAAAAGTGCAGGTTTGGCTGGAAAGACGGGAAGTTTCCCACTTCCCAATGAGCTTGGTTCAGTTTCTATGGTACCGAATGTACCAACTGATGTTCCAGATTCTGATCTTGCTGTTCGTAAGAATGTAAGTTCAGTTGACCCTAATTCTGGTGTTCCGAAAGCTACTAATATTATTGAACCTGATGCGTTGGGGGCTGATAATGTGGGTGCTTGTAAGGATATTGGGTCGAGGTCAATTGATGGTGGTAATATTGGTGGTGCTAACGTTGTTATACCATTAGCCGTTGTTGATGATATGCGTTCAAAATTTGGTTTTACATTGTGTGGCTATTTCCTTGGGCAACGATTAGCTTTTCCTATTGTTGAGAATTATGTTAAGCATGTATGGGCTAAGTTTGGCTTTGAACACGTAATGTTGCGTAATGGTTTCTTCCTCTTCAAATTTGCGTCTCAAGAGGGTATGAATAAGGTTCTTGAGGGCGGCCCTTGGTTTATTAAATCCAATCCCATTTTTTTGAAAATTTGGGTTCCTAATACAAGGTTGGAGAGGGAAAAGATTACTAAGGTACCGGTATGGATTCGAATTCACAATGTACCAGCGGTTGCGTATTCTGAAGTCGGTATTGGTTTGATTGCTAAACAGCTAGGTCATACTATACGAATAGATGAAGGTACTAGAGCCATGTGTAGCAACCCTTGGGGTCGTTATTCTTATGCTCGTGTACTTATTGAACTATCTGCTGATATGGATGTTTTGGAATCATCTGATGTTGATATACCCTTGCCTAAGGGTAAGGGTCATTACACGGAGGTTCCTGAAGTCGAGTATAAATGGTGGCCGCCTTGGTGTTCTAAGTGTATTATTTTTAATCATGATGATCATTCTTGTCCTCTTAGACATAAGCGTGGTACTAGTGATTCAAACTCCAATAATAAGGATATTTGTGTGAATCGGGATGTTCACTCAAAGAAGGCTGGTAATACGGGTGGTAAAAATAATCTTGGTTCTCGTTTTGTTAACACTAAGACCAAATTCATGTTTAAACCTGTTTCTAAACTGGCTACCAAGAAGAAGAACAATGTTGCGAAACGTGATTTGTGGGCGAATTCTGAAAATCAGCCTACTAAGGAGGGTTCTACTTGTGTTGGTACATCTTCAGGTGCGTTTGAGGGCGATATTGGTTCGGTTAGGGCTGAAGAGAAGGTATCATCTCCATATGAGCTGCCTAAAACGGGGGACGCTAATCCTTGTACTATGGGAGATGTGGAAACCGTTGGTGGGGGTGGTACCACTTCTTTTCTTTCTTTGGATGGTGGTAAGGAGAAAGTGAAGCCGGATAAAAGTGATAAGGGAAGTTTGTGGGAGCAATTCTCTAGGACACATGTTGCTTCTACAAGTGATGTGAAATCATCCTCTACTGATCCGTCTAGTTCTGCTACTAAAATAGTGAACCCATTTTCTAAGGTGGGAGATATTGTAGATTCGGATAGTGATGAGGAGGTTGTAAACACTTTTGATGAGTCTGTCAACTTATTTGGAGGTGGTAATGACCTTGAGTATGATTTGGAGTCTTATGATGGCTATGAGTCTCAGGCGTATGGTCGTGATATCCGCTTGAAGGGTCGTCATAGGTAGTATGTTTTATTTTGTTAGTTATAAGAATGGCATGTCATTCTTATATAGTGGTTTGGTTTGTTGAGTTTTTTCATATAAGTGCCTATGTAACGGGCTGAGATATGGGATGTCACCCATATCCTTTGTACTTAAACGTTTTTTTGTTGGTTAATTTACTTACCAGGGTGCAGGATTACTCCCCTTTACCTAAAAAAAATAAACAGAGATATTTGGCATTGGTAGTTGCGTGAGCACGTCTAGTGGGCTATGTAAGTTACTTTACATAGTGGGAGTGAAATGAAGCAAAAAGTTTACCCGGGAAAAATACCTTGTATAGATATTGTAGTGGAAATTATATTGATGAAAATTTCGGGTTGTAGTCTTACCCCCTAGGAGAGAAATCTCGTCCCGAGATTTTAGTTAGACGTAGGAGTAGAATTGTTTGGAAATAGATAGGAATACTTAGCACGAATTAGATCTTATCGTTCTTATGATGTCATTTCAGTTTCTTTCAGCGGCCGATCCTCTGTTTCTACAGTTCCGGGTTTGATGACCTATGTGGTGGCAAATACGACACCGGATCGTGCAAGGTCCTAGGTGATGCATAGTGCATCTTTTACACAAGGGAAGGGTTCCAGCATACCCCCTGTTCTCTGTTGGGGTGGTTTTGTTAAGGTTATTTTGGTAGTTATTATTGTTGTGATTGTTAGAGTGGTTATTGTCGTCGCGATCATTGGGGTAGACGTTAGTGTCGGTGGGGTTTTTTTTATCATCAAACTTTCGTTTGTGATAATTGGTTTCTTGCATAGAATTGTGCTTTGTTACCCGATCCACTAGCCTCTGGGCTATGTTAATGGCATCCTCTAAAGTTTGGGGCTTTGAAGCGGTAACATTTCCCTCAATACTTTGAGGCAACCCTCCGATGAAGGCTTCTATGAGTTTCTCAAAATTTGGCACCATAGTAGGACATAAGGTTGCCAATTCCTGGAATCTTCTCATATAAGTCTTGAGATCATTTCCTTTTACAATCAGATTGTAAAATTCATTTTCCATCTTCTTGACTTCCGTCCGGGGGCAGTACTTCTTAATCATAAGCTTTTTGAATTCGGTCCAGATGGTTTTATACGCTTCCTCAATTCACATCGGTTGGGCAAACGTGTTCCACCAGGATAGAGCTTCTTCAGTAAGTATGCCGGTAGCAAACTTTACTTTGCAATCCTAGGTACAGTTACCTTTGAAATTGAAAGGTTGGCAGCTCATGAACTCCTTGTAGCTACTCTTCTTCGCTACAAAGGTTTCTCTCGGCTCGGGGTTTCTATCGGCGTTAGTAGTCGTGTTAGCCGCTCGGGATTCTAGTGCCGCAGTCACACTGTCAGCAACTAGTTGCCGGATGGCATCCCGAGTCATGGCGGGAGCAGCAGACGTTGACGATCGCTTGGGTGCCATTCTATCAATATTTGACCGATATCACGGGATAAGAAAGATATCACAAGTCGGTTATAATGAGGATTACAAAAATTCCGACATAGATATTTAGTTCGATAAGGTAATATACATCCTTTGATATTACCTTGAGGAGGATTTAAAGACGGGGAGGGGTGATTCAATAGGAGGCTCAGTATTTCTAGGGAGTGTAGGTGGAGTCAAAGGTATGAGGAAAATCTGATGGTAAAGGACTCATAGTACTCATGGGTTTATAAGGATAGAGCACATGAGGTGATAGAATTGATAGAGTGATGATTGGTAGTAGATGGATGAAGGTAACAATGATGAAGAAGAGGAATTGTTTCGTACAAACAAATTATGAATTGAGAAAATTGTTTGTACGCATGCCATATACTTAGGCCCACTTATTTATAATTTGTTACTTACAAACAGAGGCGTCCCAATCCTTGTAAGTAAGAATTTATAAACTTATGTTTCGGGGATTTATAATTTCCTTATTCAAATGAAGAAGCGTCCTAATTCATTTCAATAAGATGATTATAAATCATCCTACTTAAGTAACACCGGCCCAAAACATAATATCGTGAGGCAACAAGGGATAAAATCACAACTGAGTTATGTCATAAATAACTTGTCATACCCAAAATTTGACAAGCGTCGTTATTTATGCCATAAGTCTCGTAGTTGGATTTGAAACAGAATGTGAAAAGATAGAGATGTCGGAGGTGTAAGGGAGAAAAATCTCATGGAGTGGGTTCCAAAAGATTCTTAGGTGGAGTAGAAGAATCAGTAGAGAAGGAAAATAGGGAACGGACTTATGTCTTAGGTGACAAAATCCCTCAGAAACAAAGAAATCTCGGGGATTAATTAGTGGTGAAGGTAGTACTAGAGACGGAGGCAAAACAGTGGCTAAAGGAATAGGATTTGGCGGGTGAATAGATGATGCTTTAGCGTAGCATTAGATAGGGATTATCGAGAAAAGGCGAGAAGCTTAGAGAGGCTAGTGAATTTATACTATTCCTAGAATCTTTCGAAGAGTCAGGAGAGATGTTTCCCGGAGTAACGGGGAAATTAGTCCGGTGAAACTGACGTATAGTTAAGAATATTTGGAGAGGAAAGAGTATCGAAACGGGGCGGGACGATAATAGGATAGATGGGGGAAGACATGATGGTTTAACAACCATAAGATAGTTATATTTAGAATAATAGTTATGCACTATTCGCTAGGCAAACCTATTGCATATAGTGTTCTGGGGAAAGGCAGTGGCACTATTCGCAAAGCAAACCTATTGCATATAGTGTTCTGGGGAAAGGCAGTGGCACGGAGGAATTCTTGAAAATAGAAAAGTAGTTGTAGTTTAGGTTTTAACCTTGTTCTCTACAACCATGGCTCTGATACCAATATGTAACACCCCCATTTTCACAGATAGCAGCGGAAGCTAAATCTTGGGTATTAACTCTTGATACATAGTCACAGTAATAGAAAACGACTCAAAAAGAGACGTTTTTAATAAATGAGTTATCATTCATTAAAAATATAAGAGTTTAACAAAAGGAGGTCCCAAAATCTATGTAAAACATAAAGTTTGAATGATAACAGGTTTGAAAGTCCTCAAGTCCAGTGCCACTTCGTGCCATATGGGCTCTATAACCTAGGATAACATGCTTAAAGGGTCAACACAAAGGTTGAGTAAAGTTCGTAGGTTTTAGTTTGTAGTGGTTGAATATGGGTTCCGTTGTTACACCCATAGTTTGTAATAATTGCGAATAATGCAATTATCACGGAAAATGGTTATTATTGCAAATAAGCTCATGAAACCAGCACGTTGACATGGGGATCACCCTAGTGATATTTGAGGAACTAAAGTCCTCTAGGGGAGGTAACTTGCCAAAGTTACCTATTGTTATCAAATATAGTGTTATTGGTACCCGGTAGGGGCTAACCAACGGGAGTAGTCACACTCCAGATAGACCAATCCACAATATTCGCGTTCACACATAAGTGATTATGGTTCATGAAATTTGGGAAATAGTGGCAGGGAAAGGTACTCGTGCAATAATGATTTAGGATAGAAAATAGGTTTATAGCATGTATCCCCCTCACGGGTTTATAAAACATTTAAAAGCGAGGCTACGAACTCACCTTAGTTTAGGGAAATCTGATTGATGTCAAAAGTGACTCAGATATTAGACGGCCTACTTACGCAACCTGGGGTAGTGTATGTCAAGTCTTAGTTGGTTTGTCTAAGTTTCTAACTTTGTTTTTAAAGTATATGTTTCTTTAATTCCCTAGATTTATATATAACATAACACCGTTCGGGCTATCATAATCCAGAGGTCATGTAGTAAACGTTTGAGGAGCCAGGGCACTTTAACTCGTAAACTCAGCAAACTCGTCAAAACGTATACCCAAATGAAAACCCCTCACATGAAATTCCCTTGTATTGTTTTACATTGTTAATTTAAAACGATAGGCTTTCAATTTATGAAAATATCTCATTAATACCCTTAAGTTTGTAATTTGGCAATATATACCCCTAACTTATACACTTTTACAACACTAGTCCTTTATATAATAACTATATATACACTAGCCCTTTAGCTTTAAAACTTTACAAAATAGGTCCTTATACTTATAATTTTATGAAAATAACATAAATAACCCTTATACTTAATAATTTCCAAAAGTTACAATATATACCCCTATGCATGGAATGCGTTACAAAACTAGTCCTAAAACCATGCAAAGTGTGTTTTAAATATAAAAAAAGGGTTTTGCAGCTTATGGCTTATTAGAATAAGCTTAGATAAGTAACTTTTAAGAGGTTATTGCCTATGGGAAGGGCTTATGACCAAAAATAGCAATTCGATGGGTATTTAGGGTTTAAAAAGATAATGCCTAGTTTTCTAGTGATCAAGGCTAAAACAAGGGCTTATGTGGGATCTAGTAATGCTTATAAACAGTAAAAGAGCTTATTGAACAAGTAGGAAAAGCTTACTCGACCAGAAATGATCCGCGACTAGGTTAGGGTTTTCTCGGCTAACTAGGACTCGACGAGGGCCTATGGGGCTTGATCATCTTGGTTCTTTGGCTTCTAAGACTTCTATACTAGTGCTAGGACTGTGTGAGAGTGAGTGTGTGAGGTGGTGAGGCTGTGTGGAATGTGTTGAAGTGAAATGGTGTATGTCGCTATTTATAGGCCTCGATGAGAGTAATGGCCAAGTAAACTTGGAGTGAGGGCCAAGGGTAGGAGGGGGATAACTATGGACAGCTAGGTGGTGACTAGGAAAGCCTAGGGTAAGAGCTAGGGTGGTGTAGGGTGGTGTGTGGTTGTGGTTTTGCCGTGGTGGTGTTGGGGTGATAAGGTGGTGACGAGGCTGCCTTGGAGGCCAACGGAGGTGACAAGGTGGTGATGGTGGTGCTAGGTAGGCTGCTTAGGGTGATAAGTAGGCAAGCAAGGAGGTGGGTCATGGTGGTGGAAAGTTGCTAGCTTAGTTTCTAAGTGAAAATCTAGGTTTTGTATCTTAGGGTTTCGAATGGGTTTAGGGTTTTAGATCTAGGTTTAAGGTAAGGTTTAAGGTTTATAAATGATTTAGGGATTAAGTTTAATGTTTAGGAATCATGTACCAAGTGGTTGTACGTTGTGCTAAAGAAATGGTAAGGTTTAAACATGGTTTAGGCACCAAAATAACCTAATTTGGTTTCTAAGCCTAGATGACTTTTACTTTGGGCTCTAAGTGGTTGTACTAAAGTTTAGGAAGGGAAATGTAGCTAGGATAACTTATACTTAAGCCTTGAACACTTTCAAACTAGTTTTAACTTGAAGTTAGGGTTTTTGGAATAGCCGTAAACGTATAGGGCTTGTTTTGGTAAAATGCTAGGTATAGTAAGTTAGATTGATAGTATACTTGATCAAATGATCTTTGTAACTTAGACTTGACATATTAGGAGGTTTACATGATGTAAACATAGAGATATTTGGCATTGGTAGTTGCGTGAGCACGTCTAGTGGGCTATGTAAGTTACTTTACATAGTGGGAGTGAAGTGAAGCAACAAGCTTACCCGGGAAAAATACCTTGTATAGATATTGTAGTGGAAATTATATTGATGAAAATTTCGGGTTGTTATACAACATCACACAAAACGAGCCCTAACACCACACCAATAAATGCATACGCCCCTTCATTAATTACTTAGGGTTATACCAGGTTTTAGGACGTATAATATAGATCATATCAATGTTTAGATGACCAGTTAAAATCACGTATCACCACAAATTTGAATAAAGTATTTACCAAACTGAAATCGACTCACATGGTTCATATATTCATGATTTTATGCGACATGTAAAAGAGTTATTCGTATAACAGATTTAATGAGGCCAACGGATGTTACATTAGTTTGATTATCAGAGTTCATATAACATGAAGTTACTTCAGATTTAATGAGGCCAACGGATGAGGGTAAAGGGGAGTAATCATGCACCCTGGTAAGTAGATTAACCAAAAAAACGTTTAAGTACAAAGGATATAGGTGAAATCCTATATCTCAGCTCGTTTAAGTACAAACGTTTAAGCACTTACATGAAAAACTCAACAGTCCCTTAGGACACTAACAAATAACCACTATATAAGAGTGACACACCACTCTTATAACTAATAAATGAACATAAAAACTACAACGACTATAAGATTACAAATTAAAAACTCAAGTTAAAACACATGATTCTTCAAAAGTCGTCATAGATGTCCATAACCTTCAATGATGTAGCCTTATCCATGGTAGTACTAGAACAACACCAATCCACATCATACAACTACAACGAACTCCCATTGATCCAAAAAGGACCAAACCAGCAATGTCCATAACAGGCACATCAATACTACGACTTGATCCAATACCTCATCTGCTACAAGTTTTAATGGAGTAAAACTCTAGCTAAGAATGTAACCTAGTGTATCTTGATCAATCATAGACGAATAATAGGGTTGAGAAACCCTAACTTACACACTATGGCACAAATACATACCATCAACTAACTTCAATAATAACAGATCCTGACCAATGTAAATGAACAGCAGCAGCACACACAATTAGGACCTGTTTGGTGAAGATAATAGGTTAAAACAAACCTAACTTCCATTATTAATACCATGCAATGCATAGGGATCTGAACAGTAGCAAATCAATTTCCACAGCAGCATTGCATTAGGACCCGTTTTGAACATGATCATAGGGTTAAACAACCCCAACTTGCAGCAATATGAACCCTAACATCCAGTAATGCAAGGGACCAATATCAAGTCGCTAATAGGGTTAGATAAACCCTAACATCCAGCAATATGAACCCAGACTAATGAATGTGCAAATCGACATATCTAGGTCAATGAAGGTCTAGCAATAATAGCACCAGGTCTGATAATAACAAGACCACCAGATCTGATATCCATATGAATCAATAGACCAGCGACAAGGGTTAGCAAACCCTAACAACCATAAAGCGATCACCAGACCAAAGGATATAACATACGCGAATAGATCTGTGAAAGTAGGGTTTTTGAACAAGATCCCCTCAAACTTGACTTACATCTCTCCCAAAACCCATGTACACATAACAAATCTGCATCAGAACTTAGAATCAACAAAAAACCCTAAAACGGGTTCACTTGCAGACGCACAGCCACGAACAAGAGAAAACCAAAACCACATGTTTCGATATAACGTTCAAAGCACCAGCAGCAGATCGACAAAAACCCGAAACCCTAAAAGTTAGGGTTTCACAATAGAATGATAGATCGATTAAGGATAATAAAATATGTAAATCGTTAAGACTGAATGGTTAGCTATTATCATAAACGATTACATAAGTAATAACCATGAAGATTTCGTATGGTATATGAAAGAATAAACTCCAGCCGCCATTCCAAGAAAATAAAAACGCACCCCAACCCAAGTATTGCATACCCTAGAATGAAAACAGGATCATTAGAGGATAGAGAGGACTTGTGTAGGTGGTTCTATGGCCGGAATAGAAAAGGGATAGGCGGCTGGAAATCTCCATGGGGGAGAGAGAAAAAATTAGGGTTTTACTTCAGATTTTATAGATGTGCATGTGACGAACGAATGAAAAACTAAAGGGATCGAATATACCTTTAAAACAGATAACGAGGCAAAATAAAACCAATAGCAAGCCCCACGAATCAAAATACCAATAACCCGAAAACACCACGATCAAAACATGTTTCAAATCCTCCTTTTCCCTTGATCTTTGAGAGCTAAGCAATAGGCAGATGGTGGGTGATTAGGGTTCGGTGTAGGGAGTGAATTGAGGTGCCGAATATTTTGTGAATGGGATATGAGGGGAGCGTATATTCCAGTTGGGAAATGCCGAGATTGTTGGGGGGGGGGTGAGGGAAGACTTATTCCCTTCCATATTTCCAAAAGATTTATCATATCTTGAAATGAAATTGTGTACAAATTTTAAATATGTTTGGCCCCTTTGTGACTTGTTAAACGTGTGATATTAACTTAGGAAATATAGATGGTACCGATTTTGGTTTGGTCATAAGTTATAGATTCGTATATCATAGTTTACTTCATAACGTAGGTTTAGGATTCGTATTCTGAAATTTAATCATAACGTAGTTCAACTTTAGGTTAAATTCGTATTCTAAGGTTCAAATGTCGTTTCGAATCTTCAGGTCGTTATAATTCTTCCCCTCTTAAAAAGAAAATTTCGTCCTCGAAATTGGCGTCGTAAAAGTTAGACAGAGACGTACCCGATTACGAAAAGAAATGACAATAATTAGCCTCACGCTCGGAGAGGTTCTTCCAAAAGATTCTAATGAACGGAATGTTTTGTTTTATTTCTCATGACTCGATCTAGACAAACTCTGATAGCCCAAGGCTCTCTAATAGAACACAAATGATAACAAATCTGATCCAACAAATACGTAGCAGATGACAGTTGTAATCTCACAAAGAGATACATGAAACACATATACAGACGAGGCAAATACGAAGGTAGTGCTAAACGATAAAACTTCATCAAATCTATCCAGATTCTGAACGAACTAAGGAACTTGCTAATAGTCAGAGAAGCACATACCGAATCATCAAACGTATCAAGAGTTTCATAAAGAGGTGGGTAACATATTCGTATCGACGATCAACTAAGCACATATCATAATATCAAAACGTATCAGAAGGCATAACAGAATAGGTAGAATAATCGTACTGATAAGAATGAATCTAAGGTCTAATGTATCGCGAACTAAATCTTCCTTATATGCCAAAATGTCTTACTCTTCTATACGAAAACATTATACGGAACAAACAAATTCCCGGTCTAAATTTCAAAATTTCCCTTCCACAATGATAACTAATCCATTAATCACTGTAATCAACTCCGGACCTTCAATAAGTAATTCTCCGACTTAATTCAACCAAAAGGTGTTCTACATTTCTGTTCATACCAAACTCTGAAAGGAAACTCTTGTCCCTTTCCTGCCATCTATCTTAATGAGCAAACACAACCAGACCCAACACTTGTCAATCTTCCTGTTCAACACATCTTCCAAGTTCAAATAATTGTTCTGTCTATCCATCCATCTGAAGGTGAGGAGTCATACTAAAATCCCAAGTCCAATCCCCATAGTCTTTTGTATCTCTTCTGGAAGTGTGAAGCAATGTAGCTTGAATAATCTTCTGCCCAAAGAAATCTCTGCCAATCTTCCAAGTGAGCCAACCTGGTCAAACGATCCACTACAACTCAATTCATTTTGTCCTTCCTAAATGTGCGTGGAAATCCCGTTACAAAGTCCATGAAGGTTAAATCCCATTTCCACATAAGAACATCAAAACTAAGGAAAACCACTTGTACGCTGATGCTGTATCTTAACCTTTTGACATGCTAAATACTTCGCCACCAATGTAGTCACAATCATCTTCATACCATTCCATCAAAATTATGCTTCAAGTCTCTATACATATTAGTACAACTAAGATGAATACAGAAAATAGAACTGTGTGCTTCAATCAAAACCGCTTCCTTCATGTCTTCTAACATAGATCAAAACCGCTTCCTTCATGTCTTCTAACATAGATCATATTCCACCATCAAGCATCGGATAGTTCACTTCCTACGGTTCTAGTTGTATTGATGCATAACCAATAATCTTCTCGTGTTGCATAAGGACATAACTAAGTCTCCTTCTTGAGTAGAAACGAATCTCTTTTCAGCTTTTCCAAAATTCTCCTCTCATTCTTCATCCCAACCAAAATTTATTCTTCTCAAATATTACATAGAGTTTCTTCTAACGTAGACTTTTCAACACAGAATACGAAGATGATACCCGTGTTTCTCTTTCGTCTCTGAATATACCAATATGTCATACTATGACAAATTGTCCAAGTATTTATGAAAGACACAATTTATCAAATCCATAGGAACAGTCAGAGTACTAGCCAATACAATTGATACTAATACTAATGAAGACCATAACAAACACGAAAAGAAATTCTAGGAACATCTTGCTCCCTTATATGTAACTAAAAATAATCAGATCTTAAATCAATCATAGAGAAACTTCACACCCAGAAATTGATTTGACAAATCGTTAATTCAAGGTAACGGATAACGGTTCTAACCGTAATACTATGCATGTCACACCCTGAATTTACCTGTTAATGGCAGCGGATATGAATACCTTGGTGTGACTTTCATGGCGTCTCATACAATGGATATATTGAACGACCTAAAGTGTCGTTTTGAAAATACACGTTTGATCATAATTAAAATCAGAGTTTACAAAACATAGGTCCCAAATGATGTTGCAAGTTTATAACAAAACCATAGTAGATCAAACGTTACATAAGTGCATGAAAATAAGTGATGCAAGTCGACTCCGCGACTCCAAAATAGCCAAATGCATGTCCACACGCTAGCTAATTACCTGAAAATACATTGCTAAAAACGGTCAACATAAAGTTGGTGAGAGATCATAGGTTTAATAAAATGAAGGTATACGATAGCCACAAGTATAAAGTGTATGACATAGGTCACATAAAAATGGTGTACAATAGACTTAAGCTCATGACCCCGAAACTATGACTGAATCTGTGGTGCCCCTCAGAGTGTTTTGCCAGGCACTCTAATAAAAAGACATGAAATGCATCCGCTATCGGTTGTTGGTCAAAGCCAACACGGATGGAGGCGTCACCCTCGATAGATCTATCCACTCACTCTCGCTTACAGGTAAATTAACGGTTCATGATATAGGGGACTTTCATATGGCAACAAGGTAACTTAATCTATGTACAAGGAATTTGATACTAGGGCTCGCATATAAAAATGGTTGCAATGTATTCTCCCCCGTGGGATTTGAAATGAAATAATAAATTGAAAAACGGGGCTATGAAAACTCACCTGAAGTGATGATACAACAATGCTATGAAATCGGAATACTTGGAATAACAAGGCGCGAACACTAGCCGCTACCTAAAATGAATATGCATAATCTACTTAGATTATGAGGCAATGTAGTGCATGTACATGTATATGCAACCTATACCACTCGTACTTTGAAAATATAGTTATCGTTAATATGTAAAGTTTCTCCAAAACTTGATATAAATATGTTAACTTGTTTCGTCAAAACTAGTCATGTAATAAAGTGTATAAAACGTTCGTGTTAGTATCGGCGTTTTGAAAACATGAAATGTAATATGATAGTCGTGTTAATAAGTCTTTGATCGTACGTGTTCCAACGGGTAGGGATTACGGTTCTCCATGGTCGTTACGTGAAAAATACATTTTCTAGTACGTAAACATTTTCTAGTTAAAAAGCTGTCAAAATGAAAGGTATATTATCGATGTTTAAACGCGTGTATCTTGTTCGTTATTGGCTCGTTTTCGACGTTCTTTATATCCGTGGGTTCGTATAAACATGTACTAATATATTTTTAGTAGCTCGGGTCATCTAGGTCGTGTTAAACGCCTCAGTTTGTCCGTCGAATGTTACCAAACAGCATGCAGTTTTCCGGAAAATTAGTTTTCGTCGTTAAACTTTGAAAAATCATAACTCCTTCGTTATTAACTCGTTTTTGTCCCCGTTTTCGGCCACGGCTTCGTCTCGGAATGTATTTTCTAAATATTTGACCAAAAATTATCTCACACCTACTGATTTTCCCACGTTTCACTTTTAAGGACAGCATGTTTTATATATTTGTTAAAACTTGATTTTCTAGTTAGTAACTTGTCCAAAAATGTCACAAACAACAATCAATCTTTCTAAAACTTACCATACATCTTTTTAAAGTGTCAAGGGCCTAAAACATCAACATCCATGTAGATCTAACAAGGATCTAAGTATAAAACACATCTAGGGCTCATAAGTTGCAAAAGGTTTAAAAAGGAGTGGTATAGCTAACATATACATATAGATCTTGCATGCAAATGTTATGAACATCATATTAACTTGGTAAAATTATAAAAATGGGTTTTGACAACTTACTTGAAAGATTAGTGGGCAAATGAGGATGAAAACCTAAGAAACCCTTGAGTTTTTATTTCAAAACCCTAAAAGGATTACTAGTATGACTTGTTTATGGATGGATCTTGCAAAGTTTGATGTTTCTTTCTTCTTTTCTTGGTGATGCCGAACACAAGAGAGGGGGAGGGAGGAGAGAAAATCTTGCTAGTTACTTGGTGATTATGTGAAAAATGAAGTGATAAAATGGTAGTTTAGTATATATATTATGGACAAGTATTAGTGGGTATTAAATGTGATAGGAAGTTAGCAACTTGATGGGGTGTTTTTGGGGGGTTGAGGCCGGCGCACAAGGACAAGGGGGGGGGGGGGCCTCATGATTAAACCTTGTGGTAATTTACATGTGTTTATTTGGTGTAATTTTTAATTAGTTTTAGGTGTAATCGGGTACCGCGTTTGCTAGAAATAAAATTTAACGGAGTTAGTCGGGACTTGACGAAGTCATAAAAATTACAAAAATATGTTGGGTACAAATATTGGGTGTTCGGGTAATTATCGTTTAGTTTTTACGTAAACCGTCGTAATTATATTAAACGTACGATATAAATTAAATAAATTCGCAAAATACCGGGTAAATGAATTTCATAATTTTCTTGATGTTAAAATGAGTATAAAAATATATCGGGACCATCGTGGGGGTTGTCGGACGTGTTAGTCACATTTATCGATCGCGCGTTAACGTTTTAATTAAAAGTAATTATACGTAAAACGTCAAATGTAACAAAAATATTAATTTGATAAACCTACGAGTGGAATAGTATGAAAATGCAAATATGATGATATGCAGACTATTACTAGTCCGTATGCAATGATCCTACTGATGATGCATAAATTTTGTAGCTAACCCAAAACGGTTACGCTGGAATGAATGATGAATGATGGACATGAATGGTGATTTGTCGAGGTTAGGAAAATGACCTGAAATTACGGGTTGTGACAGTCGCCCTTCCAAAAGGGAATTCAGTCCCTGAATTCAATTGTTGTTGGTTTCAGAAGCAGGCTCGGGAAAAAGGTGTGGATACTTGCGTCGCATTTGGTCTTCTCGTTCCCAAGTAAACTCGGGTCCTCTTCGAGAATTCCAGCGAACTTTCACGATAGGAATTCGACTCTGCTTCAATTGCTTGACCTCACGGTCCATGATTTCTACAGGTTCTTCCACAAAATTAAGCTTGTCATCTAGTTGAATTTCTTCAAGTGGAATAACGGACGACTCGTCGGAAAGACACTTCTTGAGGTTTGAAACATGAAATGTGTTATGAACGTTGCTGAGTTCTGGCGGAAGTTCAAGTTTATAGGCTACCGGACCAATCTTTTCCAGAATCTTGAATGGCCCAATGTATCTCGGGTTCAGCTTCCCGCGTTTCCCAAATCGGATCACGCCCTTCCAAGGCGAAACCTTCAACATGACTTTATCTCCAACTTGAAATTCCAATGGTTTGCGTCGAACATCTGCATAGCTTTTCTGTCGACTTCTAGCTGTTTCGAGCCTTTCTCGAATTTTAACAATCTTCTCGGTTGTATCTCGTACCATCTCTGGACCGGTTAATTGTACTTCACCAACCTCGGCCCAACACACTGGGGACCGGCATTTACGACCATACAATGCCTCAAATGGTGCGGCCTTTATGCTCGAATGATAACTGTTATTATAAGAAAACTCGATTAATGGCAAATGGTTAGCCCAACCATTTCCAAAATCAATCACACACGCCCTGAGCATATCTTCTAATGTCTGAATCGTCCTCTCACTCTGACCATTGGTCTGAGGATGATAGGCAGTGCTCATGTCTAATTTGGTGTTGAATGCCTTTTGTAGTGACTTCCAGAAATTTGAAGTAAAACGACTATCTCTGTCAGAAATGATGGAGACTGGTGCACCGTGCTTTGAGACTATTTCCTTGACATAAAGTCTAGCGAGTTGGTCCATGGAATAAGTCTCTCTAATCGGTATGAAATGGGCTGATTTGGTGAGACGATCTACTATAACCCAAATAGCGTCGAATCCACCTGAAGTCTTAGGAAGTTTAGTAACAAAGTCCATTGTAATACGCTCTCATTTCCACTGAGGAATCTCTGGCTGTTGAAGCAACCCTGACGGTTTCTGATTCTCGGCTTTCACTTTAGCACACGTAAGACATTTGCTAACATACCTCGCTATCTCTGCTTTCATATCGGGCCACCAATAAAGTTGCTTGAGATCCTGATACATCTTATCAGAACCTGGATGAATAGAGTACTTCGACTTGTGCGACTCATGCATAATCAACTCTCGTACTCCACCATAAAGGGGTATCCAACTTCTGTCCTTGAAGCATAACACTCCATCGGATCTCTTTACAAATCCATTCTCGCTCTCGGGCATACCATAAATCTTCTCGTGTGGTCGGTTTTCTTCTTTGAGTGCTTCAATCTGAGCCTCTAAGATCTTTGATGGTAAAGGTGAAATTATTGTCATTCCCAATGACCTGACCCTCAAAGGTTTGGGTCGTTCTTTCCTGCTAAGAGCGTCAGCTACAACATTAGCTTTTCCCGGGTGATATCGGATCTCACAATCGTAGTCACTAAGCAACTCTAGCCAACGACGTTGCCTCATATTGAGTTCCTTCTGATCAAGTATATGTTGTAAGCTCTTGTGATCGGTAAATACCACACACTTGGTTCCATAAAGATAGTGCCTCCAAATCTTGAGTGCGAAAACTACAGCACCCAATTCCAAATCGTGCGTAGTGTAATTCTTCTCGTGTTTCTTAAGCTGACGTGACGCATAAGCAATCACTTTCTCGTTCTGCATTAACACGGCTCCAAGCCCTTTGTGGGATGCATCGCAGTATACCACAAAATTTTCAATTCCTTCTGGTAGTGCTAAAATCGGCGCGCTACAAAGCTTCTGTTTCAACAACTGAAATGCGGACTCTTGCTTATCTCCCCATTCGTACTTCTGATTCTTCTGTGTCAACTTGGTCAGCGGCTTAGCTATCTTGGAAAACCCTTCAATGAATCTCCTGTAATATCCGGCAAGTCCTAGAAATTGGCGAATTTCTGTCGGAGACTTGGGCGTAGCCCAATCTTTAACTGCCTCAATCTTTGCTGGATCAACTTGTAATCCTTGGCTATCAATGACATGACCAAGAAATTGAACCTTTCGTATCCAAAAATCACACTTAGAAAATTTGGCATACAATTGCTCCTTCTTGAGCAGTGCTAGAATCGTTCTGAGGTGTTCTTCATGCTCTTGCTTACTCTTGGAATAAATTAAGATGTCGTCGATGAATACAATCACAAACTTATCAAGATACGGCTTACACACCCTATTCATGAGGTCCATGAATACCGCAGGTGCGTTAGTTAATCCGAACGGCATCACTTGAAACTCATAGTGTCCATAACGTGTTCTAAATGCGGTCTTCGGGACATCCTCCTCCCGAACTCTAAGCTGATGGTAACCGGATCTCAAATCAATCTTGGAGTAATAACTAGAACCTTGCAACTGGTCGAACAAATCGTCAATCCTAGGGAGTGGATAACGATTCTTCACCGTCAACTTGTTCAGTTCCCGGTAGTCAATACACATCCTGAAAGATCCATCTTTCTTCTTTACAAACAAAACCGGTGCTCCCCAAGGCGAGGAACTCGGTCTAATGAATCCCTTGTCCAGTAATTCTTGTAATTGGTTCGACAACTCTTGCATTTCGGAAGGCGCTAAACGATACGGTGCTCTTGCAACAGGTGCGGCTCCTGGCACTAAGTCGATCTGAAACTCCACTTGACGCGTAGGTGGTAGTCCAGGTAATTCTTCCGGAAAAACCTCGGGAAAGTCCTTAACAATTGGCACATCTCCAAGTCGTTTCTCATCCGACTTCTTCTCAGTAATGTGAGCCAAAAATGCATAACAACCCTTCTTGATGTACTTCGCAGTCTTGATGCATGATATGATACTAAGTCTAGTTCCACTTCGCTCTCCACGAACGACTAATGTCTCCCCATCATAAGGAAGATGAACAACCTTCTCATCACAAATAATTTTTGCACGGTGACGGGACAACCAATCCATGCCGATGACAATGTCAAAACTACCAAGTTCTACGGGCATAAGATCTATGTTGAATGGATGATTAAGGAAATTGATGGTGCAATTACGGAGAACGGTATTGGTGCTAACTAAAGACCCATTAGCTAGTTCAACTTGAAATGAAATGTCTAGTGCGGTTGGTGTAGTGTTGAGTAAAGGTGCAAACGTAAGTGAAACAAAACTTCTATCGGCTCCCGAATCAAATAAAATAGAAGCATAACGATTATTGACAAGGAACGTACCCGTGACAACCTTCGGGTCTTCGCAGACATCATCTCCACCCATGACGTAAGCTCTCCCTCGAGCTATTCCTCCTTGATTCCTTACCTTCGGGCAATTGTTCCTAAAGTGTCCCACTTCTCCACAACTATAACACGTTGGCGGTGGATTCTGATTGTTTCCCCCAGGAGCAGACCTACATCCATTAGCTTGATGACCAACTTTCCCACAATTTCGACAAGGCCTAGGGCAATCTCCCGGGTTATGATGCGTTTGGCACTTGTTACACTTTGGTAGAGTACCGGAGTAACCTTTCTTTTCTGTCGGACCTGCAGCATAAGCCTTTGCAGTCTCTTGCCTCTTGGGTGGTGGTTGGTTGGCGTTGTTACCTTGGTTGTTATCCCATTTCCTTTTGTTGTTGTTGTTATGGTTGGTGTTGTTTCGGTTATTGGAGTAGTTGTTGTTGTTCCGGTAATTGTTGGTGTTATTGTTGTTGTTACGGTTTCGGTTGGAGTTATTGTTGTTGTTGTTGTTGACGGGTGTCACTTTCTTCAGAACTTGAGCTATGAGCTTTTGAGACATCCTGATTGCCTCATCAAGGGTTTGCGGATCAAAAGAAATCACATCACCACGGATGTTTTCGGGCAAGCCACCAATGAAATTCTCAACCAACTTTTCATTATCAGGCACCATAGATGGGCATAGAGCGGCTAACTCTTGGTACCTCCTAATATAAGTCTCGATATCATTCCCCACGGTTACCAGATCATAAAACTCTACCTCTAACTTCTTCACTTCAGTTCGTGGGCAAAACTTCTTAGTTACCAACTTTTTGAACTCGTCCCATGTGACCTTGTAAGCATTCTCCATCCCTATGGGCTTCGCGTAAGAGTTCCACCATGATAAGGCTTGATCACGGAGTGTACTAACAGCAAACTTAACCTTGGAATCATCCGGACAGTTGCATAAGATAAACACGGATTCAGTATGTTCGAACCATCGAACCATGGCAGTAGCCCCTTCAGTACCCTTATACAAAGTAGGATCTCCACTCTTGAAATCCTTGTACGTACATTTCTTTCCATTAGTCCCGTTGCTAGCCTCTCCCGATGTCTCTAGCTGAGAAGCATCTTCGGCAGCTTTTGCGGCAACAGCGGCTCTTTCAATCTCTATGGCTTCGGCTATACTGTCCCTAACGAGTTTCCTGATAGCAGCTTGAGTCATTTCTGGGGTAGCCGGTGCAGCGGCCTTGGATCTTGTTTTCCTAGGTGCCATAATTCTGGTACATCACAACAGAATACATCAACCACAATCATACTAGAAATGATTATCGCACAAAATATATACAACCACAACCTGTATATATATAAACACAACATGTATAAATACAACCACGACATGTATAAATACAATGAAATCACGATGAGAACAACCACAACATGAAATTTCATAAAATAATCACAACACATGAATATCATACATGAAAATTTCGGCCTACGTGGACCGATATCATAATAGCACAACCAAATCCTACATAGTAGAGTCATACTTGATACATTTGTTTGTAATACAACCAAAAGACAACAAGTTCATACTATGTCCCACACCCCGGGACTAGGATAATAATAGTACAAGCTACATGATAAAGTCTAACACTAAGCACTCCCTGGTGCTCCACTCGGTCCACCTGGTCCACCTGGTCCACGCCTCCAAGTCTTGACCACTTTGGCCATGGAAATAGCAACCTTCTCCAGCTGCTCCACTCGCAACTGAAGGTCGGTCTCTCTGCCCTGTGATGCAGTCAAAGCAGCTCTAACTGATGCCAACTCAATAGCCTGGCGGCGTAGCTCCTCCTGAGTCTGCTCGGCTCTGTCCCGAATCTCGGGTAACTCATCCCTCAACTGATCAATCAACTCCTGATGCGCTAGCTGACGTGTCTCCAGTCCATGATAAGACACATCAATAGAAACTCTACCCTGAACCAAATCCTCTACATCCCCCTCAACCACATCTAGTCGAGGCGCAAGGATCTCATCTACTCGGTAACTCAATCTAGCTAACTGCCCCTGCTGATCAGTCAGCTGGGCATCCAAGGTAAGAGCAGTGGGTACCCTCGCAGCAGCAGCCCGCGAGCTCTCCCCAATGTGGTAATGTGTAGGTGGTGGTAAATCTGAAATCTGAGTAGTGGGTAAGGCTGGGGTAGTGCATCTTGCACGCTTTTTAGGCGGCAAGGATAGAGCAGGTGAAGGAGTAGTAGCAGGTGTAGTAGTGGGTAAATCTGATGATGGTGGTAGTGTAGGAATGGCTGGTGTCCTGAATGTAGTGGTAACACGACGCACGCTCTTACGAGCACCAATGATCGTCTTGCGACGAGGAAACATAAGAACAGGTTCGGCTGGGACTGATGAAGTATGGGATGATGAGTCTGTCAGAGGGCGGGTAACAAGAGGTGGTGCAATGGGTGAAATCTGAGGAGTAGGAGCAACCTCATCCTCGTAGAAAGCCTCGGTGTCCTGTGCCAAAGGTGGTGAAAGTGGTGCAGGCTGAACAGGTGTAACCATGGGTATAGTGGAAGACATAGCGTCCTCAATGTCCACATCGGAAAGTATGATAATCGGGCGGGAGTTAGAAGACATATCTCTGGGGAAACAATGCAAAATGAAATGAATAACTCATGTAATGAAACTCATAAATAATAATTATGCACTTATGATGAAATGATGAGACACTACCGTTGGGGTAGCTATAGTCTAGGGTATAAGGACAACCTAGTTCGCTATAACCATTGCTCTGGTACCAATCTGTCACACCCTGAATTTACCTGTTAATGGCAGCGGATATGAATACCTTGGTGTGACTTTCATGGCGTCTCATACAATGGATATATTGAACGACCTAAAGTGTCGTTTTGAAAATACACGTTTGATCATAATTAAAATCAGAGTTTACAAAACATAGGTCCCAAATGATGTTGCAAGTTTATAACAAAACCATAGTAGATCAAACGTTACATAAGTGCATGAAAATAAGTGATGCAAGTCGACTCCGCGACTCCAAAATAGCCAAATGCATGTCCACACGCTAGCTAATTACCTGAAAATACATTGCTAAAAACGGTCAACATAAAGTTGGTGAGAGATCATAGGTTTAATAAAATGAAGGTATACGATAGCCACAAGTATAAAGTGTATGACATAGGTCACATAAAAATGGTGTACAATAGACTTAAGCTCATGACCCCGAAACTATGACTGAATCTGTGGTGCCCCTCAGAGTGTTTTGCCAGGCACTCTAATAAAAAGACATGAAATGCATCCGCTATCGGTTGTTGGTCAAAGCCAACACGGATGGAGGCGTCACCCTCGATAGATCTATCCACTCACTCTCGCTTACAGGTAAATTAACGGTTCATGATATAGGGGACTTTCATATGGCAACAAGGTAACTTAATCTATGTACAAGGAATTTGATACTAGGGCTCGCATATAAAAATGGTTGCAATGTATTCTCCCCCGTGGGATTTGAAATGAAATAATAAATTGAAAAACGGGGCTATGAAAACTCACCTGAAGTGATGATACAACAATGCTATGAAATCGGAATACTTGGAATAACAAGGCGCGAACACTAGCCGCTACCTAAAATGAATATGCATAATCTACTTAGATTATGAGGCAATGTAGTGCATGTACATGTATATGCAACCTATACCACTCGTACTTTGAAAATATAGTTATCGTTAATATGTAAAGTTTCTCCAAAACTTGATATAAATATGTTAACTTGTTTCGTCAAAACTAGTCATGTAATAAAGTGTATAAAACGTTCGTGTTAGTATCGGCGTTTTGAAAACATGAAATGTAATATGATAGTCGTGTTAATAAGTCTTTGATCGTACGTGTTCCAACGGGTAGGGATTACGGTTCTCCATGGTCGTTACGTGAAAAATACATTTTCTAGTACGTAAACATTTTCTAGTTAAAAAGCTGTCAAAATGAAAGGTATATTATCGATGTTTAAACGCGTGTATCTTGTTCGTTATTGGCTCGTTTTCGACGTTCTTTATATCCGTGGGTTCGTATAAACATGTACTAATATATTTTTAGTAGCTCGGGTCATCTAGGTCGTGTTAAACGCCTCAGTTTGTCCGTCGAATGTTACCAAACAGCATGCAGTTTTCCGGAAAATTAGTTTTCGTCGTTAAACTTTGAAAAATCATAACTCCTTCGTTATTAACTCGTTTTTGTCCCCGTTTTCGGCCACGGCTTCGTCTCGGAATGTATTTTCTAAATATTTGACCAAAAATTATCTCACACCTACTGATTTTCCCACGTTTCACTTTTAAGGACAGCATGTTTTATATATTTGTTAAAACTTGATTTTCTAGTTAGTAACTTGTCCAAAAATGTCACAAACAACAATCAATCTTTCTAAAACTTACCATACATATTTTTAAAGTGTCAAGGGCCTAAAACATCAACATACATGTAGATCTAACAAGGATCTAAGTATAAAACACATCTAGGGCTCATAAGTTGCAAAAGGTTTAAAAAGGAGTGGTATAGCTAACATATACATATAGATCTTGCATGCAAATGTTATGAACATCATATTAACTTGGTAAAATTATAAAAATGGGTTTTGACAACTTACTTGAAAGATTAGTGAGCAAATGAGGATGAAAACCTAAGAAACCCTTGAGTTTTTATTTCAAAACCCTAAAAGGATTACTAGTATGACTTGTTTATGGATGGATCTTGCAAAGTTTGATGTTTCTTTCTTCTTTTCTTGGTGATGCCGAACACAAGAGAGGGGGAGGGAGGAGAGAAAATCTTGCTAGTTACTTGGTGATTATGTGAAAAATGAAGTGATAAAATGGTAGTTTAGTATATATATTATGGACAAGTATTAGTGGGTATTAAATGTGATAGGAAGTTAGCAACTTGATGGGGTGTTTTGGGGGGTTGAGGCCGGCGCACAAGGACAAGGGGGGGGGGGCCTCATGATTAAACCTTGTGGTAATTTACATGTGTTTATTTGGTGTAATTTTTAATTAGTTTTAGGTGTAATCGGGTATCGCGTTTGCTAGAAATAAAATTTAACGGAGTTAGTCGGGACTTGACGAAGTCATAAAAATTACAAAAATATGTTGGGTACAAATATTGGGTGTTCGGGTAATTATCGTTTAGTTTTTACGAAAACCGTCGTAATTATATTAAATGAACGATATAAATTAAATAAATTCGCAAAATACCGGGTAAATGAATTTTATAATTTTCTTGATGTTAAAATGAGTATAAAAATATATCGGGACCATCGTGGGGGTTGTCGGACGTGTTAGTCACATTTATCGATCGCGCGTTAACGTTTTAATTAAAAGTAATTATACGTAAAACGTCAAATGTAACAAAAATATTAATTTGATAAACCTACGAGTGGAATAGTATGAAAATGCAAATATGATGATATGCAGACTATTTCTAGTCCGTATGCAATGATCCTACTGATGATGCATAAATTTTGTAGCTAACCCAAAACGGTTACGCTGGAATGAATGATGAATGATGGACATGAATGGTGATTTGTCGAGGTTAGGAAAATGACCTGAAATTACGGGTTGTGACAATGCAGCTTCCAGAACTCAATACACAACCTCATACTATAATCATTCTTCTTTATGAATAAAACTGGAGTACACCACATATACACACTCAAACCACTTTCTAAAAGCTTTTCCTTCAATTCTTTCCATTCAATTGATGTCATAAGATACGGAGTTTCAGAATTACGCAAAACATTGCTCATATACAGATAGAGTTTCTGAAATAACCAACTTACTGTTCTCAGGCACTGCTCGGGACAACCTATGATCCCAATAAGTTCAAGTTATATGATGTAACTATTATCATGTTGACCAGACGTCATAATACATGCATCATATACACATGCCTTTATTGCAATCACATTCTACCTCGAGTCATGACTAAACAAATTCTCATAACCAGATCAAAACAACTTCATATTCAGATGGTAATCTTGGTAGTTCATTAAGGAATACATCGCCAACATTTCAAACAACCGAATAACTTTCGAGGAGAGTTTCATCAAACGAAGTGTATTCACAACCTTGAGGGATTAATGTATTAGTTTTCAAATTGTTTACCAGGTTGGGAACCATGGTACAAAATTTTGAGTTTCTCAAATCGCCGAAGATGACAAATCTAATATGACCTCTGTTAGCATCCCGATGCTTAGTCAACAAATCCATATCCAGAATAATACCGAATCAAACTTTCCCAGGGTGCAGGATTACTCCCCTTTACCCAAAAAAAAAACTTATCTTCAAATATCATCCAAACGTACTGAACAATTTTGATACTCGTAATGTATAATCACAAGATTCCTCGCAGGAATAGATTTAAGTATAGCAATTTCTAATAGTGGAGGGGGAACCTTAATATGCTTAGCAAAAGCAAGAGGAACTACAGAATGTGCCGAACATGTCGGATTCATACATATCAGAATTCTCTGAACGGACGAACAGGCATCTAAACGATTATCAAACGAATCAAAGATCAAAGTTCGAAAGGATGTGATAACCTCCGAAATTGAAACCTGTAAGGCATTACTACAAAATTTTCAAAACATTCTAAACTTATTATATTACTAAGCTTATGTCGCGTATCTTGCTAAAAATTCTTAATCTCCGGAACGAATGATATTATATGTAACACCCCGCTAAAGTGGAAACACGGGATGTAACGAGTAAAGGCACAAGCACAAGATAATAGAACATGCCAACATTAATTATATCAAATAGTACAACATTACAACATTGTTTTGGCCGACATCGGCAATAAAAATAAGTTTGAATTCTCGAAAGATATTTTCTTGACAACTTAATGAAAGCAAAGATGACATGTGAAGACCCTTTATGCAAATGCCTTCATAAAAACGCTTACTGAAGATCACCTGAAATGCATGAGAAAACAGGTCAACTATGAAAATAGTTGGTGAGTACACAAGTTTTATATAATAATAAAATATTTATCTTTAGAGAAAGTCTTCATGGCCAACATCCTGTCAACTCATCCTGTTACAAGTCCCGCCCATACAAGACTTATAACGTACGAGTTTACATACATTTCCATAATAAAAGTAAGTCCAAAGTTCTTGAGAAATGTCCACATGGAAAAGATAATGTCAAACCACTCAGTTACAAGTCCCGCCCATACAAGACTTATAGCCTATGGTTTCTCAAACCATTGCATATAAGATAGTACATTTTATAGTCAAGCACACATGTTCATCAAGTTCACATTAAAAGCACCATGTATATAATAAAGTATGCGGCAGAGCCCCTAAAATAAATAATATGCGTTCTATAGACAGGGGAACGAGAGGTTGGTTGACCTCTAATAGCGCTATTCATACTATCTACTGCTCAGTCGACAAGGGAGCCGTACGAATGGTACGTTAAAATTGAAGTGCGAACGGCAAATCAATCGGGGACTAACAATGCGAATGTACGAACAGTACATCATAACAACTATTATATACAATTTAATCAAGCCTGCTGCGTAGACACGGGAAACTAATATTTAAGTGAGTACGGCACATCATGACTTCAAAACAAGTCTTAAGTTCAATTCAAGTCATAAAAGTTCAGAATCAATTTCAAGTGTTTAAGTAAATGTACCAAAAGTTTCAAAGCAAGTCAAGAGAATTTAAATAAAACACAAGTCATGCATTCCACCCCAGAATATAGTGAAAATAGTAAAAGAGAGGGGCTGTGATTACTCACCAGTAACGAAGTAGTTATGGTGAAGGGAATATAAGTATGACATGAAAACCGCGAAAACCACTAAGGACCTATATAGAAAATATAACACTATGATGACTATGATGACTATGCAGATCATATTGATGATCTTCCAGGGAATTTGGATGCCTTCTATGACATGTATGACATCAAGCTTCAAGGCCTTCGGAAGAAGTAATTTGTCGCCATAGGAGTTTTATGTTTTTATGATTAGTGAGTTATTTTCTTGTTTAGAAAATAGGAAGTTCCTTGTTATGTAAGCTTTTCGCCTATGTAACGGGCTGAGATATGGGATTCACCCATATCCTTTTGTACTTAAACGTTTTTTTGGTTAATCTACATACCAGGGTGCAGGATTACTCCCCTTTACCCAAAAAGAAAATATAACACGTCTTAAGCTCGGGGAAATATTAAGTAACACTTATACTCAGGTTTTATTTGTTATCTTATATTTATTTAGTCATAATATAAGTTTTTGTAAGGTTTATAACAAGTCATGGGTCCAAAATGATGTTTATATTTGCCTATACAAGTTTAAATACAAAGTTGATGGGATTTTGGTAAAAATACCGTACTAAACGGGTCACCATTTCTAAACCGTAAGAGATAAAATTATGAACTTTATATGGTTGGAAAGGTATCACCCTGTATTATTCAAAAATTAAGGCCTCACTTAACTGAGAACTTCACAGGGTTGAAATTACTGATTTACCCTTGTGTCT
Source organism: Artemisia tridentata subsp. tridentata (assembly GCA_021014915.2). Classification (NCBI taxonomy): domain Eukaryota; kingdom Viridiplantae; phylum Streptophyta; class Magnoliopsida; order Asterales; family Asteraceae; genus Artemisia; species Artemisia tridentata. Next base: position 201,539,274 of record CP139503.1, read on the forward strand.
CTATGCAGTTAATTCCAGCATCCAGTTAGGCTTAGGAAAATGAGTAGATCTTTTGTTCTACAGGTCTAATGGACACCAGACTAGTGGGAAACGTTTTCTACATGTCTTAGCTCAAACCTTCATGTTTTGACCAACATAAGGTTCTTTGCAACATTTTAGAGTATTTGGCCTTTCAAAACTGACATGCATTCCTGGACATGTTTTTTAGGGGAGATTTTCTAACAAAATATTCGGGATGAATTAGGATGTAAGGTTTTCGGAAAAATGACCCTAAGACCTGTGGCTAACTCAAAATATTTTTAGTTTTGCACAAAACTTACTGAGAACAAAAGGGCATACTCGTTTTTTAGCTCTTGAAAATTTGGACCGATTTGTCCAATCCCAATGGTTACTTTAAGTGTATTTAATGTGTCTAATACTCATGCATGCTCAACTTTAATCATTACCTCCTCTTTATTAGATAAGAACTCATTATGTCTAGGAGTTTCAAGATTTTTATTATAGATCTAAACTTATTTGATAGTAAAAACAATATTGAAATCAAGATTATTACATCAAAATTTACTCAAATCAACTCTTGCATTCTCTATCAAAATCAATCCTAACTACCTATCTAACGCCCTATTTCCTATGAAAACTTGATTCAATCCTTCAAAATCACACATGCAAGAGTTGTTTATTTAGCCTACGAAAATCTATAAAAACATAGGAATGAGATCAAAAGAAATTAGGGAAACTTACTAGGATGATGAATGAGTAACCAAGTAACACAAGATTGGAGCTTAGAAAAACTTTGATGGGTATGGTGTTGTTGTAGCTATGGTACGGCAGCAAGAGGGCACCAAGGAGAAGAGAGATTTTCAGATTTTTGTGTGAAAATGAAATGAGGAGGAGTGTGGGAGAAGGTGTTGAGTGTTTTGAGGATTATGGAAAAGAGAGATGCATAAATGTGTGAAGGGAAGCAAAATGAGGGGATTGGCTCATGGGGGAGGTTATGTTCGGTTTGGGGGTCTCAAAAAGGGGAAAAACTTTTATTTTTTTCTAAAAATATATTATATATATGTTGTGTTTATTAAATAAAAGTATAGTGTAGAAATGTGGAGTTTAAAACGTAAAAACGCGAGTACCGGGTGAAATAGAATGATGTAACTTCATAAAATGTAAAATGAGTTTATTTTCAAGTATATAAACTCTTAGTAGCTTATATAATATGTGTATGAGAGTGTTGGTCTTTAAAACGATTTACGCGATTTTTGGGTTTATTGTGTAACGTTTTATGCATAAAATGTAAAATAAATGACTTACAAATAATATTTTCATAAAAATATCACATTTAACTTAAAATTGCTAAATTTTATGTTTCATGTATTTCCCGAGCATTTCGGAGTGTTATAATGTCGTTAAAGCTTAAAACACGAGTCGAAAACGCGTAAAACGTAAAAAGTGCAAAGTTTACGTAATAATGGAAAAATAACAATATGACTTTTGAAATATGTATGAAGTGAAATAAAAATGTCTAAAACATGTATACTGAGCACAATCTAGGGTCGATTCCATTTAATTTTTTATTTAACAACGTATGCGAGCTAATCTAACAAGTTACTCGTAACTGTCAATTTCCGCGAAATTTAAAATAATAAGTGAAAGAAAGTGGTTAAATAATGACCAAGAAAATACGAATTGTTACGATATCCACCCGTTAAGGGAATTCAGTCCTTTAATTCAATTCGTTCAACAAATGTACATTTTCATGGCTAGATTTGATGAGGCAAACTTTTCCATTTTCGAGTGTAGCCCTCAAAAGGCCTTTAGGTGTTCAATTCTTATTTAATCTCACAACTCATTAAATAAGAACTGTCATGAGATTAAATTGAATCGATTTAGGTAACAACTTGACTCTTAGCTTGATTTTTGCAACTCATCAAACAAGAACTGTCACTAGATCAAGCCAGGAGACAATTTTTCAGAAAGAAAGGATTCAACATCCTGGAATGTGGTCTTTTGGAATATTTTCTCGATCTTGGAATTGCTTACACCAATCAAATCAACTAAATAAAAATTATAACTAAGGTCAATGTCGTTAGGTCTCAGATTAATCAATGTCGTGAATTTGCTAAGAATTGGAAATAAGTTATGCACTCATAATCAAGTGGTACGGAAATAAGGTGGTTGTTCAAAAGAATGTTCCTGGAAAGTTGTTGCGGTTCTGCGGGTTCTCGCGAGTACCCACGAATTAAGCTCTACCACGTGCGCCGGGGGGGGGGGGGATATCGATGTTCTGATCTTGAGGGCCTTCTATTGCCAACACCAGGTTTGGGCGATTTCCTCCTTGTTTAGGAGTTCTTTTCAACTTTGGACAGGTATTCCGAAGATGATCCAAGCTTCCACCCTCGTAACATGCTAATCTTTGTCCTTGGTTTCCATTCCCATTTCAGCAATTCCAACCAAGATGGCCTGTCTGTCTGCAGTTGATGCACCTTGGGCAGTCTCCTGAGTGGTGGAGGTTACATCGGGCACATTTAGGATGTAAACCTACATAACCTCTGGGGCCTTGAGTTATTGCTTTGTAGTTTCCAACTACTCGCTGTTTCTTGTCCTGTTGATTTTGGTGACGGCTTCTTTGTTGATCTTCATGTCTCTTTCGTCCTACATCGTTTCCTTTCGTTAGTTCACCCAACCTGATCACATCATTTGTCAAGCGGTATGCTATGCCCACAGCGGCTTGCAGAGTGGTTGGGTTTGATGAAGTGATATCCCTCCTGATTTCAGGGATCAATCCCCAAATATATCGATCGATCAACTTTTCCACAGTGGAGACAATGTGAGGAACCATCCTAGTCAGCTCATGGAAACGGGCCGTGTACTGGTCGACTTCTACTCCTACCATCAAGTGGTTCGAAAATTCCACTCCGAGCTTCTGCACTTCGTCTTTTCTGCACTACTCGTTAGTTAGTAATTTCTTGAATGCTTCCCAAGATAATCCATTTGCAGCTTCTCTTTCTCTGGTCTGTAGCTGGTTGTTCCACCAAGTCAATGATCGACCCTGGTGTAGACCCGCAGAGAACTCAACTTTATCTCCTTCAGTACATTTAGTGATGCTGTGTTTCGACTCGACATTCTCGAACCATGATAGTAGTCCAATGGCACCCTCGGTGCCATGAATTCCATTGGCTTGCAGGTCATGAAAGTCTTATAGCTGCATCCTTGTCTATTGGTCAAGGTACCAACTCCATTATTGGGTCGTCTAGCATCAATGTGCGCAACAATCTGATTGAGGAGGTCTGCCAATCCAGCAGCACTGTCATTTGGGCCTTCATTGTTGATGCCTCCTGAACGTGTGTTCCTTGCAGCCATGGTTCTACAATAGAACAAAAATGTTTGGTTGAGTGAGCGATACATGAACGATGACGGATGATGTACGGTAGAATGACAGTCGTGACATAGAGATCGTGATATGATGGGAACAAAGACGTGCTTGGTCTAACGAGACATAAGGTAGCAAAGAGGAAGCATATACATAAAAGCATATATAAGGTACGGTAACATAAACGCGAATATACGAACATGCTATGCATAACCACCCGAGTGATGAAGCGAAAAGTGTACCGCTTTTAGGGGGTCATTTAAGCCCTAAATCGTATTTATTTGATCAAATATTGCCCTAAATCATTCCTTTTGTCATTTTAGGTACTTTGTAGAAGAAATCTGGAAAAGAAAGCATTTTGGACGTTTTTGGAGCATAAAAGTGAAGAAAACGACAAAGTCTCAAAATTAGGCTGGAAAATACCTTTGACGGCGTCAGGAATTGGTCCAGACGGCGTCATGGCTTGGCAAAAGTGGTGGATGTGAAAATTACTCATGATAAGCCAGAGAATTTTGCATGAAAAATCTGACGGCGTCACTCTTTGAAGAGATCAAGGTCGTCACGGTTTAAATTAAAGGGGGACGGCGTCACGCTCTATTCTGACGGCATCAAGCCTTGATAGGCCAGAACGGATTTTGGAGCACTAAAGAGGGACGGCGTCAGGAAGGCCATCCGGGAACCCTAGAAGCGGCGAGGTGACGGCGTCAGGATCCATAACGTGACGCCGTCAGCCCTTAATCTCTATATATAGTTTTGCAATTTTTTGTCATTAGGGTGGAACTTATTGTGGAACTTTGTGTGTGACAAACCCTAAGACGATTTTAGCAGCTTTTTCAAGGCTTTTTGCCTTGAGATCTTCCATGTTACATTGAAGATAAGTTATCAATTAATCATTCAATATGTCTATGTGTTGTTTGATTCTATCTTGTTCTTGTCTTTTGTTTAACATGCTAGGCTAAGTTTTCTTTGTGTTTGCTTAGATCTAATGAAACCTAGCTATTGATTATTGGTTATTAGTGTGTTATTAGTTGTATTGGATGATTGTTCATCTATGTTAGGCTTAAGAAAACTGGCTAACTTCCTATACGGTAACTTGCTTGAACGTCTTAAGAAACATGAACCAATGCGTACTAAAGGTTTTTATGGTTGTATTTAATGCATGAGCGAATTCTAGTGATCCCATGTTAGGAGCTTCTTAGCCGGATCGACATAGGAGTGAAGTAGGAGTTCATAGAGTTGGGGAAGTACGTACGCCACCCCACGATTGGTATTAAGGAATACACCCGTCATCCACGCAATTAATACACACTAATCAACCGGTAAAAGATAGTTAGGGAGTAAGGAAATCTAAGTAAACACATTTCTCTACATATAAGTTTCACCAACCTTTTTATTTTCGTCATTTTATTTTATTTGCATTCGTAGTAATTTGGGTTAGTTGACTAGCAACTAATTCCGCCCACTCTTTCAAACCCGAGATTTTACTTGCTTTCATAAAATTATAAAAACACAAAAAGAATCTTCTCTCACCCTTAGACCTATTAGAGTAGTTTTTCAATCCTAACGACACTATTCCCTGTGGAGAACGATCAATCCCCCGTACTTACCACTACACTATACTACATCGGTCAGGTACACTGCCTGGTGGGTTTGTAAGCCTCTTGAGATCCCTCGAGAGGTAAAACCTGTTGTAAGGTTGCAAAACCACGCATCAAGTTTTTGGCGCCGCTGCCGGGGAATAGTTATTGTTTAGGTTGAATTTTTATTTTATAGGTCTACTCACTAGATTCCTTTCTAGTGAGATTTTTATTTTATTTTTCTAGGTTTTCTTTAGTCTATCTTTTTTCTTCGTTTCTCTGTTCGTAACCATTACCATCTGACATCATGGAAGGTGGTAATATCCTCGATCCCAACAACCCACCACAACAACCACCACCACCTCCTAGAGCCCGTACTTTAGGAGAGTACTCCCGTCCTAGCCACCATGGCTATCGAAACACCATTGAGCTCACTCAAGGAGCCAATGTCACTCCCTTGCGATCCGACACCATCCGGTTGGTGCAAAGCAGATGCGCATTCCATGGAGTTCGTTCCGAAGATCCTAACCAACATCTCAAGGACTTTCTCAAAATCGTTGATTCTATAGACCTTGATGTTGCCACTCGAGAGACGACCCGACTGCGTCTCTTTCAATTCTCTTTGAGGGACCAAGCTAGTCAATGGCTAGAGCGTCAACCCGCAGGATCCATCACCTCTTGGGATGATCTCACCACTCGCTTCCTTGCTCAGTTTTTCCCACCGGGAAGAACTACCAAGCTAAGGAATGATATCTTGATGTTCCAACAACGTCAAGGCGAAACCCTCTACGAGGCATGGACTCGATTCAAGGACTTACTCCAAAAAGTCCCTCACCATGGCATAGAACTTTGGCTCCAAGTCCAAATCTTCTATGACCATATCAATCTCTCCACAAGGCAAATCATTGACCAATCGGCCGGTGGTAAGCTACGTGATCTAAGTGCGGAACAATCATGGGCTCTCCTAGAAGATCTTGCTCTTTATGACAATGAAAGTTGGAGTGATCCCCGTGATTTGAATAAAACGGTCAAGGCAATATCTTTGCCTTCGAACAATTCAAGCACTTCCGATCGTAGGATCATAGAACTTGAAGACCAAGTCAAGTTTCTCATGAAATCCTACGAGGCTCCTAAACCTTCAAGCCAAGTGAACAAAATCACTTCTTCGTGTAAATTATGTAGTGGACCCCACAACACTCATGATTGCATGGAACTCCCCAAACAGGCTTTCAAAGAATTCGCATCCTCACGAATCGATAAGGCGGGAGATAAGTGGCTCACTACTAATTATGGACACAAGAATTCCGAAGATAGGTATGAGGCATGGAAGAGTAAGCCAAATTTTAGTTGGAACCAAACTCGAAGCGTATCATTCAATGACTCTACCCCACTCACCTGGTCTGAACATTATCCTCAGCAACATACGCATAAACAACAAGATCGCGAGGAATCACTGCAAAAATTCATTTTCTCTCAAGAAACACAGCTCTCCAAACTTGAGAATCAATTCAGACAACAGCAAGTTGATATGAACAACAAGGTTGATAACCTGTTAAAGGTTATCAATGATCGCCTTGCTGGCAGGTCAACTTGTGAATTGGCACGAGTTAATGAGATCAAATCTGTCACGGTGACTCACCAAACACCCCCTCCTGTAAAAATCAAGCACCCTAGTAAACTCTTCAAACACATATCACAAAACGGAAAAGAAACTGGAGATACTCATACCCCTTCGAAACCTCTCCACTTTGTGAACACCATTACAACAATACCTATTCCTAAACCCAATCTGGACCAACAATAAACCGAGAATGTGGACAATGAAATGGAGGGTGAAGTTCCCGAAAAGAACCCCGAGGCGCCCGACGACTATCTAGACTCACCAAAGAACTCGAGTACAAGAGAGGTGAGTGATGAGGAGGGCTCGGAAGAGAAATCCGAAATGCCTCATGGGCTCCCAGTACTGCTAGACCGCCCCCTGGTGGAGGAACTTGAGAGGAGCACAGCAAAGTTGCCTATGGGATTTGGGGAGAGAATAGAGGATGGCGCTCCCAGGGTCTTTAAGATATCTTGCACCACTAGGAAAAAGTTCATTAAGGATGCCTACATAAACCCCAATTCTTCTATGAATGCAATATCCCTTTCTCTATATAACGAAGCCTTCACCGAACAGGTCAAATATGAAGGGTCTAATATCATCGGGGTAATAAGAAGGGTACCAATTGTGATAGAAAAGTTCCTCTTTCATATCGAGCTAACTATATTTAATAACATGGACTCTATCATCAACCCATCCTTAGCTAGCCTTGTTCTAGGCAAACCATTCATAAACGCAACGGGAGTGATACTCGACGAGGATGATAGTAGTGCATTATTTACCGATGGTGTCAGGAAAGTGATTTTTTGGGATGGCAGTGAAGAAGTGTATGAGTATCAACCATCAGCAATTTGCAACACATGGGGGCTACACGGTAGAAGGCCTGGCCGAATTAAGCAACGTGATCCGAATAATCTCAAAATACCTTGCATGATTGGTCACAAGCATTTTTATAATGTTTACATTGACACATGTTTACCCAAAAATGCGATGTCCTTGTTTCATTATAACAACATTTGCACATGGGGAATGATTCATAAAGGGATGGATGACGTTGGCATAGATAATGATGTGCAGGTGTTTGTAGGAAATATGACATTCACTATGAGCTTCGCAATCGTCGATAATATCGAAAAGTACATCGATCCCAGGTTATCACAAGTTGTTTTTGGGGCACCTTTTTGCAATGCCACAAGCTTGGTTGTGGACGAGCTCAATGGGATCATGACTTTCACCGATGGGATTAGGGAAATCTCATACCAAACGCCTTACAAGATGAGAGAATTTAGGGAGATTGATTATGGAAGGCTCGATGAGCTAAGTTCCCAACTCGTGTTATGTGACGATGATGTGAGACGGGGATGTAAGGACACTTTTGACCTGTCAAGTGGATTCTTTAAGCATGATAAGGAGCTTAGTTCTAAATACCAAAACAATCCTTTTGATCTCGAGGATCCGAAATACCTTTACTATGAGAGTAATTCTGATAGAGAATCAAATGAGAATGGCCTAGGAACCGTGACCAATGATGGAGTCACGTAAAGTACGTGACTTTGAGTCTAGCTACAAGACTCGTTAATAAAGAAAAGCGCTTCTTGGGAGGCAACCCAAGTTTTATTTGCTTTGTGTGTTTATTTGTTTGTTTGATTTTATTTGTTTCCGTATGTATGTTTAAATTTTATTATTATTGATTCATGTTCAAAAGTAAATTGTGAAAATGCTTTATTTTGTTTTTAACTTCGTCTTAACTACATATAAAGGTATTTTGCAAAAGATAAGTGTAAGGGAAATCTAAATCGGTTTATTAGAACACAAATGAACATGAATCATAATAATAATAAATTAACATACATATTAGTATTTTTTTGAGTCAAATGCTTGTATCGAGTCATAATGATGTTTTGCAGGATTTCTAGGAAGTAAGGTATAGTTTTGTCCAAAATTTTTCCGGAAACTTAACATGAGAATTCTGTCAGATCATTTCTGACGGCGTCAGGATTTACAACCTGACGGCGTCAGGTTTAATTTTCTGAAAATTTTTGAAAGTTTTGTTTTCATAAAAAGTTTTTATTAAATCTATAACTTATAATCTCCAGGAATCTGCAAAATTATCATTCCACAAGCATTATATCCTTATATAGAGTTTATCCCGCCGATGTTATGCAGGTTTTCGTGTTTGTTTTCTCAGGTTTAACAGGTTATTTTGGACAAGGAAATGTTTGATGGATTAAGCTTTTGGCGATGCATTAGTCATGGAGCTTCAACATTACTTTGGAAGAAGATCTAACCGTGTTACCACATTATCCACTGAGCGAATCAGGGGAGTATTTGATTTCATTCTTTTACCTTACTACTTTTACATCTTGTTATTTGAACATTGGGGACAATGTTCATCTTAAGTGTAAGGGGGGTAAAAGTACGATTAGAGAATGCTATTACGCTTGATTTTTGTTTGTTTAATAGTAGATGTGTAATAAAACTGAGATAAATACCTGTTAGGGTAATTTTAGTGCCAAATTTAAAATTTTTTACAACATTTAGGAGTGAAACTTTGATCTTAATGAGCGTCTCACGGATAGGAGTTATATGACTAGCACAAAAACCGTACCACTAAAAAATTTTCCACCCCCAAATATGTGAGGTTCGCCCCTAGAATTGGTAGGAAAAGCATTTATGCTATGATGTGTGTACCGGTAGCACTTAGATTCTAGAACTTGCGTTAGGACCATTCCGAAGCCACAAGTGAGACTACATTCGTGTAGTTAGATTTACTACATGATAAGAGGCATTAGGATTAACCCATTGTTTTACACCTGTGATTTTGTTATAATTACGTTGGCTACATTGGTCAAGTAATTCTCCCACACCCTTTGCGTTGTACTCATTTTTAGTACACGATACCCCTAGTACACCCCTCAGAGCCTATCTTTTCGTTTCGACCTTTAAGCATTTTACTTAAAGGAAGAATTTGTTACACCCCACTAAAATGTACACCCAAATCGCCTTAGCCTACCTTGTATGCACTCATTTTTAGTGCATTATTGTGACAACATTTGTTTAAACCCAAGTTAATTATCTAATTGATTACATGGTTGCTAAGTCGAGTCATATCCTTGTACATATTGTTTTGGGACGATTGGGACTCATGGGTAAAGTACTAGTGTAATGGAGTAATGGGGAAGAACATCATTTATTACCCCCATATGTGCTAAATATTTTAAAAGTACTCCAAGTGTTTCAATTATCTTAATTCGAGTCATTAGATTAGGTATTTGTAAAGTTATGTAAAAATTCAAGTGTAAGGGGAATGCAACGCCCCTATGATGTATTATTTTGGATGGTAGGGCAAGAGTGTATGCAAAAAAAAAAAAAAAAAAAAAAAAAAAAATCGAAAAAATCAAGAAAAATACAAAAAAATGAGAAAAATAAAAAGAGAAAAACATACGGACTACCATCCCGTTTTATTTTATGTTTATTTTATGTTTTTGTTATTTTCTTTCATTAGCTAAAATTGAGTCGAGTCTTGGCTTAGCAACATTGTATAGTACATGTAATTGATCAAGATCTTTAACTCGCCACCAGTAAAATATCCTTTATCCAACAAAACCGTGTTTTCCTTTTCCCTACACCTAACGTTATAACCCATTTAAAAGCCCTCTTTGATAGTTTATCTTAGGTGCTTACGCCTAGTGGAGGAGGTTTTCGATCCTCTCCCAAGCCTATGGTAATCTATTTGCTATGACAGGTAGTGAGAGATATTATCCGTTTTCATTTATGAGATTTATTTTGATGACACTTGAGAGATGTGAGTATCTAAACACTACTTGTGAGGTGCTAGTTTGTAATCTCCGTGCTTATTATGATTAAAGTGGAACGACTATTTGTTGTAATTACTTTTATATTAGTGTTAAATGACCCCTAACTTGTATTTTGATTAGAATAAAAGCGCATTTGCTTGAGGACAAGCAAATCTCAAGTGTAAGGGTATTTGATGAAGCGAAAAGTGTACCGCTTTTAGGGGGTCATTTAAGCCCTAAATCGTATTTATTTGATCAAATATTGCCCTAAATCGTTCCTTTTGTCATTTTAGGTACTTTGGAGAAGAAATCTGGAAAAGAAAGCATTTTGGACGTTTTTGGAGCATAAAAGTGAAGAAAACGACAAAGTCTCAAAATTAGGCTAGAAAATACCTTTGACGGCGTCAGGAATTGGTCCAGACGGCGTCATGGCTTGGCAAAAGTGGTGGATGTGAAAATTACTCATGATAAGCCAGAGAATTTTGCATGAAAAATCTGACGGCGTCACCCTTTGAAGAGATCAAGGTCGTCACGGTTTAAATTAAAGGGGGACGGCGTCACGCTCTATTCTGACGGCGTCAAGCCTTGATAGGCCAGAACGAATTTTGGAGCACTAAAGAGGGACGGCGTCAGGAAGGCCATCCGGGAACCCTAGAAGCGGCGAGGTGACGGCGTCAGGATCCATAACGTGACGTCGTCAGACCTTAATCTCTATATATAGTTTTGCAATTTTTTGTCATTAGGGTGGAACTTATTGTGGAACTTTGTGTGTGAAAAACCCTAAGACGATTTTAGCAGCTTTTTCAAGGATTTTTGCCTTGAGATCTTCCATGTTACATTGAAGATAAGTTATCAATTAATCATTCAATATGTCTATGTGTTGTTTGATTCTATCTTGTTCTTGTCTTTTGTTTAACATGCTAGGCTAGGTTTTCTTTGTGTTTGCTTAGATCTAATGAAACCTAACTATTGATTATTGGTTATTAGTGTGTTATTAGTTGTATTGGATGATTGTTCATCTATGTTAGGCTTAAGAAAATTGGCTAACTTCCTATACGGTAACTTGCTTGAACGTCTTAAGAAACATGAACCAATGCGTACTAAAGGTTTTTATGGTTGTATTTAATGCATGAGCGAATTCTAGTGATCCCATGTTAGGAGCTTCTTAGCCGGCTAGACATAGGAGTGAAGTAGGAGTTCATAGAGTTGGGGAAGTACGTACGCCACCCCACGATTGGTATTAAGGAATACACCCGTCATCCACGCAATTAATACACACTAATCAACCGGTAAAAGATAGTTAGGGAGTAAGGAAATCTAAGTAAACACATTTCTCTACATATAAGTTTCACCAACCTTTCTATTTTCGTCATTTTATTTTATTTGCATTCGTAGTAATTTGGGTTAGTTGACTAGCAACTAATTCCGCCCACTCTTTCAAACCCGAGATTTTACTTGCTTTCATAAAATTATAAAAACACAAAAAGAATCTTCTCTCACCCTTAGACCTATTAGAGTAGTTTTTCAATCCAAACGACACTATTCCCTGTGGAGAACGATCAATCCCCCGTACTTACCACTACACTATACTACATCGGTCAGGTACACTGCCTGGTGGGGTTGTAAGCCTCTTGAGATCCCTCGAGAGGTAAAACCTGTTGTAAGGTTGCAAAACCACGCATCACCGAGCAATGCAATTTCAGGTGACTAGACTCTTAAGACTCGGCCAAACATGATCCAAGACTACTATTCCTATCATTGCATGATTCTTCCTGAATTAGACATAGGTGATCAGGCTATGTATAATTAAGGAGTAACGGTGCAATGCTCGGACTAGTCAACTCGTATGATGTTCGATGTTTTAAGAAAACTTTATTTTGGTTATAGTTGCGATTTTTATTTTAGAAAAACCGACATTGTATATAACCTCTAGCTCTGATACCAATCTGTAACACCCCGCTAAAGCGGAAACACGGGATGTAACGAGTAAAGGCACAAGCACAAGATAATAGAACATGCCATCATTAATTAAATCAAATAGTACAACATTACAACATTGTTTTGGCCAACATCGGCAATAAAAGAAAAGAAAAAAAACACGGATGGTCCCTATGGTTTACTCAGATTTCATGTTTGGTCCCTAAGTCGTTTTAATTACACCAGAGATACCTATTTTTGAAACCTTGCACTCATTTAGTCCCTATTTTGGATGGACCATTAGTTTGACCGTTAAGTGTTTAATTAATGTTTGCCCGTTAGTCCCTCTGTCAATATCTTTTGCACCGTTAGTCCTCATTTACATAAACAGAAACACAAATACATAAACACAAACACTCAGTACTACACAAATAAACAAACACTAACACTACAATCTCTCTCTCTCTATCTCAAATCCTATTCTCTTCCTTCTCTCTACCATTGTTTGCCACCAGATCACTACTACCGGCCACCACCACAGTTGGCCACCACCACGACATCACCACCAAACCATCAACACAAACACCCCTTGCCACAAAATCACCACCAAACCACCACCATCACGACATCACCGCCGACCCACCAAACCCCACCACGACATCACTATCAAACTATTACCACAAACACCCCTGCCCCCGCCGACCCACCAAACCCCACCACGACATCACTATCAAACCATTACCACAAATGCTACTCCCTTCAAGATTTTAGCCAAAACCAAGCACCAAAAGAACACTATTAATCGAACCAATTACAAGCAAAAACATAGATTCGAGTCTAAACACAAATCAAATGAATTAAACAATCCGAACTACACACATATCTGGCCTCGGGTTCGCTTCTTCAGCGATATTCGGCCACATCAAATGTTTTTCCGGCTTCTCCTATGTGGGTAGATGATGACAGTGGCTGGGTGGATGTGGTTGCTTTGGGTCAAACTAATGGGCAAAAGATATTGACGGAGGGACTAACGGGCAAACTTTAATTAAACCCTTAATGGTTAAACTAATGGTCCATCCAAAATAGGGACTAAATGAGTGAAAGGTTTCAAAAATAGGTATCTCTGGTGTAATTAAAACGACTTAGGGACTAAACATATAATCTGAGTAAACCACAGGGACCATCCGTGTAATTTTTTCGCAATAAAAATAAGTTTGAATTCTTGAAAGATATTTTCTTGACAACTTAATGAAAGCAAATATGACATGTGAAGACCCTTTATGCAAATGCCTTCATAAAAACGCTTACTGACGATCACTTGAAATGCATGAGAAAACAGGTCAACTATGAAAATAGTTGGTGAGTACACAAGTTTTATATAATAAGAAAATCTTTATCTTTAGAGAAAGTCTTCATGGCCAACATCCTGTCAACTCATCCTGTTACAAGTCCCGCCCATACAAGACTTGTAACATACGAGTTTACATACATTTCCATAATAAAAGTAAGTCCAAAGTTCTTGAGAAAAGTCCACATGGCAAAGATAATGTCAAACCACTCAGTTACAAGTCCCGCCCATACAAGACTTATAACCTATGGTTTCTCAAACCATTGCATATAAGATAGTACATGTTATAGTCAAGCACACATGTTCATCAAGTTCAAATTAAAAGCACCATGTATATAATAAAGTATGCGGCAAAGCCCCTAAAATAAATAATATGCGTTCCGTAGACAGGGGAACGAGAGGTTGGCTGACCTCTAATAGCGCTATACATACTATCTACTGCTCAGTCGACAAGGGACCCGCACGAACGATACGTTAAAATTGAAGTGCGAACGGCAAATCAATCGGGACTAACAATGCGAATGTACGAACAGTACATCATAACAACTATTATATACAATTTAATCAAGCCTGCTGCGTAGACACGGGAGACTAATATTTAAGTGTGTACGGCACATCATGACTTCAAAAGAAGTCTTAAGTTCAATTCAAGTCATAAAAGTTCAAAATCAATTTCAAGTGTTTAAGTAAATGTACCAAAAGTTTCAAAGCAAGTCAAGAGAATTTAAATAAAATACAAGTCATGCATACCACCCCAGAATATAGTGAAAATAGTAAAAGAGAGGGGCTGTGATTACTCACCAGTAACGAAGTAGTTATGGTGATTGGAATATAAGTACGACGGTAAAACCGCGAAAACCACTAAGGACCTATATAGAAAATATAACACTATGATGACTATGATGACTATGCAGATCATATTGATGATCTTCCAGGGAATTTGGATGCCTTCTATGACATGTATGACATCAAGCTTCAAGGCCTTCGGAAGAAGTAATTTGTCGCCATAGGAGTTTTATGTTTTTATGATTAGTGAGTTATTTTCTTGTTTAGAAAATAGGAAGTTCCTTGTTATGTAAGCTTTTCGCCTATGTAGCGGGCTGAGATATGGGATTCACCCATATCCTTTTATACTTAAACATTTTTTAGGTTAATCTACATACCAGGGTGCAGGATTACTCCCCTTTACCCAAAAAGAAAATATAACACGTCTTAAGCTCGGGGAAATATTAAGTAACACTTATACTCAGGTTTTATTTGGTATCTTATATTTATTTAGTCATAATATAAGTTTGTTGTAAGGTTTATATCAAGTCATGGGTCAAAAATGATGTTTATATGTGCCTATACAAGTTTAAATACAAAGTTAATGGGATTTTGGTAAAAATACCGTACTAAACGGGTCACCATTTCTAAACCGTAAGAGATAAAATTATGAACTTTATATGGTTAGAAAGGTATCACCCTGTATTATTTAAAAATCAAGGCCTCACTTAACTGAGAACTTCACAGGGGTGAAATTACTGATTTACCCCTGTGTCTCTATGCAGTTAATTCCAGCATCCAGTTTGGCTTAGGAAAATGAGTAGATCTTTTGTTCTACAGGTCTAATAGACACCAGACTAGTGGGAAACGTTATCTACATGTCTTAGCTCAAACCTTCATGTTTTGACCAACATAAGGTTCTTTGCAACATTTTAGAGTATTTGGCCTTTCAAAACTGACATGCATTCTTGGACAGGTTTTAATGTAGAATCTCTAACAAAATATTCGGGATGAATTAGGATGTAAGGTTTTCGGGAAAATGACCCTAAGACCTGTGGCTAACTCAAAATATTTTTAGTTTTGCACAAAACTTACTGAGAACAAAAGGGCATACTCGTTTTTGAGCTCTTGAAAATTTGGGCAAATTTGTCCAATCCCAATGGTTACTTTAAGTGTATTTAATGTGTCTAATACTCATGCATGCTCAACTTTATTCATTACCTCCTCTTTATTAGATAAAAACTCATTATGTCTAGGAGTTTCAAGATTTTTATTATAGATCTAAACTAATTTGATAGTAAAAACAATATTGAAATCAAGATTATTACATCAAAATTTACTCAAATCAGCTCTTGCATTCTCTATCAAAATCAATCCTAACTACCTATCTAACGCCCTATTTCCCATGAAAACTTGATTCAATCCTTCAAAATAACACATGCAAAAGTTGTTTATTTAGCCTACAAAAATCTATAAAAACATAGGAATGAGACCAAAAGAAATTAGGGAAACTTACTAGGATGAATGAGTAACCAAGTAACACAATATTGGAGCTTAGAAAAACTTTGATTGTGATGGTGTTGGTGTGGCTATGGTAAGGAAGCTAGAGGGCACCAAGGAGAGGAGAGATTTTTAGATTTTTGTGTGAAAATGAAATGAGGAGGAGTGTGGGAGAAGGGGTTGAGTGTTTTGAGGATTATGGAAAAGAGGGATGCATAAATGTGTGAAGGGAAGCAAAATGAGGGGATTGGCTCATGGGGGAGGTTATGTTCGGTTTGGGGGTCTCAAAAAGGGGAAAAACTTTTATTTTTTTCTAAAAATATATTATGTATATGTTGTGTTTATTAAATAAAAGTATAGTGTAGAAATGTGGAGTTTAAAACGTAAAAACGCGAGTACCGGGTGAAATAGAATGATGTAACTTCATAAAATGTAAAATGAGTTTATTTTCAAGTATATAAAGTCTTAGTAGCTTAAATAATATGTGTATGAGAGTGTTGGTCTTTAAAAAGTACGAAGCGTAACTATTTACGTGATTTTTGGGTTTATTGTGTAACGTTTTATGCATAAAATGTAAAATAAATGACTTACAAATAATATTTTCATAAAAATATCACATTTAACTTAAAATTACTAAATTTTATGTTTCATGTATTTCCCGAGCATTTCGGAGTGTTATAATGTCGTTAAAGCCTAAAACGCGAGTCGAAAACGCGAAAATGGAAAAAGTGCAAAGTTTACGTAATAATGGAAAAATAACAATATGACTTTTGAAATATGTATGAAGTGAAATAAAAATTTCTAAAACATGTATACTGAGCACAATCTAGGGTCGATTCCATTTAATTGTTTATTTAACGACGTACGCGAGCTAATCTAACAAGTTACTCGTAACTGTCAATTTCCGCGAAATTTAAATTAATAAGTGAAAGAAAGTGGTTAAATAATGACCCAGAAAATACGAATTGTTACATTATAAGGGCCTAACTGAAAGCAGAGGCATAAAACAGAGTGGTGCAGAAGAAAGATAGCTAACCAATGCCTTATCATATAATCTACCCAATCCTCACCGGTCATAACTGAAGTTCCTACGGGGAGAAACCTAAAGTAAATCCTTCGAAGGTCATTCCATAAGCTCCTATAGTGCAAACCTAAGGGTCTAAATATTCACAGGCCATAACTTATGTGCTACAAGTCGAAGTCTGAGCTCTGATACCAGAATTGTAACACCCCAACCCGACAAGGGTCAAAATGCCACATTATGGTGTCAATCAGAACATACAAATGCGAGCAGAAGACTTATAAACATAGTCATTACAAAGGTATTCTAAGATGATAATAAAATACTAACTCTAAACATAATGAGTTCCAAAACTGAAGTACAAAACTAAACCAAATTTAACTGAAGCTATGTCCAAGTCTAATCCAGAAGCAAATGGGTATCTATCGTCAGTGTGGTCCACTAAGAGCTCCTATGCACTCTTCCCTCAAATCCCAGCTTCCAACCTAAAACCTGCCGCAGGAAAAGAAATGCGGCCGAGCTTAAAAAGCCCAGTGAACAGATATAAACAAAATGAATAATCGAACATATGTAAGTATAGGGAAAAGGAACATAAGCTCCTGCTGAACGAATATCATCTATCAAACAAATAAGAGATCAAGGATCAACTGAACAAAATGCCATATATCATAAAAAATAAATCATAGCGAACATAAGGAGATCATAATGAAGTCAAAGGAATCAAACAGAGGATAATAATCATATAACATAACATAAATGCCCATCGAGCTCCGAAAGAATGCCACATGCTTAGTCACATAATCACATCATATCATATCCATAGGACCAGGTTAGGTTTTGGAGTGTTCTTCGATTAAAACCCTAACTTTCAGTTAGGGTTTTCAATACTTAAGTCTGTTCGTTGCATGCTGCTGTTCTCTTTTCGTTTGGTTTTTTAAGTACTGTAGTTTGGTTATTTGAGAGATGGATAAAGGGTTCCTAAATAAGAATAGTGCCTCTAAACTTGCTGCTAAGGATGTGAAGTTGGTGAGTTAGATGTCGCATGGGCAAAGTGATCAGAATGCATCATCCTCTAGTTTGGCCGATCAAACTAGATTGTCTAATGAAGATCTTGTCCAAAGTGTTGCCGCTAGACTAAGGAGATTGGGTGGGAATAACGTAGGCATGGGGATGATCAGGTCAGACCATTACGTGATCCGAAGTTTGATATGGGTATGGGTATGCATTCTACTCATGTTGTTGGTCCTGGTACTTCTGCTGCCCCTTATGCATCGTCTAAGCAGCATATGAATGTGCATGGTACGTCTAACTCAGGTAATACTACTGGTGTGTCGAATGTTGAATACCATATGGCTGATCCGTCTAATCCTATATCTGATTTGGCATACTCGAATGAACCCATTGTAACCAAATCCGGACCATGTGAATTGGGTAATAATAAGGGTATTGATCAGGGTGTGTTGGGCGCGTGTAAGACGTTTGAGAAAGTAATGGATGATGTTACTCTTAAAAATGCGGAGAATAACCATGGGGTTGCTAATACTTCATGTGGTACTAATTCGTTTGCTAATGTGGTGAATTCGGGAAGGGTTAATAGGAAGGTTAATTTTCGTGCCTTGGTAAATGAGACTCGTATTGCTAACCATGATACTTTCTTACCAACGGCTGCTATGGAGGGTGTTTTGAACTGATATGATAATACTGTTATTGGTTTCTTTGTAGGCAAGAATATTGCCTTCCCGTTGGTTCAAAACAATGTCACGAATACGTGGGGTAAGTTTGGTTTGAAGAAACTTATGAAGAATGATGCTGGTGTTTTCCTATTCAAATTCGATTCTAAAGAGGGTGTTGATAATGTGCTTCAACGGGGTCCTTGGATTATTCGAAATTCACCTCTAATTCTCACCAAATGGACACCTAATGTGTCGTTAACCAAAAGTGAGGTAACTAAAGTCCCTGTCTGGATTAAATTGCACAATGTACCATTGCTTGCTTATTCTGAAGACGGTTTGAGCTTGATAGCTACACAGGTTGGTAAGCCAATTATGTTAGATGCTTTTACAAGCTCAATGTGTGTTGATTCATGGGGTCGTATTAGTTTTGCTCGTGCTCTTGTGGAATTATCATCGGATGCTGATTTAAAGAGTGAAGTTACTATGGCTATCCCCATGAAGGATGATATTGGTTTCACTACGGCTGTCATTAAGGTTGAATACGAATGGAAGCCTCCCCATTGTGATATATGCAAAGTTTTTGGGCATGATCGTATTAATTGCCCGAAATGTGTTAAGGAGGTGGTTAACAAGAAGAAGGGTAAGAATTCTGGTCAAACTAATCTGGGTAAGGGAGGTTTTACTAAGCCTGTTGTGGGTAAGAATTTTCAGTATCGTCCCAAAGCTCCTCCTCCTGAACCTAAGAAAGTGGATGTGAATAAGAAGAAGGCTGTTGATGTGGCTAGTACAAGTGGAACAAAGATTCCTACATCTAATCAGTTTGATGCCCTTAATATGGATGATATAGATGATTTGGGTATTCCTACTAAGGAAGTGAGTAAAGATGTGGATGCTGGTAGTTCAATGGATGACAAGGTAAATGAGTCTCTTAAGACTGGTAATACTTTGCATGAGTCGCATGTGAGTAAGCTGAAGGAGAAGGAAGTTGGAATGCCTATGCCTAGTACCTCTTCGTCTACTAAGAGAGTAAACCCTTTCTCTAAGGTTGGAGAGATTGTTGATTCGGATAGCGATGAGGAGGTTGTTAACACCTTTGATGAGTCTGCAAATTTATTTGACAAGCCTTTAGATTTTTTCTCATCGATAGGTGGGGGACATGATCTTGAAGACTATTATGAGTATGATGACTATGCGGATCATATTGATGACCTTCCAGGGAATTTGGATGCCTTTTATGACATGTATGATATCAAGCTCCAAGGTCTTCGGAAGAATTAATTTGGTCAACATTAGGAGTTTTTATGTCTTTATGAGTAGTGAGTTATTTTCTTGTCTAGAAATAGGAAGTTCCTTGTTATGTAAGCTTTTCGCCTATGTAACGGGCTGAGATATGGGATTCACCCATATCCTTTGTACTTAAAAGTTTTTTTGGTTAATCTACTTACCAGGGTGCAGGATTACTCTCCTTTACCCAAAATATCCATATATCCGTCAAATCATAAGTTGTACAAGGAGGGGAGACCTCTCAAGTACCAAATGGAGTAGCTAGCTCCCAAAAGTGAAATGGGGTGCATGGAACGCACAAACCAATCATTAATCATATCCATAACATAACATAACAGAATCTAGGATGCATCCATACACCCCCTGCAAAACAAATCATATATATACACCTGCTCATGACAGGCACATACACATATCATAATGGCCAATATGCACAAATATCATAACAGAATAGAAGGGAACGCCGTGGATCAATCACACCTCCACAGAAAGTGTCATGCCATTGGTGCCTCAATGACATGGCCATGGTACCTCCATGGCTAGGGATACAGATACAGAAGCTTGGGAAACAGAACATAACAAACAAAGTAAAGCAAAGCAAAACAAAGCTATCCATAATCATAACAGAGCTACTATAGCATAATCAATCAGAGCATATCAACAGAACAGAATCTCATATCAATGAGATAATATACAGATCATCATAACAGAATGGATAGCAAACAGAATCATATCAAACGGAATCATACCAACGCAAATGAATCAAGTCAAGGATCGAGAAGTCATGAGATCAGAAACCTTACTGAGAAAGGGTAGAATATATGTACCTCAAACTGCAAATGAAACCATATTAGAAAACACATGGATCGGAAGTTACTCCTTCTTCCGCGAATCTACACGAATTAATGATCGTCTTATTATTTAAGAACCATTTCATAAGTTATTTCTGATTCAGTACTTATTGTTGTTCAGATTGACATATTAGGGTTTCCTGCTACTTATAGCAACTTTTCAAATTTAGTAACTTTCCATATTTAGTAACTTTCCCGAATTAGTAACTTTCCGAATTAAGTGAGTTTCCCAAATTAAGTAACTTTCCCAAATTATTAACTTTCCATATTTAGCAGGTTTCCATAATTAGTAAGTTAGGGTTACATTCATAATTAATCAAACTTAGAGTTTATAGGTACTTCTAAATTTTATATCACTTAATTAGGATGTATTAGTGAATCTGGATCACATCCTGTTGGGAATTAAATGCTCTGAAGTTAGTACTGCTGAAGAAATACACTCACAATACAAATTGCTAGTGTATGAATGAAGACTGCTAGTTATAACTGAAGGTACTGCTTGCATGGATAACAGCTTTTGGAGAAAGTATAGGAGATAAGTATGGAATATATATTTTGTATATCTTAATTAGTTAGAATTATACGGTGAATAGTTATCTTGTAAAGGACTCCTTAAGTCTATAAAAGGAGATCCTAGGTTATACGTTTTGGTGTGTGTGTCAAATATCAGTCATAGAGTTTTGTTAAGATTCAAGGTCATTGTAACCCTAGTGATAGCAAGATCACTCGTATTATTCAAGCAATAATATTGAATCATTTGGTGTAAATCTCACTGTGTTCATTGTTCATTCAAACCATTACTGTTCCATTAAACAAACCAACATTCTTCTAAGTGTGGTTAAGTAGATTCTACATACTTAACTGCATTCACTCAAAGTATCTCAAACACGTTATAAAGGAGTAACATCCTAAGTGTTTTATAATCCTCTCAAGTGGTATCAGAGACAGGTTAATACTATTGATTTAGAAGAGAAAGTAATGGACATGGAGACTACCCAAACAAACATGGCTGCTAAATTACCAATGCTCAAGCAGAACGAATTTGATATGTGGAGGTTAAGGATAGAACAGTACTTCCAGGTGCAAGACTATGCACTCTGGGAAATTATTGAAGAATGAAACTCATTCAAGCCTTCAGCTTCTACATCAACAGTTGATGGCAAAGAAGAGACCATTGTGTAGACTGCTCCAGTGACTGCAGAAGAGAGGCTACAAAATAAAAATGATCTAAAGGCCAGAAGTTTGCTGATGATGACAATTCCTAATGATCAACTCTTGAATTTCAGGAAGTTTAAAGATGTAAAGTCCTTGTTTGAGGCTATCATTGCTAGATATGGTGGGAATGAAGCCACCAATAAGACTAAAAAAACTCTGTTGAAGCAGAACTTTGAAAACTTTACTGCAACCAGCAATGAGTCTTTGGATCACATGTTCAATAGGCTTCAGAAGATTGTCAGCCAACTGGCTGTTCTTGGTGTTGATATACCTCAGGAAGATCTGAACTCCAAGTTCTTGAGGAGTTTACCTGCAGAGTGGGCTATGCATGTGGTGGTCTGGAAGAACAAGCCATACATTGAGACTATGAGCCTGAATGAATTGTACAACAAATTCAAGATTGTTGAGCAAGATGTGAAGAAAGCTGGAAGTACTAGTACAAGCACTGGGAACATAGCCTTTGTGTCATCTCCTAGTAATTCAAGTCCAGATAAAGAAAAGATTGCTGTGGGAGTTAGTATTGCTAACCCTAGTGTTAGTACTGCTAGCTCATCAAGCAGTACTACTGGTATTTTGGATGATAAAACCTACTGTGCCTACCTGACAAGCCAGAATGATGGGTCAATGCTTACACATGAAGATCTCCTAGAGATTAATGCTGATGATTTGGAGGAGATGGACCTCAAATGGCAGATCTCACTTCTTAGCATGAGGGCTAAGAAATTATACGAAAGAACTGGTAAGAAGATCACTATCAGCAGTAATGATACTGCTGTTTTTGACAAATCAAGGGTAGAATGCTACAACTATCAGAAATTGGGGCACTTTTCAAGAGAATGCTGAAGGCCTAGGAAACAGGATGGAAGGAGCAAAGGTTATGGGAGCAAACCTAAAGCCGTGGAGGATGCTGAGCCAACTTCAAAAGCTATGGTGGCTATTGATGGACTAGGCTTTGATTGGAGTTTTATGGCAGATAATGAAGAAGCACCTACTGAGATGGCTCTTATGGCCTTCTCTGACTCCGAGGTACAATCTGCTAAATGTTCTAAAACATGCATTGCTTTTAAAGAACTAGAAACTTTAAAGAAACACTATGATGAACATAGGATTGAGCTAAATAAAACCAATTATAATTTGTCTAATCATAAGAGAGGTTTAGCAGTCCTAGAGGATCAAATAGTGCATTATAGAACAATGAATATGTTTTTGCTGATGATATAGCAGTTCTTAAGAGGGGTTTATCATTTAAGAATGCAGAAATTATTTTGCTAAAATCTGAAATAGATAGAATCTCTAAGGCAAAAGACAATATCCAGTTAACTGTGGACACTTTAGAATATGTATCAAAATGTGTGAACAAAATCATTGTAACCCTAGTGATAGCAAGATCACTCGTATTATTCAAGCAATAATATTGAATCATTTGGTGTAAATCTCACTGTGTTCATTGTTCATTCAAACCATTACTGTTCCATTAAACAAACCAACATTCTTCTAAGTGTGGTTAAGTAGATTCCGCATACTTAACTGCATTCACTCAAAGTATCTCAAGCACGTTATAAAGGAGTAACATCCTAAGTGTTTTATAATCCTCTCAAGTGGTATCAGAGACAGGTTAATACTATTGATTTAGAAGAGAAAGTAATGGACATGGAGACTACCCAAACAAACATGGCTGCTAAATTACCAATGCTCAAGCAGAACGAATTTGATATGTGGAGGTTAAGGATAGAACAGTACTTCCGGGTGCAAGACTATGCACTCTGGGAAATTATTGAAGAATGAAACTCATTCAATCCTTCAACTTCTACATCAACAGTTGATGGCAAAGAAGAGACCATTGTGTAGACTGCTCCAGTGACTGCAGAAGAGAGGCTACAAAATAAAAATGATCTAAAGGCCAGAAGTTTGCTGATGATGACAATTCCTAATGATCAACTCTTGAATTTCAGGAAGTTTAAAGATGTAAAGTCCTTGTTTGAGGCTATCATTGCTAGATATGGTGGGAATGAAGCCACCAATAAGACTAAAAAAACTCTGTTGAAGCAGAACTTTGAAAACTTTACTGCAACCAGCAATGAGTCTTTGGATCACATGTTCAATAGGCTTCAGAAGATTGTCAGCCAACTGGCTGTTCTTGGTGTTGATATACCTCAGGAAGATCTGAACTCCAAGTTCTTGAGGAGTTTACCTGCAGAGTGGGCTATGCATGTGGTGGTCTGGAAGAATAAGCCATACATTGAGACTATGAGCCTGAATCAATTGTACAACAAATTCAAGATTGTTGAGCAAGATGTGAAGAAAGCTGGAGGTACTATTACAAGCACTGGGAACATAGCCTTTGTGTCATCTCCTAGTAATTCAAGTCCAGATGAAGAAAAGATTGTTGTAGGAGTTAGTATTGCTAACCCTAGTGTTAGTACTGCTAGCTCATCAAGCAGTACTACTGGTATTTTGGATGATAAAACCTACTGTGCCTTCCTGACAAGCCAGAATGATGGGTCAATGCTTACACATGAAGATCTCCTAGAGATTAATGCTGATGATTTGGAGGAGATGGACCTCAAATGGCAGATCTCACTTCTTAGCATGAGGGCTAAGAAATTATACCAAAGAACTGGTAAGAAGATCACTATCAGCGGTAATGATACTGCTAGTTTTGACAAATCAAGGGTAGAATGCTACAACTATCAGAAATTGGGGCACTTTTCAAGAGAATGCTGAAGTCCTAGGCAACAGGATGGAAGGAGCAAAGGTTATGGGAGCAAACCTAAAGCCGTGGAGGATGCTGAGCCAACTTCAAAAGCTATGGTGGCTATTGATGGACTAGGCTTTGATTGGAGTTTTATGGCAGATAATGAAGAAGCACCTACTGAGATGGCTCTTATGGCCTTCTCTGACTCCGAGGTACAATCTGCTAAATGTTCTAAAACATGCATTGCTTTTAAAGAACTAGAAACTTTAAAGAAACACTATGATGAACATAGGATTGAGCTAAATAAAACCAATTATAATTTGTCTAATCATAAGAGAGGTTTAGCAGTCCTAGAGGATCAAATAGTGCATTATAGAACAATGAATCTGTTTTTGCTGATGATATAGCAGTTCTTAAGAGGGATTTGTCATTTAAGAATGCAGAGATTAATTTGCTAAAATCTGAAATAGATAGAATCACTAAGGCAAAAGACAATATCCAGTTAACTGTGGACACTTTAGAATATGTATCAAAAGGTGTGAACAAAATCATAGAGTGTCAGATAGTTAATAAGGCTAAGTCAGGGTTGGGGTATAAAACATGTCCACCTCCTCACAGAGGAGTGCCTGCACCCCCAGGAATAGACCAAGAGCATACAGGTTTAGCAGAGTTTCAACAACCTAAGTTAGAGTATGGTTGTAAGCCTAAGGAAAACACAATTGCTAATAAACTTGTAGAAGTCAGTGAACCCTTTGAGAGTGCAAGTGATACTTCACTCCCTGAGGATAAGGTTTCCACTGATAGGAGTTTAGATGGTCCAACGATTGAGGATTGGACATCTGATGACGAGGAAGATCAGGTTATGATTAAACCTGAAGTAGGAAATATAGAAGGAACAAGTGTTCCTAAAGTGGTCAAGAATGAAACTGTTAGTCATAAAACAAATGTTAAACAAGTTGGGAGAACAGTTAGGTACTGTGAGATGTATAGATCCACAGACAAGCCATGAGGTAACCAAAGGAACTGGAATAACCTCAAGTCTCACCAACTAGGTGATGACTTTGTTCTATATAAGAAGGCTTGCTTCTCTTGTGGTAGTTTTGACCAACTTGAGGCTTTTTGTGATAAGCATCAGGGTAGAATGATGGTTACTAGGAATAAAAGGGTAACTGGGAATACTAACAAAAAGGTGAACTCTAACCAACCTCACCCCAATGCTGATAGGATAAGTCCAAGGGCAAGTTTCATGAAGTCTGGCCCAAACCCAATTCATACGGCTAGACCAGCAGTTAGTAATGCCAGACCTTTTAAGACTATTTACCCTAGACCAGCAGTTAAAAGTGCAAAACCAACTTTCAAACATGCATCACAAACTGCAAAAAGGTCTTTTCAAAAGAAGGCAGTGGTACAAAAATAAATTTGAAAACCAAATGGTACAACTGCAAAGCCAGCAGTTAATACTGATGGCCAAGCAGTTAGTACTGGTAACTTTAAAAATACTGCTAGGGATAAGAGGGCAAATGCTGTAAAGGCCTCAACATGTTGGATTTGGAAACCAATCCAGTGCAATGGTGCATCAACTATCTTGAAAAGATTTGACTATATTGATGCACGAGGCAAACCCAAGTCAGTGATAGCTTGGGTACCCCAAGGAAACTAATTTCCTTACTTTATGTGCTGGGACATTCACAAGATGATGGTTGATGCGTGCGATGTGTCGTTGCGGTTTAGCAGTATTAATGCCTACTCAAGTTTTAAATTTATATTTAGCCGACTTATCAATAACACACACACTTAACGAGCAGTGTACCCGGTCAGTATGAATATAATGGTAAGTAGAGTGTCGATCACTAAGAGTGGAACGTATTATCTAGTTATTCTAATCAGTATTTTAATAAATTAAGTTAGCTATACAACCTAATCTAACGCAAGGGGGTTCAGCTTGAGAGACTGGCACGATTTGGTTGCAATTAAATAATAAACTAAACCAATAGGCACGAATCAGCAAGTAGCACACACGTACACAGATAAATACTTGAGACAATAAGAGGGCTGTCCTTATGATAAGTAGTTTGTCACTTGTTTTATTGCTAGTGTTATATGAAGTGTATAGTTCGATGCAACGCACCGAGATTAAGTCCTTTCTCGTTGGTTCTAATCTTATCGGCGAGTAAACCCTTAATGATTACTTATGACTTTCCTATTTATCTTTCTTCTTACTTTTCTACAGACCATAGAATGCATAGGCGATTTAATAAATAGGCGAGGGCAGAGGCATGGCGACCCGATCAACGCTCAGCTAGTCACAGAGGTTATCAATGCACTAATAAAAGTCACCAAAGACATCAACATATAAACTTTAATTAATGAGAAAGCAGTTTTAAGGGAGTGCAATCTTTTCGTTGTCACATTACAAAAGCCACCAATCTTGATGAATTAAAGTTTACTAACACAATAAAACAAAACTACTTAATGAATTAAACACATGCAGCACCTTCTTACAGCTCTTGTATCTTCGTTTGGGTGTGTCTTGTGCTGCTGCCTTGACTGAATTCGTCCTAGGGTTTCTGTACTTCGGTCTCGTATATAATATATATGTCTCGAATTCGTCTGGTCTTGGGGTATTTATAGTTTCTGTCTGAGGGTAAGATGCGGCGCATCTAGTAAGTAGATGCGGCGCATTGACTTAACTTCGCGTGGGGTCCAAGATTATAATATTCAGGAATATTCGTACACCGCCAGAAGATGCGGCGTAACTCCATTCATAGATGCGGCGCATGTCCTCTTGTATCTTGGATCGTATCTGGTGAAATATTGATAGTGATGCGCCGTATGTGATAAGTGAGATGCGGCGCACCTGGAGCAGAATGTCTTCATCTTGTACATTTCAGTAGACTCTTAACTTCTTGCATGTTTTGCTCCATAATTAGTCCAAAATCGCCAAGTTTCACCAAATGCTTGTTTTTACCTGAGAATTATAAAAGTAAACGATTAAGTATCAATCCTCATACATAATATAATAAAACAAGTCAAATTAATAGGATAAATGATAGTAATAAAATGTACTTATTTGAGTTCATCAAATATCCCCCCACTTGAACTTTACTTGTCCCCAAGTAAACCTGAGAATTAATCTTATGAAAATGTATCCTAAAAGATATTAGGATTTATTTTTATATTTAAGCATGTATTCATTTTTGTCATAATCACACAACTAAACACTTAACGAATTAGAAGTTAAATAAAATATTTTGATAAAAGCAAATCTAATCGTTTAACTGTCCAGTCGTGACGAATATTCTATCATAAGCTTGGCAAGTATACACATCTCCCCCACTAAAGCTAAGGAATAACAAGTCTAAAGCGGTAAAAAGGGTTTTGAGGCTTAAGGGTTAATCATTCTTAATCTCTATCGATCTCAAATTCCAGAAAAGGCGACAAAATCACAAATACATGATCGAATCCACGAACACGATACTTGCAATTGCTCAAATCCTTAACTCGAATAGGCTAAAGATAGGTCCAAACTTCACCAATAATAATATATCAAAAAGGGCGACAAAATCATAAATACATAGCCGAATCCACGACTACGATACTTAAGATTGCTCAAATCCCTAATCTCAATAAATCAAAGGTTTGGTTGGATAAAGAATAATACAGGGTATGGATAATATTTGGGATATAAATTGGTGTAAAAATGAAAAATAAACAAAACAAATAAATTAAAATCCTAAGTGTGGTTAATCACTATCCCAACCATCCCATGAATAAGACTCATATCATTGAATAACTCACGCTTTAACACTTGAAACACACGCTTTAGGTAGACACGAATTATACTCAACAAGATCTCAATCAAAGAATAAACCTTAGTTGACGTTCCCATAACTGCCAACTCCCATTCAATCCATAAATATAATATATAACAACTAGTGGTGATATCGACCACTTACATAACTTTACATCGTTAGTTAAATCAAACATCCAACTTTTTTTTTTCTTTTTTTCTTTTCTAATTTTTTTCGATTTTTTTTTTTTTTTTTTTTTTTTTTTTTTTTTTTTTTTTTTTAATAACATAAACATAGATGTGTAAAATTTCACCACATCACTATAATGATAATTCTGGATAATTTTTCCATACTTTTCATAACTTCAGAAATAACGGTAATAGTGAAAGTAGTAAACACATGAAAAATAAACTCAAAGATATACAATATTTACTTTCACTCCAATTGCATTGTTCAATTTCCCGACCTAACCATAGATAATGAATTACGCACGCGAACACAGGTAATGTAAGGAAACACACTTTGCCTATAGCAATTAACCAACCACGGATTTTAATCTACAGGGTAGGCTAAGGTGTAAGGGTGTAACGAAACATTTTAACAAAGGTGTAAGAAACGAAAGGAATGGCTCTGAGTGTTTTTCTAGGGGTATCTTACTCTAAAAATGAGAGTAACAAAAGGGTTTATACGGGGGTTAACAAACCAGTGTAGTTAGCTAATAACACATAACATATATAGGCTATTTGGGTGTAATCCTAGAAATTTACCAATTTAGACAAGTCATTCCAATTATATAAATAATAATTATTATGGTGGTCTCGAATAGTATACAAGCCAAGTTCTAAAGTTTACAAGTCACCGGCACACTCATAGATTTGTGAATTTTGAAAAATCATAATTTTTGAAAATAACGTCATGTGTGCAGCTATGCAACTTAGACTTTAAACAAAAACATGCTAACAAAAATTTAAGTTTTGATATATTAAGCACATTTTAAGCATATTTTGAAAAGTTTAGGACAAGTAAATGTTAAGTGTTCTAATTCTCCAATCCCCCCACTTAAGTTAAACAACGTCCTCGTTGTTTGTATTAAAGGTTAAAAACTGGAAAATAAAAGAATTAGAACAGAAAAACTCCCCTTAGATTTGCTCGGTATGATCCTCAATTAGTATTAGAGAAAAAATCATCTTTCTTGTGGATTAGAACGTTTAAGCTTCATATTAGATGTATCCACAGGAAATGCAGGAATCTATAATAGCACCAAGGCTTCAAAACACACCTAAGGTAAGAAAGGTTCAAACTTGCATAATACATTAGTAGTTAGATAAAAATAAAACATAAAAATTAAAATGAAAATCATCAGGTCAGTCGATGCGCCGTATCTTATGGAAGAAGATACGCCGTATCGAGCCTGGAATAAATACGGATCAGAATAAAAGATGCGCCGCATCCTTAACCAGGGATGCGCCGCATTAAAATAAACTGATAAAAAGTTTTAAATTCGAAAATAAAAAAATGCAGAAAAATAAAATAAGATATGACCATTGCAGGAGATGCGTCGCATCTCAGGATTGAGATGCGCCGTATCCTCTGCGGCCTGACTGACTCGACACAAAAACAGAAAATTAAAAGATAAATCCGGGTTGTCTCCCGGTCAGCACTTGTCTTTATTCCAGAGTCTTCAAGTTAGACTCACGTTCAGCTCATCATTTAGTTCTTGTCACGGTCCATCCTTCTTCGATAGTAGTCCAGTTCAATCCTTTGGATTCAATGATAGGCCATAAGAGCGACAATTCATCTCTAGTGTACCTCACAAATACATCATAAGAGAATACCCCTTTGTCAATGTTGCATAAACGCATGAATTCCTTAAAAGCAGCTTCAAGAGGGGTCTCCCAAGAGAATAAATCTGCATCGATCATGAGCACATTGAATGAATCCGAAAGCAAGAATTCCTTAGCAAGATATCCGTTAACTGACATGTCTTCCATAGCAAAATCTGTCATCAAAGGTAAAATCATCAGTAGGATTTGTTCGCTAGAAGAGAAATTAATGAATATAGAAACGGATATAAGAATACAAATAGCTGATATCTGCAGAAGATGCGCCGTATCCAAAAAGTTGGATACGCCGTATCTTATAATCGTTAAAATCAAATCAGACTTTTTTCAGAAAATAGATACGCCGCTTAGAAATTAGAATGCGCCGTATCAATTTTAATTATCAAAAATCGATATTTATTAAAAATTAAATGCGTCGTATTAACAAAAGTTAATGCGCCGTATTTTCGTTACGTTTCAAAATATAAGATTTTTGATTCAGAAAATGCGCCGTATCGATAAAAATCGATACGCCGTATCTGTTTAATAATTCGAAAACTGTTTTTAATTAAAATAATAGATACGTCGTATCTGCTGAAGCAGATGCGTCGTATGGCGTTAACGTTTAGAAATTTTGTTTTATCAAAAACAGATACGCCGTATCTTGGGGAAAAGATGCGTCGTATCGAATTAATTAAACGTGTTGTATTTTATAAAAATTGAACGCAATACGCCGTATCTGAGAAATCAGATGCGCCGTATCGTTCGATTTAGCTCAGTACAACGATAGCAGAACACAAAAATACGAAAAATAAAAACAAATAAAAACACACGAACGAAAATAAACACAAATAAAAGCACACAAAAACAAGAAAATATGCAAAATAATACAATGAATGCAAATTAATCTAATACACAACAAAATTAGCAGTTAGATAAAAAAAAATTAAAAACATAATTAAAATACTAATCAAATTAACAGATAATAACAATTCACTCTCCGGCAGCGGCGCCAAAAACTTGATGCGTGCGATGTGTCGTTGCGGTTTAGCAGTATTAATGCCTACTCAAGTTTTAAATTTATATTTAGCCGACTTATCAATAACACACACACTTAACGAGCAGTGTACCCGGTCAGTATGAATATAATGGTAAGTAGAGTGTCGATCACTAAGAGTGGAACGTATTATCTAGTTATTCTAATCAGTATTTTAATAAATTAAGTTAGCTATACAACCTAATCTAACGCAAGGGGGTTCAGCCTGAGAGACTGGCACGATTTGGTTGCAATTAAATAATAAACTAAACCAATAGGCACGAATCAGCAAGTAGCACACACGTACACAGATAAATACTTGAGACAATAAGAGGGCTGTCCTTATGATAAGTAGTTTGTCACTTGTTTTATTGCTAGTGTTATATGAAGTGTATAGTTCGATGCAACGCATCGAGATTAAGTCCTTTCTCGTTGGTTCTAATCTTATCGGCGAGTAAACCCTTAATGATTACTTATGACTATCCTATTTATCTTTCTTCCTACTTTTCTACAGACCATAGAATGCATAGGCGATTTAATAAATAGGCGAGGGCAGAGGCGTGGCGACCCGATCAACGCTCAGCTAGACACAGAGGTTATCAATGCACTAATAAAAGTCACCAAAGACATCAACATATAAACTTTAATTAATGAGAAAGCAGTTTTAAGGGAGTGCAATCTTTTCGTTGTCACATTACACAAGCCACCAATCTTGATGAATTAAAGTTTACTAACACAATAAAACAAAACTACTTAATGAATTAAACACATGCAGCACCTTCTTACAGCTCTTGTATCTTCGTTTGGGTGTGTCTTGTGCTGCTGCCTTGACTGAATTCGTCCTAGGGTTTCTGTACTTCGGTCTCATATATAATATATATGTCTCGAATTCGTCTGGTCTTGGGGTATTTATAGTTTCTGTCTGAGGGTAAGATGCGGCGCATCTAGTAAGTAGATGCGGCGCATTGACTTAACTTCGCGTGGGGTCCAAGATTATAATATTCAGGAATATTCGTACACCGCCAGAAGATGTGGCGTAACTCCATTCATAGATGCGGCGCATGTCCTCTTGTATCTTGGATCGTATCTGGTGAAATATTGATAGTGATGCGCCGTATGTGATAAGTGAGATGCGGCGCATCTGGAGCAGAATGTCTTCATCTTGTACATTTCAGTAGACTCTTAACTTCTTGCTTGTTTTGCTCCATAATTAGTCCAAAATCGCCAAGTTTCACCAAATGCTTGTTTTTACCTGAGAATTACAAAAGTAAACGATTAAGTATCAATCCTCATACATAATATAATAAAACAAGTCAAATTAATAGGATAAATGATAGTAATAAAATGTACTTATTTGAGTTCATCAATGGTGAAGATCAAGGTTATGCAGACAATGGGTGTTCCAGGCACATGACAGGAAACATGTCCTATCTTTCAGACTTTCAACCAATGGATGGAGGATATGTTACCTTTGGGGGAGGAATAGGAGGCAAAATTACTGGTACAGGTACACTTAAAACCGGTAAATTGGATTTTGAAGATGTGTATTTTGTGCAAGAGCTTAAGTATAACCTATTTAGTGTTTCACAAATGTGTGACAAAAAGAACAAGGTTCTTTTTACTGACACTGAGTGTCTTGTGCTTTCTCCAGACTTTATGTTGCCTGATGAAAGTCAAGTATTACTCAAAGTTCCAAGAAAGGGCAACCTGTACAGTGTTGATATGAAGAAGATTGTTCCTAAAGAGGCCCTTACTTGTCTTGTTACAAAGGCCACTTAGGACGAGTCTATGTTATGGCATAGAAGACTTGGTCACATAAACTTTAAAACCATTAATAAAATTGTCAAAGATGGTTTGGTAAGAGGCTTGCCTCAGAAAAGATTTGAAAATGACCAAACTTATGTTGCCTGTCTTAAAGGCAAACAACACAAGGCTTCTTTTAAGCCCAAGGTTTATAACTCTATTGATCAACCATTGTTTATGCTACATATGGACCTATTTGGCCCAACTTCTGTGAGTAGTATTATGCATAAATGGTACTGTCTAGTGGTTACTGATGACTATAGCTGGTTCACATGGGTTTTCTTTTTAGGTTCTAAGGATGAGACACCTATGATTCTTAAAACATTCATTACTGAGATAGAAAACTTAGTTGATAAGAAAGTTAAAGTCATTAGGTGTGACAATGGGACAAAGTTCAAAAATAGAGTTATGGATGAGTTTTGCAAAGAAAAAGGTATTAGAAGAGAATTTAGTGTTGCTAGAACTCCTCAGCAGAATGGAGTTGCTGAAAGGAGAAATAAGACATTAATAGAAGCTGCTAGAACCATGTTAGCTGACTCTAAGTTGCCTATCACTTTTTGGGCTGAAGCAGTAAATACTGCTTGCTATGTGCAGAACAGGGTTTTGGTAGTTAAACCTCACAACAAGACACCATATGAGCTTTTTAGAGGTAGAACTCCTGCATTAGGTTTTCTAAGACCTTTTGGGTGTCATGTAACTATTCTAAATACCTTAGACCATCTAGGAAAATTTGATGGTAAAGCAGATGAAGGTTTCTTGGTTGGATACTCACTCAATAGAAAAGCCTTTAGAGTATACAACACAAGAACTAGGAAAGTTGAGGAGAACCTGCATGTACAGTTTCTAGAAAATAAATCTAATGTTGCAGGTGAAGGTTCAAAATGGTTGTTTGACCTTGATACTCTAACCCAATCAATGAATTATGTGCCAGTTGTTGCAGGAACCTTTTCTAATAATTTTGCAGGTTCAGAAGCTAATGATGCAACAAATGAAATAGGCTTGGGAAAGGAGAAGGATCAATATCAGATACTGATGCCAATATGGAACAGTGTGGATTCATCTTCAAAGATTGGTGAGCCTTCTACTGATCACGTCAAGGAAGGCATTGATGATGAAAACAATGTAGATGGAACTGAGGAACAAGAGAATCAAGTTAACAGTACTAATGATGATTGTACTGCTGAGCTCCAACTTGATACTGCTAGGTCACATGTTCATACTGCTGGCCCATCAGATGTTAATGCAGCGGATTTCTCAGAAGATGAGGTGGATATTGGCAATCTCCCACCTACATATCAAGTTCTAACTACACCACACACAAGGATACACAAAGATCACTCCCTAGATAATGTGATTGGTGACATGCAATCAGGAGTTAAGACAAGAAGGCAACTCATGACTTCAGACCAACAGGGATTTCTTACTACTGTTTATGAAGAAAAGAAGCATGAAGATGCCAACACATGCTTATTTGTATGTTTCCTCTCACAATCTGGACCCAAGAATGTTCTCAAAGCTTTAGAAGACTCAAGCTGGGTAGAAGCAATGCAAGAGGAGCTTCTCCAATTCAAGATTCAGAAGGTTTGGGTACTAGTAGCTTTACCCAAGGGTATGAGGGTAATTGGAACCAAATGGGTGTTCATAAAGAAGAAAGATGAAAGGGGTATTGTGATCAGAAACAAGGATAGACTTGTAGCCCAGGGTTATACAAAGGAAGAAGGTCTAGACTATAAAGAAGTTTTTGAACCAGTAGCAAGGATTGAAGCAATTAGACTATTCTTGGCCTATGCTTCATTCATGGGATTCACAGTTTATCAAATGAATGTTAAAAGTGTCTTCTTGTATGGTACTATTGAAGAGGAGGTATATGTTTCTCAACCTCCAGGTTTTGTTGATCCAGAACATTCTGATAAGGTGTACACGGTTGTAAAGGCTTTTTATGGACTACATCAAGCACCAAGGGCATGGTATGAGACTTTGGCTTCCTACTTGCTAGAGAATGGATTCCAAAGGGGCAAGATTGATCAGACTTTATTCATCAAAAAGCTTAAGAATGATATCTTACTGGTACAAGTGTATGTGGATGATATCATTTTCGGTTCCACAAGGAAGGAAATGTGTTTAGCGTTTGAGAAACTTATGTATAATAAGTTTCAGATGAGTTCCATGGGGGAACTTACTTTCTTTTTGGGTCTGCAAGTGAAGAAAACAAATGAAGGCATATTTATCAGCCAAGATAAATATGTAGCAGAGATTCTACGGAAGTTTCAGTTTGCTGATTCTAAAGTGGCAAGCACACCCATTGATCCAAAAAAACCATTGCTTAAAGATGCTGATGGAGAATGTGTGGATGTACACACTTACAGATCTATGATAGGATCCTTGATGTACCTTACATCATCAAGACCAGATATCATGTTTGCTGTCTATGCTTGTGCAAGGTTTCAGGTCACTCCCAAGGCTTCTCATTTAACTGCAGTCAAAATGATCTTCAGATATCTTAAGGGTCAACCTAGGTTGGGTCTGTGGTATCCTAGGGAATCACCTTTTGACTTGGTGGCATATTCAGATAGTGATTATGCTGGTGCAAGCCTGGACAGGAAATCAACAACTGGTGGATGTCAATTCCTTGGATGCAGACTTATATAATGGCAGTGTAAGAAGCAGACAATTGTGGCAACTTCTACAACTGAAGCTGAGTATGTAGATGCTGCAAGTTGTTGTGGTCAAATGCTGTGGATTCAAAATCAACTGCTTGACTATGGGTATAATTTTCTTAACACCATGATATATATTGACAATAGCAGTACAATTTGTATAATTAAAAACCCAGTGCAACATTCTAAAACAAAACACATAGAAATTAGGCATCATTTTATAAGAGACTGCAATGAGAAAAAGTTAATTCAAGTTGTCAAAATTCATATTGATCAAAACTTTGCAGATCTTCTCACAAAAGCCTTTGATGTAGGAAGATTTCAATACTTGGTAGCAAGTATTGGAATGCTTAATCCTTAAAGTTTTCAATTTGTGTGTTTTTTTTTTTGGGTAAAGGGGAGTAATCCTGCAACCTGGTAAGTAGATTAACCAAAAAAACGTTTAAGTACAAAGAATATGGGTGAATCCCATATCTCAGCCCGTTACATAGGCACTTACATGTAAAGATCAACAAAACTAAACCACTATATAAGAATGACAGGCCATTCTTATAACTTACATAAAACATAAACCAAAAGAACTACCAAGAATGATTAAAATACATAGGACAATATAATACTCAAGTAAGACACTTGAGTCTTCTAAATCATAATGGCGTTCCACATGCACTTCCACGAAGAATTACGAATAATATGGAAAGGAAGAAAACCCGAGGATAGTCTGCAACTCCATATCATAGGAATCCAACGAGTTACCATAAGCGATGAAGGTTTTTGAACAAGAATACCCCCAAACTTGACGTCCCAACAAACTTGATCCATTGCAACTGTAGTTCGCACAATATAAACTCCAAAGGCGATCATATAGGCTGGAACATGTGATGATGACATAATAACACACGAACAAAGGCCATGTTCCCTACCATCAGTTTATAGGTCCCACTTCCAAACGCACTATAGCACCACGAATAATGCTAACAATTATGTTGGGAATCTTGGGAAATACTTAGTTTTCTCATTGCTGCTGGTAGTGAAGATTCATTGTTGCTGGTAGTTAACGATTCCTGCTGCAGTTCATTGCTGCTGTTTTCTTTATTTTGTTTCTGCTGATTGTAGTCATTACTGCGGGTTTAGTTATTGTTATCCCGTAAGTATAGAATGTTTGTTAGATTTATTTTTAGAAGAGATTGATGTATATCTCTTCACACGTTTTCTTGTATGACGGGTTAGGGTTAGGACTTCTTGTTAGTATAAAAGAAACACCCGTCTATGAGTTTTGTACGCTTTTCAATATTCAATATCATTATTCTTTAGTTCATATACGATCCATAGAGGATCAAACCTTGTTTAGTTACTTTCTTTTCTTCTTTAACATTCTTGTGTTTAGTTTCCGCATAAGCACAAGTCTTACACGTAGAGATTCTCTCTAAGTTGTTTGTGTTTACATAAGCAGCTTAACCAAGCTCACAGATCAAGCTAGCACTCGATCCTACAAGTGGTATCAGAGCCTGGTGAGGATCTCTGATAAAGAAGAAAAGCTCTCTAATATCAACCTGTTTAAACCCTTTTCCAATGGCAGACGGAGTCAATCATGATGATGTCAATCATGATCAGGAAGACAACCACACAACCAAACCTGAAACCTCACAAGTCCAGACCCAGATTGTCACCACTGTGTCCAACAACAATGCTAAATTTCCATACCTAAAGAAAGATGAGTATGATGTCTAGGCCATGAGAATGGAATACTGGATCACCAACACAGATCACCACCTGTGGAATGTGATCCTTAAGGGAACCAGCAAGAAGAATACTGGAAGAGATGATCAGGGAAACATCACTATCCTTCCACCTGTTACAGCAGAAGAACAGATTGCTGTGCAAAGGGAAATCAAGGCAAGAACCCTTCTGCTGCAGGCTATGCCAGAGGATCATATGGGTGATTTCCATCACCTGGATGATGCTAGAGAGATCTGGCGTGCTGTCAAGGCCAGATTTGGAGGGAATGAGGAGTCGAAGAAAATGAGGAAGTCTATGCTCAAGCAAGAGTTCCAGGAGTTTAAGATTTCTGAGGCTGAGGGGATTCACAAAGGGTATGATAGGTTTCACAAGATCCTGAGTCAACTCAACCAGTTGCAGGCTAGGCCGGACAATGAAGATTGTAACAACAAGTTTCTAAGGGCCTTACCTCCATCCTGGTCTCAGGTTTCCATTACACTCAAGGCCAAAGGTGGACTGGACTATATGAGCTTTGATGATCTGTACAACAAACTGAAAACCCTTGAAATTGACATCAAAGGGTATTCCACCTATTCTTCCCAAACTCCAACCCATACTGCATTTGTTGGTACCTCTAGTACTAACAAAGGATCATATGGAGACAACCCAACACCATCTTCATCATCACTTTCCTACTCTCCTGCCACACCAAAAGCTCAATCCAGATCTGATAGTGTACTAAAGGAAGTGTTTCATTCCTTTGTTGCTGAGAGTACACCACAGCAGAAAATAGCTTATGCAGATTTTGATCAGGTGGATCAATTGGATCTGGAAGAGATGGACATAAAATGGCAGATGGCTATGCTGTCATTGAAAGTGAATAGGTTTGAAAAGAAGGCAGGAAGGAGGATCAACTTTGATGGACAGGAGGCTGCAAGGTTTGACAGAAGGAAGGTGAGGTGCTATAAGTGTTCTCAACCAGGACACTTTGCTAGGGAATGTCCAGATAAGAAGGTAGATGATAAAAAAAGGTATTCTGCTTTCAAAATTCAAGAGTTGGAGTAAGATGAACCCAAGGCCTTGGTATCTGTGGATGGAATGGTGGACTGGGAACAACATGAGAAAGCTGTTGCAAGAGGAGCAGAGAAGGTCTATGGGATGGTTGCTGGATGTGGTGAGAAGAAACAGATGGCTGGTCAACTTGGACTAATGGGTCATCCATCATAGGTAAAAACTGCCCATTTGGTTGTGAACTTAAATATGCTAAACTGCAAGAGGAATTTGATGACATAGAAAGTAAATATAAGGATAATTTTATACAACTTCAGGCTTATAAAAATGTTGTTAAAACACTGGAACAACAAAAGGCCTGGTATCAAAAACAACACTTAGCATATGATAAGAAAATAAGGGTTTTACAAAGAGATTTAGAGTACACTAGAAATGAGCTAAAGTATTCTGAGTCACAAAATGCTAAGATCAAAGTAGAAAACCAGGAGTTACAAGATAAATTAAATGAGGAAGTGGCTAGGCATAAAACTTGGCAAGAACAGGCTAAAAAACTAGTCAAATTGAATAACAGCACACAATCTGTTAGATGTAAAAGGGGGTTAGGATATAATGTAGGGCCTGATGATATTTATGACCCTAATGAGCGTAGTATATTTGACCCTGACCCAGAACCTATAAATTATCAAAAACCTGTAAAGTTTGTAAAACCAGGAGGAATGAATGCAGTTCCTCCACTAATAACTGGAACATTTAAACCTGCTGACCCTTATCTTGACTTTGATGATTCACAAATGACTTATGGCAAAAAGGCAAAGAACTTGCCTGATCTTGATTTTGACTCTAATGAATTTGTCTCTTGTTGTTACAGTGACAAATCTTCAGAAATCAAGACTGATGACTATGCCACATGTGGATCAAGTGAGAAGTCTGCATTAATAAAATCAGAAGATGTCTCTTCAGAAGTGGCTACTGATGTATCTCAGACTGCTGCAGCTGAAGATGTTTCTTTTGATAATGTTTCAAACAATAATGTTTCTATTTTTGGTTCTGTTTTAGACAATGATGTTTGTGGTTTTGATTTTGTTAAGGATAATTATGTTTCAAGTGTTGGTTTGAATACTTCTGGTTGCAATAAGAAAAATATTGTTAAGAATAAGTCTTCTAGAAAGAAATCCTGCTTTGTATGTGGTAGCTATGCTCATCTCATTAAAGATTGTGACTTTTATGAAGAAAAAAAATGGGTGTATATACTTGTCAAAATAAGTCTGTGTGGAGCAATGTTAATAATATTCCCCCATATATTCCACAAGCAGCAAGAAACAAATCCTATAGAACTTCTGTTTCTGCTGGTAAGCCTGTTGCTGCTGGCAAGCCAGTTCCTGCTGGTAAGCCTGTTGCTGCTGGTGATCCAGTTCCTGCTGGTAAGCATGTTGCTGCTGGCAAGGTCAATCCTGCTGGTCAGCCTATACCAGCTGGAAACTCTAATTCTACTGATTGGAGAAGTAATGCTGCTGGACCTTTCCACAGACCTATAAGCACTTATTTTCAAAATGATTTTAGGCCTGTTTATTTTGACACCATGCATATGGGAGGGGGAAGACAGGAAACTGCTGTTAAGTCCTCAGCAGGTTGTTCTTGGAAATGCAATGATTGCTATATGAGAATGGGGTCCAGGAACAATGGTGGATCTCATCAATCACCATGGTTTTATTCTTATTGATCCAATAGGCAGGCTCAAGTCAGTAATGGCTTGGGTCTCCTTTGTATCTAATGTTGTTATATGTATTCTTTGTATCAGGAATTTCATTTTAGAAGTAAAGATGTAGGCATTGTTGACAGTGGATGTTCCAGGAGTATGACAGGAAATTTGGAGAGATTGCATGATTTTGTGCCCTTTAATGGAGGTACTGTGACATTTGGAGGAGGAGATGGAAATATTACAAGGAAGGGAACCATCAAAACGACCAAGCTGGACTTTGAGAATGTACTATATGTGAAGGAACTCCAAAACTTCAATTTGTTCTCTGTCTCACAAATATGTGACAAGAAGAACAGTGTTCTCTTCACTGAGACTGATTGCTTTGTGTTGTCCAAAGACTTCAAGCTACTTGATGAAAGTCAAGTTGTACTTAAAGTCCCAAGAACACACAATCTCTATAGTTTCAATCTGAGTGATGTTCAGCCTGAGGGAAAACTTGCTTGTCTGGTGGCAAAAGCTTCTGTGGATGAATCTAACAAGTGGCACAGAAGAATGGCACATGTGGATTTTAAGACCATCAACAAGTTGGCTAAGAATGGGTTAGTACAAGGGCTCCCTCTCAAGACCTTCTCCAATGAACACAATTGTGTTGCATGTAACAAAGGGAAGCAACACAAAGCTTCATACAAGGCAATAACAGCTGTCAGCACCATCTCTGAACCTCTGCAGCTTCTTCATATGGACTTGTTTGGTCCTACTTCCATCAGAAGTATTGACCACAAGTACTATTGTCTGGTGATCACTGATGATTTTAGCAGGTTTTCTTGGACTTTCTTTTTGGGTACTAAAGATGAAACTTATCCTGTGATTAGGGACTTTATTACCTTGATAGAAAATCAGCTAAATAAAAAGGTTAAGTCAATATGGTGTGATAATGGAACAGAATTTAAAAATGCTAATCTGATTGAATTATGTGGGTCTAAGGGAATAAAAAGGGACTATAGTAATGCTAGGACCCCACAACAAAATGGGGTAGCAGAAAGGAAAAATAGAACCTTGATAGAAGCAGCTAGGTCTATGTTAGCTGATTCTAAGATGCCCACTATGTTTTGGACTGAGGCAGTCTGCACTGCCTGTTATGTGCTAAATATGGTATCAATTACTAGACCCCACAACAAAACACCTTATGAGCTTTTTTCTGGGAAAGTTCCAAACATTAGTTACCTTAAACCTTTTGGATGCCATGTCACTATATTGAACACTAGTGATCACCAGGAAAGTTTGAAGGGAAGGCTGATGAGGGGTTCATAGTTGGGTATTCTGCTCATAGTAAGGCCTATAGGGTGTATAACCTGTCTACTAAGAGGATAGAAGAAACACTCAACTTAAGATATCTAGAAGATAAACCTAATTTTCAAGGTGCAGGTCCTGAGTGGTTCTTTGACCTAGATTATCAGACAGATACCTTAGGTTACACCAGATTCAAAGCTGATCAATCTGTGGGTACAAATGTTTTTCAAACTAACAATGCAGGTACCTCAGATGATGAATCTGATTCAGAGTGTGATGAACGACCTATTGTTGTTCCTTCTTTTCCCTCTAACCACATTTCAGGTACACAGCTCAAAGATTCTTCTGACATGGATGGAGGTGACTCAAGTGTTGCAGAAGATCTGGCTAGAATTCAAAGACAAGAATATCATGCCAAGAGAGCTGCTGAAATGTTTGGTTCTGGGTTTTCTAAAGAGACAGAGGAGATATTGAGGAATGCTGAAGCTGAAGTTAGAAAGCAACTGGATTCTGCTGGTGGTATTCCTATTCCTGCTGCTACCAATTATGCTGGTAGTACATCTGTTCCTGCTGGTCCTACTAAGGATTCTGCTGATGTCTCCACTCCTGCTGCTCCAATATCCAATTCATCTGTTGACTCATTGGGTGTTGATAACTCCCCTGAAAGATTTCCAAGTCCTTCTGACCTTGGAAATTCATCTTCTTCCAAAGATAAGTTGACAAATCCTCATCATCAATCAAGGAAAGGCATTTTCACTTCTTCTTCATATGATGATGACTTCAACCCCTCCATCAATAATCAAGCATCCACAATTGATGTCAATCCCATTGTAACCAAAAGGATCAATACTGTTCATCCTCAGTCCTTGATCCTAGGAGATATTAATTCCCCTGTTTAGACTAGAAGCAAGATACATCAACCCAAGTTTGGAGAAACTGCTTTTCTCAATTATATCCAGGATCAGTTAAGAAGCAATCATACTGATTATTTACATTGTCTTTATGCTTGTTTCTTATCTCAAACTGAACCAAGTAGTATAACCCAAGCTCTTGAGAATTCTGATTGGGTTGAGGCTATGCAAGAGGAAATGCAACAGTTCCAGAATCAGAAAGTTTGGAAATTGGTCCCTTTGCCTGAAGGAAAGCATGCTATTTGAACTAAATGGATTCTCAAGAATAAAAGGGATGCAAGGGGAATTGTAGTTCGCAACAAAGCTAGGTTGGTGGCACAAGGACATAGACAAGAAGAAGGGATTGACTATGATGAAGTGTTTGCACCAGTGGCAAGAGTGGAAGCTATCAGACTGTTCTTAGCTTTTGCCTCTTTCATGGGATTTGTAGTATATCAGATGGATGTGAAAAGTGCATTTTTGTATGGGAGGATTGAAGAGGAGGTCTATGTTACTCAACCAAAGGGGTTTGTGGATCCTCAGAACCCTGATTTGGTTTACAAAGTGGTTAAGGCACTCTATGGTCTTCATCAAGCACCAAGGGCTTGGTATGCAAGGTTGTCTGCCTTTTTACTGAAACATGGTTACAGAAGAGGGGCAATTGACAAAACACTTTTTATAAGGAAGAATTTTAAAGATATCATCCTGGTGCAAATTTATGTAGATGATATCATTTTTGGTTCTACTAATGAAGCCTGGTGCAGGGAATTTGAGGAATTGATGAAGAGTGAATTTGAGATGAGTGCTATGGG
This sequence comes from Artemisia tridentata subsp. tridentata, assembly GCA_021014915.2. Lineage (NCBI taxonomy): Eukaryota > Viridiplantae > Streptophyta > Magnoliopsida > Asterales > Asteraceae > Artemisia > Artemisia tridentata. The sequence goes on from CP139503.1 coordinate 201,582,406, forward strand.
AGAAATGACTTTCTTCTTGGGTCTACAGGTTAAGCAGAAACCAAATGGGATCTTCATATGTCAAGAGAAGTATGTATATGACATACTTAAGAAGTTTGATATGGAAAATGTGAAAACTGCAACAACCCCATTTGAACCTCCAAAGCCTAAATCCAATCGTGAACCTGATGTTGCTATTAATGTTCATCTGTACAGGTCTATGATTGGTTCACTCATGTACTTGACAGCTTCTAGACCTGATATTATGTTTGCTGTCAGTGCATGTTCTAGACATCAGGTTGCACCTTTGACTTCTAACTTAAATGCAGTCAAGAAAATCTTCAAGTATTTGAAGGGACAGCCTAAATTGGGACTTTGGTATCCCAAGGATTCTCCTTTTATGCTGGAAGCTTATAGTGACAGTGATTATGCTGGTGCTAACTTTGATAGGAAATCTACTACTGGAGGTTGTCAGTTTCTGGGTAGAAGGTTGGTTTCTTGGCAATGCAAGAAGCAGACTATAGTGGCTACATCTTCTACTGAGGCAGAGTATGTTGCTGCTGCTAGCTGCTGTGGACAGGTTCTTTGGATGCAAAATCAGTTATTAGATTATGGGTTCAACTTCATGAACACTAAGATCTTTATTGATAACCAAAGCACTATGTGCATTGTTAAAAATCCAGTCTTTCATCAAAGGACAAAGCATATTGAGATCAGACACCATTTCATCAGAGATGCTTATGAGAAGCACCTTATTAAGGTGATAAAAATTCATACTGATGACAATGTGGCTGATTTATTGACAAAAGCCTTTGATGGTCCAAGGTTTAACCATCTGGTGGTGCATATTGGAATGCTCAATCCTTAGCTGCTGAGATTGAGGGGAGGCTGGCTTGTTGTTGTATATTTTCTTTTTGGTTTGTTTATTAGTTCAAAAAAAAATCTGTTGTATAGTTTGTATACTAACTTGTATGGTTTTGAGCAACACCTTGCAGGTACAGTGTTGGTGTTTACACCTACACAACAAATGGTATTCAACTCACCATGTCTCACAGACAAGAAAGAGTTGACTCACCATGAGGGTACAGCTCTGGTGTGATAGTCAAATCTGTTGATAGCTGTAATAGCTTGCTCAAAGCTATAGGGTACTTCAACTCACCCATGGTTCATTCCTGAGAGTTGAAATGGTTTTCAATTCACCATGGATTTTACTCCTTCGGGGTTTCCAAAGAATTGACTAGCCCACAAGTGTATGGATTATGGTAAAGGCAGTGGAAAATCCATACTTGGTAATCAATTCACCAAGGTTATCTTCAACCTAAGAATTGGCTAGTCCTGAGCAAACGGCTATAGGTAAATACAAGTCAAATCCGTTTATAGTTGCTGGTTTACTAAAAATCAGATGGTTATCAATGTACCATGGTCTTACACAACAAAACATTGGCTACTCCAGAAGTGATGGCTATTGGTAAAAAGACATCAAATCCATTAATTTTCAATGATTCACCTCTCACAGGAGTTAACACACCTGGAAGTGATGAGAATAGTATGAAACTTAACAGATTTGATGTACAATATGTCATGGTTGCCGGAAAGGTTAAGTCAAGGGTAACCAGATTGAGTTTTAAAGATGTTCCTGTTGCTGCTGTTTTTTATCTGTTGCTGCTGGAATTCTATACTTAAAGAAGATTGCTGCTGGTTACTTCCTGATGGAATTGTTAGCTTCATCCTCTGGACTATTTACGGACGTAAAGGGAATCTTGCAAGTTAACCTAGTCAACTTCAAGATTAGGGGAGGATTGTTGGGAATCTTGGGAAATACTTAGTTTTCTCATTGCTGCTGGTAGTGAAGATTCATTGCTGCTGGTAGTTAACGATTCCTGCTGTAGTTCATTGCTGCTGTTTTCTTTATTTTGTTTCTGCTGATTGTAGTCATTACTGCGGGTTTAGTTATTGTTATCCCGTAAGTATAGAATGTTTGTTAGATTTATTTTTAGAAGAGATTGATGTATATCTCTTCACACGTTTTCTTGTATGACGGGTTAGGGTTAGGACTTCTTGTTAGTATAAAAGAAACACCCGTCTATGAGTTTTGTACGCTTTTCAATATTCAATATCATTATTCTTTAGTTCATATACGATCCATAGAGGATCAAACCTTGTTTAGTTACTTTCTTTTCTTCTTTAACATTCTTGTGTTTAGTTTCCGCATAAGCACAAGTCTTACACGTAGAGATTCTCTCTAAGTTGTTTGTGTTTACATAAGCAGCTTAACCAAGCTCACAGATCAAGCTAGCACTCGATCCTACACTAACAATTATATTCAAACCCATATGCGCATGCTATTATTATTACGCATGATGCACAACAATAATAACCCAATAAGAATGAACTCCAAGCAAAACGGATCTGAAATATGATAATAGGGTACTGTACACCCTAACTTCCAAACCAATCAAAGAAACCTTGAACTAGTCACCAAAACAATCCGAGTGAAGCTCATGAAGATAACAAGAATCAAAGTCTCACAAAACCAGTACGGAATCAACATGAACCATACGAAGAAGAACATGTTGCACCATACACAAAAAGTAAGATTCTAATCCACCACCACAATACACAAGCCACTTTGCTGCAATATTAGAGAATGACACGCCCAAACAGCCATGTACCACAAAGTAGATCGAATCAAACACCAAGAATATGGTTTACGAAAACCATAACTTCCATTTCCATTGACGAGCACTAGGGTTATAACATACCCAAAGTAACGGAAAACCGCAACAGACCACATCACAATCCAACAGCAAAAAAGCATGAGGACCAATGTGGGACGATCATAGGGTTACCCAAACCCTAACTTCAAGCAAATACCCATCACAAGACCAAACAAAATAATAATCGGCAACAGATCTTGTGAAAGTAAAGCTTAGGGTTTTTGGACAAGATTACCCAAAAACTTGACTTACAATCACACAAACCCACGTACAAAATCACTCACATCTACCATGCAAGAAGACCATTATGGGACAATAATAGGGTTATCCAAACCCTAACTTCCAGCAAACACTATCACAAGATCAAATAATAGAACAAACTCCAACAGATCTGTGAAGGTAAGATTAGGGTTTTTGAAACAAGAATACCCAAAACTTGACTTACCTCTCTCAAAACCCACGGACATAATCACTAACATCAGATGTAGAACCTTCAGTCGACAAACAAACCCTAATATGGGTTACCTTGCAGCGTTAGCATGTATATTATCAACTAGAGTCGACCACAAAGAACAAACCAAAAAGGTTTTATAATAATAACCGCACAGTCGACCGCAACTCCAACCACCAGATCATACCCAGGAAAAGAATCGATTTAATAATCACAAAGGATGATCAAAACGACATGAATGATAGAAAAAAACATGAATACGATCTTATAGAAACAAATTTATTTGCATGGAATTCACGTGAGTAATGATTAAATAATAGAACTAGGATCGATCAGTTATATTAGATAACCGACCCACGATGATATATAAAAGATTAGTTCTGATCACATGCAAGAAACCAAAGCAAATATATAATATAGCAACCGACCAATACCATTAATTAAATCCACCGACCCATGTAGGAGGATTAAACAATTAAAGGAAAAGGGAAAAGGAAGCAAATCATGGAGATTTCATCAGGAATAATACAAGAACGGCTCAGCCGCCATCTCTTTAAAATAAAAGCAACAAAAATATGTATTGCATACCCAAGAATGAAAGGAATCATTAGAGGATAGAGAGGACATACATTGTTGATTTTTTGACCGAAATATGAGAAGAGAATGGCGCCCGGATTTCTCCATGGGAGAGAGGGAACTACCTTTTCTCAATGTGTGTTTTTGTACATTAAAATGGATTTGTACTACTAGTCTTGTCAATTAGTACTGCTTTGTATAGTTTGTACTGCTAGTACAAATTTGGATTGTTTGTTAAAACTGTTAGTCAAATGTTTATACTGTTATGAAGCAAGTGCTTTGCACTTTGTTTTCTTGGTTTTGGACTAAAAATTGCAGGTATGGAGAATGTGCACAAAGGAATTACAAGTGCATTGTGTGAGCAGCAAATGGTGGTTCGAGTTGCTGACATAATAGGTTGATGATGGACAGAGTTTGGGAGTTCATTAACAAAGGTTTATACCTAATTAATTACTTCTTTAAATCTTCTTTCTTGAGATTTTATTATGATGTTTTGTATTGAATTGATGGCTTAGTTATTCAGACAGTAACTGACATAACTCACTTTCTACCATTTATACTTTTTTGTAATGACTTAGTCTAAGGACATCTGGTAGAAATAACAGCGAGCAAACGTGAATCTAACACTTGTGTTAGAGGCAACAACTGCCACGAGCTGGAAACCCTGTCAAGAAAGCTCTTTGAATGAGTTTATCTGATCACAGGCAGTTGTTTATAACTGAAAACATTGGTTCTCACACAACCAGAGGTTGCTTTAAAACGAAATCTTGATTGAGTGTCTGTCTTTACACTTAATCCCTTCAAAATGGTTATTAGCAGTATGGTTTTTAATCAAACTTGAGTTCATACTGCTGAGTCAAATTTTTCCAAAATGTTAGTACTGCCAGGCTTAAAGTTAGTACTGGTAGGCTTAGTTTGTACTGCTGGATAGTCGTTGGTACTGGTGCGACATAACAACTTTTTGAAAATAGCCGTTGGAAGTTTATTGGGATTTTTACTGATGATTTCCTTGTTTTAATGGTTTCCTTTTTGGATATTTTTATCTTTCTAATATTTAATTAACCTTTTCTTTGATTAAAAGATATCTTTTAATCAAAGTCGGTCCAATTGAAACCCTAACAAGCCTCTCATCATATCTTATCTCAATTCGCTTTCTTCTTCTACTTTCTACCCTATAACTACACTATTCCCACCAGTCAAATCACTTTTTACTGAGCACACATGGCTACTTTATCCTTTGCTGACAAACACAGTCAAGTTACTTACATAGAAAAAACAAAGGATGACACAACTTTTCATCGGATAGTGGATTTCTTACATAAATCTTATATAAGGTATTCTTTACTTGTAAATCCCACTATCTATGTCTCTCACATCAAACAGTTTTGGTAGACTGCTACTGTCAAAACCTTTGGAAATGGTGACAAAGAGCTTAATGCTAAAGTGGATGGAAAATCCATCACTATTACTGAACCTTCATTCAGAAGGCATCTCCATCTGAGTGATGACAATGGTATTAGTGCTATGCCAAACACTTAAATCTTTGAAAACTTATCCAGGATGGGGTACAACACTGAATCACAAGCTTTAACTTTTCAAAAGAGTCGTTTTTTCCCCTCAATGGAGATTTTTCATTCATACCATCCTTCACTGTCTTAGGCCCAAGAAAACCTCATGGGAATAGTCAGTAGTAATATTGCTATTGCTCTCATTTGCTTGGCTACTGATAGAATTTTTAATTTTTCAAAACTGATTTTTGAAGGTATGGTTAAAAATGTTGACAGTAAATCAAAAAAATTTATGTATCCAAGATTCATCCAATCTATTTTGAACAAACATCAACTGCTTCCACACAAAACAGTTTACGCAACACCCAAACTTACCCAAAAAACTCTTTAGTAACATGAAAATTGCTTCAAGAGGGTATGGTGGGGAAGCAGTGCCACTTTTTGATACTATGCTACTAGCTCAGGGTAAAGGAGCAACAAGCCTAGTTGCCTCCCATCACACACCCACAACATCAGAACAATCATCTTCACAACCATCTTCATCAACACATAGGTCTACATCCAGACAGGACTTGATGTGCCTCAGCACAGAGTTCCTACTCTCCCAAGTGTAGCAGATGAGGCTGACAATGTCAGTATGGAAAGGGCTACTTCTACTGTCTCTGGCTTAGGAGCTGGGCAGGACAGAAGTAACATACATAAGACCCAATCCATGGCAACACCACCAGTACCTAGTACTCCTGGTGGAATCCCTAGCCAAATGGAAACTCAGGGTGGCTTAGAAACCCATCATATGATGGATTATGAGTCTATGCCCCATGATACACCTCTCCCTGAAGGTAACACATCAGGAAGTGTTGAGGGCAGCAAGAAACTACAAGAATTGACGGATTTATGTGCAAAATTGTCTGATAAGGTGAACTCCTTGGAAGCTGAACTCAAGAGCCACATGAAGAATTTTGGACTTATCTACACAAAGTTGGTTATAAAGGTGAAGAAATTAGCGACAACAGTCAAGAAATTCAAAGGAAAAAGATCAGTTAAGATGGTGGTTTCAACAAGTTCTTCTTCTTCTAGTTCATCCAAGGGTCCAAGTTCTGATGATGGCGAGGAATCTTCCAAAAAGGGGAGGAAGATTACTCAAATTGACCAAGATCCAGATGTTTCTTTGGTACATGAGGAGTATGACACTCAGGGAAAGCAAGTAGATCAAATGGAAGAAGATACTGCTCAATTTTATCAAGGTACTGCTAGTACGGTTTATTCAAGGAAACCAAGAATTTCAAGAACAGATAAGGGCAAAGCCATAATGACAGAAGAAGAATCATCTTCTAAAAAGTTGTCCAAGAAGGAACAAGTTCAGTTAACACTTGATGAAGAGTTAGCCCAAAAGGTTCATGAAGAAGAAGTAGAAAGGGTTGCTGAGAAAGAAAGATTAGCTGAAGAAGCAAGATTGACTGCATTCATGATTGTAAGAAAGTTTCAAAATGAAGAAGAAGAGGAAGCTGCTCAAATTCTTTCAGACAAAGAGTTAGCTGCAAAACCTCAAGAAGATGAAGGATCAAAGTATACTCCAGAAGAACAAGATTCAGCTCTTAATGATTTATTAGAGCAGATCAGAAGTAAGCAGAGTAAAAAGAAAGCTTATAAGAAGAAAATTCCTTCAAAAGGAGAGCAGTTAAGGTTTATGAAGAATTTCTTAAAGCATCAGGATTACTGGAGGGAAAGCTACTTCAAAGGAATGTCTAATGAAGAGATTGAGAAGGCTTACTTTGAAGCTTACACAAGAATTCAGAAGCATTTTGATCCAAGGTTTATAATTGAAACTGAGTCCAGTAAGGGTAAGAAAAGAGGAGCAGAGCTATTGGAATCAGAAAATCCCAAGAGGCAAAGAATTGAGGAATCAGTTCAAGAAGAGCCTGCAGAGGAAGAAGTTGAGAAAGAAGAGAAAACATTGACTGATGAACAGATACACAGTATGATTGTAGTGGTTCCCGAATCTCTAAATATTGATCCACTCCAAGCAAAACATCCAATTATTGACTGGGAAGTGTATTCTGATGGAAGAATCAAGGGGTGGAAGATCATCAGGGTAGAAGGAAAGTCTGAGGTGTACAAATTCTTTGAAGACATGGTTAGATCTTTTGACAGAGATGACTTAGACAAATTATGGAGCTTAGTTCAGGAGAAATTCAAGTCTTCAGATTCTACAGATGACAAAGATAAGGAACTATGGGTTCAGTTGAAAAGAATATATGAACCAGATGGAGGTGAAGCTATTTGGAGGTTTCAAGCTCCAGTTAAAGAGATTACATGGAGATTGTTTGATACTTGTGGTGTTCACAGAGTTTCCACTAAAGTTGGGCTAGAGATTTATATGTTGGTGGAAAAAGATTATTCTCTCAGAGTAGTAGTTTTAATGGCTATGCTGTTAGTAAGACTTAAGGTTGAAGAAGATTCAGAGATGGCAGATGAATGGATTAGAAAGATATTCAACCTTGTAGAACACAGAAAAGCCCAAATCAAAAGACTGACTATTTAGTGTTTGGAAGAATACTCACATCCTCATTTAATTCAGAAGAAACTTGATGATTAGTAAATCACAAGTTTAGGGGAGGATTGTTGGGAATTGAATGCTCTGAAGTTAGTACTGCTGAAGAAATACACTCACAGTACAAACTGCTAGTGTATGAATGAAGACTGCTAGTTATAACTGAAGGTATTGTTTGCATGGATAACAACTTTTGGAGAAAGTATAGGAGATAAGTATGGAATATATATTTTGTATATCTTAATTAGTTAGAATTATACGGTGAATAGTTATCTTGTAAAGGACTCCTTAAGTCTATAAAAGGAGATCCTAGGTTATACATTTTGGTGTGTGTGTCAAATATCAGTCATAGACGCGAGTTCCATAGAAGCCTAGGGCCGAACCATGTGCTGTCTTAATTGACGCGAGTTTGAATCTGCTCCGCCACATGGTTGGGTTCTAGGTGGAGGTATTTTACAGGCATCAACCTTTGTTGGGTAGGGTTGATGGGTACCATTATGGTACACAGGGTTGAGGTGTCCCTGCCAAATATACACTTTTTTTTAAATATCAGTCATAGAGTTTTGTTATGATTCAATGTCATTGTAACCCTAGTGATAGCAAGATCACTCGTATTATTCAAGCAATAATATTGAATCGTTTGGTGTAAATCTCACTGTGTTCATTGTTCATTCAAACCATTACTGTTCCATTAAACAAACCAACATTCTTCTAAGTGTAGTTAAGTATATTCCACATACTTAACTGCATTTACTCAAAGTATCTCAAACACGTTATAAAGGAGTAAGATCCCAAGTGTTTTATAATCCTCTCACATCCTTATGATTTTTCATGCCTGCCAATTAAGCTCCAAAAATTCTGAAATACTTATATGTTATTCCCATATTAGCTTAGCATCTTCACAAATTTTTATAGATTTTATTTCCAAGTACAATTACTGTTTCAAAAATCATCTTTCCAGACCTACCCAGAAAATTAACTGCAGATACACACAGAAAGTTTGCCTTTAATTAACCCATTGAGACACTTCAGAAAATTCCACAAAAATTCCAGGAAGTCACACATAACTTAAATATCACCCCTGTAAAAGGAGAGCTCTCAGTTCCTTGTGGTTTGAAAATTAAAAATCAAAAACATCGACTGATGTTTAGACACCTATTTCTCAGATTTGACACTTAATCCCATAAAATTTAAAAACATGACCAAAACAACTCCAAATTATTTCAAAACAATTGGAGATCTTAGTTAAGACATTAAACATTTATGAAACTCATGTTCTAGTGCAACCATATTCAGCTTCCCAAAACTGTCCAATTCAGAAATCCGTTTTAGACCATTATACAACATGTTTACCTATACAAACGCACACGAGGCCTTCATATATCACAAGACCTGTTTCATAGGTTTATTTAGTCCATAATACACATGTACAACAGCTCTTAAAGTTGACACACAAACATATATACACACACAAATTACGACACACCAGGTCACATAAAATCACACAAGACCAAGCCCTAATTCCTTCCAAAAACCGTAATCCCTCCTTGTTAAATATGTACTAGGGTTTCTAGGTTTGGTAGCCATATATTTAATGTTCTCATACCGATTTCTAACAGGTTTTAAAGACAATTACTTAGGGCTTGATTTTAGTATAGGTCGAAACAGAAAGAATTAGCCTTGGGTCGACTTACATGTGATCAAGTTTACATGTGATTTCATGAGGCGTTTAACTTATATACAACCCATGCTTTACAGCCCTCAATATTTGTACACAAGTTACATACCCACACATATCATAACGAGCCAAAACAGATCGCACAACATCACACAAAATGAGCCCTAACACCACGCCAATAAATGCATACGCCCCTTCATTAATTACTTAGGGTTATACCAGGTTTTAGGACGTATAATATAGATCATATCAATGTTTAGATGACCATTCAAAATCACGTAACACCACAGATTCGAATAGAGTATTTACCAAACTGAAATCGACTCACATGGTTCATATATTCATGATTTTATGCGACATGTAAAAGAGTTATTCGTATAACAGATTTAATGAGGCCAACGGATTTTACATTAGTTTGATTATCAGAGTTCGTATAACATGAAGTTACTTCAGATTATATATATGTGCATGTGACGAACGAATGAAAAACAAAAGGGATCGAATATACCTTTAAAGCAGATACCGATGCAAAAGAAAACCAATAGCAAGCCCCATGAATCAAAATGCCAATAACCCGAAAACACCACGATCAAAACAGGTTTCAAATCTTCCTTTTCCTTTGATCAAAACAGGCAGATGGTGGCTGATTAGGGTTCGGTGTAGGGAGTGAATTGAGGTGCTGAATATTTTGTGAATGGGATATGAGGGGAGCGTATATTCCAGTTAGGAAATGCCGAGATTGTTGGGGGGGATGAGTGAAGACTTATTCCCTTTCCACATTTCCAAAAGATTTATCATATCTTCAAATGAAGTTGTGTACAAATTTTAAATATGTTTGGCCCCTTTGTGACTTGTTATGTAAAACCCTAAAATTTGGACTTACATTTTTATTTGACCATTTGAAGTTAACCTAAGTTTATTATGTTTAATAAGTAAATATAAACTATATGTTATAAATTAAATTACACATTATATGTCCTAAGCTATAAGTTGTGAAAATAAAATACAAAATACAAGTTTCCTAATCTATCCTAATACACAAAAACGGCCCATCTTTTGTACCTACACATTCTATACGTTTGTTTTACCTACACCAAATCTTTACTTTCCTAATCCCACATATTCCATACGTTTTACACAATAAGAGATAAGAACTAAATATAAATTGTGTATAACCTTATCAAAATAAAAGATTTGCATTGTCCCTTCCTTACCCTAATAACACGACATTCCCTCTTCTTGGACCTAACATCACACGTTTTCTCAATTGTCAAAATCTTATAACATTCTTTTGATCTCTTCCTTTCAAAATAATGACATAACCAATACTCCAAACCATTCCAAATCATTGCAAGAAGATCAAGGAAGAAGCATGAGCAGCCCTTGGTGAATCGTTGAGGATAAAGGAAACCTAAAACTATGTGAAACCTGTGTTTGTCTGTTGTCATTAAAATCAGTAATAAGAACATAAATTAGACATTAATTACATGTTGGAAACCCTAGAATTAATTATGGGTCGATTAGGGTTTAAAGGGTTAGGGTTTGGTTGTGATTCTATGTGAACATGCTGTCCAGAATGTGGGTCGGATTGATGGATATATAAACTAATGATGCCAACATATTTTTGTGTGATTTTCGAGTCTAAACATAAGTTCAATCAGTGTACTTTCTGGAAATATAAGTTTCATGGTCATTGGAGGTGGTGAAGATAGCCTTTTGATTTTTAGAACATTGGTTGTCAATCCTGAGTTTAGGAGTCTGAATATTCAGCTGGTCTTTTTGAATTTAATTTCCAAACCGTGAGGGGTTAAGAGCTATAATTCGACAAGGGTCTTATTTAGTATCTGTGTCGATTCCTGGAATTTTGGTGGATTTTTCTGAATTGTCGAAATGGGTTAGTCTAGGGAAAACTTTCTGGGTGTCTGTGCAGTTATTTTTCTGGGTAGGTCTGGAAAGATGAATTTTAAAGGGGTACTTACACTTATTAATAAAATCTGAAAAAATTTGGGTAACTACTTAACTCACGTGGGAACCTTAGGAAAAATTGGGAGAGTCTCTAGAGTTCATTGGATGTGTCTTAAAATTCATAAGAAACTAAGTCAGATTTGGATTCTAAACCTAAAAATCTGTTTTTGTACATATATGAAACCCTAATCACATTAATGAATGACTATAAGTAATTAAAATCCGTTATGACATTTAATGAGCTAATATATTGTGAAGTTATGATTAAACAACTTCATGGATCGTTTAGGCAATGAGATTAAACAATAATAATGAATAAACACATACGCAGCGGAATAAACAAAAGTATCATTATTATTGCCACAAGGTTTCTTCGTCATCATCTCCTAACAACTACTAACACAATCTGCCCCAATGCTATGTGATCAAGTATAACACGGTTACACTCTAACAGGGATCAACGATCCTTGAGGCTTATACTAAACACGAACCCTAGGCGTCTAACACAAGACCTACGCCTAGGTTTACACACACACACCTTTAATGATGTTACATCTTGACTCCTGTACATCTAAAACTCACGCCCCATCTCTTTATAAACTAAAGATTAGGGTTACAAAGACTCTTAACATAATACATATTTAGTCCATTGTCTTTGTCTTCATAAATCCTTCATCTTTCATGTTTTGTCAATATCAACTCAAAATATAATTCCCAACAATCTTCCCCTAGTTGATAATGACAAAACCAAGTATGAAAGATTTCGTCTTCCCCTTAATCCATGTTATATCATTAAGGATCTTCAAGCTGCAAATCTTCAATGTAAATATTCTTCCCCTTTTTGTCATCATCAATTAGGGGACAAAAGAATGCATCTTTGATCTTCATAACCACGAACCAGTATCATACATCTAATTTAGTCTTCCAATGTCTTGAATCGCCCTCCATGAATGAACACCAAAACGCTTTCTTTTATAAATGAACCCAAGACAGAAAAAATCCCAAATCTTCAGTAAAAATACCAACAAGCAGTAATAAACACCTTCACCTCGATGTAGCATATAAATGGTTAATCATTTTAACAATAAGCTTCCCCTGAAACCCATATGTTAACCATTTGAATCTCCAATTCTGTAGGCTTTATGTAATGATGAAGAAAACTAACTATTACCAATTCGATGCTGAAGTAGAATAAACCAACCTTGTGTCTTATATCTTGTACTAAATATGACTTGGAACGTATACTTAACGTATAGGGAGATCGAAATCTCTTGACAATAAACACTGAGCACAATAACGTAACTCCTTCAAGTGTTTGTCAATTCGTAGTCACTTGAACGAACGAACAAGTTACCTCCTGCTAAAAGGTATGATAAAACACAACTTTGAAAAATTTCACTTCATCGTCAAATAAGCAACAAATAATCCTCTTCGCCAATAAGAACAAATATCTTCTGTGTGTGTATCTCCAAACGAAATCTCCATGTGTGTATGAAGTTTCTTCCTCTTACTCGTGTAGCCATGTCCACCAAATGAAATAACTACTAGCAAAATAAAGCTACCAGCATGAAGTTCCTTGACACCATTAATAACATCCTTTGAACATCAATAAGTACCAAACAAAAGGAACTAACGAATGAAGGCAACCACGAGCGGTACTAATCAGACGCAACAAGCAGTACAAACTTTTAAGGTAGCAGTACAAAGTGTATCGACCAGTTCCAATCAGCAGTACTAACTGCTATTACGAGCAGTACTAAGTTTATAAGTAGCAGTACAAACATGGAATGCAACAGTATCAACTCATCTTCCCAGCAGTACAAACTTTTTATGAACAGTACTAACGAATGAAGGCAGTACGAACTAATATCGACAAGCAGTACAAAGTTTCCAATTGGCAGTACTAACCAACAAAAGTAGTACAAAGTACTAACCGAGAAGTAGCAGCTTAACCAATCATCATCTCAGTATAAACTTAAGTTCCAGCTGCTAGACCAAAACCCTCGAATCCAAACTCAGTAGCAACATAAAACCTATCGAACAAACATGAAGATCCTAACCAATCTTCATACTTATCACAATAACATCAACAACCATTAGTAACCTTAATCCCAAATTGACTTGCACAAATGACACCTTTTAGTCTTTAGTGACACTTTTTAGTGTCACTAACCTGTTTTATGCTCCATGATCCACGTATAGCAGCAACATACCATCAATATCGATCAATATTAGGGTTATCAAATATACCATATTCGACTTGCATATAGAAACCCTAAAAATTCAAAACACTGAACCTCTCTGTAGTAGTTTTCAAAAATTTATACCTGACGATTTAGACCTCAGATTGAAGATCCCTCCGGTGAGAATGTATCTTGATATATGAAGAATCTCCAGTACAAATTTCAGCCCGATCCGACGGTTAACGAAGGAGTTATCGTCCTTTGAAAACAGCCCTGCAATGAGTTGCGAAAATAGAACCAGTTACGAATTTTTTCTTGTTTTCTTCGTTCTTCGACAAACAAAACCTTGTTGAATCCCACAATCACGAGCCCCCATGGCTCTGATATCAATTGTGAAGTTATGATTAAACAACTTCGTTGATCGTTTAGGCCATGGGATTAAACAATAATAATGAATAAACACATACGCAGCGGAATAAACAAAAGTATCATTATTATTGCTACAAGGTTTCTTCGTCATCATCTCCTAACAACTACTAACACAATCAGCCCCAATGCTATGTGATCAAGTATAGCACGGTTACACTCTAACAGGGATCAACTATCCTTGAGGCTTATACTAAACATGAACCCTAGGCGTCTAACACAAGACCTACGCCTAGGTTTACACACACACACACCTTTAATGATGTTACACCTTGACTCCTGTACATCTAAAGCTCACGTCCCATCTCTTTATAAACTAGAGATTAGGGTTACAAAGACTCTTAACATAATAAATATTTAGTCCGTCGTCTTTGTCTTCATAAATCCTTCATCTTTCAGGTTTTGTCAATATCAACTCAAAATATAATTCCCAACATATATTATATGAACCCTAATCCATGTAGATTTGTTGAAGAAGACGTGATGTTGTTTTCCTTGTGATCACTTTTCCGTTTGCTTTCATTTCATTTGTTAAGGTACGGATATTCTATCCTTTCTCAGTAAGGGTTTCGCATTGCCTCTTCGATCCTTGACTTTATATCATTCGTTATGGTATTCGTTGGTGATTCCGTTTGATATGATTCCTTTTGATATGATTCCTTATGATATGATATTTAGTTCTATGTCATTTAATATGGCATTCATTTCAGTTAATATTCTTTTGTTTAAATATACTATAATTAATTCGTTATGATGTGATGGCTTGTTTATTTTGTTACCCGGGCTAACTAGTCATGGAGGTACCATGGCCATTTCATTGAGGCACCAATGACATGAAACTATCTATGGCGGTGTGATTGGTCCACGGCGTTCTCTTGTGATATGTATATAATTATTGAGCTCGTGCACTTATTTGCCATTTTGGTACGCAAATATATTTGTCAGAGTACTGGTGTATGATGGTGTACATGTTTTGTTTTGCAGGGAGCGTATGGATGCATCCTAGGTTTTTTTCGTAATATGTTTATGATATGGCTTTGTAGTGAATGGCTTGTGTGTGCCATACACCCCATTACACTTTTGGGAGTTGATCACTCCGTTTGCTATGATTTGTTATGACAGGATATGATATGATTATGTGGTTAAGCATGTGGCATGCTTTTTGAGCTCGTGGGCATTTTCCTTATGACTTGTTGACTTCCTTATCATTCACTTGATTCATTATTCATTGATTCTCATGACCTATGACATCTTGTTCAGCAAATTCCTTTGACTTCATTTTGTGTACTTATTCATATTCAGTTTATTATTTTATATCTGTTCACTGGGCTTTTTAAGCTCAGCCGCATTTTCTTTTCCCTGCGGCAGGTATCAAGCGGGATGCTGGGATTTGAGTGATGAGAGTTGGAGCTTTTAGTGGACCACCCTAACGATAGTTACCCACTTGCGTTTGGATTAGATTTTTGAGTTATCTTTCATTTAGACTTTGTTTGGGATTGTATTTCATTTAGATGTTATTCTGTTTCAGACTTAGTATTTTATCATTTCCTTAGAAGAATTTATGTAACCTTTTAATTAATAAAGTCTTCCGCTTGCGTTTATGTTCTGATTGACACCATAATGTTACATTTTGACCCTTCTCGGGTTGGGGTGCTACAATTATAGTATCAGAGCTTAGGCTTCGACCTGCAGTACTTTATGTTATGACCTGTGAAAATGTGGCCCTTAGGATTGCACTATGGGAGCTTATGAATTGACCCTTGAGAAATTTGCTTTAGGTTTACACTGTAGAAGCTTATGAAATAACCTTTAAGAATTTTCCTTAGGATCTTCCTGTAGGAACTTAAGTTGTAACCGGTGAGGATTGGGTAGACTATAAGACATTTGTTTAAGTATCATTCCTCTGCATCACTTTGATTCATATTGTTGTCTTTATTTAAGCCCTTGTTAAGATCATTCTTTTTAGAGATTTAGAAATCTGTTAGGATACGCAACGTAAGTTTAGTGACCAATTAAATTTAGAATGCTTTGAGAACTTTGTGGTAATGCCTTTTCACCATATAGGTTTCACCTTCTGATATAATCGCATTCATTCCTGAACCTTTGATTCATTTGTTAATTGTTTAGATGCTCATTCGTCCATTCTGAGAATTTTGCGATCATGATGTGTTGGACACATTTTGTGGTTTCTCTGCATTTGCTAAACACCTTAAGGTTTCCCCTACACTATCAGATTATGCCTTACCCATTTCTATTCCTATGATAAATCTTGTTGTTCTTAATCACGAGTATAGGAGTTATTCATCACATTTTCATTTGTTCGTTTGGTATCTCAGCTTGAATTAATCGATGAAGTTTTTATCGTTTGGCATTTCCTCCGTATTTATGTCATCTTCATATTGTGTTTTATGTATCTGTCCTAAGAGGTTACGAGATCATTCGTTATATATATATATATATATATATATATATATATATATATATATATATATATATATATATATATATATATATGTTTCGTATCCGTTGGATCAAGTTCGTGAAGATTTGTCATTCGTTGAAGAACCTGATGCTATATTAGACCGTCAGGATTGAGTCATGAGAAGAAAAATTGTTCCGTTCGTCAAAATTCTTTGGAAGAATCATCTCAGCGAGTCAATCATTTTCATTTCATTCCGTGATTTGGTACGTCTCCGTTTAACCTTTCATTTCAATTTTGAGGACGAAATTTTCTTTTTAGAGGGAAGAGTTGTAAAACCCTAAAATTTGGACTTACATTTTTATTTGACCATTTGAAGTTAACCATTGTTTATTATGTTTAATAAGTAAATATAAACTATATGTTATAAATTAAATTACACATTATATGTCCTAAGCTATAAGTTGTGAAAATAAAATACAAAATACAAGTTTCCTAATCTATCCTAATACACAAAAATGCCCCATCTTTTGTACCTACACATTCTATACGTTTGTTTTACCTACACCAAATCTTTACTTTCATAATCCTACATATTCCATACGTTTTACACAATAAGAGATAAGAACTAAATATAAATTGTGTATAACCTTATCAAATTAAAGATTTGCATTGTCCCTTCCTCCCTAATAAACACACGACGTTCCCTCTTCTTGGACCTAACATCACACGTTTTCTCAATTGTCAAAACCTTATAACATTCTTTTGATCTCTTCCTTTCAAAATAACGACATAACCAATACTCCAAACCATTCCAAATCATTGCAAGAAGATCAAGGAAGAAGCATGAGCAGCCCTTGGTGAACGACTATGTGGTGTTTCAAGTCTTGTACTCATTGTGTTCTTGTTTGTCCTTGTGTCTGTCACGTTATTCTGCCCTAAGAAGGTACCCATATCAATCCATCTTGTCGTTATAATAATCACCATGAATCGTTGAGGATAAAGGAAACCTAAAACTATGTGAAACCTGTGTTTGTCTGTTGTCATTAAAATCAGTAATAAGAACATAAATTAGACATTAATTACATGTTGGAAACCCTAGAATTAATTATGGGTCGATTAGGGTTTAAAGGGTTAGGGTTTGGTTGTAATTCTATGTGAACATGCTGTCCAGAAATTGGGTCGGATTGATGGATATATAAACTAATGATGCCAACATATTTTTGTGTGATTTTCTAGTCTAAACATTAGTTCAATCAGTGTACTTTCTGGAAATATAAGTTTCATGGTCATTGGAGGTGGTGAAGATAGCCTTTTGATTTTTAGAACATTGGTTGCCAATCCTGAGTTTTGGAGTCTGAAAATTCAGCTGGTGTTTTTAAATTAAATTCAAAACCGTGGGTTTTTAAGAGCTATAATTCGACAAGGGTTATATTAAGGATCTGTGTGGATTCCTGGAATTTTGGTGGATTTTTCTGAAGTGTCGAAATGGGTTTGTCAAGGGAAAACTTTCTGGGTGTCTGTGCAGTTATTTTTCTAGGTAGGTCTAGAAGTTGAATTTTAAAAGGGTACTTACACTTATTAATAAAATCTTCAAAAATTTGGGTAACTACCTAACTCACGTGGGAACCTAAGGAAAAATTGGGAGTCTCTAGAGTTCATTTGATGTGTCATAAAATTCATAAGAAACTGAGTCAGATTTGCATTCTAAACCTAAAAATCTGTTTTGGTACATATATGAAACCCTAATCACACTAATGAATGATTATAAGTAATTAAAATCCGTTATGACATTTAATGAGCTAATAAGTATTATATGAACCCTAATCCATGTACATTCATTGAAGAAGACGTGACGTTGTTTTCCTTGTGATAACTTTTCCGTTTGTTTTCATTTCATTTGCTAAGGTACGGATATTCTACCCTTTCTCAGTAAGGGTTTCGCATTGACTCTTCGATCCTTGACTTTATTTCATTCGTTATGATATTCGTTGGTGATTCCGTTTGATATGATTCCATTTGATATCATTCCTTATGATATGATATTTAGTTCTATGTCATTTAATATGCCATTCATATCAGTTAATATTCTTTTGTTTAAATATACTATAATTAATTCTTTATGATGTGATGGTTTGTTTATTCTGTTACCAGAGCTAACTAGTCATGGAGGTACCATGGCCATGTCATTGAGGCACCAATGGCATGACACTATCTATGGCGGTGTGATTGGTCCACGGCGTTCCCTTGTGATATGTATATAATTATTGAGCTCATGCACTTATTTGCCATTTTGGTACGCCAATATATTTGTCAGAGTACAGGTGTATGGTGGTGTACATGTTTTATTTTGCAGGGAGCGTATGGATGCATCCTAGGTTTGTTTTGTAATATGTTTATGATATGGCTTTGTAGTGAATGGTTTGTGTGTGCCATACACCCCATTACACTTTTGGGAGTTGATCACCCCATTTGCTATGATTTGTTATGACAGGATATGATATGGGTAAAGGGGAGTAATCCTGCACCCTGGTAAAATATATTAACCAAAAAACATTTAAAGTACAATGGAATGTGGCTGTAATGCCACATTAACCTCAAGCAGCCGCTTGAACAACCACTAGAACATTTATGACAGGCCATAAATGAACAACTAGCTACCAACAACTAGAACAACCAATAAGCAACATAAGATGACATGCCAATCTTATGAAAAAACTAAATAAAATGTTACTTCCTAGCTCAACTTAGGATCTTGAAATCATGAAATTGTCCCGGTAAGTCGTATACCTGAGCTGCATAATCATCGGAAAAATAATCCTCAAGGTCGTTATCTCCACCTGCTGATGAAAAGTAACTTCCCATAGGATTATCAGGCTCAAACACCTCATCTTCATCACTTTCCAAATCAACTATATCACCCACTTTAGAAAATGGGTTACCACTCTTAATTGCTGAAGTACTAGAAGATTGGACAGTAGAAGGCTTAGAAGCCTCAACCCCTTTAGAAGAAGAAGTGTGTGGAGCAGAAGAAGTAGAAGTCGTATATGGAGAAGAAGAAGTACTAGGCTTGGAAGCCGTGTCCTGCACCTTCTCTTTCAAATTACCCGCAGGCTGATCTTGTGACCCTTTACCATCCTGTTGTAACCCATCCACATCCTCCTCCCCTAATGAGGCTAAAACACCAAACGAATTAGAAGACTTAGTGTTATTACCAGAATCAACATTTGAAGAAGTCGTCGCCTTTTGAGCCTTCGGATCAGTCGTTTTAGGTCTCTAAAATTTAGGTTTAGGCTTATTAAGACTAATACCTCCAATCGGCTGAGACAAATCA
This sequence comes from Artemisia tridentata subsp. tridentata, assembly GCA_021014915.2. Lineage (NCBI taxonomy): Eukaryota > Viridiplantae > Streptophyta > Magnoliopsida > Asterales > Asteraceae > Artemisia > Artemisia tridentata. The sequence goes on from CP139503.1 coordinate 201,602,193, forward strand.
GCCACCTTCTTCCCTTTATCCTTCCCATGCTTAACCGTGGTAAACCCGTCGTCGTCCTTTCCCCTAGTAGTATGAACATTAGGTGCCACATTAACTCCACTACGAACTGCCTCCTTAACACAGTTTAGGCAATTAATACGATCATGCCCAAACACTTTGCACAAATCACAATGAGGAGGCTTCCATTCATATTCAATCTTTATGATAGCCGTAGTGAAACCATTATCCTCCTCATTAGGAATAGCCATAGAAACCTCACTCTTCAAGATAGATTCCGAGCTTAGTTCCACAAGAGCACGAGCAAAACTAATACGCCCCCACGAATCTACACACATCGAACTAGTAAAAGCATCCAACATAATGGGTTTCCCCACTTGGTAGCAATTAAGCTCAAACCGTCAGCCGAGTACGCAAGTAAAGGAACATTATGTAGTTTAATCCAAACCGGAACCTTAGTTACCTCATTTTTGGTTAAGGACACCTTAAAAGTCCATACGTTAAGAATGAGGGGCGATTTACGGATTAACCAAGGACCACTTTGAAGAACACGATCCATATCATCTTTCGAATCAAATTTAAACAAATAAACACCAGCATCATTCTTCATAAGCTTCTTCAGACCAAACTTACCCCATGTATTGGTTACATAATTCTGAACAATGGGGAATGCAATGGTCTTACCAACAAAATACCCAACAAGTGTATTCTCATACCTGCACAAAACATTCTCCATAGCCGCCTTAGGTAAAATCGTGTCATGGTTGTCCACACGAACCTCATTAATCAAAGGTCTGAAGTTAACCTTCCCATTAGTACGTTCCTGGTTCACAATACTAGCAAAGGAAGGAGGACACACCTGTTCGTTATGGTTGGTTTCAGCATCCTTTGGACTAGCATTACCTTTGTCCTCGCTAGTACCACAAGTCGTTGAGGCTGAATAAGATGTACTTGGACCATAAGACACATTCTTGTTCACTAGCGTAGACAAGTTAATATCCCCATCATCAACACTCCACTCAAAAATAATAGGACCAGACGAAAATGCATCACCGCCATTACCCCTCACATTACCACCATCAATAACACTAGTAACACCAGATCTAAGAGCTCCCATCGAATTAGTAACACTTCTAGCCTTGTCACCATTAGGTCCCAAACTAGGGTTCATCGTTGAATCCATGTTCAACTCACCAAGACTAGTTATGATATTCGTTGCATTAGCATCATTACCAGCCTTGTCACTATTAGGTCCCAAACTAGTGTTTCGCAAAACCCTAGCAGCTTTCCTAGGCTGAGATACACCGGCGTTCTCACCATCAAGACCTTTTAACCTTTGCATACGAGCATTCAAAGCTTCAACATCGACATTAACCTTAACAGAAGAAGGATTCGTACCTTTAGTTCCACTCAAAGTCGTACCAGCACTCGATCCTTTAGAAGCACTATTTTTGTTAAAGAACCCTTTTTCCATCTCTCTCTAAACCCACGAACCACAGCAAAACAAACGACAAACACCAAGGAAGAACGGACAGCATGCAGCAAGTACAAAATAAAAAGGTAAAACCCTAACGCAAAGTTAGGGTTTAAATGTTTACGCACGGCAAATCTAACCAGCACCCATAATCAATTTGCATGTAATACTAATCAATTTGCATGTAATCGGTTATAAACTTGTAGCGCAATATAACCAATACAATTAAAGTCCACCAAAAGCGAAGACGACACCGACCCACGATGACAATTCTTATTTGAATAACCGACTATAATAATCAAACCCACAAAAAACGAATTAAGGAATAAACAATTGGAGTATATTCGTTTCTATGGATTCAACAACCAGTTTATATCAAAGATTCCCCTAAAACAATAAAAAAATCAAAACAACTCTAACCAACGTAGATATCTAAGTCAATTAGAAAATCTGTAAAGAAGAATCAATACAGATTTAATAATATATTAGATATCAAAGAAAGTTAGAGAAGATCGATTAAAAAAAGGAGGGTTTAGGGAATCGCCAATTGTCACCAGAGAGATGTTTGTTTGTGAGTTTAGATATGAAAATAGCGCCACGACAGGATATGATATGATTATGTGGTTAAGCATGTGGCTTGCTTTTTGAGCTCGTGGGTATTTTCCTAATGACTTGTTGACTTCCTTATCTTTCACTTGATTCATTATTCATTGATTCTCATGACTTATGACATCTTGTTCAGCAGATTCTTTTGATTTCATTTTGTGTACTTATTCATATTCAGTTTATTATTTTATATTTGTTCACTGGGCTTTTTAAGCTCAGTCGCATTTTCTTTTCCTTGCGGCAGGTATCAAGCAGGATGTTGGGATTTGAGTGATGAGAGTAGGAGCTTTTAGTGGGACCACCCTGAAGATAGTTACCCACTTGCGTTTGGATTAGATTTGGAGTTGTCTTTCATTTAGACTTTGTTTGGGATTGTATTTCATTTAGAAGTTATTTTGTTTCAGACTTAGTACTTTATCATTTCCTTAGAAGAATTTATGTAACCTTTTAATTAATAAAGTCTTCCGCTTGCGTTTATGTTCTGATTGACACCATAATGTTACATTTTGACCGTTCTCGGGTTGGGGTGTTACAATTATGGTATCAGAGCTTAGGCTTCGACCTGTAGTACTTTAAGTTATGACCTGTGAAGATGTGGCCCTTAGGATTGTGATGTGGCCCTTAGGATTGCACTATGGGAGCTTATGAATTGACCCTTGAGAAATTTGCTTTAGGTTTACACTGTAGAAGCTTATGAGATAACCTTTAAGAATTTGGCTTAGGATCTTCCTGTAGGAACTTAAGCTGTGACCGGCGAGGATTCGGTAGACTATAAGACATTTGTTTAAGTATCATTCCTCTGCATCACTTTGATTCATATTCTTGCCTTTATTTGAGCTCTTGTTAAGATCATTCTTTTCGGAGATTTAGAAAATCTGTTAGGATACGCAACGTAAGTTTATTTTTGGGTAAAGGGGAGTAATCCTGCACCCTGGTAAATATATTAACCAAAAAAAATTTAAGTACAAAGGATATGGGTGAATCCCATATCTCAGCCCGTTACATAGGCGAAAAGCTTACATAACAAGGAACTTCCTATTATCTAGACAAGAAAATAACTCACTACTCATAAAAACATTAGGCTCAAGGAAGGTCTGAATGAACTTGTGTATAGTAATCAAAGTGCTTTTATTCTGGGAAGGCAAATCAGTGACAATATTTTACTAGCTCAAGAGTTCATGCGGGGCTATTCTTGGAAGAGTGGTGCAAAGAAGTGTGCATTTAAAGTGGACATCCAGAAGGCATATGACACGGTGAGCTGGAATTTCTTGCAGACTATTCTTCTTCGCTTTGGGTTTCATAATGACATGGTTCACTGGATCATGGTATGTCGTTCTACTGCTTCCTTCTCTATCTGTGTTAATAATGAGATTCATGGGTTTTTTAAGGGTAAAAAGGGCCTTAGACAGGGTGATCCTATGTCACCATATTTATTCACCCTTGTTATGGAGGTTCTTAATTTGATTATTAAGAGACAAATTAGGATGGATAATAGGTTTGTGTACCATTGGGGCTGTGAGGGGATTAAGCTTACCCATTTATGATTTGTAGATGATTTGCTTCTACTATGTCATGGGGATCATATATCTGCATGTATTCTTAGAAGGGCTCTTGATGAATTTAGTATGTCCTCAGGGCTTTATCCTAGTATGAGCAAGAGTACGGTGTTCTTTTGTAATGTCCCTAATGAGATTCAAGAAAATATTCTTCATGCTATGCCTTTTAGGGTTTGTGAATTACCAGTGAGATATTTAGGCATCCCCTTATCTTCTAAGAAGCTTCGTATTATTGATTGTAGAATCCTTATTGAGAAAGTGAAAAATAGGATCTTTGACTGGAAGAATAAGTCCCTTTCTTTTTCGGGAAGACTTCAGTTAGTTGCTTCTGTTCTTTCTTCGCTTCATGTTTATTCAGCCTCTATGTTTATCTTGCCTGCGTTTGTTTGTGACAATATTGATAAACTGCTTAAAAATTTCATCTTGTCTAATGGTGGGTCGGGAAAAGGTATAGCGAGTGTCGCTTGGAAGGATGTTTGTAAGCCCAAGAGTCAAGGGGGTTTAGGTATTAAGCCTTTGAAAATTATGAATGAAGCATTGATGATTAAGCATATTTGGAATATTGTAAGTAAAAAAGGATTCTTTATGGGTGAAATGGCTTCACAATTTTAGAATTAAGGATAACTGTTTCTAGGAAATTCCTTATTCTAACTCCATGGCTTGGAGTTGGAAACAGATTCTTAAATTGAGAGACAAAATCCGTAGCTTTATTGTGTATAAGATTGGAAATGGTAAAAGCTGTTTTATTTGGTTTGATAAATGGCACTCAAATGGTCCTTTAAGTAAATTGATTAGTCAAGAGTTTCTTAAGGAGCAGGGTATTGATATGAATGCTAAAGTGGCGGACTATATTTGTAATAATGAATGGAATTGGCCTTTATGTTGGGACAATAGGTTTGATGTTGTGACTAATGTCCCTGTTCCTAATTTGATTAATGATTGTGAGGATAGAGCTCTGTCACAACTCGTAATTTCAGGTCCTTTTTCAAGCTTCAAATTTTACTATTCATCTCGGGAAATTACTATTCATGGGTTACTATTCATTTTCACTATTCATTTCCAAAAATTTTTATTTCATATTCTCGTAAGTTAAACTCTTTTAATGATAATCCGAGAGTTTGACACTCGTCGGATCATTTCTGCAAAAATCACGAAACCGTGTCTGAGATTTACGTTTAGGTTTAAACGTCATTCCAACATCCCGATATGTCCATAAACAATAGAAATATGATTTTCTCTCATTTTATGACAATTCTAAAAGTTTTGGAATTTTGCGTTTTCCAGTTCAGCGTTTTACGCGAATTACGCGTTTTAGACCCGCGTTTCCAGCTTTATCAGGGTTTGAGCAACCCGATTGAACTTATCACTCATTTTATATTTTATTATGGAGTATAATGATGAGTTTAATCATTCTTGCAAGTTTCGTATTTTTACGATTCCCGGTTTTACGTTTCGTGACTTAACTGTTTACGGTTAGCGATTAACGGGACCAAAACCTACTCCGTAAGTCAAAGATAAATATCCAACCTAAAATATCTAGATATTTTCTCAAAAATATCTAGATATTTCGAAAATATAGTGAAATTACCATTATACCCTTCCATCTAAATTACCAAAATGCCCTTGGCCTATATAAAGCCTAAACTAGCTTCATTTCACAAAAGAAATCACAAACTCTCTCCCTCTTTCTCTCCCTAGTTCACGGCAAGAAGGAAGAACACAAGATCATCCATAAATTTTTCAAGCTAAAGTGTTATTCAAGCTCTATATACCTTCCTTGTTAGAGTTTTGCAATAAAAACTCCAAGGTTGTGGTCATTTTTCATCCTAACTCATCAATCTTCAAGTAAGCTCAATAACACAATTTTTGATCATTTCATACTTCCTTTTGTTCATATATTTTTGTATCTTCTAGTTATTTTGAGAGCTAGCCTTGCAAAAGTTATGTTATGCATACCACTTGGTTTATTTTTCACAAAAACTATCTCAAACACTAGATCTGTACGTTTTATTAACATCCTCGCGAAGCCCATTATTTTCAGCAATGTTTAGGACCCATGACACCCTAAGAAGGTGTATGGTAGATTAAGGGTTGTTTTGAAGTTGATTGGAGTGGACTTGAACAAGTTATGAACTAGAAAATTCATTTTTAGACACTATTAGAAAGTTGCTGTCCCTATTTGCAAAACGTGGGAAACTCAGGGGCTAAGGTGTAACTTTGGACCAAAGATTTAGAAAATACACTCAAAAACGAAACCGTGGTCGCTTGAATCACTAAAAACCGACTTATAACGAAGAAGTTATGAATTATTAAAGTTACGCGACGAAAACTATTTTTCAGAAAAAAATAGCGTGCTGTTAGCCGAACTTCAAGGGACAAAACGAGGCGTTAGCCATATTCTAGATGAGCCGAGCCATTGAAAACATGTTAGTTCATGTTATGACGAACGCGTGGATATAAAGAACGTTGAAAACGGACTTGTAACGACCGAGACATGAATTTTTGAAAAGCCGACGAACTATATTCATTTTGACAGCATCATTATAACTCATACATTTTCTAAGTATAAACTGTCGTTTCGGGTGACCATGTTGAGAGCCATTTTACTCACTGATCGAGTCAGTTTTGAGAAATTTTCATCAGTAACTAAAATGAAGTACACCTGGCCTATTTTCCAAATCAATCAACCGTTCGTTGATCGGACTTATAACGAGTAAGATATAATTTTCCGAATATCTCCGAAAACAGCCATTATATGAAAATAATACTAAGTATAGAAATTGTTTTTACAAGACACTATATTGATAGCCGATTTTCTATATGATCGAGGCGCGTATGATCAAAAGTCATAAGAGACGACATTGAGATTATGTTACAAGGTTTTCAAAAACACCGAGCTCATTTCCTAACACTTAACGTGCAATATTTCACGACTAGTTTTGCAAGACCGTTTGGGCATATTTTGCAAGTTATAAAAAGTATTATTTTGCGACGAAACTAATATATTTGACTATATAGCACCGAATAAGGATCATGGAGTACCGTTTCAACATTTTTACACGAAATGTAGTTTATGACTTAGCGAGACGTCAAAAATGTATTTTTCGACAATAAACGTTATTTTCAAAACTAACGAGTGGTATCGTTAACATACGTATTTGCATGTGTAGCATCACTTCATTTGCTTATATTAGATCATATCCTCATATTAGGTCGCGGTTAGAGACCGAGCCTCATTTCAGCATATTCATTATTATCATTGTTGCTACCGCATCAGGTGAGTTTCATAGCCCCTCCTTTTACTTGTTTTGTAACTGTTTTGGGGGAGAATACATGCTCGTTTTTCATTAAACTCTATGCTCATTTTACATTTAAACTTCATGCTCATTTTGCTTTAGACGTGAGTTGTCTTTCAAACATTATTCATTGGTTAAAATACTTGAGTCGTTGCTCGAAAGTATTTTGTGTTTACATTGTTCACCCTTGATCATTTCATTATGGACACTAGTACATTAAGCTATTTCATATTGTCTATGTTATGGACTGTTGATTTCATATTATTTTGGTTATATGACGACATTGTCATAGGCGACATTGCCAGATTCATTTATATGACGACATTGTCATAGGCGACATTGCCAGATTCATTTACATGACGTCATTGTTAGACTTTATCTTAAGACGACATTGTCATGGCTATATTATCACACTTACATATTTTTCATTGAAACATTGTCACACTTAACATTACATTTTTGTGGTTCATAAATCATTTGACGTTCACATAAACCAAATCATATTTGGCAATGGGTTGTAAACACACAGGTTGCAAGTCTTGTTATGGGCGGGACTTGAAACTGGGTGGATTTACAATGCCTTTGCTGGGAAATCTTCATTCAAAGGCTTTACATTTTGCACTAAACTCTATGAACTCACCAACCTCGTGTTGACACTTTTAGCATGTATTTTCAGGTATAAGCATTAGCATGCTACGGGAGGCTTTTGGCAGGGCATGGCATGGTCATAGAAGACTCTGACAAACATTTGGGACCGTTCTACCTATTTTAAAGGGCCTATTTCCGCACTACTTTTAACAATGTAAATTCAACATTTTTGTTAAACAATGTTGTTCTAAATAATTGAAATGAAAACCGTTCTTTGCACTTGTGTTGTGATACCAATTGAGTTGCACCCCAGCGATGTGTAAGCTTCCGCTGGACCCGATTTTGGGGATGTGACAGATTGGTATCAGAGCCTTGGCTATAGAGAACTGGGTGATTTTAAAACCCGGACTATAGCTACATTTACAAAAACATAACCCTATGACCGCCACGTGCCTGCCTGCCAAGCTGATGCCTCATTTGTTGTTTGTTGCTGACATATTTAATGAGATTTGTGTCTTATTATCAAATCATTTATACCTACTTATTCTCATTGATTACTATAGTTGTCTTTCATATAAGCATGCTCACATGTCATACACGTCTCAGCGTTACGCCTTTTCCTTGCGTAGTTTCATCATTTGACCTCGAGTTTGGTCGCTTGCCTTAGTCTTTCAGAACGCCTTTTCAAATGTGAAGGACATAGTATTAGTATAACTGAGCTGAGTATTTCAAAATTCATTGAACCTCGGTGGAATATAGACTGGTCATCTATATTCGACCCGGGATAGTGGGACATAGGCTGACCACCTATGCCCGACTCAGAGATGAATTTTGCAATACTGAGAACAGTTATAATAGAATTATGTCCGGGTTGCATTCCTACTCGATTTCCAAAAGTTTCAAAATTCATATGTGTGTACTCAATCGTTCCAAGAACATTCATATCCACATCACCTCGTGAACCACCGCCCAAAAGCATGTCGGATAATCATAACTCAACTTCAAGCTTTCATTTTATGGCAAGCCACTTAGAACACCTACCTTTCGGAAACGTCTTATTTACGTTTCACTCTTCTTTTCTTGTTTTGAAGAATCATGCCACCCAAAAGAGCTACTCCTGCTATGACACCCGCCCAGATCAAGAGACTTGTTGCCGATAGTATTGAGGCAGCATTGGTGACTGAAAGAGCTGCCGTAGCTGCAGCTGCTGCTGAAGCCGCTTCACGGGCAGAGACTGGAGAAGCTGGAGGAACAAATACTAATGGAACTAATGTGCGTAAATGTATGTACAAAGACTTCAAGAGTGGAGATCCCGAGAAATTTAAAGGCACTGAAGGAGCCACTGCGATGATTCATTGGTTTGAAAAGATAGAAGATGTGTTTCTTCTATGCAACTGTCCAGAGGAATACAAGGTAAAGTTTGCTACCAGTACACTGATTGGGGAAGCCATGTCATGGTGGAGTTCATATGCAAAGCCCATGGGAAAGGAAAACGCTCAAAAGCTTACGTGGGGAGAGTTCAAGAGATTGCTGACAAAGAAGTTTTGCCCACGCACTGAGGTGAAGAAAATGGAGACAAAGTTTTATGAGCTAGTGACAGCAGGTAATGATATCGAGACATATATCAGGAGATTTCAGGAGTTGGCAGCATTATGTCCTACAATGGTTCCGGATACTGAAAAGCTGATAGAAAATTTCAATGATGGACTACCTAACAACATCCGTGGAGATGTGATTTCTTTCGACCCGAAAACATTGGACGAGGCAATCAGGATGTCTCAGAAGCTTATGGCTCAGGTAGTAAAGAAAGAAACTACTGTCAACAACAACAACAACACAACCAGTAACAGTGACTACAACAACAACTCCGACAACTACCGAAACCACAACAACAGCAACAAGAGGAGTTGGGACAACAATCAGAGCGGCAATGCTACACAACAACAACCAAAGAGGCAAGAAGTCGCCAAGGCCTATGCTGCAGGTCCAGCTGACAAAAAAGGTTACCAAGGTACCCTACCCAAATGCAACAAGTGTCAAAATCATCATAACCCTGGACATTGTCTTAATTCATGTGGCAACTGTAAGAAGATTGGTCATGCGACTAGGGAATGCCAGTTTCCAATCATCGCCGAAAATCAGAAACCTCCAGTGACATGTTTTGGCTGTGGAGAGATAGGACATTACAGGAATGAATTTCCACAACAAGGAAATCAAGGGAATAGGAACCAAGGTGGAATAGCTCGTGGTAGAGCCTAGGTCACCGGAGGAGGGAATTGTCAGCACATCAACGACTTGGAGGACGACAACAATGTTCAAGAACCAAGAACTTCTGCCTTAAAAATAAACGGAGACCTAAACTCACTAGTGTTGTATTTCTTTTGTGTTTCACTTTAAGTTCTATCGTATGAACTTCATGTACTATTACGAATCCCTATCTAATGGATGTTTTATCTTTTATCACCAAAATGCGACTCAAATATCATCATCTTTTCACCAAGTCTACTTCAGAGACCAACACAAACTGAACTTCGGGACGAAGTTCCTTTTAGAGGGGAAGACTGTCACAACTCGTAATTTCAGGTCCTTTTTCAAGCTTCAAATTTTACTATTCATCTCGGGAAATTACTATTCATGGGTTACTATTCATTTTCACTATTCATTTCCAAAAATTTTTATTTCATATTCTCGTAAGTTAAACTCTTTTAATGATAATCCGAGAGTTTGACACTCGTCGGATCATTTCTGCAAAAATCACGAAACCGTGTCTGAGATTTACGTTTAGGTTTAAACGTCATTCCAACATCCCGATATGTCCATAAACAATAGAAATATGATTTTCTCTCATTTTACGACAATTCTAAAAGTTTTGGAATTTTGCGTTTTCCAGTTCAGCGTTTTACGCGAATTACGCGTTTTAGACCCGCGTTTCCAGCTTTATCAGGGTTTGAGCAACCCGATTGAACTTATCACTCATTTTATATTTTATTATGGAGTATAATGATGAGTTTAATCATTCTTGCAAGTTTCGTATTTTTACGATTCCCGGTTTTACGTTTCGTGACTTAACTGTTTACGGTTAGCGATTAACGGGACCAAAACCTACTCCGTAAGTCAAAGATAAATATCCAACCTAAAATATCTAGATATTTTCTCAAAAATATCTAGATATTTCGAAAATATAGTGAAATTACCATTATACCCTTCCATCTAAATTACCAAAATGCCCTTGGCCTATATAAAGCCTAAACTAGCTTCATTTCACAAAAGAAATCACAAACTCTCTCCCTCTTTCTCTCCCTAGTTCACGGCAAGAAGGAAGAACACAAGATCATTCATAAATTTTTCAAGCTAAAGTGTTATTCAAGCTCTATATACCTTCCTTGTTAGAGTTTTGCAATAAAAACTCCAAGGTTGTGGTCATTTTTCATCCTAACTCATCAATCTTCAAGTAAGCTCAATAACACAATTTTTGATCATTTCATACTTCCTTTTGTTCATATATTGTTGTATCTTCTAGTTATTTTGAGAGCTAGCCTTGCAAAAGTTATGTTATGCATACCACTTGGTTTATTTTTCACAAAAACTATCTCAAACACTAGATCTGTACGATTTATTAACATCCTCGCGAAGCCCATTATTTTCAGCAATGTTTAGGACCCATGACACCCTAAGAAGGTGTATGGTAGATTAAGGGTTGTTTTGAAGTTGATTGGAGTGGACTTGAACAAGTTATGAACTAGAAAATTCATTTTTAGACACTATTAGAAAGTTGCTGTCCCTATTTACAAAACGTGGGAAACTCAGGGGCTAAGGTGTAACTTTGGACCAAAGATTTAGAAAATACACTCAAAAACGAAACCGTGGTCACTTGAATCACTAAAAACCGACTTATAACGAAGAAGTTATGAATTATTAAAGTTACGCGACAAAAACTATTTTTCAGAAAAAAATAGCGTGCTGTTAGCCGAACTTCAAGGGACAAAACGAGGTGTTAGCCATACTCTAGATGAGCCGAGCCATTGAAAACATGTTAGTTCATGTTATGACGAACGCGTGGATATAAAGAACGTTGAAAACGGACTTGTAACGACCGAGATATGAATTTTTGAAAAGCCGACGAACTATATTCATTTTGACAGCATCATTATAACTCATACATTTTCTAAGTATAAACTGTCGTTTCGGGTGACCATGTTGAGAGCCATTTTACTCACTGATCGAGTCAGTTTTGAGAAATTTTCATCAGTAACTAAAATGAAGTACACCTGGCCTATTTTCCAAATCAATCAACCGTTCGTTGATCGGACTTATAACGAGTAAGATATAATTTTCCGAATATCTCCGAAAACAGCCATTATATGAAAATAATACTAAGTATAGAAATTGTTTTTACAAGACACTATATTGATAGCCGATTTTCTATATGATCGAGGCGCGTATGATCAAAAGTCATAAGAGACGACATTGAGATTATGTTACAAGGTTTTCAAAAACACCGAGCTCATTTCCTAACACTTAACGTGCAATATTTCACGACTAGTTTTGCAAGACCGTTTGGGCATATTTTGCAAGTTATAAAAAGTATTATTTTGCGACGAAACTAATATATTTGACTATATAGCACCGAATAAGGATCATGGAGTACCGTTTCAACATTTTTACACGAAATGTAGTTTATGACTTAGCGAGACGTCAAAAATGTATTTTTCGACAATAAACGTTATTTTCAAAACTAACGAGTGGTATCGTTAACATACGTATTTGCATGTGTAGCATTACTTCATTTGCTTATATTAGATCCTATCCTCATATTAGGTCGCGGTTAGAGACCGAGCCTCATTTCAGCATATTCATTATTATCATTGTTGCTACCGCATCAGGTGAGTTTCATAGCCCCTCCTTTTACTTGTTTTGTAACTGTTTTGGGGGAGAATACATGCTCGTTTTTCATTAAACTCTATGCTCATTTTACATTTAAACTTCATGCTCATTTTGCTTTAGACGTGAGTTGTCTTTCAAACATTATTCATTGGTTAAAATACTTGAGTCGTTGCTCGGAAGTATTTTGTGTTTACATTGTTCACCCTTGATCATTTCATTATGGACACTAGTACATTAAGCTATTTCATATTGTCTATGTTATGGACTGTTAATTTCATATTATTTTGGTTATATGACGACATTGTCATAGGCGACATTGCCAGATTCATTTATATGACGACATTGTCATAGGCGACATTGCCAGATTCATTTACATGACGTCATTGTTAGACTTTATCTTATGACGACATTGTCATGGCTATATTATCACACTTACATATTTTTCATTGAAACATTGTCACACTTAACATTACATTTTTGTGGTTCATAAATCATTTGACGTTCACATAAACCAAATCATATTTGGCAATGGGTTGTAAACACACAGGTTGCAAGTCTTGTTATGGGCGGGACTTGAAACTGGGTGGATTTACAATGCCTTTGCTGGGAAATCTTCATTCAAAGGCTTTACATTTTGCACTAAACTCTATGAACTCACCAACCTCGTGTTGACACTTTTAGCATGTATTTTCAGGTATAAGCATTAGCACGCTACTGGAGGCTTTTGGCAGGGCATGGCATGGTCATAGAAGACTCTGACAAACATTTGGGACCGTTCTACCTATTTTAAAGGGCCTATTTCCGCACTACTTTTAACAATGAAAATTCAACATTTTTGTTAAACAATGTTGTTCTAAATAATTGAAATGAAAACCGTTCTTTGCACTTGTGTTGTGATACCAATTGAGTTGCACCCCAGCGATGTGTAAGCTTCCGCTGGACCCGATTTTGGGGGTGTGACAAGCTCTGTGGTTAAATAAGAAAAAGAAGGAAGTTCATTTTAGTGTGAAAGAAGTGTAGAAAGCCTTAAGAATTGATAGTCCCAGAGTTATTTGGTACAAACATGTTTGGTGTTCACAATGTATTCCTAGACACGCGTTTATTCTTTGGATGGCTATTAGAGGAAGACTTAAAACTCAGGATATAATTTCTCGTTGGTACCATAATGATAATATGTTATGTCCTTTTTGTAAGAGCTGTAAGGATTCCCATAGTCACCTTTTCTTTAGTTTTGATTTTTCAATGAGAATTTGGGATAAGCTTAAGGTGATGTGTAGGCTTGATGATATGTCATGTGTTTGGGCTGAAGTGGTTTCGGGAATCTCTATTAGGACTGCTAATAATACTCTATGGAGCATTATTCAAATATTAGTATTTGGTGCCGCTGTGTATTACATTTGGCAAGAACGTAATGGAAGGTTATACCAAAGGGATGAAAGATCATTAGAAACTCTTTTTAGTATTATTGTGGAAACAGTTAGAATGAGGCTGATGAGCTTGAAAATTAAATACTCTAAGGAAGTCGTTAAAGCTGCAGCCATCTGGCATTTACATTTAAAAAGTATTTTGAAAGAATATAGGGTTGAGTTTGAAAACAACTACAATGATGGAGTCACATAATTTCTGGAAGTGATGGACAAAGCAGAAGTGTTGGGTTGATCAGGTTGTTTGGTATTATCTTGGGAACCTTCTCACTAACTGTTATTATACTATTTCTGTTTATTCTCTGCATTATTGTAGGCCTGTTTCTTATCACTTTATTTGGGTCTTTTGAATTTGTTTGAACACCGGGCTGTGGAGCTGTAACCAAGTATTTGAATGTGGTGGTGATATTTTTGATACATATTGGCTGTTATGGATGGATGATGGCTGGTTATGCAATACCGGTGAAAGCTAGAACCTAGATGCAATCTACCTTTTGTATTATGGTAGGTCTATTGATTTTCATGTGTGCTGGGTCTGCTGGTTTTGTTTGGGCACTGGATTTTGGAGCTGTAACCGAGTTTTTGATCGCGGTAATGATGATTCAGTTTATGTCTGGTTACTATGGAGTATTATGTGCACTACAAGCGTAAACAAGATTAGTGGTATGTTTACTTATGTCTTTGATGTTGAGCCTGAAAATTTAGGAAAGCATACCCATCTGTTTTTTGTTTTTAACCTGCGCTGGACCACTGTTATGGCTACATGGGGGATCTTGGGCATTTTGCTATGCACTACAGAAGTGACGATTACTTTCTGCACTGGCCTGCTGTTTGGTGGTTTGGAGTACAGTTGGCTATGCACTACAGAGACTAGTCTTAATTTCTGCGCTGGCATTCTGTCTTGGTTTTTTGATCATATTCAGGTTTATGGTTTGTATAAGCAGGTTTGGATTGATGATTGTTTATGTATTATGCTTCCATTTTCCTTGAATAATGGCATCATTAATCCCTGTACTCTTTTTCCTAGTCCAATTTTTTCCCACAGGGTTTTTATTTGGCTAGGTTTTTTAACGAGACAGGGCTCATGGGTGATTAGTTATTTTGATGATTCATCCTTTGTCATGACTACCTCAGATGATATGGTTGCTTGGGCTACTATGGTTGTTCTCAGGCTCAAGCTATTAAGGATCAAGTTACTTGAAGGGTTTTATGCTATGTGTTATGCTATGGAAGTTTGGGATGTTATTGGTTGTTCAAGCTCAAACTTTTGGAAGAACTTATGCTGCATTATGATCTCAGTTATGTATAGTAACTTCCCTTTCTTCAGTCTTAGCATCTCAGCTTTGTGGTTTCTGCACTGCTTGGTTTTTTGCTATTTGGAGTACTCTTGCTGCATCATTATGGCTGTTATGTATGGTATTTCCCCTTTGCTCAGTCCTAGCAGCCTAGCTTTCTATGGGTTACCATCATATGGTGATGTTTGGAGGTGCATTGGTTGGTCCCTTTGCATTGGCCCATGTATTCAGAGTATGATGGTAGCTTTAGATCAAGCTTGTTTTCCTGCTATGACTTGTAGTTTTGGGGGCTGCCTTGGTTATGTTACCTATTTTTGGTTATTAATAGCCTTAGGTATTTGCTACCTTTTGTATCAGAATGGGGATTGTCCATTTCTGTTTTGCTCTTTTTGTTTCCTAGGCAAGAGAGGGGATGGTTAGTGGTTGTCCTATCAGTTTCTGTCTCTTGTGCTATTGCTTGTACATAACTTTTTCATTTTATTTAATATATTTTACCTTTGTAAAAAAAAAAAAAAAAAAAAAAAAAAAAAAAAAAAAAAAAAAAACAAAAAAAAACATAAAACTCCAATATCGACAAAATTACTTCTTCCGAAGACCTTGGAGCTTGATATCATACATGTCATAGAAGGCATCCAAATTTCCCGGAAGATCATCAATATGATCCGCATAGTCATTATTGTCATAATAGTCTTCAAGCTCATGTCCACCACCTGTCGATGAGAGAAAATCCATAGGTTTGTCAAATAAATTCGCAGACTCATCAAAGGTGTTAACAACCTCCTCATCACTATCAGAAT
Source organism: Artemisia tridentata subsp. tridentata (assembly GCA_021014915.2). Taxonomy (NCBI): domain Eukaryota; kingdom Viridiplantae; phylum Streptophyta; class Magnoliopsida; order Asterales; family Asteraceae; genus Artemisia; species Artemisia tridentata. Next base: position 201,618,110 of record CP139503.1, read on the forward strand.
AAAAAATCTCTCCAACCTTAGAGAAATATGCATGGAAGATAAAACAGATCGAACCAATTGGAGCCTACCCGCAAGAGATAAAAATTTGTTACGCCAATCATTCACACGACCTTCCAATTTTTCCACAAGCACCTTACAATCCCAATAAAGAAGCCTGGATGAAATAAGCGGAACACCAAGATACCTAACTGGGAGGGAGCCTTCTGCAAATGGCATAGATTGAAGAATAGTAGCTTTCAAGGCTGTAGGAACATTACAGAAGAACGCCGTGCTTTTAGGGATACTCGGGACAAGACCCGGCACATTCTTGAAAGCCTCCAAGGCTTGCATAATAACATTAACAGAATATGGATGACCTCTAGAGAACAAGAAAAGGTCATCTGCAAAACAAAGGTTAATAATTCTCTGCTGCTCACATAAATGATGGAACTAAAAATCCGCCGAGTTAGAGACCTTTTTTTGCAAAATAAGGGTTAGAACCTCCATAACCAAGGTAAACAAGTAAGGAGATAACGGGTCAGCTTGCCTTAGACCTCGCTTAACTTTGAACCAGCCATGAAGATCCCCATTAACACATATAGAATACGATGTGAAAGTAACACACGACATAATCCAATCAACCATTTTATAATGAAATCCAAAGCCAATCAGAATTGACTTAAGAAAAGCCCAATCAACCGTATCGTACGCCTTTTGAATATCTACTTTAAAAGCACATCTAGGCGGACCTCTCCCTCTATGATAATTCCGTATAAGCTCTTGGGTAAGCAATATATTATCAGAGATACGACGCCCAGGAACGAAAGCCGATTGATTTATACTAACCAAGTCGCCAAGGCCCTCTTTAATGCGATTAGCAATAATTTTACTAATGCATTTATAAAGGACATTGCAGCAAGAAATAGGACGATAATCATTAATCTTTGACGGGGTAGAGACTTTAGGGACCAAGGATATAATGGTATGATTGATTTCCTTTAGAAGTTTACCTGAAGTAAAGAAATCCTGAATAGCACACGTAACATCCATACCCACAACATCCCAAGCTTTCTTAAAGAAAGCTGCAATGTATCCATCCGGGCCAGGGCTTTATCATCCCCCATCGAAAATACAACACCTTTTATCTCATTATCCGTAATGTCATGAACCATAAATCCGGCCTCATGGTTATCAAGAACACGAGAAAATATATCATGATCCTCAAGGGGGCTACAATTACCTTCAATACCAAGAAAATGCTCATAGTGAGTCACAAAAGCCCCTGCAACCGCTTTACCTTCATACAAATTATTAGCTGCATCTCGAACCAATTCAATTATATTACAGGCACATTTACATTTAACAATTTTATGAAAATAAGCGGTATTAGAGTCACCTGCGTGCAACCATTGAACTTTTGACTTTTGTTTCAAGAAGCGTTCTTCATCTAAAGTAGCCTCCTTAAAAGCAAGAAGGTAATGGGCATGTTCATCGCGAAGAGCTGAATTGAAAGGATCCTTATCAATAGCTTTTTGAACCTCATCAAGCTCCTTCCGTAACCTATCCACCCTGTCATGGAGGTTACCTTGGTCATGAAAGAGCTTACGAAGAGGGGACTTCAGCCCTTTTAGGCGTTTGACAACACGATACATAGGACAACCATTCACACTAGTATTCCATCCCGTAGTAACCGTCTCATGGAAACCCTCCTTATGAACCAGAAAATTAGGGAATTTAAATGGTTTAGGTTTAAGTTTGGCCACCTGAGGAATACAAAGAACACAAGGAGAGTGGTCAAAAATATGATATGGTTGAAAAATAGCAAACGAACCCGGGAAAATATCAAGAAACTTCAAATTTCCCATAATCCTGTCAATTTTCTTCAAGGTGCCATTAGAGCCTTTAGGTTTTTGATTACACGTAAAATGAAGCCCTGTGCTATTAACATCCGCAACCTCCATGCTTTGAACACAATCTTTGAATTCACGCATAGCAATATCAGGGACATAACTACCACATGAATGATCTTCCAAGTTAAGAGCAGCATTAAAATCACCCAACAAAACCCAAGGTCTACTACGCATAAAAGAAGCATGACTAACAAGATTACTTCAAAGAGCTCGGCGATTCACATAGTAGTTATCTGCATACACAAAAGAGCAAAATAGGGTTTTGTTTTCTGCACGGACATTGACCTATACATGCATAACTTGGTTAGTAAGAGACATAATTATAACATCAACAATATCATCATTCAAGCCAAGAATGATCCGAGAACCCTTAGAACAAAGATTCCCATTAGAAGTCCATTTCCATCGACGACACACTTTACTACATGTGTCATAAACCACTGAAGCGTCCACATGAGATTCCAAAAAAACATACACACTAAGATTATTTTCATTCACAACCTGTCGAACCTCTTTTTGCTTAGGGGAGCGGTTCAATCCCCTTATATTCCAAGAGGCGATACTAAACATCAGGAACATTAAATACGGAAGTGCTTGCCCCCGATTGATCAAACAAATTACCTAATTCATCAAATACATTAACCACCTCCTCTTCATCTACCAAAATAGTGCCAACATTACCATCATCATCATCAAATGATAAGGAGTCATAGGGGTTTAATGTAGAGATATTAGCAGCCACATTTGATGAATTAACTTTAGGTGTAGGGTTACTACTAGTATTAGTAAAATTACGGGTAGGTTGGCTATTCTCAATGGGATTAGAGTTAACGCCTGAAGAAGAAGCATCAACCGTAACAGTAGGTTTTCCAGAACTAGTACTAGCCTCTACCTGAGATGGCATGCTCTTAGAATTAGTAGCAACAGCTTTCAGCCTATGTTGAAGGTTCTTTGCAACTGGGATACCACTAAACACACTACCTGCTTTAGAATCCTTAGCATTCTTTTTATTCTTACCTTTTTTGGTATCCACTTGTTGAAACCCATCATTAGATTTCTCTACCACCGGAGGAGTCAAAACTTTTTTAGAACAAGTATCAACAGAATGGCCAAAAATTAAGCACACATCACACCTTGGTGGCTTCCATTCATATTCAACACGAATGGTTTCAGTAGTAAAACCAAGACTATCAATAAGAGGAACACCAATAGTAATTGACTCCTTGAGGGAAACATTAGAATCAATCTCAATTAAACAACGAGCAAAACTACTCCTACCCCAAGAATCAATACACATCGAGCTAGTATAAGAATCAAGCATAAAGCTTACCAATATGTGTAGCAATGATACTTATACCATCCTCAGAAAATACCTGCAACGGGACATCATGAAGTTTCACCCACACCGGAATCCGGGTTAACTCCTCTTTCATTAAGCTAGTACTCATATTCCACTTCTTAAGAATGATAGGGCTATTTTTAATCATCCATGGACCACCCTCAAGGACAGAATCTACACCAACCTGTGAGTCAAACTTAAAGAAAAAGAAGCCTATTGCATTCATCATTATACGTTTAAGACCATATTTAGCCCAATTATTACGAACATAGTATTCAACCACTGGAAATGCAATACGCTTACCAATGAAATACCCATAAAGCGTGTTCTCAAATTTAGTGCTAATCGTTTCAACAACTTTACAAGGTATAGAAACGTCCACTTCTATAAATACATTATCAACCTTAAGTGAACGGAAATTAGATTCACCTTTTGTAGGAGCAGCTTGTGAACCACTCGCTACACCAACATAAGATTTTGGCTTCTCATTAACATCACACGATTGGACAATAGGTATATCATGAGAGGCTGAGAAAAGGGGCTCCTGCTGATCTTGTACGTGTGTCTTGTTATTAGTGGAAGTATTATCAACCACATGAAACTTTCCAACCCTAGAAGAAACATGAACACCATCACCTTGAGGCAAGTTTGCATCCGTAACATCATGAACAACATTAGCAGGTTCGACACCTTAATTAAGGGAGGGAATGCATCCCCTACTTCTTCAATAACATAAGTATTTGTCGAATTAACGAAGGTAGCATCATGATCATAACCATGCAAATCAGTATGTACACTAGGGTTAAGCAAAAACCTAGTTTCTTTTCTTGACTGCGTTGCTTCTGGATTACCTGAATCCCTTCCGTACAAACGATTCAACCTAGCAGCAACACTTTCCTGAAGATCAATATTACCAGAACTCGCTTTCTCCATAACAACGTTAAACAAGCCACAAAAAAGAAACCCTAAAAAAAAACGATCAAACCAGAAAACAAAAAGAAACCCTTCAAAAGAACTCGATAGCCTCAACAAAGTTAAGGCATGAATTAAATACCAATCATTACTATTTGGCGATTCCCTAACCTATACCTAATCGACTTTTCTGATCTCTAAATAATGTGTAACGATCTGATTCTTATGTTTGATCCTTCCTTGTGTTGATCTTTGCATTGAATCGATTGTTGTCTCCTTATTTGTGTGATCGCTTAGTTTTCTGTTAGGGTTTCGTTTTTCATTAAATCGCTACTTAGGGTTTTCTCATTAGTCGGTTCTTGATTTATATATTTTTTTTGGTCGATTTCTGCTGCTTATGGGTTGATTTTTGTGCGTTCAAGATTATAAACCCTAGTTTTACTAGGGTTTTATCCGATTTGATTTGAAGGTTAGGCATTTCTTCTTGGTTGCTACATATCTGCTGGTTTTCTATGCGAATTGGTTTTTGGACTGTTGATTAAGTATGGAATATATGGGAGAGTTGAATGCTGAGCTTCTACGCTCAGTTGCTGCTAAGGTACATGAACGGAATAATCGTTTAAAGAAAGTGGAAGGAAACGCTGATGGTTTGCTGTCCAAAAAAGCTATGAGGGGTATTCCAAACCCTAATTCTAATTCAAGCAGGGAGAATACAATGTTGGCTAGTAACATGGACGGGGACGCTGATGTTTCTCTTCCAAACAAAGCACTAATGGTGTCCGTTAACCCTTGTTCTGATCTGAATAACATGGCTTCTGCTCATGATGATTCCATGACTGAGGGTGTTGCTACTGATGTTCAAACTGATGGGACAGCAAGTCATACTAATGGTAATGTTTTAGAATACATTAAAGCTTTGTTTGGTGCGTCCGTTACAACTCTCGAGGATATTGATGCATTCACAAGGAATTTTTTTTGGGTAAAGGGGAGTAATCCTGCACCCTGGTAAAATGTATTAACCCAAAACGTTTAAGTACAAAGGATATGGGTGAAGTCCCATAACTCAGCCCGTTGCATGGGCACTTACATGCAATGGTTAACAAACCAAATAACTATATACGAATGACAGGCCACTCTTATAACTTACATATAAAACTTACAACCTATAATGACTATATATAAGTGAATATGAAAATGAGAGTTAAAAGCTTGCATCACTTAGGTAGCTCTTAGCCATAGTCATCATAGAAATTGAAATCAACTTCCATGCGATCCAGAAAACCATCCATAAATATAAATCATCCATGAGGCACGTCTTGAATCCACATAGAGCTTGAACTTACATGAGTATGAAGGTTTTTGAACAGGAAAACCCCCAACCTTGACACGAGCATATCATCCCTCAACCAATCATCATACAAGACATCATGAGGACCAATAATGGGAACAATAATAGGGTAATACAACCCTAACTTCATTCACAAGGAATATTGTTGATGGCAAATAGCCAATTTGGGCTGTTTTGGAAGAGGATGTTCAAAATAGAATATTGGCTGCTATAGATGGCTTATATAATGATCTCAAGAAGTCGTATCATGAATCTCCTATTGCGGATCCTGTTATTCAAGGAGTTAACATTTCTATTCCCCGTAAAGTGGTTGAAAAGGTTAGTTCTCGGTTAGAACACACTCTATATGGCTATTTTATTGGAAAAAGAATGGTGTTTCCTGTTGTTGAATACTATGCTAGATGTAACTGGGCGAAACATGGACTTAAAAGAATTATGATGAATTCTAAAGGCTTCTTTTTCTTTAAATTTGATTCATTGGTTGGTTTAGAAGCTGTCTTGGAAGGAGGCCCCTGGATGATACGCAAATCTCCAATTATTCTAAAGAAATGGTCTTTCGATACTTGTTTGCGTAAGGAAGAGTTAACTAGCATTCCGATCTGGGTTAAATTGCATGATGTTCCTATTCAAGTCTTTGAAGAGGAGGGTATTAGTTTGATTGCTGGTTTCATTGGTAAGCTTGTCATGCTTGATTCATATACTACTTCTATGTGCAAGGATTCGTGGGGTAGGAGTAGCTTTGCTAGATGTCTTATTGAGGTTAACTCTGATTCTGACCTTGTGGATGCTGTGACTATTGGTTTCCCTTCTCTCACGGGGGAGGGTTTTAATAAAGAGAGTATACGTGTTGAATATGAATGGAGGCCCCCCAGGTGTAATTTATGTAAAATATTTGGTCATACGCATGACTAATGTCTTAAAAAGGGGGTGAGCCCTCCTACACAGGTGGTTAGTCCTCCTACTGCTTCTGTCTCACATGTTGCTAGTCCTTCTGTGGAACTGGATACTGATGGGTTCCAAAATGTGAGAATGAAAAAGAAAAAGGGTAAAGCCAAGGCTACTAATGGGAATCATTCTGTTGGAACTACGGTTTAAACAGTTCAAATTTGTTCCTAAGGCAGCTACTAGTGAACCTAAAAAGGGGGCTCCTACTATGGGTAATGTATCTACATCGTCGTCTCAGTTGAAGTCTACTTGTAATGCTTCTAAGGAAGTTAATGTTACTACATCTAATCCGTATGCTGCATTGGTGATGGATGTTGAAGATGATGATGATCTAGTGGTAAATGAGTTTGATGAATCGGCCAATCTTTTTGCTAATACCGGGGCAAGTTCATCTCGCACGTTTTCTGCTGGCTAGCTGTTTTTCAGTTCTTTTTCTAGATGCATGTTTTGTTTCTAGTTTTGTACGTGCTTTTGGCATGTCTTAAGCACTAGAGTTAGGAGGTTATCAAGCTTTTTAGCTTGAGGTTAATATGGTACTTCAGCCATATTCCATTTGTACTTAAACGTTTTTTGGTTAATCTATTTACCAGGGTGCAGGATTACTCCCCTTTACCCAAAAAAAAAATACCAATCATAAGTAACCGACTTCCATCATTAAGAGAAGAAATCAGCCAAGCGAAACCCTAAGAACCCTAAAAAACCGATCGCTACAAAAACCCTAAAAAAACCAAAACACAATCAAACCAAGTCTGAATCCTAATAAAAATAATGTTAAGGACTAGATTAAACTCAGTTAATCAATCAAAAACACGATCGTTATAAGGAGGAGGACAAGATTGATGAATTAAGATCGATTTATTGAGAAGGAAGGGTAAGAAGCAGCAGATCGCCCATAGTCCTGGAGAGAAAGCGGATATTTTTAGCTAGAACAACCGGCATGGACATATAATCAACTTCATTGCCATACAAATGAGTATTCACCCAGAACAACCGGCGTGGACATATAATCAACACGACTTGTAAGATCGAGTACTTCGAGCATGATTGAGCTTGGTATGAACAAGAACCTCTGTATGCTATACAAGTGTTTATGCGGAAACTAAACAGCGAGTATAATAAAGAAGAAAACTCTAAACGACAATGATCCTCTATGGATCAAACTATGAACTAAGAATTGTGATATTGAATATTAAAAACGTTAAAGGCGTACATAAACTCATAGACGGGTTTATCTTTTATACTAACAAGATGACCTAACCCTAACCCGTTCTACAAGAAAACGTGTGAAGAGATAAACAACAATCTCTTCTAAAAATAAATCTTAACAAACATTCTAAATATACGGATAACTAACAATACTATCCGCAGCAACAACACTATCGGCAGGAACAAGATAACACTGTCGGCAGCAATGAGCTTTCAGCAGGAACCAAAGCTATCGGCAGGAACCAGCTTAACACTATCGGCAGCAACAATGAAACTCTTATTTCCCAGAGATCCTAACAATCCTCCCCTAATCTTGAGGTTGACTAGGTTAACCTGCAAGATTCCAATGTGATAGAGCTTTGAACTTCTCAGGCTTGAGGACTGCGACTTAGCAGCAGCAATATGGAGTAACCAGCAGCAAAATCCTTAACTTGCAAGATTCCATCCTCTATAGCATCCAGCAGCAACTTCAATAGTTCAGCAGGATTAAGAAATCTTCTTCAAAACATGTATACTGGTCACCATAACATTCACTTGAGCTTGACTGCTACTATGACAATATGTACATCAAATCACTTTAAGTTTCATACTATTCTCATCACATCCAGGTGTGTTAACTCCTGTGAGAGGTGAATCATTGAAAATTAATGGATTTGATGTCTCTTTACCAATAGCCATCACTACTGGAGTAGCCAATGTTTAGGTGTGTGAGACCATGGTACATTGATAACCATCTGATTTATTAGCAAATCAGCAACTATAAACGGATTTGACTTGTCTTTACCTGTAGCCGTTTGCTCAGGACTAGTCAATTCTTAGGTTACAGCAAACCTTGGTGAATTGAACACCAAATATGGATACCAAGTGTCTTTACCACAAACCATACTTATGTGGACTAGCCAATCCTTTGGATCCCATAAAGGGTTACATCCATGGTGAATTGAGAACCATTTTCAACTCTCAGAACTGAATCATGGGTGAGTTGAAGTACCCTATAGCTTTAAGCAAGCTATTATAGCTATCAACGGATTTGATTTTCACACCAGAGCCGTACCCTCATGGTGAGCCATACCACTTGTAGGATCGAGTACTTCGAGCTTGATTGAGCTTTTTAATCAAGAACCTCTGTATGGAATACAAGTGTTTATGCGGAAACTAAACAACAAGTATAATAAAGAAGAAAAGACAATGATCCTCTATGGATCAGACTATGAACTAAGAATTCTGTTATTGATGAATGTTTTTCTTATTAAAGGCTTACAATATGAATGGCTGTATATTTCTTATATAGATAAGAAACCCTAATACCTAATACAGCCTGTTAAAACATATAAAGAGATAAACATCAATCTCTTCTAAAAATAAATCTAACAAACATTCTAAATATACGGATAACAAACAATACTATCCGCAGCAACAACACTATCGGTAGGAACAAGATAACACTGTCGGCAGCAATGAGCTTTCAGCAGGAACCAAAGCTATCGGCAGGAACCAGCTTAACACTATCGGCAGCAACAATGAAACTCTTATTTCCCAGAGATCCTAACAATCCTCCCCTAATCTTGAGGTTGACTAGGTTAACCTGCAAGATTCCAATGTGATAGAGCTTTGAACTTCTCAGGCTTGAGGACTGCGACTTAGCAGCAGCAATAATTAGTAACCAGCAGCAACATCCATAACCTGCAAGATTTCAACCTCTATAGCATCCAGCAGCAACTTCAATAGTTCAGCAGGAATAAGAAATCTTCTTCAAAACATGTATACTGGTCACCATGACATTCACTTGAACTTGACTGCTACTATGACAAAATGTACATCAAATCTCTTAAGTTTCATACTATTCTCATCACATCCAGGTGTGTTAACTCCTGTGAGAGGTGAATCATTGAAAATTAATGGATTTGATGTCTCTTTACCAATAGCCATCACTACTGGAGTAGCCAATGTTTAGGTGTGTAAGACCATGGTACATTGATAACCATCTGATTTATTAGCAAATCAGCAACTATAAACGGATTTGACTTGTCTTTACCTGTAGCCGTTTGCTCAGGACTAGTCAATTCTTAGGTTACAGCAAACCTTGGTGAATTGAACACCAAATATGGATACCAAGTGTCTTTACCACAAACCATACTTTTGTGGACTAGCCAATCCTTTGGATCCCATAAAGGGTTACATCCATGGTGAATTGAGAACCATTTTCAACTCTCAGAACTGAATCATGGGTGAGTTGAAGTACCCTATAGCTTTAAGCAAGCTATTATAGCTATCAACGGATTTGATTTTCACACCAGAGCCGTACCCTCATGGTGAGCCAACTTTTTCTTGTCTGCAAGACATGGTGAGTTGAGGACCATTTATTGTGCAGGTGTAAACACCAACACTGTACCTGCAAGGTGTTTCTCAAAACCACTTATTAGCACACAAAATATACAAAGAAATTTTATTTATTTATTTATTTATTTATTTTTTTTTAACTAAGAAACACACCAAAATAAAAGAAAAATAAGAAAAGAAACCAAAAGAAAGAAAGAAAGAGAGAAAATATACAACAACAACAAGAACAATCTCCCCTTAAGCTTCATCCTCCCTTAATCTGTAATCCTCCCTTAAGCTTCATCCTCCCCTTAATCTGCATTCCTCCCCTTAAGCTGATGAACCTTTAGCTGTAAGTTGGTCTTTGATGAATTTAACCAATTGAGCAGCTGTAGTTAAATCATTCCCAATTGTATGCTTAGGAACTTTGACCTTTTGTGTCAGCATTCTCTTCAAAAGTCCTTCAGATAATGGATAAATGACATCCACAACATAGTCAAGAACTTCCCAGAGATGAGTTCTACAACATGAACATTGGATGATGGATATAACTTCCAAGAAAATACTCTCCAGGTAGATTGATTTCCCCATATCAATTTAGCCTTGTCTCCATCCAATGCATTCATCAAGACCTGTAAATCTCCCCAAAGCAATAGGCCAATCCCAGTAGGAGTATGAGATTGATAATGATTGTCCACAATCTTATAAAGATTCTCCAAATCTTTTCTTTCAACCTTATTCAAGATCTCCCTCAGAAATGTAAAGAATTTGACTGTCCCATCAAGAGAAAACCAAACATTGACATCACCTTCTGAAGTAGACCTAATCTCCCAATGAGCAATATGACCCCAAGACTGAATGGAATCACCCTCTGAATCACTTTCAGAATCAACCCTAATCAAATCATGATCATCCACTTCAAAAATATCCACAGAAGAAGAGTGGAAAGAGTGACTCTTCTGCCTTGTTCTTAGACCATATTGAAAGATAGGAACAGATACAGATGGCTCAGCAGAGACAGAAACATTAGCAGCAGGAAGATCAGCAGTAACAAGACCTTCTTGTGGTACCTCAGATGCATCAACATTAGAACTTGGAGCAATGAATGAAGCATCCTGAGAACCTTCTCCAGACTTCATTCTCTTTGCAACATCAGACTCTAAAGATGAAGACTCTCTTTTCCTGCTTTGTGAAATATCTGTCTGAATGGAAGAATTGATCCTTGCATAGGTATCAAGAAACAACTTTTGAACTGCACCATCAGTCCAACCTTTGAAGTCACTGAGCTTGTAATTGGCTTCATTTTTCAGATATACCTTCATAAAATTGATATTATCTTTATTTGTTGGCAACTTAAATCCTGACCTTTGTCTTTCCTTGATCCTGTGCATCAATTCATTCCAAGTGGATGCTCTTTGTTTCTTTAAGATGAATGCCTTGAGCAGATCTGACCTTTCATCTGAGTCCAATTCTGACATTTGAAGAACCATAAACCCATGAGCTCTAATAATCATGTCAGTATTCAATAAGTATTCAACTTGTGCACTAAACTCTTCTGAAGAAGGATCATCTGAACTTGGGTTATTCATAATTTCAGCAATGTTCCTCTCATCAACAGACAATTGCCTTGCAAGCTCCTCATCTTGAGCAACCTGAGCTAATCTTGCTTGTTCAGCAGCAATGTCCTGTGCATGAATCTGTCTAGCTACCTCATCATCATTATGAGTAGCTTCAGAAGGAATAGTGTTACTTTCAGCAGGAATGAGTGGACTCTCAGCAGGAATGAGTGGACTCTCAGAAATATTATCAACTTCAGCAGGAACACCAGAGACATCAGCATCAATTGTCTTTGTTTCAGTGAAGGCCTGAGGTTGAGTAGTGATAGTATGCTCAGAGGAGGTAGGCACTTCAGTATTTGCACCATCAAGAGAAACAGATGCCAGCACATTAAGCCCATCAAATGACATATCATCATGATCTTCCTCAGACTCAGAAATTACAACCCTTCTTTTCTTCTGAGGATGTTGAGCTTCCAAAGAACTGATCCTATCATCAAGCTTTTGAATAATTTCACTAAAAGTATCTTTAGTGTCCTTGAGCTCCTTTTCCAAATTTTCAACTTTCTCACTAAAAACCCTTTTTGTCTCTTGAAGTTCTGACTCCAATTCCTCAATTCTCTTCACAGATCTGTCAAGCAACTGGGTGAGATCAGTAGCATCCTCAGCTCCACTAGTAGGAATACCTGAGGTGTTAGGAGCTTCATTGGATCTAGGAGGAGATATATGAAATTCTTCCCTGATATTGGTGTCTTCATTGAATATCTGCCTAGTAGGACTAGGAGATGATAGTCTTGAGGAAGAAGGTAAATCTACAGAAGGAGTTGGCTGGATAATAGGTGTATCAGCTGAGATGGTCTGATCATTGGGTTCAACATGGTCATTAGTCTCAGGTGTAGGTGTCACTGGTCTAGATGATGGTGGTGATGAGGCATCAGCAGCAACAGATGCAGATGCATCAGCAGCAACTGAAGTCCCTTCATCAGCTGCATTAGGTGATGGTGGGATACTGGCATTTTCAGCAGGATTAGGGTTGTTAGCAGGATCAGGGCTGTCAGCAGGATCAGGGTTGTGTAACATAGGAGGCAACAAAGGCAAATGTTGGCCAGTAAAGTTCATCTTCATCAGGGCAAACATTTTGGCAGTCAACCGATTTACAATCTTAGGGGATGTATTAATGGTCTGTACACCTAAGATGATTTGAAGAAATCTAGGGTACATCAAAAAGCTGTTTTTACCATTACTGAGATTCTCAATCATTCCCTCAAAAATATATTTTGCCCAATTAAAGATCCTACCCTGAGATAAACAAACTAGACCAGATGCAATAGGACTTGGACATTGATCCCAACCACCTGTTTTAACACTCAGACACTGGAGTAAAGTATGAATCAGAAATCTCAATTGAGGAGACAACTTACTTTTCAAGAAAGTACAACTCCCAGTAACAGGATAACCTATAGCTGCCATACCATCAGTAATATCTTGCCTTGAAAGATCATATTCTCCTTGCTCCTCAGGAAATTGAAGCTGTACCCGAATCAACTCCTCAGTAATAATCACTTCTTGGTTATCAATGGTAGCAACAATATCATCTTCCCTTCCCACGATGTGTCTTACCTTAGCTGTCCTCCAAAACTATTTGACCAATGAATCATACACCGTCACTGGGCAATAAGTGAGGGCATAATGAATAGATGACCACGAAGAAATGCCAGAACTTCATCATAACCAACACTTCTTGAAGAAGATTCCAAATAAGCAACCTTGTTATGATCATCCTTGTAACGAAGAGTTGTCATTGAGTTGAAGGAATGATTTAGGGTTTGAAATGGGAAAATTAGGGTGCGATAGGTTTTTTTGAGAAATTGAGATGAGAGATGTGCAATTATGTTGAGTTGCCAAAAATATCACTTTAAATTGCTGCAATACTTTGCACGTAACATTGACCAATTAACTTAAGAAGGTTTGACCAATCGGCAGTAACACTTGGTCAATCGGCAGCAATAAGAGGTTTGACCAATCGGCAGGAATGAGGTGGTTTGACCAAAGTCAACCTTCCGAACTTAGTCATTAAGAATAACTTACCCGAATTAACTCTCAATACCAACCACCAATAAATTTGCACTAATCTCCATGTCATTATATAACCCTCAAATCACATAACCAAACCAAAAATCTTCAAAATCAAGCAAAAACATGAGTTCATCCAAACATCCAATCATCGAAATCTCATCAGATTCTTCCTCCTCCAGTGACTCAGGATGGAAAAACTACTTTCCCAAAACAACATCAACCTCTAAAAACAAAGGTAAGGCCAAGGTTGAGGAGGATTCATCTGATCCTCTTCCATCTACCCCTTCTTCATTTGAGTACTTTAGCTCTGATGATGAAGATTCATCAGAATTGAAGACCTTGGTTTATTGTCAGGGTGAATGGGAGACTTTCCCTCCCAATTTTCCCTTAACAGATGAGCACAAAGAACAGATGAAGAGAACAGTGGCTCTGCTTACTGAAGAGATGGAGAGAACAACTGCTGCCTTCTATAAAGTACCGATATCAAAAGGCAAGGCTAATCTTCAAGAAGGCTCTAGCCAAGAAAAACCAAAACCTCGAAGTCGAGACAATCGACAACGTGAAGGCCAAGATCCAAGACAAAGGAAGAATCCCATCAGACCAACTTCCAAGCCAACTCAGCCAGCTCCACAATCAAGCAACCCTATTCCACAACCAAGTCATCCAACTGCAAGGACACGCTCCAGAACACATCAAAGGCCAACTACCTCAAGCTCTTCAATTCCATCCCCTAAACCAAGACAGCCACTTCCAGTGATATTGGCACTTCCAGTCCCCCATGTTTATGAAGAAATCAGTCGACAGAGAGGAAGGAGGTTCATGCCAGACAATATGGGTAAGGGTAAAGGAAAGATGGAATAGTTGGTAGGGTTTAGGTAGCTTGATGTATGAAGGTAGGTATGATGATTGAATGATGTTGAAAAGAAGCTTTTGTAACCCTTAATCTTTTGTAACCAGCAACTGATAGTGCTTATCTTTCTTTTGATGAATGAAAGTTACTGTGTTTAGCTTTAAGTCCAAGCATTAAGAAGCTGCAAAACAAAGTTAACTAACAAAAGACATGGAAAAACCTGCAAAAAAAGATTAGAGAAACACAAACCATAGACATAAACGAAAGAAAACGAGATAAAACTACAAGCATACAAGCATTAGCCTCCCCTTAGGCTAATGCCACCAGATAAATCAGCAAACACAATTACAACAACATGATAAACCAAACAAGACAATTACCAAGGATACCATAGAGAATAAGCTATTCCCCCTCCAAAGACGTGATTATTATAGGCAGGTCTGTAATCCCTTTGAATATATGAAGAGGAACCAGCAGAAATGGTTCCCTGAATATCAGCAGAAACAGAGGTACCAGCAGGAACAGGTCTATCAGCAGGAAAGGGACCCCTATAAAAGTTCATTCCCGCTGCTTTTGGAACATATGGTGGTATTTGTTTAACATTTTTCCACAATGATCTGGTCTGATGTTTCCCACCATTCATTCTTTTCTCATGATAATCACAATCTTTAATTAGATGATATTGACTACCACACACAAAACATGTTTTCTTCCTAACAGCCTTATTTTTACAACATCTTTTCTTAATATAGACACCATTATCACTAGTGGAACTAGAGACATATTTGTTTTTAAATGAGTTAATTGAGCTGTTGTCTGTAAAGGCTGATTTAGAAGTAGATTTATCATTAGTTGAACTTGAGGGCATCTTGTATTTGGGTGTGGTTGACTTTTCACTTGAGTCACATGAAACAAAGTCTTTAGACTCTGCTTCTGATGACTTGTCACTTGAGGAACAGGAGACAAAGTCATCAGGTTCAGGCAAGTCTTTTGACTTTTTGCCATAGGTCATGTGTGACTCAACTGAGTCAAGGTCAACGCCTGAATGAATAGGGACAGGCTTAAAGACTCCTCTGATAGGTGGAGGAACAACATTCATTCCTCGTTCTTGCACATATTTAACAGGCATTTGGTAGTCTACAGGTTCAGGGTCAAAGACACTATACTCATTAGGATCATAGAATTCATTTTCCCCTATCAGATTACCATACCCTAAACCTCTTTTAGTTTTTGTAGACATAGAGCTATCAACTAACTTGTTTAGGTTTTTAGATGAATCTTTCCATTTATCAAACCTAGCCAAGGTATTGTCAAGCTGAGTCTGCAATTCCTGTTTCTCTAACACCACCTTAGTTTTTTGAGACTCGGAATATTTAAGTTCATTATTGGTGTTTTTCAAGTTCCTTTCTAAAACTTTTATTTTTTCTTCATAAGCTAACTGATTACTTTGGTACCAAGCTTTTTGATTTTCTAATGTTTTAACTGCTTTGTCATAAGCTTGTACCTTAATAAAGTATTCATTATATTTGGATTTCATGTCATCATATTCATTATTAAGAGTTGAGTATAATTCTTGACATGCTGAATTACATCTTTGTACCTGAGATGGGAATCCTAACAAAGCATATTCTTCCAAATTTTCTTTTTCTTCATAGGACTTATTGTGGAACAAGCTCCTAATCTTCCTTGCGCACATTTCAAAACCATCTCCTGATAGTGACATTGTGACAAGGTACAAGAGAGAAGTTTTAACAATGTTTCCTTCTTTATCAGAGATCCTTACCAGGCTCTGATACCACTTGTAGGATCGAGTACTTCGAGCTTGATTGAGCTTGGTATAAACAAGAACCTCTGTATGCTATACAAGTGTTTATGCGGAAACTAAACAGCAAGTATAATAAAGAAGAAAACTCTAAACGACAATGATCCTCTATGGATCAAACTATGAACTAAGAATTGTGATATTGAATATTAAAAACGTTAAAGGCGTACATAAACTCATAGACGGGTTTATCTTTTATACTAACAAGATGACCTAACCCTAACCCGTTCTACAAGAAAACGTGTGAAGAGATAAACAACAATCTCTTCTAAAAATAAATCTTAACAAACATTCTAAATATACGGATAACTAACAATACTATCCGTAGCAACAACACTATCGGCAGGAACAAGATAACACTGTCGGCAGCAATGAGCTTTCAGCAGGAACCAAAGTTATCGGCAGGAACCAGCTTAACACTATCGGCAGCAACAATGAAACTCTTATTTCCCAGAGATCCTAACACGACTCATTTGCATCCAAGGATGACAAACATACAAGATGGAGCCATAACAAGTAGGCATGGAAACTGCATAACAATATCAGTTTCCATCCCCAAGCCAACAGCTCCAAAAACTCACCACAAGTATAAACACCATGCACCAGCAATGCTCGAAATCTCAGTCAGAACAAAGATCCACAACATAACTTGTGCATTCCATATACCCGTACCATCCAACATACCTCCATTGCATCGAAACAAACAGCCGAAGCACGTAAATCTGATAAGAAAATCTGACAGAAGACAGAACTTAGACTTACCAACATCAGCATGTTCCAATAAACTTACAACACTACAGCCCAAATCAGTGCAACAACAGCAACAATGTGTAGCGCAAAGCACATAATAGGGTTCAAACTAAACCCTAACTTCTAGCAAACTCCCAAAACACGTGTATAGCAGACCCAAGACATATGAACAAAATAGAAACCCACCTGGTCTGATACACACATAACGAACAGCTTATCACAACCGATCATCACACAAGTATCATGCGGACCAGTAATGAGAATGCTAATAGGGTATTTAAACCCTAACTTCCAGCAATAGCAATCACATGACCAGATAATGAACAAAACGCAGCAGGTCATTGTATACAGAATTAGGGTTTTTGAACAAGGTTGCCCTAGAAACTTGACTTACATCTCTCATAAACCCACTTACACAAAACTTGAATCTGGTGCAGAACATGTATTCGATTAATCATGTTCATCATCAACATATGAGCTGCATGCACAACTTACAATACCAGCATAATAGACCCAATAGATCCATCAGGTCTTAGAAAGAACGAACCAATCATATTGACAACCATAAAACTCAGATTGATCCGACTTACATACTAATCCGCAGCTCCCATGATCACATGAAGGGTTAGAAAGAATTAGTTTCAGCAGCTCCACCAAATAACTAGGGTACGAGACATAGCAGCACAGCACACAAAACCAGTCCCTACCATAGACGAGGATTAGGGCTTTAACAAACCCTAACTGACTATCTCCACAATCATGATCCGCCCAACAAATCCAACAGGAGCAACAATGTACCAGGCCTACGAATAGACAAACAATAATAGGGTTTTCGAACACCCTAATTCCCACTCCGCTCGTATAGCAGACCCAATAACCACTTCGCCAGATCTGATAAACGAATCACGAACAAAACATCACATAACCGGTCATCTCACAAGTCGATCAGTAGGGTTAAAGAGACCCTAGCTTCCAGCATCATGAATACCAGCAATGAGACCGACAATAGGGTATTCAAACCCTAACTTCCAAGGACAAAATAGATCACAAACAAGAATACCATGCGATGATTTGATAGGACAGTAATAGGGTGCCAAAACCCTAACTTCCAACAAGCACGCTCACAAGACCAGTAATATACCAATAAGCAACAGATCGATGAGCATAAAATTAGGGTTTTTGAACAAGAGTACCCAAAAACTTGACTTACATCTCTCAAAACCCACGAACATAAGCACTTACATCTGATGAAGAACATTCAATGAACAAATAAACCCTAATACAGGTTACCTTGCAGCTTTAAAGCATGTACATCACTAGAGCTGTCAATTTCTGACACGGACTTGTTAACAAGACACGACACGACCTGCTCATAATAGGTTTCGTGTTTGGCCTTAACAGGTTTCGTGTCTTAACAGGTCCAGATCTGTTAAGACACAAATGAAATTCGTGTCTTAACATGTCCGGACCTTTTAAGACACGTATATATATATATATATATATATATATGTACTAAATGAAACCTGCTAAAGAACCTGTTAAGACACGATAAGACCTGTTAAGACCTGTTAATAGGTCTCTTACCAGGTTTCTTATCGTGTCTTAACAGGTTTCGTGTCTTTAACATGTTCCTTAGTAGGTTCCTTAGCAGGTTCCTAAACAGGTTCACTGGTTTAAATTTAGGATTTTTGTTAACATGTCTCTTACCAGGTTTCTTATCGTGTAACCTGTTAAATTTTTTGTCGTGTTCGTGTTTGGAAAAATTGACACAATTAGTTATCGTGTCGTGTTCGGGTTTGGCCTAAACTGGTTCGTGTCTTATCGTATTCGTGTTGTGTCGTGTCGTGTCGGACCTGTTATGCCAGCTCTATACATCACCACGATGGATAAGTAACAAAACCCTAAAAAGATAGGATTCCGTTTAGCAGTAAGAACCATAGATCCACGGAAGTCGACCAGAAAATAAAGGTTTAATAATCAGCACCAAAGTCGACCACCAAATACCATCAGATCGTAACAAGATAAATCGAAACCCAAAAGAAATCAAATATTAAACTTGAATACGATCAAATATAACCAGATAAATTGAAACCCTAAAGAAATGGATGAACAAAAATAATGTATAGTTAGGGTTTCGGTAGATCTCAGCACACCACCTCTTAGAAACACAACCCAATGATCGATTGCATACTAATGAAACAAATCAGAGATTCGTTTATGAGTAGAGAGGTGATACAATGGATTGATTTGGAAGAAAATAAGGTGGAGAGGGTGGCGGCTGAGATCGCCCCTATCATGTATGGGACAATTGCCCTCATAAATTTAGCCTTTAGGGACATCGGCTCTCATCATGTAAGTGACAATTGCTCTTATCAAGTTTGTGTAGGATCGAGTACTTCGAGCTTGATTGAGCTTGGTTAAACAAGAACCTCTGTATAGAATACAAGTGTTTATGCGGAAACTAAACAGCAAGTATAATAAAGAAGAAAACTCTAAACGACAATGATCCTCTATGGATCAAACTATGAACTAAGAATTGTGATATTGAATATTGAAAACGTTAAAGGTTAAAGGTACATTAATCTCATGGACGGGATGTTTCTTTTATAACAATAAGAAACCCTAACCCTAACCCATCTTACAAGAAAACGTGTGAAGAGATAAAGATCAATCTCTTCTAAAAATAAATCTAACAACCATACTAAACATACGGATAACAAACAATAATATCCGCAGCAACAAGTACTATCGGCAGAAACAAAATAACACTATCGGCAGGAACCAACCACAGCAGCAATGAAACACTATCGGCAGGAACCAGTTGTACTATCGGCAGCAATGAGAATTTCGTATTTCTCATATATCCCAACAATCTTTCCATCACTGAGAACCCTTATTTCCCAGAGATCCTAACAATCCTCCCCTAATCTTGAGGTTGACTAGGTTAACCTGCAAGATTCCAATGTGATAGAGCTTTGAACTTCTCAGGCTTGAGGACTGCGACTTAGCAGCAGCAATAAGTAGTAACCAGCAGCAACATTCATAACCTGCAAGATTCCAACCTCTATAGCATCCAGCAGCAACTTCAATAGTTCAGCAGGAATAAGAAATCTTCTTCAAAACATGTATACTGGTCACCATGACATTCACTTGAACTTGGCTGCTACTATGACAAGATGTACATCAAATCACTTTAAGTTTCATACTATTCTCATCACATCCAGGTGTGTTAACTCTTGTGAGAGGTGAATCATTGAAAATAATGGATTTGATGTCTCTTTACCAATAGCCATCACTACTGGAGTATCCAATGTTTAGGTGTGTTAGACCATGGTACATTGATAACCATCTGATTTATTAGCAAATCAGCAACTATAAACGGATTTGACTTGTCTTTACCTGTAGCCGTTTGCTCAGGACTAGCCAATTCTTAGGTTACAGCAAACCTTGGTGAATTGAATACCAAATATGGATACTAAGTGTCTTTACCACAAACCATACTTTTGTGGACTAGCCAATCCTTTGGATCCCATAAAGGGTTACATCCATGGTGAATTGAGAACCATTTTCAACTCTCATAACTGAATCATGGGTGAGTTGAAGTACCCTATAGCTTTGAGCAAGCTATTACAGCTATCAACGGATTTGATTATCACACCAGAGCCGTACCCTCATGGTGAGTCAACTCTTTCTTGTCTGCAAGACATGGTGAGTTGAGCACCATTTATTGTGCAGGTGTAAACACCAACACTGTACCTGCAAGGTGTTGCTCAAAACCATCTTATTAGCACACAAAATATACAAGATTTTTTTTTTGAACTAAGAAACACACCAAAATAAAGAGAATAAGAAAAGAAACCAAAAGAAAGAAAAAAAATATACAACAACAACAAGAATATATCCTCCCCTTAAGCTTCATCCTCCCCTTAAGCTGCAATCCTCCCCTTAAACTCAGTAACTAGGGATTTACCATCCCAATATGGACCACCAAATGTTTAAACCTTGGTCCATCAAAAGCCTTGGTCAGCAGATCAGCCACATTATCATCTGTGTGAATCTTAACCACCTGAATAAGATGCTTCTCATAAGCATCTCTTATGAAATGGTGTCGAATCTCAATATGCTTTGTCCTTTGATGATAAACAGGATTCTTAACAATACACATAGTACTTTGATTATCAATAAAGATCTTAGTGTTCATGTAGTTGAACCCATAATCCAACAGCTGATTTTGCATCCATAGAACCTGTCCACAGCAACTAGCAGCAGCAACATACTCTACCTCAGTAGAAGATGTAGCCACTATAGTCTGCTTCTTGCACTGCCAAGAAACCAACCTCCTACCCAGAAACTGACAACCTCCAGTAGTAGACTTCCTATCAAAGTTAGCCCCAGCATAATCACTGTCACTATAGGCTTCCAACACAAAAGGAGAATCTTTGGGATACCAAAGTCCCATCTTTGGCTGTCCTTTCAAATACTTGAAGATTCTCTTAACAGCATTTAGGTTAGAAGTCAATGGTGTAACCTGATGTCTAGCAAATTCACCAACAGCAAACATGATATCAGGTCTTGAAGCTGTCAAATACATGAGTGATCCAATCATGGACCTATATAGATGAACATTAACAGCAGCATCAGGTTCATTATTGGACTTAGGCTTTGGAGGTTCAAAAGGAGTTGTTGCAATCTTCACAGTTTCCATGTCAAACTTCTTAAGTATGTCATAAACATACTTCTCCTGGCAGATAAAGATCCCATCTGGTTTCTGCTTAACCTGAAGACCCAAGAAGAAAGTCATTTCACCCATAGCACTCATCTCAAATTCACTCTTCATCAATTCTTCAAACTCCCTGCACCAGGCTTCATTAGTGGAACCAAAGATGATATCATCTACATAAACTTGTACCAGTATGATATCTTTAAAATTCTTTCTGATAAAAAGAGTTTTATCAACAGCCCCTCTTCTGTAACCATGTTTCAGTAAAAAGGCTGATAGCCTTGCATACCAAGCCCTTGGTGCTTGATGAAGACCATAAAGTACTTTAACCACTTTGTAAACCAAATTAGGATTCTGAGGATCCACAAATCCCTGTGGTTGAGTAACATAAACTTCCTCCTCAATCCTTCCATACAAAAATGCACTTTTCACATCCATCTGATATACCACAAACCTCATAAAGGAAGCAAAAGCCAAGAACAGTCGGATAGCTTCAACTCTTGCCACTGGTGCAAACACCTCATCATAATCAATCCCCTCTTCTTGTCTATGACCTTGAGCTACCAATCTAGCTTTATTTCGAACCACAATTCCCCTAGCATCCCTTTTATTCTTTAGAATCCATTTAGTTCCAATAGCATGCTTTCCTGCAGGCAAAGGTACCAACATCCATACTTTCTGATTCTGGAACTGCTGCATCTCCTCTTGCATAGCCTCAACCCAATCATCATTAGCAAGAGCTTGAGCTATACTAGTTGGTTCAACTTGAGATAAAAAGAAGCATACAGACAATGTAAGTAATCAGTATGATTGCTCCTCAACTGATCCTGTATATAACTGAGAAAAGCAGATTCTCCAAACTTGGGTTGATGTAGTTTACTTCTTGTCTGAACAGGGGAATTAATATCTCCAAGAATCAAAGACTAAGGATGAACAGTATTTATCCTCTTGGTAACAATGGGATTGACCTCAATGGAGGATGCCTGATTAGTAATGGAGGGGTTGAAGTCATCATCATATGAGGAAGAAGTGAAAATGCCTGTTCTAGATTGATGATGAGGATCTGCCAGCTTATCTCTTGAAGAAACTGAATTTCCAAGATCAGAAGGGATTGGAAATCTTTCAGTGGAGTTATCAATACCCAAAGTGTCAACAGATGGAGAAGACACAGGAACATCAGCAGGAATAGAGATATCAGCAGAAACATTAGAAGGATCGGCAGGAACCGATCCACTATCAGCAGAAATGGCATCAGCAGGAACATGAATACCCCCAGATGAATTCAGTTGCCTTCTAACTTCAGCTTCAGCCTTTCTCAGAATCTCCTCTGTCTCTTTAGAAAACCCAGAATCAAACATCTCAGCAGCTCTCTTGGCATTAAACTCTTGTCTTTGAAGCCTAGCAAGATCTTCTGCATAACTAGAATCTCCTCCAGCCATATCAAAAGAATCTTTGAGCTTTGAACCTGAAATGTTGTTAGAGGGAAAAGAAGGAACAACAATAGGTCGTTCATCACTCTCTGCATCAGAATCATCATCTGAGGTACCTGCATTGTTAGATTGAAAAACATGTGTACCAACAGATAGATTTGCTTTGAATCTATTATAACCTAAAGAGTCAGTCAGATAGTCCAAATCAAAGTACCATTCTGGACCTGCACCCTGCAAATTAGGTTTATCCTCAAGATATCTTAAGTTGAGAGTCTCTTCTATTTTCTTAGAGGACAGATTATAAACTCTATATGCTTTACTATGAGCAGAATACCCAATAATAAACCCTTCATCAGCCTTCCCATCAAACTTGCCTAGATAATCACTAGTGTTCAAAATAGTGACAGGACATCCAAAAGGCTTAAGGTAACTAACGTTTGGAACCTTCCCAGACAAGAGTTCATAAGGTGTTTTATTATGAGGACTAGTAATAGATACCCTATTCAACACATAACAAGCAGTGCATACTGCTTCAGTCCAAAACATAGTGGGCATCTTAGATTCAGCTAACATGGTCCTAGCTGCTTCTATCAGGGTCCTATTTTTCCTTTCTGCAACCCTATTTTGTTGTGGAGTTCTAGCATTACTATAGTCCCTTTTTATCCCCTTACTCCCACAGAGTTCAATAAGATTGGAGTTCTTAAACTCTGTGCCATTATCACACCTTATAGACTTAACCTTTTTACTTAGCTGATTTTCTATTAAGGCAATAAAATCCCTAATAACTGGATAAGTTTCATCTTTAGTACCTAAAAAGAAAGTCCAAGAAAATCTGCTAAAATCATCTGTAATTACCAGGCAGAAATACTTATGGTCAATACTTCTGATAGAAGTAGGACCAAAAAGATCCATATGGAGAAGCTGCAAAGGCTCAGAAATGTTGCTCACAGCTGTAATTGCCTTGTATGAAGCTTTGTGTTGCTTTCCTTTGTTCCATGCAACACAATGGTGTTCACTGGAGAAGGTCTTGAGAGGGAGCCCATGGACCAGACCATTCTTAGCCAGCTTGTTTATGGTCTTGAAATTTACATGTGCCATTCTTCTGTGCCATTTGTTAGATTCATCCACAGAAGCTTTTGCAACCAGACAAGCAAGTGAACCCTCAGGCTGAACATCACTAAGATTGAAGCTGTACAGGTTGAAAGTCCTTGGAACTTTAAGTTCAACCTGACTTTCATCAGGCAACTTGAAGTCTTTGGACAACACAAAGCAATCATTCTCAGTGAAGAGAACACTGTTTTTCTTGTCACAGATTTGAGACACAGAGAACAAATTGAAGTTTTGGAGTTCCTTCACATAAAGCACATCTTCAAAGTCCAACTTGGCAGTTTTGATAGTTCCCTTCCCAGTAATTATTCCATCTCCTCCTCCAAATGTCAAAGTACCTCCATTCAAAGGCACAAAATCATGCAGCCTTTCTAAATTTCCTGTCATACTCCTGGAACATCCACTGTCAACAATCCCAACATCTTTACTTCTAAAAGGAAAATCCTGAGAGAAAGAATACATATACAACATTAGATACAAGAGAGACCCAAGCCATTGCTGACTTGAGCCTACCTAGTGGATCAATAAAAATTACACCCTGGAGATTGATGAGATCCACCATTGATCTTGGACCCCATTTTCATATGTTGATTATTGATTTTCCAAGAACAACCTGCTGAGGACTTAACAGCAGTTTTCCATCTTGCCCCTCCCTTATGCATGGTGTCTAAACAAACAGGTCTCATATCAATTTGAAAGTAAGTGCTAGTAGGTCTTCTGAAAGGTCTAGCCGTATTGCTTCTCCAACCAGCAGGATTGATCCTACCGGCAGGAACTGAATAAACAGCAGCAACAGGCTTATCGGCAGGAATGAACTTTTCAGCAGCAACAGGCTTACCAGCAGAAACTGGCTTGCCAGTGGCAACTAAAGTTCTCCTTGCAGCTTGAGGAATATAAGGGGGAATATCATTGACATTTTTCCATACAGACCTATTTTTACAAGCATATACACCCATCTGTTTTTCATAATAGTCACAATCTTTAATAAGATGATCATAACTACGACACACAAAGCAAGATTTCTTTCTAGGGGACTTTTTCTTAACAATAACTTTCTCATTGCAAACAGAATTATTCAAACCAACACATGAAACAAAATTATCCTTAACATAATTAAAACCACAACCATAATTGTTTGAAACAGAACCACAACTAGAAACATTATTGTTTTTAACACTATCAAAAGAAATATCTTCAAATGCAGCTGTCTTTGAGTGAGATTCATCAGTAGCTACTTCTGAGGAGAGATCTTCTGACTTTATTGAAGCTGACTTGTCACTTGATCCAGATGTGGCATAGTCATTAGTCTTGATTTCTGAAGATTTGTCACTGTAAGAACAAGAGACAAATTCATTAGAGTCACAATCAAGATTAGGCAAGTCCTTTGCCTGTTTGCCATAGATCATTTGTGAATCATCAAAGTCAACAAAAGGATTAGCAGGTTTAAATGTTCCAGTTATGGGTGGAGGAACATCATTCATTCCTCCCTCCTTCACATACTTTACAGGCTTTCTATAATCTACAGGTTCAGGGTTAAAAACACTATACTCATTAGGGTCATAATACTGATTTGGCCCTACCAGGTCACCGAACCCTAAACCTCTTTTAGTTTTTGAAGACATAGAACTATCAATAAGCCTGTGAAGGTTTGTGGATGACTCTTTCCACTTATCAAATCTAGCCAAGGTATTATCTAGCTTAGACTTTAAATCCTGATTTTCTAATACTACCTTAGCTTTTTCCCTTTCAGAATGTTTAAACTCATTAGTGGCATTTTTTAAATCTCTTTCCAAAACCTTTATTTTCACTTCATAAGCAGACTGTTGTTGTTGATACCAGACCTTTTGTTGTTCTAATGTTTTAACAGCCTTTTTATGAGCCTTAAGTTGAATAAAGTTATCCTTATGTTCACTTTCTATATCATCAAATTCTTGTTTCAATTTAGCATATATAGGTTCACAACCAAATGGGCAGTTTTGTACCTGAGATGGATGACCCATCATTCTAAACTGACCAGCCACTTGTTTCTTCTCACCATATCCAGCTATCATCCCATAGACCTTCTCTGCTCCACTTGCAACAGCTTTCTCATGATGTTCCCAGTTCACCATTGAATCCACAGATACCAAAGCCTTGGGGTCTTCTGATTCCAACTCTTGAATTTTGAAAGCTGAATACCGAGCTTTATCATCCACCTTCTTATCTGTACATTCCCTGGCAAAATGTCCTGTTTGAGAACATTTATAGCACCTCACCTTCCTTCTGTCAAACCTGGCAGGCTCCTGTCCATCAAAGTTGACCCTTCTTCCTGCCTTTTTTTCAAACCTATCCAATTTCAATGAAATCATAGCCACCTGCCATCTTAAGTCCATCTCCTCCAGATCCAATTCATCAACCTGATTGAAATCTTCATATATAATCTTCTGCTGTGGTGTACTCTCAGCAACAAATGAATGAAGCACCTCCACTACAAGATTATCAGATCTGGTCTGAGCTTTTGGTGTGGCAGATGAGTAGGAGATTGACGATGTTGATGGTGTAGGACTGTTTCCATATGATGCTCTGTTAGCACTAGAGTTACTAACAAAAGCAGTATGGGTTGGAGTATGAGGTGTATAGGTGGAATACCCTTTGATATCCAGTTCAAGGGTTTTCAACTTGTTGTACAGATCATCAAAGCTCATATAATCCAGTCCTCCTTTGGCTTTGAGTGTTATGGAGACCTGAGACCAGGATGGTGGCAAAGCCCTCAGAAACTTGGTGTTGCAGTCTTCATCGTCCGGCCTAGCCTTCAACTGGTTGAGTTGGCTCAGGATCTTGTGGAATATGTCATACCCTTTGTGAATCCCCTCAGCCTCAGAGATCTTGAATTCCTGAAATTCTTGCTTGAGCATAGACTTTCTCATTTTTCTGGATTCATCATTCCCTCCAAATCTGGCTTTTACAGCATGCCAGATCTTTTTAGCATCATCCAAGTGATGAAAATCACTCATATGATCCTCTGGAATAGCTTGAAGTAGAAGGGTTCTCGCCTTGGTTTCCCTTTGAACAGCCTGGTGTTCTTCTGCTGTAACAGGTGGCTCTATATATATATTGCCATCATTATCCCTTCCAGTATTCTTCTTGCTATTTCCCCTAAGAATCACATTCCACAGATTGTAATCACTGTTCGTGATCCAATATTCCATTCTCATAGCCCAGACTTCATACTTATCTTTCTTCAGATATGGGAATTTAGCATTGTTGGTGGACATGGTGGTGACGATTTGTGTTTGGACTTGTGAGGTTTCAGGTTTGGTTTGGTGTTCTTCTGGGTTAATGACATTGTTTTGAGGGATTTCGTCTTCCATTGAAAAAGGGTTAAGAGATATGAGATCGAACTTTTTCTTCTTTATCAGAGATCCTTACCAGGCTCTGATACCACTTATAGGATCGAGTACTTCGAGCTTGATTGAGCTTGGTTAAACAAGAACCTCTGTATGGAATACAAGTGTTTATGCGGAAACTAAACAGCAAGTATAATAAAGAAGAAAACGACAATGATCCTCTATGAATCAAACTATGAACTAAGAATTGTGATATTGAATATTGAAAACGTTAAAGGTTAAAGGTACATTAATCTCATGGACGAGATGTTTCTTTTATAACAATAAGAAACCCTAACCCTAACCCATCTTACAAGAAAACGTGTGAAGAGATAAAGATCAATCTCTTCTAAAAATAAATCTAACAACCATACTAAACATACGGATAACAAACAATAATATCCGCAGCAACAAGTACTATCGGCAGAAACAAAATAACACTATCGGCAGGAACCAACCACAGCAGCAATGAAACACTATCGGCAGGAACCAGTTGTACTATCGACAGCAATGAGAATTTCGTATTTCTCATATATCCCAACAATCTTTCCATCACTGAGAACCCTTATTTCCCAGAGATCCTAACAGTTTGCAAGCTTTAGGGACAATGGCTCTCGTCATGTAAAGGGCAATTGCTCTCATCAAGTGAGCGAGCGTTTTAGGACAACGGCTCTCATCAAGTAATGGACAATTGCTCTAATCAATTAAGCCTTTAGGTACAACGGCTCTCATCATGTAAGGGACAATTACCCTCATAAAGTGAGCCTTTAGGGACAACGACTCTCATCATGTAAGTGACCATTGCTCTTATCAAGTGTGCAAGCAATTAGGCACAACGGCTCTCATCATGTAAGTGACAATTTCTCTTTTCAAGTGTGCAAGCATTTAGAGACAACGGCTCTGATCATGTAAAGTGCAATTTCTCTCATCAAACGAGCAAGCGTTTAGGGACAACGACTCTCATCAAGTAACGAACAATTGCTCTGATCAAGTGAACCTTTAGGTACAACGGCTCTCATCATGTTAGGGACAATTGCCCTCATAAAGTTAGCCTTTCGAGACATCGGCTCTCATCATGTAAGTGACAATTGCTCTTATCAAGTGTGCAAGCTTTCGGGACAATGAATCTTATCATGTCAAGCGCAATTGCTCTCATCAAATGAGCAAGCATTTAGGGACAACCATCAAGTAATGGAAAATTGCTCTAATGAAGTGAGCCTTTGGGCACAACGGCTCTCATCATGTAAGTGACAATTGCTCTTATCAAGTGTGCAAGCATTTAGGGAGAACGGCTCTCATCATGTAACTGACAATTGCTCTTATCAAGTGTTCAAGCATTTAGGGAGAACGACTCTCATCATGTAAAGGGCAATTGCACTCATCAAATGAGCAAGTGTTTAGGGACAACGAGTCTCATCAAGTAATGGACAGTTGCTTTAATCAAGTGACCCTTTAGTTACAACGGCTCTAATCATGTAAGGGATAATTGCCCTCATAATGTTAGCCTTTAGGGACATCGGCTCTCGTCATGTAAGTGACAATTGCTCTTATAAAGTGTGCAAGTTTTAGGGACAAAGGCTCTCATCATGTAAAGGGCAATTGCTCTCATCAAGTGAGCAAGCATTTAGGGACAACAACTCCCATCAAGTAATGGACAATTGCTCTAATCAAGTGAGCCTTTAGGTTTTGGAGTGTGCTTTGGTTTACACCCTAATCTTGTGATTAGGGTTTGTTTCTCTTTATTTTTATCTGGCATGATTGCTGGTCAGTTATTTTCGAAGATTTACTGTATTGTGGGTTTAGACAGTTATGGCGATTTTTTACCCTAAAATTCCCTTAATCGTATTTCAATCAAACCGACCTTAATTCATTATTTCTTGCAATGATTTGTTTAAGTGATTGATTAAACGTTTGTTTAACATTATCTTACTCAAATTCTTATTCGATTCTGTGATTTTAAGGCTGCTTTTATTGAGTCATTGTTAGGGTTTTTAGGGTTTTCATTTGCTATCGCTTAGGGTTTCCAAGTCGCTGTTAGGGTTTTTATTGTGTCGATCTGTTCTTAAGTTGTTATTCTCATCATCAGTTCCATTGAATCGACATTCTATGGGTTGATTACTGCACTTTATTTCTTATTTTAAACCCTAGTTTTCTAACTAGGGTTTATACATGATTCTAAGGTTGACAGGGATCCTTATGTTACTTGCGATTAGGGTTTATGATCTGGCTAGTACGTGTTTAAGGTTGTATTGGTTGCTGTGATGGAAAGTTTGGGAGACTCGAACGCTGAGCTCTTACGCTCGGTTGCTGCAAAGATCCATGAAAGAAACAATCGGTTGAAGAACTTGGAGGGAAACGCCGGTGTTTCTCTCCACAAGAAAGCAACAAGATTCGTCGATAACCCTACTTCTTATCCGAATGTGTCTAGTGCTGGTCACACGCCTTATGCGAAGGTAACTCATGGTAATGAATCTGATCTACATGATATGGAAAGGTACCCTATGGCTAACGTTGGTGGTGAATCGGTCGTGACTGCTTCTCATAGTGATGCTACTCATTATGACTCTTTAGGTCCTAATGATGTGACTGGTTCGGATTATATTCAAGCTTTATTTGGTGTGTCACTTAGTAATCATGAGGACATTGATGAGTTCACTACCGGAATTGAAGAAGGTAAATACCCGATGTAACACCCCCAATTTCGGATAGCAACAGCGGAAGACTTAATTAGGTGTTACGTAGAGGATCTTTCGTCATAATCATAGAAAACGACTTTAGAAAGACGTTTTAAGTTTATCATTCAAAATACAAGCATTTAAAATACAAAGATGTTTCATAGTTAACACGTTTATTTAGATTTGAATGATAAAACATTTATTTAAACCACCCATATAGGGTTTAATGCCCACTCCGTGCCTTGAGTTCCATCCTTTAATTACCTGAGATAACATGCTAAAAGTCAACAAAAGTTGAGTGATATTCATAGGTTTAAGTTTAATAGTTTGAACACAAGTATAAGTATTAATTGCATCGAATTTACAATTAAATAAGTTAAAATCAAGTTATTATTGCATTAAGCTCATGACACGCAACGCTTAACGGGCATCAAATATGATGTAAAGTATATAGGCCCTCGGGATGGGTATTTGCCAATAACCCATAAGTTTGTTCAAATAAAGTGCGCCTGGGTGGCTCATCCTAGCAGACCCAAACGGGGATTGTCAGTCCCTAATAGATCTATTCACAATTATTTACGTTCACTCGTAAGTGATTAAGGTTCATGATTGAGGGACTTTTGGCAATAGCTACTTAAGCAATAATAATAACAGTCATAGCATACAAAAGTTTGTGTTCAGGTTTTGTAGCATGTATCTCCCCACAAAAGATTTAAAGTTTAAGTTTGGGTATGAACTCACCTTGTAGTACAGTAGTGGTAGTAGTATCATTACTCAAACAATGAAAGGAAACGGCTTCAACACACGACCTAAATAATATATGGCAAGTTTTAGTGGTTTGATAGTCTAAGTTTGGATTATCGCGAATCATAATGTTTAGGGTTTTATTGATTTGATGAATAATTCGTAACATTTAAAACATATGTGTTTAAATGTTTAAAGTTCAAAACTAAAGTTATATACATACATATATATATATATATATATATATATATATATATATATATATATATATATATTATATATATATATATATATATATATATATAACTCTTGAGTAAGTTTTCGTTTGTCGGGAGTATATAAGATTGATGAGAAAATCGTCGTTGGGAAATCAAAGTTGGTTGATGTTATGTTACGTTATAGGTTTAATGTTTCGTTAAGCGGTTATGTTTATATATATATATATATATATATATATATATATATATATATATATATATATATATATATATTATATATATATATATTTATAAATATATATATGCATATAATTATAGTGAAAATAACGTCGTTAACGTCGATTGACGAGTTTATAAAATAATTATATAAACTTATAATTATTTCTGAAATAACCTTTAAGTTTCACAAAGTTACACTTTTGAACCTAACGGCATAATATTTGCACCGTTAGTCCTCGGTTAAGTTTTGTTACACTTTAAGTCCAAAACATTTAATATTTACATATTATACCCAAAAGTTCTTACATTTACAGTTTTCATCACAATATGTTAAAAATGACAATGTTTACCGTAAGTTTCCAATTTGACAATTTTAGTCCCTCGGTTAGCAAACCTTTGCAAATCGAGTCCAAAATTTATAAAAATCAAAGTTTACTATTTTTATTTCATAAATAAGTTTAAAATAGCTTTTGGAACTTATCGAAACTGCTTATTATTATCGAAAGCTTATTTTTCAGCTTATGGGCTTTTAACGAGCTAAATGTGTAGCCCATTATGGGTTTTCGATCCAATGGTTTTGGAGGGGTTTGGGCTTGGTTACGGGTTCACTTTAGGGTTGTAAAAACATAACAAGATAGCTTATAAGACCAGCTTATACGATATGCTTAAATATAGCTTAGTGGGCTTTAAGCCCGTTCGTTATTTATTTAGTTTTGCAAAAGGCTGGTTCGAGTTCGATTCACTTTGGGGTTTAATAAAGTTCAAAATGAGTTTTCTAAGTCGAAAGAAATATCTGACTTGTTAGTTTGGTAGCTCGACTATTAGGTCGAGCTATAAAACTTAGGTGTTGTGTGTCTCGTTTAACATATACGAGGTCAAAGTTATCGCGACTTGGCTATGTGTAAAACAGTTTTGAAAGTCTCTAAAATATTCTAAGTGTTTTAAAAAGAGTCGAGTAGGGCCAATGTGACTTAGAATGTGTAATTTTTAAGGTTAGCATGTTTATATAAGGTTCGAATAAATGTTACTCTCGTTAGTTAGTATAGCAAATATTTAAGGTGTCGATTTACTTATGTGTGTTGTTAATATAAATGACAAAATATTGCATCGAAGCAAGGCATGATACGCGATAGAAAGGAAAATAATAAAATGAGAATGGTTTGAGACGTGCTTACTTCACCTCAAAAGGTGGGGCGTATCACCGAGTCGAGACTGAGTTAGGCCAAAAGAATTGCGTAGCTAGATTCTTGATACACCAAAGACACAGGAACGAGTTTGTGAGATTCCTTAGCTCGACTAGAACTCCTTCAACTTGTGTCAAGTTATTCGACCATGGGACTAGTAAGACTTAGTTATATTTATGTGGGAAATGTGATATGTTTTTGTGTGAGTGTTTAGCCGAATGCATGCATGCATTTATAGTGAAGTTTTTAGGCTTAGCACATGCAATATGAAAGCATGAATCGTCCTTGTGATAGTTCGAACAAGAAGGAAAGAAACAAAGTAGAATCATGGAGTTTGTCTTGACTCTATTGGTGTATTCAGTGGTCAACCAAGTTCCAAATTATGATAGACCTAACTTGTGGGAATGGTTTGAGTGTGTAAGTAACACAAATGATGAGAATGGTTTGTGGTTTTTGCTTGGCCGACGTTCACAACCAACCAACAAGGAGACAAAATGATTTTGAGTTTGATGAGTTGCTCGTTGGGGGCTAAGATGGGTCAAGCAACGTTTTAAATGTGACCAAGTATTACTTGTGACTCGTTTGGGGTGTCATGCGAGATACTTCTTAACTAAAATATGGAATTTAAGTTGTGTTCATAATATGTCGAGTGCGTTGAGTTTTGGTATATTTTAAGTAGGTATATGATCGAATTAATATGTGAGGTTTGCTTCATTTGATTCTTGGTTAGGTTGAGAATTGAGTCATGTAAAATAATTACATGGTTGTTAAGTCGAACTGGGAGAAATCGTGGCAAAGTAAACATCCCTCGTTGCGTTTTTATAAGTTAAAGTTTTGTAGAATTGGATTTGGGTTTGTGATTTGGGCTCGTTGGTGGGCTAGTCCAAGAAGCAAGAAAAGAAAAAAAAAATAATGGTCCGATTTGTGTGTTTAGTTTACCGAATTATTGGGCTAAGGCCCAATGAGTTTAACAGTCCATTAGGGTGTTGGGTCGAGGACCAATATAGTTACTGAGTATTCCTGATAATTTCCGGGAGTTCGGGAATGTATTTGATCACGTTCGGTTAATTAACGAAACGTATAAATGTTAAGTATTAAACGTTAATTGTTTTAAGTAATTCGCGATTTTTAGACTATCAAGGCTCGTGTGTAAGCATCGTTTCCAGGTAATCGGTAATCATAAGTATCATTGTGATTTAAATAGTGTAGCATAAATAACAAAAAAAAAATTTGTTACCAGTAGAAATGTTTATTAAATAACGTAATGATTTATTAATCATTTATTAGCATTTACTATTCATAGGGAAAACTACGAGAGGTTACAGTACCTACCACTTACACTGAATTCCGTCCCGGAATTCTAGTCTAAGATAGGTAATAGAAGTGTCTACGAGAATAGGTGTGGGTATTTGGCTCGGATTTGGTCTTCGCGTTCCCAAGTATATTCCGGTCCTCGTTTAGAGTTCCATCAGACTTTGACAATGGGAATGCGGTTTCGTTTTAGTTGTTTGATCTCTCTGTCCATGATCTCCATGGGTTCTTCCGTAAAGACGAGTTTGTCGTCGAGTCGAATCTCTTTCAAAGGAATTACAAGAGATTCATCTGACAAACATTTCTTAAGATTTGATACGTGAAAGGTGTCGTGAACTCGACTAAGTTCTTCTGGTAGTTCGAGTTTGTAAGCCACTGGTCCTATCCTCTCTAGGATTTTGAATGGACCAATGTATCTAGGGTTAAGTTTTCCACGTTTTCCGAAACGTACAATTCCCTTCCAGGGAGATACTTTCAACATGACCTTGTCTCCAATATGGAATCCTATAGGTTTTCTCCTCACGTCGGCATAGCTCTTCTATCTATCTCTTGCCGCTTGCAGTCGTTGCTTAATCTTAACTATCTTTTCTGTTGTCTCATGAATGAGATCGGGTCCAGTGAGTTGTATATCTCCAACTTCGGTCCAACAAACAGGCGATCTGCACTTTCGACCGTAGAGTGCTTCGAATGGTGCTGCCTTAATGCTGGCGTGATAACTGTTGTTGTAGGAGAACTCGGGAAGAGGTAAGTGTTTGTCCCAACCTTTTTCGAAGTCAATAACACATGCTCGGAGCATATCTTCTAAGGTTTGGATTGTCCTCTCGCTTTGTCCATCGGTTTGTGGATGATATGCAGTGCTCATATCCAATTTGGTTCCCAAGGCTTTTTGCAAAGACTTCCAAAAATGAGATGTGAAACGACTGTCATGATCTGAGATGATTGAGATCGGCACTCCATGTCGCGAAACTATTTCTTTTAGATATAGCGTTGCGAGTGTGTCCATCTCGTCAGTTTCTTTGATTGCTAAGAAGTGAGCGGATTTTGTGAGACGATCAATGATGACCCAGATGGTGTCAAGTCCAGTTGATGTCTTAGGAAACTTAGTGAAAAAGTCCATTGTAATACGTTCCCATTTCCATACAGGAATTTCGGGTTGTATGAGTAATCCTGATGGCTTTTGATATTCTGCTTTTACTCTTGAACAAGTCAAACATTTTCCGACATACTCGGCTATGTCGGCCTTCATGTTTGGCCACCAGTAAAGTTTCTTGAGATCTTGGTACATTTTGTCAGAACCTGGATGAATGGAGTACTTGGATTTATGAGACTCATTCATAATGAGATCACGTATACCTCCGTATAGAGGAATCCAACTTCTTTCTTTGAAACAGAGCATCCCGTCTGCTCTCTGCACAAAGCCATTCTTATTTTCTGGCATACCATGAATCTTTTCACTAGGTCCGTTCCTTTCCTTAAGAGCTTCAGATTGAGCGGTGAATATTTGTGAGGGCAGGGGTGAACGAATGGTTATTCCTAACGATTTGACTCTAAGAGGTTTCAGTCGTTCCTTCCGACTTAATGCATCTGCCACAACGTTGGCTTTTCCTGGGTGATAACGGATTTCACAATCATAATCGCTGAGTAACTCTAACCAGCGACGTTGTCTCATGTTTAGTTCTTTCTGATCTAAGATGTGCTGAAGACTTTTGTGGTCGGTGAATACTGTGCACTTAGTACCATACAAGTAGTGTCTCCATAACTTAAGGGCGAATACTACTGCTCCTAACTCCAAATCATGAGTCGTGTAATTTGCTTCATGCGGTTTGAGTTGTCGTGAGGCATAAGCTATCACTTTGTTTCGTTGCATCAGCACAGCTCCCAAACCATGATATGAGGCGTCACAATACACTACGAAGTCTTCACTTCCTTCGGGTAATGCTAATATTGGTGCTTCACAGAGCTTATTTTTTAATATCTGAAAAGCTGATTCTTCCTCTTTTCCCCAGATAAACTTCTTGTTCTTCTGAGTTAATTCGGTCAAAGGCTTTGAGATTTTTGAAAAACCTTCAATAAATCTTCTGTAGTAACCCGCTAGACCCAAAAATTGGCGTATCTCTATGGGGTTTGTAGGAGATGTCCAACCTTTTATGGCCTCAATCTTTGCGGGGTCTACGTGAATGCCTTGACTGTTGATAACATGCCCAAGGAATTGTACAGTTCAAATCCAAAAGTCGCATTTGGAGAACTTGGCATACAACTGTTCCTTTTTGAGTAATTCTAAAATAATCTTTAGATGTTTGGCATGTTCCTGTTCGTTGCGGGAGTAGATTAGGATATCGTCTATGAATACAATCACGAACTTATCCAGATATGATTTGCACACTTGGTTCATTAGGTCCATGAACACTGCAGGTGCATTAGTTAAACCAAATGGCATTACTTGGAATTCGTAATGTCCATAACGCGTCCTAAAAGCTGTTTTGGGAATATCCTCCTCTCGAACTCTTAACTGATGGTACCCTGACCTTAGGTCGATCTTCGAGTATACACTCGATCCTTGTAATTGATCAAACAAGTCTTCGATCCTAGGTAGTGGGTAACGATTCTTTACAGTGAGTTTGTTCAATTCCCGGTAATCAATACACATTCGGAAGGATCTGTCCTTCTTCTTAACGAATAGAACCGGAGCTCCCCAAGGTGATGAGCTGGGTCGGATAAAACCTTTATCAGACAATTCTTTCAATTGCTCTGACAATTCCTTCATTTCAGACGGCGCTAACCTATAAGGTGCTTTCGCCACAGGTGCCGCTCCATGCACTAGTTCAATCTGGAATTCTACTTGACGGGGTGGTGGAAGACCGGGTAGATCTTCGGGGAATACTTCTGGGAACTCTTTAACGATCGGAACGTCTTCAACTCGTTTATCTTTTGATTTGTTTTCCGTTACATGAACCATGAATGCTTGGCATCCTTCGTTCATATATTTCACCAATCTGATATATGAGATGATACCGTATCGCGTTTTATTCTTGTCACCAGGGACAATAAGAGTTTCACCATTTCTTGGAATATGCACGGCTTTCTCGTCACAGAGTATTCTAGCGCGGTGTTTGGATAACCAATCCATACCAATGACTACGTCAAAACTACCGAGCTGAATAGGCATGAGGTCGATGGGAAAAGGGTTGTCTTGTAGGATTATGGTACAACCACGAATTACGGAGTCGGTGCCAATTAGGTTTCCGTCCGCCATTTCAATTTCAAAAGTGGTGTTTAGTTTGGAAGGGGTAATGTTAAGCAAAGAAGCAAACGTAGTTGACACAAAACTTCTATCTGCTCCAGAATCAAATAATACTCTAGCATTATGTTGATTGAGTAAGAACGTACCCGTGACGACGTCAGAGTTCAGTGGGGCATCCTCCTCTTTTAACACATATGCTCTTCCTCGAGCGTTGTTTGGCTGACTGTTTCCTTTCGGACAGTGGCTCTTGAAGTGACCTACTTCTCCGCAGGAGTAGCAAGTCGGAGTTACAGGCTGTAGGTTGCTACCAGTAGCGGGATTCCTGCAATCCTTTGTCTGATGACCCACTTTCTGGCATTTCAGACATTTGATTGTGCAAGGTCCACTGTGGTGTAGTTTGCATCTGTTACACTGGGATTTCTGACCTTGGTATCCCTTGCCTTCAGTAGCAGCATAGGCCTTGGCGGTTTCTTGTCTTTGGTTTTGATGATGGTGACGATTGTTTCGGTTTTGATGGTACGGGTTATTGTTTCTATGGTTGTTGTTATTGAAGTTGTTGTTGCGGTGGTTATTGTTACTGTGGTGGTGAGTGGTTCTTTTTTCATCGAGCTTCCTCTTGAGCTCATTGTTGTACTTGACCTCTCGGTCCAGTAGTTTTTGAGCAAGTTCAATGGCTGCCTCTAGAGTTGGGGGTTTGATGAAGTGACATTTCCCTCAATGCTACGGGGAAGTCCTTCGATATACTTTTCCAGTTCTTTTTTGAAATTTGGTACAATAGTAGGGCATAGTATTTTAAGCTCTTGGAATCTCCTGTTGTATGTTTTAAGATCAATTCCTTTTATTACCAGTAGATAGAATTCATCTTCCAATTTTCTTAGTTCAGAACGGGGACAGTATTTCTTTAGCATCTTGGTCTTAATCTCAGTCCAAGTGAGCTGATAGGCTGCTGTCATTCCCATGGCTTTGACTGTAGCATTCCACCATGACAAAGCATCTTGCATGAGAGTTCCAGTAGCGAAAATGACTTTGTTGTCCTCGGTACAACCGCTTCTCTGAAAAACAGTCTCAGATCATTCGAACCAGTGAGCAAGTTCAGTTATTCCTTCAATACCTTTGTAGAAAGTTGGTTGACAACTCATGAAATCTTTGTAGGTACACTTGCGGTTTGCAACAGTTACACTTTCTCCTGTCGGTAGACTAGTGCCACTGTTGCGAGCATTTGCTGCCGCCTGTTCTGTCAAGACTGCATTTACACCGTCAGCGATTGCTTTTCGGATAGCTTCTAGAGTCATAGTAGGCGTAGCAGTTGAAGTTTCATGATTTGCGGCTGAGGTTGCTTTCCTTGTACGTACCATAGTTCTATCAATATTGCAAAAGCATATTTTTAGAAATCTCATAATGATCACGTTAGGTTAGAATACTTTGGAAGGAAATTGAATATGGATTATAATAATACAATTTTAACCATAACAATTGAGTTTAATAATTCTGGTTTATCTCTGTAGGTACAGGAAATATCATATCATAAATTCATTCACAATATGTCTGAATCAATTCACAACACACATGAGAACATAAATGATTGAATTGCACTGTATGAACCAAAATTTCGCGAGACAATATATGGCAAATCATAACGCATATGCAAGAAACAACCATGGAATACATAAATCAACATCAATATAATACATCCACATAACATAGGATTAATAACTTGTTCGATTTGTTTTACAAAACATAAAGATACAAGATTATTTATTAATACAACATTGGTAGACTAAGACATCTCTTAGTTATACTGACACATCTCTGATCTATGGTCCTCCTGGTGCACCATCTAAGCGGCGCTGAAGATCTGCAATCGCTGCCATCAAGGTCTTCACGGTCTGGTCTCGAGCTCTTTCCCTAGCCTGGGAATCCTCAACCATAAGTCTAAGAATCAGAACCTGATAACTAACTCGGTCAAGCTCAGAGTCTAACATCTCAATCACTGTCTGCATCGAAGTAGTGGCCTCTCCTAGTATAGAAATAGTCTCAATGGCTTCTTCTAAACTAGTACCTACTTGATCGAAGACTGTCTCCATCGCCAACTGACCAATCACAAGGTTCTCCACTTCTTCCCCAAGTGTGTCAATCTGCTCGAGTGGTAAGTCATCAAGAATCTCTGCAATGTCATCCAGACGATCCTCATGTCGGACTAATCTGGCTGCCAATAGAGGTATGGTGTGATGGATGGGTTCTCCGGTAACCGGAAGAATCCTCGAAGTAGCAGTAGCCGAACTCTCTCCTAGTTCCATGGCTCTCGGTGCTCCTTCCTGGGATCTCCAGTGACGGATGATAGGTAGCAAGTAAGACCATCGGCGAGCATTGACCCTCCTGTGGGTCCCGGTGCGAACTGTAGTCTCATCTCTAACCTGGGCATAGGGGTCCGATAAAGATGGAACCAAGCGGTATGTCATCTTGCAAGGTGGCAGAGGCTCGCTGAGAGTAGCTGAGAGTGGAGAAGCAAGGGGTGGAATAGAAGATGGTAATGGAACAGTGGTGGTCTGATGATAGAAGATAGTAGGTGGTGGAGCTGAAGATAGTGGTGTAAGCGGTGGTGTCCTGGAATGCTCAGGAGCTGGGGGTGGTGATATTACGGGAGTCGAAGTTGGTATGAGTGGGGCTGGTGGTGGTATGATCAGTGTTGGTGGTGTACGTACCCGTTTTCGGGGAGTGTGTTTGCGAACATAACTTTCTCCGGGGCGTCGGTAAAGTTGGTCAAAGGGTTCGGGTTCATATGGCTGGAGTTGTCGTATTCGTCCATGCCGGCGAATCGGGTCAGGTGATGGTATGGGTGATGCTGGAGGGGAAATCTCCAGGTCGGATGCCGGTAGAAATTGCTGGCTTTCCATGTACCGGTCAGTAGCAGGTGACATCGGTATAGCTGCCGTAGCAAAGTCTGAGGTAAATGGCATAGGATCCTCATTCTCTGAATCAGATGATACAACGATGGGATGGGGTTTCGAAGACATAGTACTGTAATAATCCCGAATAGTAAATGTAAGCTATTAACATAATCGTAAATATGTTAAACTTTGTTAAGAACTCGTATAGTAAGCAACATCTAAAAATGTTGGAAGTGTGTAGGCACGGAGGGCATGAGGTGGTTTTTCTTTACAATTGTCCATTTAAAAAAAATGTAGTTATAGTCCAATGTTTAAAATACATCTGGTTCTCTATAACCATGAGCTCTGATACCAATCTATAACACCCCCAATTTCGGATAGCAACAGCGGAAGACTTAATTAGGTGTTACGTAGAGGATCTTTCGTCATAATCATAGAAAATGACTTTAGAAAGACGTTTTAAGTTTATCATTCAAAATACAAGCATTTAAAATACAAAGATGTTTCATAGCTAACACGTTTATTTAGATTTGAATGATAAAACATTTATTTAAACCACCCATACAGGGTTTAATGCCCACTCCGTGCCTTGAGTTCCATCCTTTAATTACCTGAGATAACATGCTAAAAGTCAACAAAATTTGAGTGATATTCATAGGTTTAAGTTTAATAGTTTGAACACAAGTATAAGTGTTAATTGCATCTAATTTACAATTAAACAAGTTAAAATCAAGTTATTATTGCATTAAGCTCATGACACGCAACGCTTAACGGGCATCAAATATGATGTAAAGTATATAGGCCCTCGGGATGGGTATTTGCCAATAACCCATAAGTTTGTTCAAATAAAGTGCGCCTGGGTGGCTCATCCTAGCAGACCCAAACGGGGATTGTCAGTCCCTAATAGATCTATTCACAATTATTTACATTCACTCATAAGTGATTAAGGTTCATGATTGAGGGACTTTTGGCAATAGCTACTTAAGCAATAATAATAACAGTCATAGCATACAAAAAGTTTGTGTTCATGTTTTGTAGCATGTATCTCCCCACAAAAGATTTAAACTTTAAGTGTGGGCTATGAACTCACCTTGTAGTACAGTAGTGGTAGTAGTATCGTTACTCAAACGATGAAAGGAAACGGCTTCAACACACGACCTAAATAATATATGGCAAGTTTTAGTGGTTTGATAGTCTAAGTTTGGTTTATCGCGAATCATAACGTTTAGGGTTTTATTGATTTGATGATTAATTCGTAACATTTAAAACATATGTGTTTAAATGTTTAAAGATTGATGAGGAAATCGTCGTTGGGAAATCAAAGTTGGTTGATGTTATGTTACGTTATAGGTTTAATGTTTCGTTAAGCGGTTATGTTTATATATATATATATATATATATATATATATATATATATATATATATATATATATATATATATATATATATATATATATATATATATATTTATAAATATATATATGCATATAATTATAGTGAAAATAACGTCGTTAACGTCGATTGACGAGTTTATAAAATAATTATATAAACTTATAATTATTTCTGAAATAACCTTTAAGTTTCACAAAGTTACACTTTTGACCCTAACGGCATAATATTTGCATCGTTAGTCCTCGGTTAAGTTTTGTTACACTTTAAGTCCAAAACATTTAATATTTACATATTATACCCAAAAGTTCTTAAATTTACAGTTTTCATCACAATATGTTAAAAATGACAATGTTTACCGTAAGTTTCCAATTTGACAATTTTAGTCCCTCGGTTAGCAAACCTTTGCAAATCGAGTCCAAAATTTATAAAAATCAAAGTTTACTATTTTTATTTCATAAATAAGTTTAAAATAGCCTTTGCAACTTATACAAACTGCTTATTATTATCGAAAGCTTATTTTTCAGCTTATGGGCTTTTAACGAGCTAAATGTGTAGCCCATTATGGGTTTTCGATCCAATGGTTTTTGAGGGGGTTTGGGCTTGGTTACGGGTTCACTTTAGGGTTGTAAAAACATAACAAGATAGCTTATAAGACCAGCTTATACGATATGCTTAAATATAGCTTAGTGGGCTTTAAGCCCGTTCGTTATTTGTTTAGTTTTGCAAAAGACTGGTTCGAGTTCGATTCACTTTGGGGTTTAATAAAGTTCAAAATGAGTTTTCTAAGTCGAAAGAAATATCTGACTTGTTAGTTTGGTAGCTCGACTATTAGGTCGAGCTATAAAACTTAGGTGTTGTGTGTCTCGTTTAACATATACGAGGTCAAAGTTATCGCAACTTGGCTATGTGAAAAATAGTTTTGAAAGTCCCTAAAATATTCTAAGTGTTTTAAAAAGAGTCGAGTAGGGCTAATGTGACTTAGAACGTGTAATTTTTAAGGTTAGCATGTTTATATAAGGTTCGAATAAATGTTACTCTCGTTAGTTAGTATAGCAAATATTTAAGGTGTCGATTTACTTATGTGTGTTGTTAATATAAATGACAAAATATTGCATCGAAGCAAAGCATGATACGCGATAGAAATGAAAATAATAAAATGAGAATGGTTTGAGACGTGCTTACTTCACCTCAAAAGGTGGGGCGTATCACCGAGTCGAGACTGAGTTAGGCCAAAAGAATTGTGTAGCTAGATTCTTGATACACCAAAGACACAGGAACGAGTTTGTGAGATTCCTTAGCTCGACTAGAACTCCTTCAACTTGTGTCAAGTTATTCGACCATGGGACTAGTAAGACTTAGTTATATTTATGTGGGAAATGTGATATGTTTTTGTGTGAGTGTTTAGCCGAATGCATGCATGCATTTATAGTGAAGTTTCTAGGCTTAGCACATGCAATATGAAAGCATGAATCGTCCTTGTGATAGTTCGAACAAGAAGGAAAGAAACAAAGTAGAATCATGGAGTTTGTCTTGACTCTATTGGTGTATTCAGTGGTCAACCAACTTCCAAATTATGATAGACCTAACTTGTGGGAATGGTTTGAGTGTGCAAGTAACACAAATGATGAGAATGGTTTGTGGTTTTTGCTTAGCCGACATTCACAACCAACCAACAAGGAGACAAAATGATTTTGAGTTTGATGAGTTGCTCGTTGGGGGCTAAGATGGGTCAAGCAACGTTTTAAATGTGACCAAGTATTACCTGTGACTCGTTTGGGGTGTCATGCGAGATACTTCTTAACTAAAATATGGAATTTAAGTCGTGTTCATAATATGTCGAGTGCGTTTAGTTTTGGTATATTTTAAGTAGGTATATGATCGAATTAATATGTGCGGTTTGCTTCACTCGATTCTTGGTTAGGTTGAGAATTGAGTCATGTAAAATAATTACATGGTTGTTAAGTCGAATTGGGAGAAATCGTGGCAAAGTAAACGTCCCTCGTTGCATTTTTATAAGTTAAAGTTTTGTAGAATTGAATTTGGGTTTGTGATTTGGGCTCGTTGGTGGGCTAGTCCAAGAAGCAAGAAAAGAAAAAAAAATAATGGTCCGATTTGTGTGTTTAGTTTACCGAATTATTGGGCTAAGGCCCAATGAGTTTAACAGTCCATTAGGGTGTTGGGTCGAGGCCCAATATAGTTACTGAGTATTTGTGATAATTTTCGGGAGTTCAGGAATGTATTTGATC
This sequence comes from Artemisia tridentata subsp. tridentata, assembly GCA_021014915.2. Taxonomy (NCBI): domain Eukaryota; kingdom Viridiplantae; phylum Streptophyta; class Magnoliopsida; order Asterales; family Asteraceae; genus Artemisia; species Artemisia tridentata. The sequence goes on from CP139503.1 coordinate 201,661,862, forward strand.
ACGTTCGGTTAATTAACGAAACGTATAAATGTTAAGTTTTAAACGTTAATTGTTTTAAGTAATTCGCGATTTTTAGACTATCAAGGCTCGTGTGTAAGCATCGTTTCCAGGTAATCGGTAATCACAAGTATCGTTGTGATTTAAATAGTGTAGCATAAATAACAAAAAAAAAAAAATTTTGTTACCAGTAGAAATGTTTATTAAATAACGTAATGATTTATTAATCATTTATTAGCATTTACTATTCATAGGGAAAACTACGAGAGGTTACACCCGATGTGGGCTGTTTTGGAGGAAGACGTTCGTATAAGGGTAACGGATGTATTAAAAGGTTTATGGGAGGTTTTTAAGACCCCTACAACGCCCCATAAGTCTCCTACCCCTGATCCCGTTTGTGAAGGTGTTAACATCTCTATTCCTCGTAAAGTGGTTGAAAAGGTTAGTTCTCGTTTGGAACATACTTTATATGGCTATTTTATTGGAAAAAAGGATGGCGTTTCCTGTTGTTGAATACTATGCTAGGAGTAACTGGGCGAAACATGGTCTTAAAAGGATTATGATGAATTCCAAAGGTTTCTTTTTCTTTAAATTTGATACATTGGTTGGTTTAGAAGCTGTTTTGGAAGGAGGACCTTGGATGATATGCAAATCTCCAATTATTCTTAGGAAATGGTCTATGGATACTTGTTTGCGAAAAGAAGAATTGACTAGCATTCCGGTATAGGTTAAACTACATGATGTTCCTCTTCAAGTCTTTGAATAGGATGGTATTAGATCGATTGTTTTCTTTCATTGGAAAGCTTGTTATGCTGAATTCATACACTTGCTCTATGTGTAAGGATTCGTGGGGTAGAAGTAGTTTTGCTAGATGTCTCATTGAGGTCAATTCTGAATCTGATCTTGTAGAGGCTTTGACTATTGGTTTCCCTCCCCTTACTGGGGAGGGATTTAATGAAGAGACTATACGTGTTGAATATGAATGGAGGCCCCCCAGATGTAATTTATGCAAAATATTTGGTCATACTCATGATCAATGTCCTAAACAGGTGGTGATGCCTCCTACACAGGTGGTTAGTCCTTCTACTGTTCCTACTTCGCATGTTGCTACTCCAACTATGGAGTTGGATAGTGATGGTTTTCAAAAGGTGGGTAAGAAAAAGAAGAAGAAGGGTAAAGCCAAGGCTACTAATGGGAATCAATCTATTGGTACTTCTGTTAAACAGTTCAAATTTGTTCCTAACGCAGCTACTAGTGAACCTAAGAAGGGAGCTAACACTATGGGTAATGCATCTACATCTTCGTCCCAGTTGAAGTCTACTGGTAATGCTTCTAAGGAAGTTAATGTTACTACATCCAATCCGTATTCTGCGTTGGTGATGGATGATGAAGATGGTGAAGAACAAGTGGAGAATGTGTTTGATGAATCGGCCAATCTTTTTGATTCTAATACAGGGGCAAGTTCATCTTGCACGTGGTCTGTTGGCTAGCTGATTTTCAGTTATTTTTCTAGATGCATTTTTTGTTTCTAGTTTTGGAAGTGCTTTTGGCATGTCTTAAGCACTAGAGTTAGGTGTTTATCAAGCTTTTTAGCTTGAGGTTAATATGGTATTTCAGCCATATTCCATTTGTACTTAAACTTTTTTTGGTTAATCTACTTACCAGGGTGCAGGATTACTCCCCTTTACCCAAAAAAAGGTTTTTTGAAGTCTACGAGTGCTGCTAAAGGTATGAAACAAGATGTTAAATCTGATGATCGTTTAAAGGTTGCTGCTGGTAAGAATTTAGACAATATGGATGCGAATGTTGTGGGTAATTCTGGACTAAGTGGTATTAACACTTCATCTACTAGTTTGGCCGATCAAACTAGGTTGTGATCTTGTTCAAAGTGTTGCTGCTAGGTTAAGGAGATTGGGTGGGAATAATGCTAGCATAGAGTGATGATCCGGTTAGACCATTACGTGATCCAAAGTTTGATGTGGGTAAGGGTATTCCTTCTACTCATGCTGCTGGTTTGGGTACTTATGCTGCTCCTATTGCATCGTATGGGCAGCCTACTCGTGTGGATGGTGCCTCTAATGTCGAATACCGTATGGCTGATCCGTCTAACCCAATATCAGATTTAGTATACTCTAATGAACCAAATGTAAGCAAATCTGGACCTTGTGAAGTGGGTAATGAGAATGGTATTGATCAAGGGGTATTGGATGCTTGTAAGACGTTTGAGAAAGCAATGGATGATGTTGCTGGTAAGAATGCGGAGATTCACCATGGGGCAGCTAATACTTCAATCGTACTTCTTTTGCTAATGTGGTGAATTCTAAAAGAGTTACTAGGAAGGTAAACTTTCGTGCCTTGGTGAATGAGACTCGGGTTGATAACCATGATACCTTATTACAAAAGCTGCTATGAAGGGTGTTTTGAACCGTTATGATAATACTCTTATTGGTTTCTTTGTTGGCAAGAATATTGCCTTCCCGTTGGTTCAAAACTATGTTATGAATACGTGGGGAAAGTTTGGTTTGAAGAAACTTATGAAGAATGATGCTGGTGTTTTCCTTTCCTAAAGAGGGTGTTGATAATGTGCTTCAACGGTGTCCTTGGATTATTCATACTTCACCTCTTATTCTCACCAAATGGACTCCTGAGGTGTCTTTAACCAAAAGTGAGGTAACTAAAGTCCCCGTGTGGATTAAATTGCACTGTGTTCCATTACTTGCCTATTCTGAAGACGGTTTGAGCTTGATTGCTACACAGGTTGGTAAGCCAATTATGTTAGATGCTTTTACAAGCTCAATGTATGTTGATTCATGGGGTCGTATTAGTTTTGCTTGTGCTCTTGTGGAATTATCTTCGGATGCTAATTTAAAGACTGAAGTTACTATGGCTATCCCCATGAAGGGTGATAATGGTTTTACTACGGCTGTCATTTTTGGGTAAAGGGGAGTAATCCTGCACCCTGGTAAATAGATTAACCAAAAACGTTTAAGTACAAATGGAATATGGCTGAAGTACCATATTAAACTCAAGCTAAAATGCTTGATAACCTCCTAACTCTAGTGCTTAATACATGCCAAAAGCACTTACAAAACTAGAAACAAAAATGCATCTAAAAAAAGAACTGAAAAATAGCTAGCCAGCAAAAACGTGCAAGATGAACTTGCCCCAGTATTAGCAAAAAGATTGGCCGATTCATCAAACTCATTTACCACTAGATCATCATCATCTTCAACATCCATCACCAATGCAGTAGACTTCAACTGAGACGACGATGTAGTAACATTAACTTCCTTAGAAGCATTACCAGTAGACTTCAACTGAGACGACGATGTAGATACATTACCCATAGTAGGAGCCCCCTTTTTAGGTTCACTAGTAGCTGCCTTAGGAACAAATTTGAACTATTTTACCGCAGTTCCAACAGATTGATTCCCATTAGTAGCCTTGGCTTTACCCTTCTTCTTTTTTTTACCCGCCTTTTGAAAACCATCTGTATCCAACTCCACAGTAGGAGTAGCAACATGAGAAGTAGAAACAGTAGAAGTAACCACCAGTGTAGGAGGCCTTACCACCTGTTTAGGACATTGATCATGATTATGACCAAATATTTTGCATGAATTGCACCTGGGGGGCCTCCATTCATATTCAACACGTATAGTCTCTTTATTAAACCCCCCCCCCCCAGAAAGGGAAGGGAAACCAATAGTCACAGCCTCTACAAGACCAGATTCAGAATTGACCTTAATAAGACATCTAGCAAAACTACTTCTACCCCATGAATCCTTACACATAGAACTAGTGTATGAATCCAGCATGACAAGCTTTCCAATGAAGGAAGCAATTAATCTAATACCCTCCTCTTCAAAGACTTGAAGAGGAACATCATGCAATTTAACCCAAACCGGAATGCTAGTCAATTCATCCTTTCGTAAACAGGTATCCATAGACTATTTCTTAAGAATAATTGGAAATTTGCGTATCATCCAAGGGCCTCCTTCCAAAACAGCTTCTAAACCAACCAATGAATCAAATTTAAAGAAAAAGAAACCTTTGGAATTCATCATAATCCTTTTAAGACCATGTTTCGCCCAGTTAGTCCTAGCATAGTATTCAACAACAGGAAACGCCATCCTTTTTCCAATAAAATAGCCATATAAGGTATGTTCCAAACGAGAATTTACCTTTCCAACCACATTGCGGGGAATAGAGATGTTGACGCCTTCATATATGGGTTCTGGAATAGGAGACTCATGAGACAATTTAAGCTTAGCCGTAAACTTCTCACTTAGACCATTTAGTTCATCCATTACCCTTATACGAACTTTACTATCCAAAACAGCCCATATTGGATATTTGCCCTCTTCAATTCCATTAAGGAAATAATGAATATCCTCATTGTTACTACCCGACACACCACCAAACAAAGCTTGGATATAATCGAGACCTGTAACACCATTAGGACCACCATTAGGACCAGATTCAGTAGCCATACTCCCAATCGACACAGAAGCAGTAGCCACCTATGAGTTCATGGTTTGAGGAGCATTAACCAACACCGATCCAACCTGAGTAGCATGTAGAGCATCATCGTGAACATGAGAAACCTTCACCGTAGGATCAGAATATCCCGAAGAAGAAGTGACACTAACCGAATCACTTGGGTTAACCAAAACCCATTGCTTTCTTGGGTTGAGGAACACCAGCGTTCCTTTCATTTAAGCGAGCATTCCTTTCATTCATCTTATCTTTTACTGAACGTAAAAGCTCAGCGTTCATCTCTCCCAACTTTTCCATCACAGCAGCCAAAACTTAACCCTAATCGCAGAAACTCAAAGATCCTCATCAATCTTCAATCGTGTAAAAACCCTAGTTAGGAAAACAAGGGTTTAACGTAAGCACTAAAGACCAGTAATCAACCCATAGTGTAATTATGATGTCCCAAGATCGGTTTAATGATTGTATATAATAGCAGTTTAAAACCGACAACTTGAAAACCCTAAACTAGCGATTTAACTAAACCCTAAAAAGAAGCAAAACCGATCATACAATTAGACCCAAAACAGCTAAGAATCAGGATAGATCATATATAGGATATAATCGACACTGAATTCAGGATTGTGAGGGGGAAAATTGAAGATCGATTAGATGAGAAAACGATTTAGGGTTTAGAGTAGATCCCCAAAATCGCCAGACATAGGGGGAGAGTATGTTCTACGTACTACGGCTGTCATTAAGGTTGAATACGAATGGAAGCCTCCCCATTGTGATGTTTGCAAAGTTTTTGGACATGACCGTGCTAATTTCCTAAAATGTGTTAAGGAGGTGGTTCGTAATGAAGTTAATGTGGAGCTGAATGTCTCTATTGGTAAGGATAAGACTAGTGATGGTTTCCAAACGGTTACTAGCAAGAAGAAGGGTAAGAATTCTGGTCAATATAATCCGGGTAAAGGAGGTTTTACTAAGCCTGTTGTGGGTAAGCAATTTCAATATCGACCCAAAGCTCCTCCTCCTGAACCCAAGAAAGTGGATGTCAATAAGAAGAAGGCTGCTGATGTAGCTAGTACAAGTGGAATGAAGATTCCTACATCTAATCAGTTTGATGCCCTTAATATGGATGATACAGATGACTTGGGTATTCCTACTATGGAAGTGAGTAAGGATGTGGATGCTGGTAGTAAAATAGAAGATAAGGTGAATGAGTCTCTTAAGACTGGTACATTGCAAGAACCACATGTGAGTGAGCTGAAAGAGAAGAAGGTTGGAACACCTATGCCTAGCACTTCCTCCTCTACTAAACGAGTTAACCATTTCTCTATGGTTAGAGAGATTGTTGATTCTGACAGTGACGAGGAGGTTGTTAACACCTTTGACGAGTCTGGGAACTTATTTGACAATCCTATGGATTTTCTCTCATCGATAGGTGGTGGACATGAGCGTGAACACTATTATGCCTATGATGATTATGCAAATCATATTGATGATCTTCCAGGGAATTTGGATGCCTTCTATGACATGTATGATATCAAGCTCCAAGGCCTTCGGAAGAAGTAATTTTGTCGACATTGGAGTTTTATGTTTTTATGAGTAGTGAGTTATTTTCTTGTTTAGAAAATAGGAAGTTCCTTGTTATGTAAGCTTTCCGCCTATGTAACGGGCTGAGATATGGGATTCACCCATATGCTTTGTACTTAAATGTTTTTTTGGTTTATCTACTTACCAGGGTGCAGGATTACTCCCCTTTACCCAAAAAAAAGTGAGCCTTTAGGTACAACGGCTCTCATAATGTATGGGACAATTTCCCTCATAAAGTGAGCCTTTAGGGACAACGGATCTCATCATGTAGGTGACAATTGCTCTTATCAAGTGTGAAAGCATTAGGGACAACGAATCTTATCATGTAAAGCGCAATTGCTCTAATCAAATGAGCAAGCGTTTACGGACAAAGACTCTGTTAGATATTGATTTCACAAGTTACTAGGAGGATTTAGAGAGAAAAAATTGTAGGTTAAACACAAAAATAATAAACTTTGATAATGCAATTAACCAACAACTCTTCCCCTACAATAGGAATGTTGGGCTATAAAAGTCAAAGTACTGCTATTCAAGTCAAAGTACTGCTATTCAAGTCAAAGTACTGCTATTCGATTAAAGTACTGCTGCTCGTTAAAAGACTGCCATGCAAATAGTTTAAGGACTAATGTGTAATTCTAGAATATTCGTATTAGATTAGAGTTATAATTAGAATTTACTTGTCGTTCAAGTATTGTAAACCGACTAGGGTTTTCCTTGTGCCTATAAAAGGATCCCTAGGTTGGCATTAGAGATATATGTGTGTTTTAGAGAGACAAGTATATGCGATTAGTGATATACGATTATTAGAGTTTAGAGTTTGTTAGTGAATCTGTGTAAGAAAGCAGGTTCAAGGTTTTAATAATATTCAAAGTCGTTTATTAAATTCTTCTTAGCTTTGTTGAAGTAGATTCCGCATACTTAGCAAAGTATATCAGTGTTTCACTATTAATAGTTTTGAATTTATTCAAAGTTGTTAAACCGTAGACAAGCTACAAGTTAGTTTGGTCAGAGTATATCGATCCAACAAGTGGTATCAAAGCTTGTGTGGAGACTCTGATTAAGAAGAAACCCTTAAAACCGATTTATCAACAAACCCTTAACAATGTCGACTGAAGCTGCACCTATCCCATCCATCACCTCACTTAGAATTCCTATCATCAAGAAGGGAGAATATGATCTCTGGAGCATGAAGATGAGACAGTACCTTGCTATTACTGACCATGCTCTATGGGATGTAATTGTCAATGGTAATGTTGTTCTTGATGAACCTCTACAAATTGAAGGACAACCCAAACCACCTCAACCACCCTTACCAGCAGCTACAAAGAGAAATCAAGATAAGGCTCTCAACATACTGCTGTCTGCTATTCCTGATGGTCACCTATTGAAGTTTCATGATGCTAAGGATGCAAAACAATTATGGGCTGCTATCAAGACAAGATTTGGAGGTAATGATGCTTCAAAGAAGATGCATAGAAACTTATTGAAGCAGCAATTTGAAACCTTCACTGTTGGTGAAAGAGAAAGTCTTGATGCTGCCTATGACAGATTCCAAAATCTACTTAGTATGCTAGAACTATATGGAGCAGAGGTATCTGTTGAAGATGCAAATTTGAAGTTCTTAAGGAGTCTGCCATCTGTCTGGCATGTGGTTGCTACTATGATTAGAGGCCAACCTGGATTAGAGTCTATGGACTTTGATGATCTCTATAACAATTTGAAAGTCTACGAGCAAGAGATGAATGGTCACAGTTCTCAGAAAACTCAAAACATAGCTTTTGTATCTTCTGAAAACAGAAGCAGTACTTCCACTAAAAGTACTGCTTATCCTTCTCAAAGTACTGTTGGTGATTCACAGCATGTTTGCACAACCACAACTACCCCCAACCCATCACCAACAAACAACACCAATTCTGATGAAATTGTATGTTCCTTCTTTGCACAACAAGCCACTTTACCTGTTACCTATCAAGAAGACTTGTTGCAGATTGAAGAAGATGCTTTAGAAGAGATTGACATAAGATGGCAAGTAGCTATGATTACTGCTAGGATCAAGAAGTTCATGAACAAGACAGGAAGGGGAATTGATTTCAAAGCCAAACAAGGTATCACTTTTGACAAATCTAAGATTGAATGTTTCAATTGTCAAAAGCTTGGACACTTTGCAAGGGAATGCAAGTTTGCAAAATATCAGGCAAACAGGATGATTGAACAACCCAAGGTTGAAAGAAAGGAGGTTCCTATTACTGAATCACAACCAAAAACTTTGGTGGCTCAAGAAAATTTAGCAGAAATTGACTGGAGTGCTGAATTTGATGATGAACCTGTAACCTATTCTATGGTTGCAATGGAAGAGTTTGATTGGGGCACAGCTTTTGATGAGGAACCTGGATATGCTGCTTTGGACTCAAGAGATGGTCTTGGAAGCTTTGACTGGAGCATGGAGGATGAAGATGAACCTGTTCAGATTGCTATGGTAGCCACTTCACCAAGTTCATCCAATGTCTCTGAGGTATGCTCTAAGTGTAATGATGTTTATCAAAAGTTGCTTAAAGATTATGTGACTGAAAGAGATAATTGTAGAACAGCTAGGTCTGAGGTAGCTGGTTATCAATTAACTTTAGAGTCAATGGAAGCCAAAATTTTAACACATGAAAATAATGAAATAGCTTGGGCAGAAAAATATGAGCAACAAGATTACCAATTGAAATTAAGTGAATGGAAGTTAGGATGTAAGGTGTCTGAATTAGAAAAGATTACTAAGGAAAGAGATACTTTGTTAGAAAGACTTGGTAGTATTAAACAGGCTGGTCTATCACATGTTCAATTTGTTGAAAAACAAAGAGTAATAAACAGTAGAGCTGGACTAGGTTATGGTGAAGCTAGTAGTTCAGATGAGACCTCACCTAGTGATAAGGAAGAAACTCCACCTAGTGCTAAGGAAGAGATTCCACCTAGTGATGATGACCTTACAAGCTCAGAAGAAAACACATCTAGGAATGAGGAACCAATTAGTGAATCACCTCCTGAGTTTAAGAAAGATAAGGAGTACCATTCAGTTCCTCCACCCACTGGTCAGTTTCAACCTCTTAGGACAGATGTTTCTCGTTATGGTGTAGACAACCTAGAGTTTAGGAAGAAGCTTAATGGTAGAATTAGTTCTGAGAAGCCTAAGAATGATTTTCAAAGGGGTCATGATCAAAAGTTTCCTACAGCCTTTCAAAAACAAGCAGTACCTCCAAAAACTTTTCAAAGTACTGCTGGACATTCAGCAGTACCTCCAAGAGAAACTTTTCAAAATACTGCTTACTACAGGAAACCTTTTAATCATAGAAGAGGATTTGGGAATATGGAGAGAAAGTTATGTTATGTATGCTATAGTCCTGATCACTTGATTAAGCACTGTGACTTTCACTCAGAATACTTAAGTCAGTTTCCAAAGAATAGACCTCCCACCCATAAGCCAAGAGAGACTGGACCAGTTTGGAATCACTCAAATAGGGTCAACCATAGTAACTTCTCAAAAGACTATAGGTACCCTCACCAGAAAAGAATGTTTTCCAAATCACCAGTACCTTCACAATCAGATAAGTCTCAAGAAATACCTTCTCAAAGGACTGATAAGTTTTCACCCACTCATGGTACTGCTCATACTTTTTCACATAGAAGACCTAAGAGATTCAATTCATATAAAAGGTCTTCCACCTCAAGCAGAGTACCTAGCTCAGAGAAACCTAAGGTCAAACGAAATTGGGTTAAGAAAGAAAGTACTGATGGGGAACAAGAAGTACTTTCCTCAGATAAGGGTGAAACAGGGAGTGTTGTTGATATTGCAACACAGGACATGGGACCAACTCAAATAATCATTGACCATGCCTTTAAAACCAGTGGAGATTACATACTGAAGGAATTCAAGTATGTCACTCCACAAGGGGAACACAAGTCAGTAATGGCTTGGGTTCCTAAAAGAAACTAACCCTTTTCTTTTATGTGCAGGGCAACCCAGAGGAGGCGCTTAAAGATCATATTATTGTTGATAGTGGTTGCTCTGGCAGCATGACAGGGAACAAGGAGATCCTGTCAGACTTTAAGGCATATTATGGAGGAAGAGTTGCATTTGATAATGATCCTGATGGAGGAAGAATCACTGGCAAAGGAACAATCAAGGCTGGATGTATTGATTTTGAGAATGTTAGATATGTAAAGGAGCTCAAGTTCAACCTATTGTCAGTATCTCAAATTTGTGACAAGAAGTATCCAATTCTGTTTACTGATACAGAATGTCTCATTCTCTCCCCTGAGTTCAAATTTGTTGATGATCACTTGGTGACATTGAGAGTACCAAGAACCAATGATGTATACAGTTTAGACTTAAAGAGTCTCAATTCTGCTGGAAGAGCAACATGTTTACTAGCAAAGGCATCATTGGAAGAAGCACATCTGTGGCACAGAAGACTAGGTCATGTTAATTTTAAGAACATCAACAAGCTGGTCACAGGAAATTTAGTTAAAGGTTTACCTTCCAAAACATTCAAAACTGATCATTCATGTTTGGCTTGCAAGAAGGGTAAACAACATAAAGCTTCATGTAAGAAGCTTGGGGAAAGAGATATTAGAGAACCTTTGGAGTTGCTACACATGGATCTATTTGGACCAGTCTCAGTAGAAAGTTTAAACAAGAAGAAGTACTGCTTGGTTGTGACAGATGATTGTAGCAGATTTAGCTGGGTCTTTTTCTTGGGATTCAAAGATGAAACCTTTGATGCTATCCATGACCTGATAGTAGCCCTTGAAAATCAATTAAGACTCAAAGTAAGAGGTATTAGATGTGATAATGGAACAGAATTCAAGAACAAGCATATGGATGAATTCTGTGCCAAGAAAGGGATCAAGAGAGAGTTTAGCATTGCTAGAACACCACAGCAGAATGGTGTTGCAGAAAGAAAGAACAGGACTTTGATAGAAGCAGCTAGAACAATGCTTGCAGATTCCCAATTACCTATTCTCTTTTGGGCTGAAGCCATAAGTACTGCTTGCTATGTGTTGAATAGAGTTTCAGTAACTAAACCTCAGATGAAGACACCTTATGAGTTACTCATGGGAAAGAAACCAAACATTCGTTTTCTAAAACCTTTTGGCTGCTCTCTGACTATTCTAAATACCATTGATTCTCTGGGTAAATTTGATGGTAAGTCAGATGAAGGATATTTATTGGGATATTGTACAAATAGCAAAGGATTTAGAGTTTATAACAGGAATACCAGAAAGGTACAAGATTGTCTTCATGTTGAATTTTTGGAAGATAAGGAAACCCAGAAAGGTAAAGGTCCTGATTGGATGTTTGATCTTGATCTCAAGCTCACACCATCTATGAATTATGTTCCTGTTAGAGAAGAGAATCAGGCTAATTCCAAAGAAGATGATTCACAGTACATTGTTCATGGAGTCAATGTTACACCAGAAGACGTTCCTGACAAAGAACCTGAAGTTACTGTTGAGGAACAAAGTACTGCTCAGCCAACTCATACAGTATCTGATGAAGATCAAGCCATACAAGATGAACTTAATAGGATGCTTTTTCAAGAAACTATAGCACAATCCTATGAAGATGAACAAAGGAAGGCTTATGAGGCTGCAAAGAAAAAGAGTAACTTTCACGATACTGCCCACAGTACTTTAGATCAAAGTACTGCTGATCCTTTTGACAGTACTTCTGATGTATTAGAGCAATCAAATTGGAACAATGCTGATGATTCCAATGTTGATGATGATGATTTAGTTAATGCTAACATTCCTGGATTAGAAGAAATTGATGATGAGCTTATTCAAGACGGTATTTTCTCCAATGAAGGCATTGATTTTACTAACTTGGAGTCTGATCTTCCAGTACCACCAACTCCTACATTGAGAATTCATAAAGCTCATCCTCAAAGTAATATTATTGGATCACCCTCTTCAGGAGTGGTTACAAGGAACAAAGTTAAAGGGCTTTCTAAGCAACATACTGCTTTACTTAGCTTTGTTTATAAACAAAACAGGATGAATCACAAGGATCAACAAACATGCCTGTTTGCTTGCTTTTTATCTCAAGAAGAACCCAAAAAGGTAGCTCAAGCTTTAGCAGATGAAAGTTGGGTTGAAGCCATGCAAGAGGAGCTTCTACAATTTAAGCTTCAAGAAGTCTGGGTATTATGTGATTTACCAGATGGCAAAAGAGTCATTGGTACAAGATGGGTTTTCAGAATCAAAAGAGATGAACGAGGGAATGTTATCAAAAATAAAGCTAGATTGGTTGCACAAGGATATCGCCAAGAAGAAGGAGTGGATTATGATGAAGTATTTGCTCCTGTTGCAAGGATAGAGGCAATAAGGTTATTTCTTGCCTTTGCATCATACATGGGATTTCCTGTCTACCAAATGGATGTGAAAAGTGCTTTTCTTTATGGCACAATTTCTGAGGAAGTTTATGTTAAACAACCTCCTGGTTTTGAAGATCCTGCACATCCAAACAAAGTCTACAAAGTGATCAAGGCACTATATGGCCTTCATCAAGCTCCCAGAGCTTGGTATGAGAGACTCTCAAATTTTCTATTACAACATGGTTATAGGAGAGGAGCAATTGATAAGACTTTGTTCATCAAGAGGGATAAGAAAGACATTATGTTAGTCCAAGTATATGTGGATGATATTATATTTGGAGCTACAAAGAAGTCTATGGTGAAAGAATTTGAAGATCTTATGCAGAAGGAGTTTCAAATGAGTTCTATGGGAGAATTAACCTTCTTTTTGGGTCTTCAAGTTAGACAAACAAGAGATGGAATCTTCATTAACCAAGAAAAGTATGTTGCAGACATACTCAAAAGATTTGATCTTCCAAATCTCAGGCCTGTCACCACACCCATTGATAAAAATAAACCTCTAGGCAAAGATGAAGATGGACAAGCTGTGGATGTCAAGCTTTACAGATCTATGATTAGTTGTCTTATGTACTTAACTGCATCAAGACCTGACATCATGTTTGCTGTTTGCTTATGTGCAAGATTTCAGGTTACACCCAAGGTTTCCCATATGTATGCAGTCAAGAGGATTTTTAGATATCTCAAGCATCAACCAAAGTTAGGATTATGGTATCCTAAGGAGTCACCTTTTCACTTAGAAGCCTTTTCAGATAGTGACTATGCAGGGGATAACTATGATAGAAGATCAACCTCAGGAGGATGTCAATATCTTGGAAGAAGATTAGTCTCCTGGCAATGTAAGAAGCAAACCATTGCTGCAACCTCCTCTACTGAAGCAGAATATGTTGCTGCTGCAAGCTGTTGTGGACAAGTTTTGTGGATGCAAAATCAACTCTTGGATTATGGATTCAATTTCAAGAATACTCCTATCAACATTGATAATGAGAGTACCATCTGCATTATGAAGAATCCTGTTTATCACTCCAAGACCAAGCACATTCAGATTAGGCATCACTTTATTCGGGATTGTTATGAGCACAGGCTTATAAATGTGGTTAAGGTTCACACAGATGATAATGTAGCTGATCTACTCACTAAGGGATTTGATGTTTCAAGATTCAACCACTTAGTTGTGAGCATTGGGATGATTAACTACTAGGCTACATTTGAGGGGAGGCTTTAGTATTAGTTAGAATACTTTATATTCGGTCTTAATGAAAGTATTGGTTATTAGTGATTTAGTTTAGCCTATATGTTGTATTTGAGGGGAGGCAACATTAGCTATTAGTTAGAACTTAAGCATGAACCTTTTACAAGTTCTTGGTTTTAGTTTGGAGTATCGATTGTGGATAACAAGATGGAACGTACTGCTTTGTTGCTCAAAGTACTGCTTCAGCAAAGTACTGCTTCAACGTACTGCTTACGTGGACGTACTGTTCCAACGGTCAAAAATTGTGGGGCTCACGGTTAATTAATTCCTTACGGCGGAGATAATAAGTTAATCCAAACGGTAACTTTATTATTAAGAGTTTGATTTGTTTTCATCCTATTTAAAGAAACTCACTCCTATTTCCCCGCCTTTTTACGTATTTGAGATCCCTCATTCGCTTTTACACCACAATCTTTTTATCAAAACACACACTCAACGCGAATTCTTCTCTACCAACTCATCATGGCTAATCGCCTTACTGTTAGCAAACATAATATGATCGCTAATTTGGACAAGACAAGAGATAATCTTGATTTTCATGCGATCATTGATTTCTTAACTGGGTCTTCCATCAACTACTCTATTTTAGTTGACCCTAATGTTATTGGTCCCTGGATGCAAGAATTTTGGGCTACTGCAACGAAAGAAGGTGATTCGTTGATTAGGGCTACGGTTGCTGGACGAGCTATTAGGATTACTGAGGCCACGATTAGGGATGTGTTGATGTTTGATGATGAAGGGGGGGCTGTTCGTTTTGAAAAACAAGTGCTTTGGGACACTTTAAGTGATTTAGGTTATGAAGGCGATCTGACGAAGCTTACTTTTCAAAAGCCTTTGTTTTGTTCTCATTGGAAGTACCTAATTCACGTTCTACTTCATTGTTTGAGTCCCAAGAGTACTTCTTTTGATCAATTTGGTCAAAATATTGCATCTGCATTAGTGGGTTTCGCTACCGATCGAAGATTCAATTTCTCAAGACTCATTCTGGATGGTATGCTTACACATATTGGTAATGGTTCACCATTTTTGATGTATCCAAGGTTTGTTCAGTTATTCTTGAACAATCAACTTGAGGATGTCCCTAAACCTCAAAGTTTTCTACCCACTGTCAAACTTCCATCAAAGGTGTTTACTTTTCTATCTAAACAAAGTGCCAAGTTTTCTGGAACCAACACACCTTTGACTGCTCATATATTGGGAGTTGCACAAGTTGTAAGAGATGCAGAGCAAGAGCAAGAGCAAGAAGCAAATTCTGAGTCAGCAAGCCAAGAGTCTCCAGTTTCTAGAGAAGTTAGTATTCCTCAACCCACTGCTTCTCAACATACTGCTTCTCCACATTCTGTTACTAGGGAAGGTACTGCTCCTATGGACATTCCTACTCATGAGGAGTCAGACCAAGGTATGAATAATTCACCATCTCCTATTGCTGTTTCTTCCACAAATGTGTCTAAGCAATTTGACGAAGAAGAGGTAGAATTGGACAATTATGCTTTAACAAGGGAGTTAAAGAGGTTGAAGAAGGAGAGTGAGGCTCAAGCTGCTAAGATAGACAAATTAAAGACTAAGTTTCAAAAATTGAAGAGGTATGTTTGGCCACTAGTTCAACACCATAGATTATGGGTGAAGTCTCAGAAGAAGAGTGGTAGGATACCTACAAAGATTTCTAAGAAGAAAAAGTCTAAGAAGCAATCTTCATTCCAAATGGGGAGGAATTTAGAGAATTTGAATGAAGATGATGTTGGTTTTGAACAAGATTTTGAACAAGATGCTGGATTTATGGATGATACTCAGAGGACACCACCTGAAAATATTCCTCAAGATACTATTGAGAGGAAGAGTGATGAAACAGAGCAAATAAATTTGGAAGAAGCTACTGTTGAAGTGAGAAGTGGTGATACTGAGGAAATAAACTTAGAAGGAGCTGAAGCTGAAAGTACTGCTCAACAAGGTACTGAGAGGCAATTCACTATTACACCTAGAACCTTAGATTTTGAAGAGGATATTGGTCCTTCAATTCAAGTTCAAGAGGAAGTAGGTCCTTCTAAACCAGCTCAGGAAGAAGATGATATAGCTCATACTAACAGTGATGATGAAACAATTGCTGATATCATGCTTAATATGTCAAGTCAAAGAGGTATTAGTATTCATGAGGTTGAACAACAACATCATACTTCTTCTCAACCTGCGCAAGAAATAGATCCAAAAGATAAAGGCAAAGGGATCTTGGTAGAAAAGAAGAAGAAGAAGATGACATTGGCACAGTTAAGACAAATTCAGGTTGCCAAAAATGAGGAAGCAGCTAGAATATTACAAGCAGAGATAGATGCTGAAGAATCAAGAAAGAATGTTCAATCAAGAAGGCCAATTAGTAAAGCTAGAGAAAGGAATGATATGATGACTTATCTGAAAGGTCAAGGATACACAGGTTTGGTTAGATTGACATATACAGAGATGAAGGATCTGTATGATGCTGTTAGAGAAGCTATTCAAAGAGATCTTGCAGGCATTATTTCTTTTGAAGATGACAAGCTTGAAGATAAAAGAAAGGAAAGAGCTGCTACAAGAAGCTCAAAGAGGAAAAGAGTCACTGATGAACAGCCATCAAAGAAGTTTAAGGAAGCTGTTGAATTAAGAACAGACACAGTTGATGAGCTCAGAAATTATCTTAGAGTTGTTGACTTTGAGAATCCAAAAGAAGATACTGATAAGAAGTCCAAGATATCTACTTTTTCAGTTGTAGAATCTAAAGAAGGAGATTATCTAATCTTTCATAGACTAGATGGAAGTTTTAGAGTGTTTAATTCATTATGGGATATTCTACATCTGATTGATAGAGATGATATGCTTCAGTTATATCTCCAAGTGCAAACTTATTTTGAGCATATTCCACCACAAGGAATAGGTTTGGTATTGTTAGGAGATCTCACAACAATCTGGGACACAGAGGAGTCTAAGGACAGTGCTTTGTGGGAAAATCAAGACAACTGGGAGATTAACAGATGGAGATTTTTTGGATCAGTTGGGATACATGTTTTAGAGTTAGAAGATGGCACTATGATTCATATGCTAGCAGAACAAAGATATCCACTCACAAGAGATCTGATGATCAGAATGCTAGAGCATGGAATGGAAGTGGAACAAGAGGATGAAGTAGCATTGATGGTCATAAAATTATTCATCAAGTGGACTACTGAATTTGAAGATTAAGGCATAACTACTGGTATGGTCTCATTATTATATAAATCTTTTGAAAAATAAAGTACTTTCTTCAAAGTACTGCTGGTCAGACAGTACTTTCTCAAAGTACTGCTTGCAGCATAAAACCAGTAAAGTCTTTTGATAAAATTAGTAATTTTTGATAAGTGCAAAAACATTTTGAAAGCACAAAGATTAAACAGCAACAAATGGTTTTGAAAGCAACAGCATGGTGTTAGTACTTGTACTACACAACAAATGCTAATCAACTCACCATGTTTAATAAACAAGAAAGAGTTTGACTCATCATGAGGGTACGGCTCTGATGTGATTATCAAATCCGTTTTTAGTTGGCAATTTACTAAAAATTGTATGGTTTTCAACTCACCATATCTATATTAGTGAAGAGTTGGCTAGCCCACAAGATAATGGCTTTGTGGTAAAGGCTGTGGAAAACCATTATATGGTAATTAGTTCACCATGGTAGTGATTGTACTAAAAGAACTAGCTAGTCCAAAAGCAAACGGCTATTTGGTAAAGACTACTCAAATCCGTTGATAGCTGATGATTTGCTAAAAATCATATGGTTATCAATGTACCATGGTTTTTCCTAAATCTAAACATTGGCTACTCCAGAGTTAATGGCTTTGGTAAAGAGACATCAAAATCCATTAAGTTTTCAATGATTCACCTCTCACAGGAGTTAACACACCTGGAAGTGATGAGAATAGTATGAAACTCTTAAGATCTGATGTACATATTGCCAATATGATGCTGAGTTGCTGAAAAGATCTGATGCTGAAAAGAATTGTTGC
The DNA here is from genome assembly GCA_021014915.2 of Artemisia tridentata subsp. tridentata. Classification (NCBI taxonomy): domain Eukaryota; kingdom Viridiplantae; phylum Streptophyta; class Magnoliopsida; order Asterales; family Asteraceae; genus Artemisia; species Artemisia tridentata. The sequence continues at coordinate 201,679,609 of CP139503.1, forward strand.
TGATGAAGATTGAAGATACTGTTTGCATTGATGATGACAAAACAATAACGAGTCAGGTTTGAAGAAACAACCTTTCCTTGAAGATAAAGTATTGAAGTTAAAGACATACAAAGGAACTTGAAATCAAGCAAGTAGAATTCAAGTTAGGGGAGGATTGTTGGGCTATAAAAGTCAAAGTACTGCTATTCAAGTCAAAGTACTGCTATTCAAGTCAAAGTACTGCTATTCGATTAAAGTACTGCTGCTCGTTAAAGGACTGCCATGCAAATAGTTTAAGGACTAATGTGTAATTCTAGAATATTCGTATTAGATTAGAGTTATAATTAGAATTTACTTGTCGTTCAAGTATTGTAAACCGACTAGGGTTTTCCTTGTGCCTATAAAAGGATCCCTAGGTTGGCATTAGAGATATATGTGTGTTTTAGAGAGACAAGTATATGCGATTAGTGATATACGATTATTAGAGTTTAGAGTTTGTTAGTGAATCTGTGTAAGAAAGCAGGTTCAAGGTTTTAATAATATTCAAAGTCGTTTATTAAATTCTTCTTAGCTTTGTTGAAGTAGATTCCGCATACTTAGCAAAGTATATCAGTGTTTCACTATTAATAGTTTTGAATTTATTCAAAGTTGTTAAACCGTAGACAAGCTACAAGTTAGTTTGGTCAGAGTATATCGATCCAACAAGTATACGACATGTGGAGTTTGTTAAAACTCCTTGGACCGTTTAGAGCACTAGGGTTAAACAATAACAAAGACAACAATCATGCACAGCGGAATAAGTAAAACATCTTTATTATTGAACAAGGTTTTTACTTTGTGATCTCTAATACTAACACTAATAATCATCTACAGCCCCAATTCTACTTGATCAAGGTAGAACATGTTACACGCCTTGTAACAGGGATCAAGGACTCGACCTTGAGGCTGAACTAACTAACTAACTAACTAAAACCCTAGACGTTTATAACTTACGTCTAGGTTACACACACACACCTCTAATCGACTACATCTTGTAGTTTGTGCACGTCAAAAACTAATGACCCATGTCCTCTTTATATACTAGAGGGATTAGGGTTTACAAGGAGAATCATAATACAATAAGGAAAGTAAATATTCTTCTAAGAATCTTCTAAAATCTCCATCTTTTTGTAACTTTCCTTCTTGTCACTTTAAGCCCTTCATGTTTCATTCTTCTTGTTTTGTCTCATCAAATCTATAAGACCCAACAATCTTCCCCTATTTGATGATGACAAAACATACACGTTCTTGTACGAACTTCCCTAGACGAAGTAGAGAAGTTGAGATAATTAAATCTCACCATGAATGAAACAAGTCTTGTCTTCCCCTTAAGCCATGCCATGCCACTCCAAATTTCTTCTAACATCTCTTCCCCTTTTTGTTATCAACAAATAGAGAATGTATGTAAATACGATCTTGACCACCATTAACCAGTACCACACTTTTAATCAAAGCCTTCCAATGTTTCAAATTGCCCTCCATGAAGAACGCCAAAATGCTTACTAAAAATGAATCCAAAACAGTAGAAAACTCCAACTAGCAGTAGTAATAATGAACAACGGTAGTAAGAATCAAACACTTCCCCTTGAGTGGTGCATGTAGATGGTTAAACAATTAAACAATAAGCTTCCCCTGAAACTAATATGTTTACCATCTCTTGAATCTTCAATTCTGTAAGCTCCTTGTAATGATTACTGATGAAGAAAACCAAATATAACGAACTTGATGAAGAAGTTGAATTTCCCAAACTTGCGTCTTATATCTTGCACTATCTACGTGACTCCAAACTTATCTTAGAAGTAGGCTACTAGGACCTCTCGATAAATCCTCAACTAATATGAGACACTGAGCACTACAATGTAACTCCGTTAAGTGATAGCAAATGTGTATTCAGCACCTTAAGTTTATAGATCACACATCCTTGCTAGATTTACCAAGTCTTTGTCACCGCAATAACACAAACATAAGAACGCGCACCTGTGAAACTCAACTACAACATCAAATAGATAATATTCAATCGTCTTCTTCAAATAATCCCCAACGAGCCTTTAATCTTTCAAGAACAAAAACCAAACTCTTCTTGTGTGTGTGAAACTAATAACCTGTGTGTGTAAAACCATCTCAATCATATGTACTTCCCCTCACTGCTCGTAAATCATGCATTGTCTCCATAAATCATTCAAACACAGCAGTACTTTGAATATAACAGTACCTTGGGGCAGCAGTACTTTGAAACAGTACGTTGGACGAGCAGCAGTACTTTAGACTAACAGTACTTTGGGAAGCAGTACTTTGAAGTAGCAGCAGTACTTTCAATCCGAGAACAGTACCTTACATCTATTCAACTCAAACCAATATAGATACTTTCCCATCAATAATATTCGGTTGACCACAGACACAGCAGCCAATCTCCAATTAATCAAGTGAACTGCTCTATTATAATACCAATCATGACGTCCCATATTGTACTCGTCGATCAGATCCACACAATTGCGAGTACAAAATTAATTCATCAACCCCACATGACATCATGCTCTTTTAATTGTACATCAGACCCAGAATGTATTATATGGTCAACACCATCATGCTTCCACATGCGCTTACTGATTGACCAATCAGTACGAGGAATAAGATACAATTGCGTGTTGTATCTTGTTGCCGCATCAAAAATTCGATATCCTAATCAATGCTCCACTGACCGACACTTTCTTCGTCCAATCACACTTTCTTCGTAAATCAGTCCCCATTTAATTCGATTGACCAGTCGCATCACTTAATTGAATTTTCTCATGTTTACCACAATCTCGGACCCACAATCGATATAATATTTAAACAATTCAATCACCAACAGTAAGCGACAGACCATTGACCAACCACAAGTGACAAACAGATCCTTCCACTTGCGTAAAGCAAAACTTTTAAATGAATAAACCAATCAGATCAGCGCTACCATACATAAATCGGTAAACGACAAACATAATAACCACCGATCCATAATTAATTCAATAAATCAGTACGACATTAATACCTCCACCGACCCTCAATTAATTCAGTATGTGCAACAATCAATTTAATTGAGTACGAGGTTTTAATTGTTGAACAACCAATCAGATCTGCTCTTATCGATACCAAAAAAAAAAACGATTACCTCATAAACACCATATCTGCTCTTTTTCTGCTCCATCACCGACAGCAATAACCTTGTAATCCCTAGGTAACGAGCTCCCCAGGCTCTGATACCACATGTGGAGTTTGTTAAAACTCCTTAGACCGTTTAGAGCACTAGGGTTAAACAATAACAAAGACAACAATCATGCACAGCGGAATAAGTAAAACATCTTTATTATTGAACAAGGTTTTTACTTTGTGATATCTAATACTAACAATAATAATCATCTACAACCCCAATTCTACTTGATCAAGGTAGAACATGTTACACGCCTTGTAACAGGGATCAAGGACTCGACCTTGAGGCTGAACTAACTAACTAACTAACTAAAACCCTAGACGTTTATAACTTACGTCTAGGTTACACACACACACCTCTAATCGACTACATCTTGTAGTTTGTGCACGTCTAAAACTAATGACCCATGTCCTCTTTATATACTAGAGGGATTAGGGTTTACAAGGAGAATCATAATACAATAAGGAAAGTAAATATTCTTCTAAGAATCTTCTAAAATCTCCATCTTTTTGTAACTTTCCTTCTTGTCACTTTAAGCCCTTCATGTTTCATTCTTCTTGTTTTGTCTCATCAAATCTATAAGACCCAACAAGGAAGAGTATTTATAGTACGTGGAGATGAAATGGGCTAAGCCCTAAATGAAATGAAAATTAATGGGACGCAGCCCATGAACAAAATAAGAAATAAACATTGGGGCGCAGCCCAATTAATAATTAATTAAAAGCATACAGCCCATGGGCCTTCTACACAGGCTGTAAACTAAAACTAACATAAAGACCAAAGCAACCTAATACAAAACATGATCGATACTTCAATATTCTGAGACGTGTTCCCAACAATCTCCCCCTAAGTATTGATCATCAAGGTTGCTTGACGTCGTCTTTGCTTCTTTGGCTTCTGACGTCATCAGTATCTTTGTCCTGCTTTCTTGACTAAGTGATGTGGTATGGTAACAATCTGCTTAACTCCAACGTCTTCTCGTCTTTTCCACCATGTTCATATGTCTTTGGACTTTCGTTCTTCAGCTGGTTCTCATTCAATCTTTGACTTGTGAAAGGTTGTAGTGTTTGAACTTATCTTCAGGATATGAACATGATGGAGTCTTGATGGTGATGGAACTCCAGGTCTTCATGATCCTCCGCAGGTACATCACGAGCAATCCGGCACATACAGATTTGGACTTCGAGATCATCAACAGCATAGTGTGAAGACTTTCTCTAATCCAAACCCAGGCCGTTCTGAACCGGATACCCTCGAAAGGGCTTACACGGACACACCGAAGTGCACCCACGATTCAGTGAGTCGCTGGAGATCACCCCACGACTGTAGACCGTTTTGGAGCTAACACTAAGCGTAACCCACAAGGGATTACCGAAGTGACCTGCTGTCAGGGTTGTTTGATGATACCCTGGCAGGATTTCCATTCTATCACTGAGAATCACAATTGTGAATTCTCTCAAGAATGTTCTCGGCAGATTGCTAAGATCTGCGTAGGACACTTCCTAATTTTACTATTGGCGCCCATTAATGTAGAACGACCAGTGTAATGCTAAGTGTTCCTATGAGATCTTTTGTTGTATCTCTTGGCTCTAGACTCGATTAGTGCTTATTTGTTTGGTCGTCGGAGGCATGGAGCAGAGTGCCTCCTTTTCAATATCAACACATCTCGGAGTGAGAGGTCGATAGATTATGCAGGGATCTCCATGTGAAATGAAACAAGTGTCTTTTGAGAGACACCCGAGTGGCTAGAAGGTTTAGTGCAGTGTGTCACTGGGTCCATGACGTCTTAATCTTCAATACCGGAGTTACCGTAGTAACAACCAGTAGCATATGTATTGAACCCGGTTTCTGCCCTAAGGTTGAACAATTTGGAAGGCTATTTCTTTTCACCCTTTTCTTTACTTTTCTTTTTAATGCTTCAACCCCTTCTTTCTCCTTTCATTTCATTATTCCTTTTTTCTTAATACCTAGGACTTTCTAGTTCTAAACTATTGGGATTGTCCTTGGGTAGATCCCTCCGGTTCTGGCGGATCATAGGACGGTTATTCCTAACCTTAGTCACCTTATTACAACCATGACTAATGTAATACCTGAAATTTGAAAACATGCAAAATGACCAAACTGCCCCTAAAAATTTAAAAATTCATTTAAAAGCTTATAAATCACCAAATAAATCCCAAACCTTTGGGAATGAACAAGATATGAATCCAAATAATTTTTGTGACTACAATTCAACATTTTAAAAAGTACAAAAATATGCAAATAATTATTATGGCCGGTTTTTAATTATTTCGTGTATTATTATTATTATTATTATTAATACAAAATAAATTAAATAAGTACAAGATAAATGAAAATAAAATTAGGAAAAGATCACAATCAGTATTTGACCTTAATTAGGCTTGCTTGGGCCGAAATTCTTGAATCCTTATCACTTATACACGTTTTTATAATTTATGTATATATATAATATACCGAAAACCCTTAAAACCTTTGCCAAAAATCGTATAACCTCAAATCGACCAAGGAGAATTCGTATGCCACTTTTCTAGAGTTCTACATACCCTAAATAAGCTTAGAAAATTGTTTGAAGGTCGTGGGATTCACTTGTTTAATCGCTAGTGAATTATTTTGTCGATATAAGTATAACCGAGAGGTATAATTCTTAAATATCCCTTTGACACGTTAGATCTTGCTTATAGTATTTTTATTATGTTAGTATGATTATATAAGTCCTAAAGAAAATGTATAACTCGAATCATGCAAGCTATATTGATCGCTATAATTTTTGAGAGCTAAAACGAAAATAAAATACAATACGCTTAATAAGAATTATTCAGGGCATGTAATTATTTATTTTAGACACTATACGACATATATGGTCTGGGAAAAATAGTGGTTCGATTTGTGGAAGCTCATATGGATCGTAGTTAATTTTGTGTTAGTCGTATGGTATGTCGAATGGATTAAAAATAGAAAGAAACCCTAGGAACAATTAGGGTTAGGGTTTGGTGTTAAGAATCTGGTCATTAATGCATGTTAATGATGAAGTCATGAGTGTTGGGTGATTAGAGGAGCTAGGGTTTGTATTTGCTATTATAAAAGTATATAAGATTTGTAAAATAAATAACAAGGACTTGTTTTGCCAACTTTGAAACTTAAAGGTTATTTTTATAATGTTTAATTAGATCAGTATAAATGTATAAAAATTATTAGATGAAGTCCTTATGTGTAAAATATGCAAGATAATAATTTATTGGTTTAATTATGGTTCGAATTGGAAATTAATAAATTAGAGGGACTAAAAGTGTAAATTCAGGAAACTTATGATTGTTTTGTGTAAATAATATTAGTATGGAGGTAATATGTAATTTTGGGTAATTATGGGGTCAAGGTGTAATTAAAATAAAGTAAGGATGTAAATTGTAATATTCGTAAACTAAAGGGACTAATTATGTAAATATGTGAAACATGGAGGTTTAATTCGTACCATATGATAGAGTGAGGGTATATTCTATAATTTAGTAATTATAAGGGCTTGTGATGTAATTATGAATATTAGTGAGGGTTAAATTGTAAATTATGTAACTATAAGGTCTATTTTATAACTTTAGTAAATAAAGAGGTATAAAATTGATGCGTGGTTTTGCAACCTTACAACAGGTTTTACCTCTCGAGGGATCTCAAGAGGCTTACAACCCCACCAGGCAGTGTACCTGACCGATGTAGTATAGTGTAGTGGTAAGTACGGGGGATTGATCGTTCTCCACAGGGAATAGTGTTCGTTAGGTATGAAAAATTACTCTAATAGGTCTAAGGGTGAGAGAAGATTCTTTTTATGTTTTTATATTTTTTTTTATGAAAGCAAGTAAAATCTCGGGTTTGAAAGAGTGGGCGGAATTAGTTGCTAGTCAACTAACCCAAATTACTACGAATGCAAATAAAATAAAATGACGAAAATGAAAATGTGGTGAAAACTTATGTGGATAGAAATGTGTTTACTTAGATTTCCTTACTCCCTAACTATCTTTTACCGGTTGATTAGTGTGTATTAGTTGCGTGGATGACGGGTGTATTCCTTAATACCAATCGTGGGGTGGCGTACGTACTTCCCCAACTCTATGAACTCCTACTTCACTCCTATGTCGAGCCGGCTAAGAAGCTCCTAACATGGGATCACTAGAATTCGCTCATGCATTAAATAAAACCATAAAAACCTTTAGTACGCATTGGTTCATGTTTCTTAAGACGTTCAAGCAAGTTACCGAATAGGAAGTTAGTCAGTTTTCTTAAGCCTAACATGGATGAACAATCATCCAATACAACTAATAACACACTAATAACCAATAATCAATAGCTAGGTTTCATTAGATCTAAGCAAACACAAGATAAATCTAGCCTAGCATGTTAAACAAAAGACAAGAACAAGATAGAATCAAACAACACATAGACATATTGAATGATTAATTGATAACTTATCTTCAATGTAACATGGAAGATCTCAAGGCAAAAAGCCTTGAAAAAGCTGCTAAAATCGTCTTAGGGTTTTTACACACAAAGTTCCCCAATAAGTTCCACACTAATGACAAAAAAATTGCAAAACTATATATAGACTTTCAGATCTGACGGCGTCACGTTATGGAGTGTGACGCCGTCACCTCGCCGCTTTTAGGGTTCCCGGATGGCCTTCTTGACGCCGTCCCTCTTTAGCTCTCCAAAATCCGTTCTGGCCTATCAAGGCTTGACGCCGTCAGAATTAGGCGTGACGCCGTCCCTCTTTAAATTAAGCCGTGACGACCTTGATCAGATTAAAGGGTGACGCCGTCAGAATTCCCATGCAAATTTCTCTGGCTTATCATGAGTAATTTTCACATCCACCACTTTTGCCAAGCCATGACGCCGTCCAGGGATAATCCTGACGCCGTCAAAGGTAACTTCCAGCCGATTTTTGAGACTTTGTCGTTTTCTTCACTTTTATGCTCCAAAAACGTCCAAAATGCTTCCTTTTCCAGATTTCTTCTCAAAAGTACCTAAAATGACAAAAGGAACAATTTAAGGCAATATTTGATCAAATAAATACGATTTAGGGCTTAAATGACCCCTTAAAAGCGGTACACTTTTCGCTTCATCAAATACCCTTACACTTGAGATTTGCTTGTCCTCAAGCAAATGCGCTTTTATTCTAATCAAAGTACAAGTTAGGGGTCATTTAACACTAATATAAAAGTAATTACAACAAATAGTCGTTCCACTTTAATCATAATAAGCACGGAGATTACAAACTAGCACCTCACAAGTAGTGTTTAGATACTCACATCTCTCAAGTGTCATCAAAATAAATCTCATAAATGAAAACGGATAATATCTCTCACTACCTGTCATAGCAAATAGATTACCATAGGCTTGGGAAAGGATCGAAAACCTCCTCCACTAGGGGTAAGCACCTAAGATAAACTATCAAAGAGGGCTTTTAAACGGGTTATAACGTTAGGTGTAGGGAAAAGGAAAACACGGTTTTGTTGGATAAAGGATATTTTACTGGTGGCGAGTTAAAGATCTTGATTAATTACATGTACTATACAATGTTGCTAAGCCAAGACTCGACTCAATCTTAAACTAATTAAAGAAAATAGAAAAAACATAAAATAAACATAAAATGAAACGGGATGGTAGTCCGTATGTTTTTTCTACTTTTCTTTTTCTCATTTTTTTTTGTATTTTTCTTGATTTTTCGATTTTTTTTTTTTTTTTTTCATACACTTTTGCCCTACCATCCAAAATAATACATCATAGGGGCATTGCATCCCCTTACACTTGAACTTTTACACAACTTTACAAATAACTATTCTAATGACTCGAATTAAGATAATTGAAAAACTTGGAGTACTTTTTAAAATATTTAGCACATATGGGGGTAATAAATGATGTTTTTCCCCATTACTCCATTACACTAGTACTTTACCCATGAGTCTCAATCGTCCCAAAACAATATGTATAAGGATATGACTCGACTTAGCAACCATGTAATCAATTAGATAATTAACTTGGGTTTAAACAAATGTTGTAACAATAATGCACTAAAAAATGAGTGCATACAAGGTAGGCTAAGGCGATTTGGGTGTACATTTTAGTGGGGTGTAAACAAATTCTTCCTTTAAGTAAAATGCTTAAAGGTCGAAATGAAAAGATAGGCTCTGAGGGGTGTACTAGGGGTATCGTGTACTAAAAATGAGTACAACGCAAAGGGTATGGGAGAATTACTTGACCAATGTAGCCAATGTAATTATAACAAAAACACAGGTGTAAAACAATGGGTTAATCGTAATGCCTCTTATCATGTAGTAAATCTAACTACACGAATGTAGTCTCACTTGTGGCCTCGGAATGGTCCTAACGCAAGTTCTAGAATCTAAGTGCTACCGGTACACACATCATAGCATAAATGCTTTTCCTACCAATTCTAGGGGCGAACCTCACATATTTGGGGGTGAAAAATTTTTTAGTGGTACGTTTTTTGTGCTAGTCATATAACTCCTATCCGTGAGACGCTCATTAAGATCAAAGTTTCACTCCTAAATGTTGTAAAAAATTTTAAATTTGGCACTAAAATTACCCTAACAGGTATTTATCTAGTTTTATTACACATCTACCATCAAACAAACAAAAATCAAGCGCAATTGTATTCTCTAATCGTACTTTTACCCCCCCTTACACTTAAGATGAACATTGTCCCCAATGTTCAAATAACAAGATGTAAAAGCATAAAGTAAAAGAATGAAATCAAATACTCCCCTGATTCGCTCGGTGGATAATGAAGTAACATGGTTAGATCTTCTTCCAAGGTAATGTTGAAGCTCCATGACTAATGCATCGCCATAAGCTTGATCCAACAAACATTTCCTTGTCCAAAATAACCTGTTAAACCTGAGAAAACAAACACGAAAACCTGCATAACATCGGCGGGATAAACTCTATATATAAGGATATAATGCTTGTGGAATGATAATTTTGCAGATTCCTGGAGATTATAAGTTATAGATTTAATAGAAACTTTTTATGAAAACAAAACTTTCAAAATTTTTCAGAAAATTAAACCTGACGCCGTCAGGTTGTAACTCCTGACGCCGTCAGAAATGATCTGACATAATTCTCATGTTAAGTTTCCGGAAAAATCTTGGAAAAACCTATACCTTACTTCCTGGAAATCCTGCAAAACATCATTATGACTCGATACAAGCATTTGACTCAAACAAATACTAATATGTATGTTAATTTATTATTATTACGATTCATGTTCATTTGTGTTCTAATAAACCGATTTAGATTTCCCTTACACTTATCTTTTGCAAAATACCTTTATATGTAGTTAAGACGAAGTTAAAAACAACATAAAGCATTTTCACAAATTACTTTTGAACATGAATCAATAATAATAAAATTTAAACATACATACGGAAACAAATAAAATCAAACAAACAAATAAATAAACACACAAAGCAAATAAAACTTGGGTTGCCTCCCAAGAAGCGCTTGTTTTTGTTCGAGTCACGAGCCTGACTCTACCCTTATTTAACGGAAATAGGGGAGGTTTTCCCTACACTTAGGGTTAAGTGCGGGTGATAGTAGCGATACACACCAGCTCGGTAGGAGTATGCCACGTAAGGAAAGATTGGTGGATGAATTATATGCTCAAAGGGGTGTGCTCCTTTCATCATAACCTTACCTAGTTCACTTTGGTCAAGGGGTGAGTTAAAGTGTTCTCCTAAAAAGGGATCATTTTCTAACAACTTCGAGAGACTCCTAATTGGGAATCCATCTTGACCCAATAGACCCGGTTTAAACCCATAATGTTTCTTGTGATCAATCATGAATGGGTGATGTAGACATGTAAGGTCATTTTTCACTCCTATATTGTCTTCCTCACTACAAGGCTTAATGTCTACTACCTTAAACTTAAGACTACCCGGACTATATGTTTTGATGGGTGGATCGGGACCTAATTCAATTCCTAAATTTTCATCCAAGGATGGAAGATTAGGTAACGGTTTTGGTTTAGGCTCCGGTTCATCAAAACTAGGAACTTCCATAGAACTAAAAGAAAGGTTGTGACTACAAGTATTCAAACCTATTTCTTCTAGTTGTGTTTGGTCCAAGGGCTCTACCTCTATTGGGGTTCCTATAGTCTCTTCTACTTTTTCCGGGTAAGTTACGGGCGGTGTGTTAACCTCAAATGATGGTAGGATTTGTGGGGTATTTAGTGGTCTTGCATTATTTACCTCATCCTTCCTTGTCCCTATATCAATTATATCCACATCATGTGTTTTAGTAGAATCTAACCCAAACATGTTCCTAAGTATCTCAAATCCTTCTCTAGCCATTTCAAGTTCTAAGTCCGATTCATAAGAATCTTCCCCGATAACATGATTACTATGTTCAATTTGCCTAAAGGATTCATCATGTGTTCCTTGAGATTCAAAGTCATTGATCATAAAACCTAGGTCTTTTTGCTCAATATGCTCATGTTCGGCTAAATCCTCCTCAATTGTTTCCTCAAGTTGTGATGTATACGAACCCATTAATTCATTAAACTTATGGTTCACGGTTAGGAGGCTTTCCTCAAAATTTTTCCAAAGGGTCTTATTAAAAGGAGTTGATCCTAACAATGATTGTTTAATAGAAGCCACACATGCACATAATTCATCAAACCTATCGAACTTTATACCCATCTCCTCTTGTATATATCTAAGATCACTTAAAAATTCATTGGAACAACAGGAAGCAAATCTATCCGTGTAAAGTAATTGTTCCTCTATTGTTAATGATCTAAATGGAATTTCAATCGCCATGGTGACAAATGAAAATGGTTTTACAAACAAAGGGCACAAAGAAAAAGATAGACTAAAGAAATCTAATAAAAAGAAAAATAAAAATCTCACTAGAAAGGAATCTAGTGAGTAGACCTAATAAAATAAAAATTCAACCTAAACAATAACTATTCCCCGGCAGCGGCGCCAAAAACTTGATGCGTGGTTTTGCAACCTTACAACAGGTTTTACCTCTCGAGGGATCTCAAGAGGCTTACAACCCCACCAGGCAGTGTACCTGACCGATGTAGTATAGTGTAGTGGTAAGTACGGGGGATTGATCGTTCTCCACAGGGAATAGTGTTCGTTAGGTATGAAAAATTACTCTAATAGGTCTAAGTGTGAGAGAAGATTCTTTTTATGTTTTTATATTTTTTTTATGAAAGCAAGTAAAATCTCGGGTTTGAAAGAGTGGGCGGAATTAGTTGCTAGTCAACTAACCCAAATTACTACGAATGCAAATAAAATAAAATGACGAAAATGAAAATGTGGTGAAAACTTATGTGGATAGAAATGTGTTTACTTAGATTTCCTTACTCCCTAACTATCTTTTACCGGTTGATTAGTGTGTATTAGTTGCGTGGATGACGGGTGTATTCCTTAATACCAATCGTGGGGTGGCGTACGTACTTCCCCAACTCTATGAACTCCTACTTCACTCCTATGTCAAGCCGGCTAAGAAGCTCCTAACATGGGATCACTAGAATTCGCTCATGCATTAAATACAACCATAAAAACCTTTAGTACGCATTGGTTCATGTTTCTTAAGACGTTCAAGCAAGTTACCGAATAGGAAGTTAGCCAGTTTTCTTAAGCCTAACATAGATGAACAATCATCCAATACAACTAATAACACACTAATAACCAATAATCAATAGCTAGGTTTCATTAGATCTAAGCAAACACAAGATAAATCTAGCCTAGCATGTTAAACAAAAGACAAGAACAAGATAGAATCAAACAACACATAGACATATTGAATGATTAATCGATAACTTATCTTCAATGTAACATGGAAGATCTCAAGGCAAAAAGCCTTGAAAAAGATGCTAAAATCGTCTTAGGGTTTTTACACACAAAGTTCCCCAATAAGTTCCACACTAATGACAAAAAAATTGCAAAACTATATATAGACTTTCAGATCTGACGGCGTCACGTTATGGAGTGTGACGTCGTCACCTCGCCGCTTTTAGGGTTCCCGGATGGCCTTCTTGACGCCGTCCCTCTTTAGCTCTCCAAAATCCGTTCTGGCCTATCAAGGCTTGACGCCGTCAGAATTAGGCGTGACGCCATCCCTCTTTAAATTAAGCCGTGACGACCTTGATCAGATTAAAGGGTGACGCCGTCAGAATTCCCATGCAAATTTCTCTGGCTTATCATGAGTAATTTTCACATCCACCACTTTTGCCAAGCCATGACGCCGTCCAGGGATAATCCTGACGCCGTCAAACGTAACTTCCAGCCCATTTTTGAGACTTTGTCGTTTTCTTCACTTTTATGCTCCAAAAACGTCCAAAATGCTTCCTTTTCCAGATTTCTTCTCAAAAGTACCTAAAATGACAAAAGGAACGATTTAAGGCAATATTTGATCAAATAAATACGATTTAGGGCTTAAATGACCCCTTAAAAGCGGTACACTTTTCGCTTCATCAAAAATGTAAATAATGAAACTTTAAGGATTAAAGATGTAATTCTGATTAAAAGATGAGTTTAAAATTAATAACTTGTGATATTTCATTTGAAACCCTTAACTTTGATATAATTACAATTAAAACCCCAAGTTATGGAAACTAGACAAAATGAACCCTGAACTATCTTAACTTGCTAAAATGTACCCTATCTCCATAATAGTATTAATTAATGACTTAACAAGAATTGATACTTAAAACTTTCTAAAAATGGAAACTTACTTGAAGTGGAAAGATAACTGAAACCCTTGTAATTTTGTCCTCTACTTCTCTAGGTGTGAAGAAGGAGTAACTCGATCTCTTTCAGCCTTTTGTCTTTGTTCTTGCTTGCTAATAAGGTACAGATATTCTGCCCTTCTTGTAAGGTGCCTTCGTTCTCTTGATCTCTTGTTTTGATTCGTTTAGGATTCCCCAAACCATTGCTATGTACCCTTGTTTTGTGAACCTTAGATTTGAACCTTTGTTTTGAACCCTTGCCTTGATCTTTGCCTTGAACCACTATGAACCTTGATATGAACCTTGCCATAAAACCTTGACTTGAACCCTAATATGCTTGATATTGTAATTGGATGAGAAAACCTTTTTATTTATTTATGAAAATGTTTTAAGAAGACCATTTTAAAAGATTATTTTATGGAAACTAGTTTAAAGGATTGTTTTCAAATGAACTTTTAGATTAAACCTTTACTATGAACATTTGCTACGATCTCTTGTCTTGACCATGTGAATTGAACCCATTGATATGTAACTTGAAACTTGAACTTGACTTGTACACTTGATACTTGACCTTGACCTTGACCCACAGTTTGAGACTACGAGCCATACTAGGCATGAGGGTTTCATGTCCTTGTCATTGATGCACCAATGACTTGACTTTTGGGTAGGAAAGTGATTACCTATCCCGTCCCTGCCATGACTTGATAATTGAATTGTACACGTAGATGAAGACATTGTGGCAGCCTACAGGGGCGCATGGATGCATCCTAGATTTGGATTTGGATTTGTACTTGACTTGACTTGATTACTTATATTGTTAGTGACATGATGGTTGTGTGCGATACACGGCATTCACTCTTAGGAGCCCGCGACTCCAACCCTTGGAGGTATCCCCTCATATTATACTTGTCATACCTAGGTCACCCCTCCGTATACATGTATACTTGTTTACTTGACTTGATATGATATGTTCTTGGCTCTTAGAGGATTGCTGTATCTGTTTATCTTTCTGTTTACCTTATCTTTTTCACTTGTACATTATTCCTTATTTGTATCCTATGCCTTTACTCTTGATAACCTTTACTACATTTCCATTTCGTAAACCTTTATTACTGCTTGTTATCGTTATATCTGTTCACTGAGCTCTCGTAGCTCAGCCGCATTTTCTTTTCCTGCGGCAGGTATTTAAGCTAGGAAGCTGGGTTTTGCTTTGGGATGAGAGCAACTTTGAGTGAAGCATGGACCTTAGTACCTTAGTTCTACCATTTGAAATTTGACTTGTTATGCCTTCGTTTGGCACTTGGTTGTTTAGTACTTCATTTATTTCTTTTCATTGTCTTGTTGAACTTGATATAAGTCTTGTTGACTTATTATCTTTTGGTTTAATGTTAAGACTTCCGCTGTTTTATTATTACTTGTTCTGATGTGAAGCCATAGCATTGTGACATCTTTACCCTTCTCGGGTCGGGGTGTTACAATTTATGGTATCAGAGACAGGTTTGGACCCTTAGGTTTCCCGAAAACCCTTAGGCTTAGGCCATTGACCTGTGAGGATTGGGTAGACATTAGGTTTCCTTTCGCGAACTCTCTTTTCCTGTCCTGCTCTGTCATTTCTGTTTGCTCTTACTAATCATTTTGACAATCATTCAGATGGTGAATACGCGCTTTACCCAGTACACTGATGGGAATGATGGCCCTGATTTCGAGGCCATGATAGCTGCTGCTATGGCTGCTGCTCTTCCTCAATTGGTGACCCAAGTCACCAATAACATCAGAAATGGGGCAAGTTCTTCTGGTGGTGGTGGTGTGGTGGCGATGCTCCACCCACTGCTCCTCCCACTGCTCCACCTGTCGGCATTCATGTTTGGATCGAAAGTGTAAAACCCGAAAAGTTAAAACATGCAAAAATTACCAAATTACCCCTGAAACTTTAAAAATTTAATTAAAGCTTATTTAAAGTACCGAATTAATCCCGAATCTCTGGAAACGAACCACAAATCAAGCGAGATAATTTTGAGGCAAGCTTCTAATATTTTTACAATGTACAAAATAGTGTAAATTCATCAAATTACACAATGGGCCGAAAATTTTAATTAAGACAATGTCCAATCTATACATCCTATTAAAAAGGAGTTTTGGCTGATGTCATAATTTTGTGATTTTGCATACGTGTCGCTTGATTAGATATCAATTGAAAGTTTTGCTGATGTAATAATATGTTAACTTATTTCGTTTTATTTATAAATGAAAAAATTACAGTGTTCTACTTTTTGGTATTCTACTTTCACAAAAGCACTTGCAGGTCTTATCATGCTTCTTGAAAACAGGAGTGGGCTCTTTAAACAAGAATTTGAAATTCAAATCTCTCAATCTCTTTCTAAAACAATCTTGAATTTGTTTATCTTGCCACAAATCAACATCTTCAAGTTCCTCTTAAACTACTTGTTAATTTCCCCTATTTTCTTTTTCAATTTCATGTTCTTCATTTTATTTGTGTTCTTGATGACGAACCTGTTTCATCTTCAAGATCCTCTTGAGTGTGGATGGTTTCTACTCCGGACGCAACTGTTTCATCTTCATTTTAGTTATTTGAACGTTAGAGAAGGTATCACTAATTGTCACTTAAGCTTTCTTTAGTTTTTGTTGTTTCTAAATGCCCACTAAGTGTTCAATGAAATGCTTCATCTACGTAAAGCCATTCTACAGTTTCTTTTCCACATCAATTGGGATGTTATGTCTCTTCTTTAGTTTCTTTGATTAAAGTATGTAATTAGATGTGTGATTAGGCTACATGGAGACACCTTTAGAATTTTATTTTTGATTTTAACTCATTTGTGAAGCTTTTATGTAAGATCTGATTAAAGATAGCAGATTTCGGCGGTAGTGACAGGTTTGCTTCTTTGCTATTTTTTCAAGTTTATAAATTAATTGATATGTTTTGTCTGTAATTTTGTTAGATGTTGTCAATCCTTTTCCTTCATTGAATTCAACTTTAATCTCCATTTTCTTTCATTTCATCTAGATCTCATCACAACTTTGCAGCCATCTTTGTGTTGCCCCTATAGAAGTTACAAAGCTTTGTTTTTCCAAGTTTAATGGTCTTAGAAGTTATCAATTCAAGCATCAATATTAAGTTGCAAATTGGCCATAATCATTTTACTGCTCAATCAAGAGGTATGTTACTTTGTTCTTTCAAGTTTGCTTGAATTTGAAGCTCTATGTTGTTGTCTTTCAATGTTGACTACCTCATTAGGGGGTGTTTAGGTAAACTACTAAGCTTGGTTGATGGGGTTTAATAGCTTTTAATGTTTTCAAAATATATAATAAGCTCTTTGAAGGTGTCGGGATAAGCGTATTTCTACTAGCTTATATTTTTTGGGGTGAGAAATAAGCTAATAAGCATAAGCTTTTCAAATGGGGATTCTTGCGAATGTGTAAGCTGTTAAGCTTATGCTTACCCAAATACCCCCGGGACAAACTATACTTTAAGCACTCAAAAGAAAAGAACAAATTTTTTAGTACTATACTTTAAGCACTCAAAAGAAAAGAACAAATATGTGAGAGAATGTACATGAAGGAGATAATTGGTACTATTTTTTTTTTGGGTATATGAAGTCATTGCTACCAATGTATCAGTTGTCATTGAGAACATCTTATTTCAATGAATCTTCCTTTAATTGTTAGTTACATTAGTTTCATTGAGAAAAATATTTCAAGTTTGTTGGTGTGTCCAAATTGGCAAATTTATTAGCTACTTTCTTTATATATGTGAAAGTGTGTCTAATTTGTTAATTGTACTACTGTCAAAACATCATGAAACTGCAAAATTGAAATTCGCCTTACAGGTGGTGGAGACAATGAGTTTGGTATATCTTTTGTTCGAGTCTTCTTTGATTTTATAGAATTTACTCAATTTTTTTAAGGATGTTCGTATATGTATTTCCTAATCTGCTCTTACGGAGTATAATAATCGAAAGCAAGATCTGTGTGTTTTCTTCTCCTATTGATCTCCTTAAACATGTATATTTTCTTTTTACATCTTCATACTTTTTATACATCTTCATACTTATCTAATTTCTGTTATGAATTATGATTGCAGAATTTTGTTGTCAAATTGGATGTACCTTCGATAATAAAGTTTGTTGTCGTTGTTAGATTTTAGTTTTTTAGACTTCAATCGTGACTTTCCCTGTTCCTACTATGGTAAGTCATAATTTACCAATCCTTCAATCTTTTACATAAACTTTGATGTTTCATCTATTTAGCTTAGCCAATATTATATTGACCCTTCTTCAAAGTTGCAACATTACACACATGACAGTTAAAGAATCCTTAGTATGAAATATAAACCTTTACCCATTTAACTTGAAATTTTGGATGTAAAATTCTTTTCTTTGTATACCCTATTAAGGTATATGCTATGAGGCATCATTAAATAAATAATTATACCGAATGGTCCTGAGTTTTGACATTGGTATGAAGCCATTTTTTTGGAGTGGATAAATCAAGAACTATTTAAAAAGCTTCTCTTTCATTTTCTATCTTTCTCTCTCTTCCTTTTATTTTCTTACATGATTTCGAATTTGAACAATCTTTTAAGTTTTAACTGTAATGTGTGTATACTATTCAGGAGGTTCAAGGAACAAATGAGTGTCTCTAAAGTACTTGCAAGTAAGTTTCAGTATATTTTATGCAACTATATAGATTGTTGAAGTGTAGTTCTTTGGCTTTACTTCAAAGGATTGTTGATATTAATATTATGTGAATGAATAATGAAAGGAGTTTTTATGTATGGTTTTCTAGATGAGGTTAAATTTGTAAGGTATTGTTGGTATTTTTGCCACTTAAACTTTGTAATGGATCCATTCGTTGGAAGTTTAAAATCGATGATTTTTAATTATGACAATATTTCTTCATGTTGCAATTTACATTTTTGTTTGTATACTTTTGTTGCATACTGCTTATTCTACATATCTTACGAATATATTATGTCAACATGATTACATTATTGTTTATGAGCCATGCAATAAATGTTTAGCGAACTCTTCATGTTTTACGATGTTAGTAATTTTAAACGATTATTGGTGATTACAAGTTGTGTTTATAAGATTAGTTTGATAAGTTTATAAATATTGTGGTTTATAAAATATGACGTTGAAGATGCTCTTAATACAGCCCGTGTTGAACACGGGTTATGAGCTATAATATCATGTTACATAAATTATAACTTGATTATTTAAAAACACTTAAAATACAAAATAAATTAGGTAAATCATTTTATTTATAGAAGATTGATTTTGTCCAGCCTATTACCGATTCTTTAGCATCAATTCCCCCCCCCCCCCCACCATACTCGGTCTATACTATCCATATAACCTCCCATGATTTTCTTCTTGATTTAACCCTAAAAACCTTAGCCGAAACACACAAAAATACACACACATTCAATCCGAATTTTCTGCACCCAAGAAACATTTTTCTGGAGTTCACTCTAGTGCTAGGAAGACTATAAAAATAGCCATTTGATTTATCAAGGCCTGGTCTAGGTGGTGTCGAATTTTTCCTCCTTTATTCCATACGTAAGGTATAATTCCATTTTAATTCGTACGACCAATGTAAAATTCGTTTATCATTTTTCTCATGCTCCTAACATCATATATGATCTGTGAAAAATGACTACAAGGTCGTGGGATCATTCGTGCGCTCGTGGGAAATTTTGTGGTGTCGTAGTGTTCATCCGAGAGGAATAATTTCATCCAGCCTATTTCATTCATTCCAGATCTGGTCTGGTATTTTTCTTGTGTTACTTTAATCATATAAACATAATATAAAATGTTGAATTCGATCCATGCATGCTATATAAGTCGTATATGAATTTATGTGTTATAAACCCTAAAATTGGATTAAAAACCTAAATAATTGTAAGCGATTTTTCTGGGCTTCATATTCATTTTATTTACATTCCATATGATCAATATAACCTGGGAAAAATGTTCATTCGATTTGTCTAGGCCTAAAATAATTGATGTTGAATTGTTTGTATAATCGGCTAATTAGAAAATCAAGAAAGAAAAAGAAATAAAAAGGGGAACGAACTAGGGTTAGGGTTTTAAGGATGATTTTGGTATATTAATGGTGTAATGATTATGGTATAATGATGATATAATGATTACTTATTGATTGGGATGGTTAGGGTTGATTTTGATAAAATATTTTGTATACCGATTGGAAAATAAATAGGTAAGGGGGTGTTTTGTAATTATTAAAAATTGTGGGATATTTTTGTAATGTTTTATAGATCAGGGGGAATATACAAAAATTATAATATGAGGGCCTTACTTGTAAATTGAGCGAGATATGGAGTTAATGTGTAAATATTATGGCGAATTGAAACGAAATAAAAATGAGGGACTAAAAATGTAAAATCTGGAAACTCAAGGGTTCTCGGTGTTATTAATATTATAAAGGGTGAAATGTGTAATTTTGACCATTTAAAGGCTTAATATGTAATTATGGATAAATATTGAATCGTATTGCAATTTTGATAAGTATAAGGACTAATTTTGTAATTTACCAAAAGTTGAAGGGCTTGTTGTGCCATAATTAATCTTAAAGGGTATTTTCTGTAAATATGAGTAATGAAGGGCTTGATGAACAAAGGTAACATTAATAAAGGTTAAATTGTAATTTACGTAATTATAAGGTTTAATTTGTAAATTAATCAACTAAAAGGCGGTAACTTGTAAATATTTGAAACTTGGAGGTCGAATGTGTAATTCTGGAAAATAAGGTATTCGATTGGTAAATTATAATATTTCTATTTTAACCTTGAACTTTGGTAAACTTACTGTTATAACCCTAAACTATGAAACTTGTCATAATTAACCCTGAACTTGTATAACTTGTCAAATGAACATGATTTCCATAATAAGCTAATTAAAGACTTAACTTGAAATATATTATTTGAATCTTGCTAATTATGGGAACTTACTAATTCTGGAAACCTGCTAAAAATAGAAAGTTACTAAATCTGGAAAGTTTCTTAAAATGGAAAGATGAACTAAAATCGTAAGTTGAACTTGAACCCCTTTGGTAATTCTGTCTTTTACTCCTTTAGGTTCGAAGAGGGAGTGATCTGATCCCTGTCAGTCTTTGCTACTTTTGTATTCTTGCTTGCATTTGAATAAGGTACGGATATTCTGCCCTTTTCAGTAAGGGGCCTTCGTTCTCTTGATTTATTAGATTCATTTAAGATTTACCGAACCATTGCTGTGTATCCTTGTATTGTGAACCTTGATCTGTGTACTTACTCTTGGACCCTTGTTTGAACCCTTGCCTTGATCTTTGTTTTAGACCTTGTTCTGAACCTTGCCATGAACCTTGATATGAACCCTGCCATAAAACCTTGACTTGAACCTTGATATTTTTGATATTATAACTGGATGAGAAAATCTTTTTAATTAATTATGAAAATGTTTCAAGAAACTATTTTGAAGACTATCTTTATAGAAACCTTTTGAAAAGACCTTCTTTATGAAAACCGTTTAAAAATCATTTTATGGAGACCAGTACTTAAGGATTATTTTGACACCTATAAAATGGACTTTTAATAGTAAACTTTTAAAGTGAACTTTATTATGAACCTTTGAACCTCCTGATATTGACCTTCCTGATATTGAACCTTCTGATATTGAACCCTCTGATATGAACCTTCTGACTTGATACTTGATACCTGATACTTGACACTTGATACTTGATACCTGATACTTGACACCTGACACTTGATACTTGATACTTGACACCTGCCACTTGACACTTGATACTTGACCTTGACCCACAGTTTGATATTACGAGCCACCCACCAGGCATGAGGTGTTCATGTCCTTGTCATTGATGCACCAGTGACTTGACTCTAGGGTAGGAGAGAGATGTCCTATCCCGTCCCTGACTTGATTATATGGCGTGTATTCTCACACTCTGGCCACCTGGGGCGTATGGATGCATCCTAGACTTGACCTGATTTGTTTATATTACTTGTTATATCTGGTGACTGATGGTGCGTGCGATGCACGTCTTTCACATCCTGGGAGCCTGCGACTCCACCCCTGAGAGGTAGCCCCTCACCCTGTATTTGGTACCGAGGTCTCCCCTCCGTACACCCTGATTACTAGACTTGATATGATTTCTGTTTTCTGGGCTCGTAGTGGATTTCTGTTACCCTTACACTTACATGTACTACTTTCCTTAACCCTTGACATATTTGCATGACCTTGACATCACTTATCTTTCATTACTGTTACATTATACTTGCACATTATTTCTGACCGGTTCGTATTTCTTTTCTTATTCATTATTCTGTATTATTGCTTGTCTCTGTTATATCTGTTCACTGAGCTCTCGTAGCTCAGCCGCATTTCTTTTCCTGCGGCAGGTACATTTAAGCTAGGAGCTGGGTTTAACTTGGGATGAGAGCAACTTGTGTGAAGTTTAGACCTTGTCATTCTAGTGTGACCATTTGGATATTATTTCTGTTATGCCATTGTTTGGGCATTTTGGATTCTGTTTTGTACTTCGTTATTTCTGTCTTGCACTTGATATAAGTCGTGTTGACTTATTTTCCTTTGGATTTTAATGTTAAGGCTTCCGCTATTTTATTTCTTGAATGCTTGTATCTGATATGAAACCATGTACTTGTGATACCTTTACCCTTGTCGGGTTGGGGTGTTACAATTTATGGTATCAGAGCATAGGCATCCGAAACCCTTAGAGCTTAGGCTCGTGACCTGTGAGGATTGGGTAGACATTAGGTTTCCTTTCGCGCACTCTCTTTTCCTATTCTGCTCTGTCATATATTCTTGATCTGCTCTGTCATATTCTATCTGAGTTGCTAATCCTTTTTGTGATCGTTCAGATGGTGAACACGCAATTTAACGAGTATGATGCTCCAAATTTCGAGGCCATGATTGCTGAGGCTTTGAAAAACGTCCTCCCTAACCTTTCTGCTCAGGTGGTGACTAAGGTCACCAACAACATCCGCAATGGTGTTGGATCTTCTGGTAGTGGTGGTGGTGGTGGTGGTGCTCCACCTGTTGTTAACCCACCTGTTGGCATTCATGTGTGGATCGAAAGGTTCAACAAGCTTAAGTCTCTCTCTTTCAAGTCCGCTGCCACTCCCCATGAGGCAGAGGACTGGATCACCCATGTCGAGAAATTTTTCAGGGTTCTCGGATGTGCTGACGAGTTTAAAACTCGTTTGGCTACATTCAAGCTGGAGGGTGACGCTCTTAATTGGTGGACTGCTCTTGTTCAGGCAAAGGGAGATGATTATGCTGAGACCTGTTCTTGGGCGGATTTCATTGAGGTGTTCTATAGGCAGTATATTCCATTATCGGAGCAGCAGAGATACGAGAGAGAGTATGCGAAGATTCGTCAGGGGGATCGGGAGTCTTCGGGTGAGTTTATGCAGCGATTCTTACGTTTGGCCAGTTTTGTGGGGCCAGAGGTTGTTGGGGATGCTCATCGTCAGGCACGTCATTTTAAGTAGGCATTAAAGACATGGATATTAAACCGTATCGTGAACTTTGAGCAAGAGGATGTGGCTGCTGTTGCGGATGCTGCCCGCAACATTGAGTTGTTGCATGCGGACGGGGGTTCTAATAAGCGGGACAGAGATGGTAACCGTGTGGATTTCCGGGGTCAGGTTCGTCAGGACCAAGGGCATGAGCAGAGGAGTCGCCAGGACCGGGATTCCTATCAGAGAGGTCGGGATTCGAGGTCAGCTTGTAAGCAGGGTAGTGAGCGTCCGGAGAGCAACAACAACCAACGGCAGTGGAGAGATCATTCTTCTAGAGGCTATCAGCAAGATCGGGCGACTGGGTCAAACTCGCGGAGGAGATCATCTGAGCACTCTACTTCCCTACCTGTTTGTGGTTCTTGTGGGAAAAACCATACTGGAGCTTGTCGTACGACGTCTGGTGCTTGTTTCAGATGTGGTTCTTCTGAGCATCAAGTGAGAAATTGTCCTAAGCAATCTACGTCAGCACTTGAGAAATTTCTTGATCCTCCTCCCCCTGCTCCTCATACCGGTCGTGTCTTTATGCTTTCTGGTGACCGGACTGATCGCGCGTCTGGTATGTCTTTGTTCTGTTTTCCATTATGTTTCATTTCTGATTCCTTGCAAATTTCGAGGACGAAATTTTCTTTTAAGAGGGGAAGAGTTGTAAAACCCGAAAATTTAAAACATGCAAAAATTACCAAATTACCCCTGAAACTTTAAAAATTTAATTAAAGCTTATTTAAAGTACCGAATTAATCCCGAATCTCTAGAAACGAACCACAAATCAAGCGAGATAATTTTGAGGCAAGCTTCTAATATTTTTACAATGTACAAAATAGTGTAAATTCATCAAATTACACAATGGGCCGAAAATTTTAATTAAATTACATAAGTTATAATTTAATTATTTAAAAACACTTAAAATACAAAATAAATTAGGTAAATCATTTTATTTATAGAAGATTGATTTTGTCCAGCCTATTACCGATTCTTTAGCATCAATTCCCCCCCCCCCATACTCGGTCTATACTATCCATATAACCTCCCATGATTTTCTTCTTGATTTAACCCTAAAAACCTTAGCCGAAACACACAAAAATACACACACATTCAATCCGAATTTTCTGCAGCCAAGAAACATTTTTCTGGAGTTCATTCTAGTGCTAGGAAGACTAGAAAAATAGCCATTTGATTTATCAAGGCCTGGTCTAGGTGGTGTCGAATTTTTCCTCCTTTATTCCATACGTAAGGTATAATTCCATTTTAATTCGTGCGACCCATGTAAAATTCGTTTATCATTTTTCTCATGCTCCTCACATCACATATGATCTGTGAAAAATGACTACAAGGTCGTGGGATCATTCGTGTGCTCGTGGGAAATTTTGTGGTGTCGTAGTGTTCATCCGAGAAGAATAATTTCGTCCAGCCTATTCCATTCATTCCAGATCTGGTCTGGTATTTTTCTTGTGTTACTTTAATCATATAAACATCATATAAAATGTTGAATTCGATCCATGCATGCTATATAAGTCGTATATGAATTTATGTGTTATAAACCCTAAAATCGGATTAAAACCCTAAATAATTGTAAGCGATTTTTTTGGGCTTCATATTCATTTTATTTACATTCCATATGATCAATATAACCTGGGAAAAATGTTCATTCGATTTGTCTAGGCCTAAAATAATTGATGTTGAATTGTTTGTATAATCGGCTAATTAGAAAATCAAGAAAGAAAAAGAAATAAAAAGGGGAACGAACTAGGGTTAGGGTTTTAAGGATGATTTTGGTGTATTAATGGTGTAATGATTATGGTATAATGATGATATAATGATTACTTATTGATTGGGATGGTTAGTGTTTGATTTTGATAAAATATTTTGTATACCGATTGGAAAATAAATAAGTAAGGGGGTGTTTTGTAATTATTAAAAATTGTGGGATATTTTTGTAAAGTTTTATAGATCAGGGGGAATATACAAAAATTGTAATATGAGGGCCTTACTTGTAAATTGAGCGAGATATGGATTTAATGTGTAAATATTATGGCGAATTGAAAAGAAATAAAAATGAGGGACTAAAAATGTAAAATCTGGAAACTCAAGGGTTCTCGGTGTTATTAATATTATAAAGGGTGAAATGTGTAATTTTGACTATTTAAAGGCTTAATATGTAATTATGGATAAATATTGAATCGTATTGCAATTTTGATAAGTATAAGGACTAATTTTGTAATTTACCAAAAGTTGAAGGGCTTGTCGTGCCATAATTAATCTTAAAGGGTATTTTCTATAAATAATGAGTAATGAAGGGCTTGATGAACAAAGGTAACATTAATAAAGGTTAAATTGTAATTTACATAATTATAAGGTTTAATTTGTAAATTAATCAACTAAAAGGGGGTAACTTGTAAATATTTGAAACTTGGAGGTCGAATGTATAATTCTGGAAAATAAGGTATTCGATTGGTAAATTATAATATTTCTTTTTTAACCTTGAACTTTGGTAAACTTACAGTTATAACCCTAAACTATGAAACTTGTCATAATTAACCCTGAACTTGTATAACTTGTCAAATGAACATGATTTCCATAATAAGCTAATTAAAGACTTAACTTGAAATATATTATTTGAATCTTGCTAATTATGGGAACTTACTAATTCTGGAAACCTGCTAAAAATAGAAAGTTACTAAATCTGGAAAGTTTCTTAAAATGGAAAGATGAACTAAAATTGTAAGTTGAACTTGAACCACTTTGGTAATTCTGTCTTTTACTCCTTTAGGTTCGAAGAGGGAGTGATCTGATCCCTGTCAGTCTTTGCTACTCTTGTATTCTTGCTTGCATTTGAATAAGGTACGAATATTCTGCCCTTTTCAGTAAGGGGCCTTCGTTCTCTTGATTTATTAGATTCATTTAAGATTTCCCGAACCATTGCTGTGTATCCCTTGTATTGTGAACCTTGATCTGTGTACTTACTCTTGGACCCTTGTTTGAACCCTTGCCTTGATCTTTGTTTTATACCTTGTTCTGAACCTTGCCATGAACCTTGATATGAACCCTGCCATAAAACCTTGACTTGAACCTTGATATTTTTGATATTATAACTGGATGAGAAAATCTTTTTAATTAATTATGAAAATGTTTCAAGAAACTATTTTGAAGACTATCTTTATAGAAACCTTTTGAAAAGACCTTCTTTATGAAAACCGTTTAAAAATCATTTTATGGAGACCAGTACTTAAGGATTATTTTGACACCTATAAAATGGCCTTTTAATAGTAAACTTTTAAAGTGAACTTTATTATGAACCTTTGAACCTCCTGATATTGACCTTCCTGATATTGAACCTTCTGATATTGAACCCTCTGATATGAACCTTCTGACTTGATACTTGATACCTGATACTTGACACTTGATACTTGATACCTGATACTTGACACCTGACATTTGATACTTGATACTTGGCACCTGCCCCATTGACACTTGATACTTGACCTTGATCCACAGTTTGATATTACGAGCCACCCACCAGGCATGAGGTGTTCATGTCCTTGTCATTGATGCACCAGTGACTTGACTCTAGGGTAGGAGAGAGATGTCCTATCCCGTCCCTGACTTGATTATATGGCGTGTATTGGTAGACTCTGGCCACCTGGGGCGTATGGATGCATCCTAGACTTGACCTGATTTGTTTATATTACTTGTTATATCTGGTGACTGATGATGTGTGCGATGCACGTCTTTCACATCCTGGGAGCCTGCGACTCCACCCCTGAGAGGTAGCCCCTCACCTTGTATTTGGTACCGAGGTCTCCCCTCCGTACACCCTGATTACTAGACTTGATATGATTTCTATTTTCTGGGCTCGTAGTGGATTTCTGTTACCCTTACACTTACCTGTACTACTTTCCTTAACCCTTGACATATTTGCATGACCTTGACATCACTTATCTTTCATTACTGTTACATTATACTTGCACATTATTTCTGACCGGTTCGTATTTCTTTTCTTATTCATTATTCTGTATTATTGCTTGTCTCTGTTACATCTGTTCACTGAGCTCTCATAGCTCAGCCGCATTTCTTTTCCTGCGGCAGGTACATTTAAGCTAGGAGCTGGGTTTAACTTGGGATGAGAGCAACTTGTGTGAAGTTTAGACCTTGTCATTCTAGTGTGACCATTTGGAAATTATTTATGTTATGCCATTGTTTGGGCATTTTGGATTTTGTTTTGTACTTCGTTATTTCTGTCTTGCACTTGATATAAGTCGTGTTGACTTATTTTCCTTTGGATTTTAATGTTAAGGCTTCCGCTATTTTATTTCTTGAATGCTTGTATCTGATATGAAACCATGTACTTGTGACACCTTTACCCTTGTCGGGTTGGGGTATTACAGAAAGGTTCAACAAACTCAAGCCTCTCTCCTTCAGGTCCGCTGCTACTCCCCATGAGGCAGAGGACTGGATTACCCATGTCGAGAAGTTGTTCAGGGTTCTCGGATGTGCTGACGAATTTAAAACTCGTTTGGCCACATTCAAGCTAGAGGGTGACGCTCTTAATTGGTGGACTGCTCTTGTTCAAGCAAAAGGAGATGACTATGCTGAGACCTGTTCTTGGGCGGACTTCATTGAGGTGTTCTATAGGAAGTATATTCCATTATCGAAGCAGCAGAGATACAAGAGAGAGTATGCGACGATTCGTCAGAGGGATAGTGAGTCTTCGGGTGAGTTTATGCAGCGATTCTTGCGCTTGGCCAGCTTTGTTGGGCCGGAGGTTACTGGGGATGCTCATCGTCAGGCTCGTCATTTCAAGTGGGCATTGAAGAGGTGGGTACTAGATCGTGTTGTAAACTTTGAGTACGGGGATGTGGCTGCGGTTCAGGATGCTGCGCGTAACATTGAGTTGCTACATGCGGACGAGGGTTCTAATAAACGGGATAGGGAAGGAAATCATGTGAACTCTAAGGAGCGAAGTCGCCTGGACCAAGGATATGAGCAACAAAGGCGGTCTAATAGGAGTTCTGAATCACGAGATCAGGTGGATCGTGGTCATGATCAGAGAGGTAGGGATTCGAAGTCAAATTCTAATCAGGGTGGTGATCGTCACGGGCGCAGCGACAGTTAGAGGAAGTGGAAGGTCCAGTCTTCCAAGGATTTCCAGCAGAATCGGGTTTCTGGATCGAATACTCAGAAGGGATCAGCTGAGAACCTACATACTCCAGTTAGTTGTGCTTATTGTGGGAAGTATCATTCGGGAGTTTGTCGTAAGGCTTCGGGTGCTTGCAATGGATGTGGATCCACTGGACATATGGTGAAGGACTGCCCTAAGAATCTGTCGGCACTTGAAAAATATCTTGACCCTCCTCCTCCTACTTCTAGTTCCGGTCGTGTTTTCATGCTTTCTCGTGACCAGGCAGGCAAGGCGTCTGGTATGTGATTGTTTCATTTCCGTTCTATTTTCCTTTCCGTTTTCTTGCAAATTTCGAGGACGAAATTTTTTGTTAGAGGGGAAGAAGTTGTAATACCTGAAATTTGAAAACATGCAAAATGACCAAAATGCCCCTACAAATTAAAAAATTCATTTAAAAGCTTATAAATCACCAAATAAATCCCAAACCTTCAGGAATGAACTAGATATGAATCCAAATAATTTTTGTGACTACAATTCAACATTTTAAAAAGTACAAAAATATGTAAATAATTATTATGGCCGGTTTTTAATTATTTCGTGTATTATTATTATTATTAATACAAAATAAATTAAATAAGTACAAGATAAATGCAAATAAAATTAGGAAAAGATCACAATCAGTATTTGACCTTAATTAGGCTTGCTTGGGCTGAAATTATTGAATCCTTATCACTTATACACGTTTTTATAATTTATGTATATATATAATATACCGAAAACCCTTAAAACCTTTGCCAAAAATCGTATAACCTCAAATCGACCAAGGAGAATTCGTGTGCCATTTTTACAGAGTTCTAAATACCCTAAAGAAGCTTAGAAAATTGTTTGAAGGTCGTGGGATTCACTTGTTTAATCGCTAGTGAATTGTTTTGTCGATATAAGTATAACCGAGAGGTATAATTCTTAAATATCCCTTTGACATGTTCGATCTTGCATATAGTATTTTTCTTATGTTAGTATGATTATATAAGTCCTAAATAAAATGTTATAACTCGAATCATGCAAGCTATATTGATCGCTATAATTTTTGAGAGCTAAAATGAAAATAAAATACAATACGCTTAATACGAATTATTCAGGGCATGTAATTATATATTTTAGACACTATACGACATATATGGTCTGGGAAAAATAGTGGTTCGATTTGTGGAAGCTCATATGGAACGTAGTTAATTTTGTGTTAGTCGTATGGTATGTCGAATGGATTAAAAATAGAAAGGAACCCTAGAACCGAATAGGGTTAGGGTTTGGTGTTAAGAATCTGGTCATTAATGCATGTTAATGATGAAGTAATGAGTGTTGGATGATTATATGAACTAGGGTTTGTATTTGCTATTATAAAAGTATATACGATTTGTAAAATAAATAACAAGGACTTGTTTTGCCAACTTTGAAACTTAAAGGTTATTTTTATAATGTTAATTAGATCAGTATAAATGTATAAAAATTATAAGATGAGGTCCTTATGTGTAAAATATGCAAGATAATAATTTATTGGTTTATTTATGGTTCGAATTGGAAATTAATAAATTAGAGGGACAAAAAGTGAAATTCAGGAAACTTATGATTGTTTTGGGTAAATAATATTAGTAGGGAGGTAATATGTAATTTTGGGTAATTATGGGGTCAAGGTGTAATTAAAATAAAGTAAGGATGTAAATTGTAATATTCGTAAACTAAAGGGACTAATTATGTAAATATGTGAAACATGGAGATGTAATTCGTACCATATGATAGAGTGAGGGTATATTCTGTAATTTAGTAATTATAAGGGCTTGTGATGTAATTATGAATATTAGTTAGGGTTAAATTGTAAATTATGTAACTATAAGGTCTATTTTATAACTTTAGTAAATAAAGAGGTGTAAAATGTAAATAATGAAACTTTAAGGATTAAAGATGTAATTCTGATTAAAAGATGAGTTTAAAATTAATAACTTGTGATATTTCATTTGAAACCCTTAACTTTGATATAATTACAATTAAAACCCCAAGTTATGGAAACTTGACAAAATGAACCCTGAACTATCTTAACTTGCTAAAATGTACCCTATCTCCATAATAGTATTAATTAATGACTTAACAAGAATTGATGCTTAAAACTTTCTAAAATTGAAAACTTACTTGAAGTGGAAAGATAACTGAAACCCTTGTAATTTTGTCCTCTACTCCTCTAGGTGTGAAGAAGGAGTAACTCGATCTCTTTCAGCCTTTTGTCTTTGTTCTTGCTTGCTAATAAGGTACAGATATTCTGCCCTTCTTGTAAGGTGCCTTCGTTCTCTTGATCTCTTGTTTTGATTCGTTTAGGATTCCCCAAACCATTGCTATGTACCCTTGTTTTGTGAACCTTAGATTTGAACCTTTGTTTTGAACCCTTGCCTTGATCTTTGCCTTGAACCACTATGAACCTTGATATGAACCTTGCCATAAAACCTTGACTTGAACCCTAATATGCTTGATATTGTAATTGGATGAGAAAACCTTTTTATTTATTTATGAAAATGTTTTAAGAAAACCATTTTAAAAGATTATTTTATGGAAACTATTTTAAAGGATTGTTTTCAAATGAACTTTTAGATTAAACCTTTACTATGAACATTTGCTACGATCTCTTGTCTTGACCATGTGAATTGAACCCATTGATATGTAACTTGAAACTTGAACTTGACTTGTACACTTGATACTTGACCTTGACCTTGACCCACAGTTTGAGACTACGAGCCATACTAGGCATGAGGGTTTCATGTCCTTGTCATTGATGCACCAATGACTTGACTTTTGGGTAGGAAAGTGATGACCTATCCCGTCCCTGCCATGACTTGATAATTGAATTGTACACGTAGATGAAGACATTGTGGCAGCCTACAGGGGCGTATGGATGCATCCTAGATTTGGATTTGGATTTGTACTTGACTTGACTTGATTACTTATATTGTTAGTGACATGATGGTTGTGTGTGATACACGTCATTCACTCTTGGGAGCCCGCGACTCCAACCCTTGGAGGTATCCCCTCATAATATACTTGTCATACCGAGGTCACCCCTCCGTATACATGTATACTTGTTTACTTGACTTGATATGATATGTTCTGGGCTCGTAGAGGATTGCTGTATCTGTTTATCTTTCTGTTTACCTTATCTTTTTCACTTGTACATTATTCCTTATTTGTATCCTATGCCTTTACTCTTGATAACCTTTACTACATTTACATTTCGTAAACCTTTATTACTGCTTGTTATCGTTATATCTGTTCACTGAGCTCTCGTAGCTCAGCCGCATTTTCTTTTCCTGCGGCAGGTATTTAAGCTAGGAAGCTGGGTTTTGCTTTGGGATGAGAGCAACTTTGAGTGAAGCATGGACCTTAGTACCTTAGTTCTACCATTTGAAATTTGACTTGTTATGCCTTCGTTTGGCACTTGGTTGTTTAGTACTTCATTTATTTCTTTTCATTGTCTTGTTGAACTTGATATAAGTCTTGTTGACTTATTATCTTTTGGTTTAATGTTAAGACTTCCGCTGTTTTATTATTACTTGTTTTGATGTGAAGCCATAGCATTGTGACATCTTTGCCCTTCTCGGGTCGGGGTGTTACAACTAACCTATTATCGCCATAGACCAAAACAATTTGAAAATCTCTCAAAGTGTTAGTGAAAACATATTGTGTTAACACTTTGAAAGTTTTGGTATTTTCAGAAATACTCCCCCTTAACTTGTGCTCATAAGTGTTTAAAGTAAATTTGCACATGTCGGGTAGAGTTAGCACTTTTGAATTGATTGATTTTCAATGAACCTGATCGTTGCGAGACACGCTTACATCACTAGTTAGACTAGCTTGAAATTATTACCCGTCCAGATCAGATTCAAGGAAAATCGCTCGAAATCGGTACATTCTACTCAGACACATCCTTTGCGAGACACGCTTACATCACCAGATAAACTGGCTTGAAATTATTACCCGTCCCGGACATGTCTTTTCGACTACTGACTTTAGCTATCGTCAATTTTGAGTCGAGCTCTTGTGAGATTACAACTTTTCATTTACCATATTTTAATCATCACTTATTCTCCCCCTCAAAAATAGCATACGCATGGTGTTTTTGAAAAACATTTGATTAAAATATGCTCTTTTTGAGGTTTACGGGAAGAATTTCAAGAACTTTGGTTTCAGAACAAAGATTTAGTTTCAAATACTCCCCCTTAACGAGGGAATACTTGTCCTTATGAGCAGAATTTTTGAAAACTTAGAAAAAAATTCTGGTTTAATTCTACTCATAAGTAAGAAGCTTTCGCTCCTTATTTTAGGATTGAGGCACTGAAGCGTACCTCAGGGTCCTTTTTTTACAAGTACGGGTTGTGCACTGTTATTTGTACACAAGCCATTTTCAAATAAAAAAAAATGATGAATGTTCCAAATGAATGTAAACCAAGGATACCAGTAGTTTATGCAGGTTGTCGGAATGTAAGAATGTTCGGCATCTTTGGACGTCCGCCCACATAACTCTCGAGTCGCCTTATCTGCTCACGAAACTTGAGCTTTCGATCGATGTGGTCGATGAACTTCCTTGCTTGTCTTACATCTCTTCTAAACCACCACATATGCAGCAACCATCCGACTTCCAAACCGTCTTGATGCTTCTGCATAATCTCTTCTAGTTCACCTTTAACCCGAATCAATGTTTCGTCACCGAACTTAGGAATATCTAGAAAACCCATGAACCTCGTTTGGTTTTTATCCTGTACATATACCAACCTGAATGGTCTATCCCGGAACGTATAAGGAGTCCATTCGCTGACCCCTGGTGGTTGGAAATCCGGCTTGACCAAGTTCAACTGCCTTTGATAGCTTTCAACCCCAAGATGAACATCCTCAACTCGCTGTCTGATTACAATACTGCGGATGAAAATCAGAAGAGAATTGATGATGTCATACTGAAGACGACCCGGTAAATGCTCCAACTTGCCTTGAATCTTAAGAAGATACATATCTTCAATGTCGTTCAGATTCAAGTACGGATAATCAGATTCCTTGAAGCTGTATTCCTTACCATCCTGTCTGCGAACAGTGATCTTTTTCAGGAAGTTATACCCATAGTTGAATTCGGTTTCAGCGCTGACGATGGAAAGTATCCGACTTTGGTGATACATAGGAGTTTTAGTCGGTTTTGCTAGCTTCCACTTGTAGAACCATTTACGCATATCAGGCCAGTGATAGATACCTAGAAGTGCATCGTCGTTGTAATCTTCGACTTCTTTGAGAAATAATTCGTCAATTTGTTCCTCAAATCCATCTATCACGTAGGAAGCTGCCGGACACTTTGTCAGGGATGTAGCATAACGCTTTTCCGGATCGGTATTACCATAGAGTAGATACTCCAAGTCTCGATTGAAGAAAAACTTCTTGGGTATCCGAAGGTTGCTAGGGGGTCCGATGAGAGGTAGTGGTTTCGAATAGTCACGAAGATTTAAAGATTCTAGAGGATCCCAAGTCACGTTCTCGGTCATTGCCCTTGCAACCTGTTCCAAATTATATTCGAACTCTAAATGGGAGGTTGTGACTGTCTTGAATTTAGTGTATCCAGCTTCTCGAACCTTGACAATGTCAAAAAGTTCTAATTGCTGAACCCGCATAACCTTCTTGAGACGCTTCGTGAAATCCACAACAGAGTCGGTAGTAGGAACATCAGCAGGAGAATCAGGGTTCGCATCTACCATCTGTTCAAACCATGTTTGCTTCTCTGCATCAGGGTTGACCCATTCCGGTGCAGGTAACAAAGCTGCATCCGGCGGTGGTGCTATAACAAAGGTGAACTTGGGAGGAGCAATGTCAGTATGATGCTGCTCCAATGGGATATCGTGATGTGGTTCAGGGTCATCGAAAGCACCCGAATCTTGTGGAACAAACCCCTCAGAGCCAGCGGAGTGAGGACGTTTGCTAGGTTGAGCTCTAGAAGAACCATCATTTTTCTGTCTTTTCCCTTTTCCCTTGGCTTGGTCGTCCTTGTCCCGATCATCGCGACGACGTTTGCTGGGTTTGTCTTGCTTGCAACCCTCTTTTTCTTTCTTTTTCTCGTCTCTCTTAATTGAATTTATTAGAGCACGAAGAAGTTCCTTTTCAGCTGGATTATCGGTGATACTTTCAAGCAACTTTTCCTTGTAGTATGAAAGTGGTGTATCGACCGGTAGAGTGTGTAGTGTTACTGGCGTGGTTTTAAGACGATGAGCTACAACACGATCTAGCTTCTTCTTCACATACTGCTTCATGAGACCAGGAATAACGTCAGTAAGTTCTTCGGTGATCTGTTGAGGCAGCGTGTTACTGATGTAGTGATCACACGCTGTCTCAATGTTGTACCCTTTAAACTCATTCATGTCTCGTTGAAGTGCTTCTAACTGTTGTTGTTGAGTTGCAAGCTTTTCCTCTAACTCGTTCAGCTTGTCAATATTTGCGGGTAGTGGTGCGGTAGGTGTGGTTTGATTAACTGGTGAGGGTGTTCTTGTTTTAGAGGTTTCGTCCTCTGGGTTCACAGGTGGGGTAGGGATACTTTCGTCACCCCTGTTATCCGTTTCATCATCATTTGATTCATCATTCTCCGCATCAGACGTGTCACTACTCTCAGCATTATCTGTATCCTTAGCTTTCTCAGTCTGACTTTCATCTTCAATCATTTCATCATCTGATACATTCTCATCATCTTTATCAGTCTCACTGTGCCCTTCATCTTCATCATTCTTATCCTTGTCACTATCTGTTTCCGAGTCTAAAGCATTGTCATTGCCGTCGTCAGAGTGAGACTCATCGTCAGACTTTGTATCCGAACTGCCAACAGTCTGACTATGTGTAGACTCTGAGTCCTCTTCTGAACCCGATTCATCCCTTGGGTGTGAAGCTGATCCTTCACCCAGTTCCTTTCCTCTGTGTTTCTTCTTATCTGCTTTATACTTGGCAATACTCTCTTCCTTGGCCTTTCTTAACTGTTCTTCTTTCTCGTCTCTAGTTGATGGTGGTTCAAGCTGCTCATATGATGTGTCAGTGATCTTAATGTTTTTACCCTTTCCTGCTCCCAAATTTTTATCCCCTTTAGCCAGGGCGGATTTGAGCTTGATGATCGATTTTCGACGTTCCTCCCTTAGGTCTATGGTTTCTTCTCCTTCTTGCTCTTCCGAAGATTCATCGCGAAGTGTCACTTTCTTCTTTGTTTCACGGGTAATCTTTTTGGTACGTGAAGTGGAAGAGATAACAGTTTTACCCCGTCCGCGACCTCTGCCTCTTGTCGCCTTAAACCTCTTAGGTGTGACACCAACCATGCCAGCTTTCTCACCATCATCGTACCAGTCAAATGCTTCAGTTTCCTTGACAGGGTCAGTCAATAGTTTGGGAGGAATCCTTGCCCCGCGTTTGGTTGTGTTGGAAGCATGGATCCTGAGAGTAGAGAGAACGTGATCCATGCTTTCCATGTGGTACTCTTCACTTGGGCGGCTATCAATTTCAGGATGTTGTGCCATGAAGTAGGCGATGATTAACTTGGTGAAGCGAGGAAAGGGAACTTTGTATTTCGGTTTCTTAGCAAACTGTTCATACTGATATATCATGTCGGTCCAGATATATTGAGCAAAGTCCACATGATGCAGGTTAATTACACCGTGAAAGAACTTGAGGTGTTCAAGTCTGGGGTGTTCTAAACCTGTTTCCTTCCCAGTGATGCAATGACTTAAGATTGTGAAGAGGGTCAACCATGGTTGTGAAATATACTTGCGATCGACTTTAGAACTGGAGGTGAGGTCCTCAATGTCGTCATCATAGCCAATAGCGTTCAGGTTATCAACAATCTGCTGGAAAGTGGGATCTTTGCGGAAAGCTCCATTGGGAGTGGTTTCTGGTTGAGGAAGATCCAGGATAGTCCTGAGAGTACCGACATCGAACCTGATTCGCTTGTCATTAACGGTAATTGCCATAGATTTCTTATCGTTGCTTACGAACATCTTGTGCCAGAACTGATGCATGTAGACCTCTGGTACACTCGCCGTCTTGGCCAGGACAGGGCTGACGAAATGGCGCTTCAGTATTTCAACCATTATCTGACAAGACTTGTGGCATTTCAGGACATCGAAATCTGCTCTGGAATTTGACTTGGTGATCTCGCGCTCATCATCTTCTGGTATCATAACCAACCTTGCAATGGAAGTTTGAGACATGACTTTCCTGTAAACACAAACACAAACAACCACACAGCAGAGGGTGTTGAATAATGTTAGTGTTAGTGATTTATGTCATTTTCTCAATACGGCCAGAATGATTTTTAAGGTAGAAAATATCAATCACATATACACATACATGACATAAACAGACAATGATCAGCACTGAGCAGTACATATCAGCAAATAGCAGCAACCAGACACAGAAAGTATGCAAAATATAAGTTACTCGGAAACATAACCATTTACTCGGAGAAAAGAACCTTGCTTGGAGGATTTTGTCAAAAATTGGAAATATCCGGTCTAAGTAGGAGACAACAAGTTTCCTTACTCGGAAACTTTCCAAAATCCTCCTAACTCGGAGTGTGTTTTACTCGGAGACATGGTTCACGTATTTACTCGGAAAGGTTAATATAAAACATTTACTCGGAAAGTCTGAGTAACATTAGTTACTCGAAGATAGTGAATAAACCTTACTCGGAAAGCTTATTTAACACTTTACTCGGAGACAATTAAGCTCCTTGCTCGGAGATAAAGAAGCTTACTCGGAAAGGTTTATAAACAATGTCCAAGAACCAAAGTTACTCTCCTAACTCGGAGGAAATATGATTTGCTCGGCAAACATACAAACTTTACTCGGAAACATGCAAGTAATGCACATAGGACTTGTGTATCAACAAGTAACTAATTAAAAACAACTTAAACACAATTCAAAACACAAACATATACCCATAAACTCATAACAAGCCATAAAACAAGCATTCCACAGCACATATATGACCAATAAGTAATCGACTTATAACATACGGTCAATTCCTGTTATGAACTTCTTAGCGCATGCTCACAATACACAAACATACATATCCCACCAATAATCTCACAAAAATACGAACACATAATTTCCCAGCCATGTAATCGACCTATTTAAGCCACATAATCTCTATACGCATCATATGTTGTTAAGCAATGCAATTAAACATTGAAAGATCACTTTAAAACGTATTGTTATGATCATGGAAACAACCAATTAAACAAATCATAACCAACCAAGAAGAAATCCCCAAATTATGGCTAAGAACCCTAATTCGTGAACTAGCCAATTGAACCATAGAGATGTGAGGATATTTCAACATAGTGACTACAATGCATAATTAATCATGATTAACACTTACAAATTTGTTTTCCGAAAAATCAAAAACGTGCGTATGAACAGATAGGATTTTGGCGGGAGTTGTGTTATGTGTGTGTGTTAATTGTGAGGTGTGGGAAAAAAAAAAAATGAAGACATGGCTTATATAGGCTAAGATGTTTGCACGTGTGTCACTTTTAACCCTTTAACTTTCTACCCTAGTTGAAGGTGTAAAAAAAACAATTAGCAAATTTGACACACAAAGCCCTTGTGTTATGAAGGGTGAACATTTAACCTAAATGATGAGAAAAACTTTTTAACTATTTTTTTTTAATAAACTTTATACAGAAGATATTTACATAGTTGCCAGGATGTGTGACTTGTTTAACTTTGTTTGAGAAAGTTATCCAAATCTTCTGGAGTCAAACATCGCATACCAATCTGATGAACCAATCCAACAAATCTTGCATGAGGCAAGGCTTTGGTGAATAAGTCAGCCAGTTGGTATTCAGTACCCACGAAGTAAAGCTCAATGGTACCCTGTTCCACATGCTCTTTGATGAAGTGATATCGAAGAGCGATATGTTTGGACTTGGAATGCTGCACGGTGTTGCACCAAATAGCAATGGCACTCTTGGAGTCGCAATATAACGGAATCTTGTTGAACACGTATCCGTAATCCATTAGCTGTGACCGCATCCAAATGACCTGAGCACAGCATGCCGACATGGCTACGTATTCGGATTTTGTTGACGACAGTGATGTACAATCCTGTTTCTTCGACTGCCAAGATACGAGTTTGTCACCTAAAAATTGCACTCCCCTGAAGTACTTTTCCTTGTATCTAAGCATCCTGCATGATCAGCGTCTGAAAAAGCAACTAGTTCAAAGCCAGAATCCTTCGGATACCAGATCCCCAAGTTAATGGTTCCCTTTATGTATCGAAGGATTCGTTTAACCTCAGAGAGGTGTCGTTCAGTTAGTCTAGACTGATAGCGGGAGCATAAATATGTGGCAAAGACTATATCTGGTCTGCTGGCTGTTAGATACATGAGTGACCCAATTACACTACGGTATTTGGTAGGGTCAGTTGGTGTCCCATGTAAATCAGCATCTAGCTTGGGGGATGATGAGGACATCGGTGTATTATAGGTATCACTACTTGACATGCCATGCTTTTTCAAAATTTCTTGTGCATATTTGGCCTGGTTTAGATAAATACCACGGGATGATTGATGAACTTGCAGTCCTAAGAAGAACTTTAGTTCACCCATCATGGACATCTCAAAGTTATGTTTCATTAATTTTGCGAAAGCATTTGAGTATTTCTTATGTGTAGAACCAAAAATGATATCGTCCAAATAGATTTGAACAATTAAGATGTCCTCCCCATGTTTTTGTATAAACAGCGTTGGATCAACAGAACCTTTAGTGAAATGATTAGCAATCAAGAAGGCTGACAGTTTATCGTACCATGCCCTCGGGGCTTGTTTAAGGCCATAGAGGGCTTTCTTGAGCCTGTAAACATGTTTCGGATGTTCTGGGTCGACAAAGCCGTCTGGTTGTGTGACATATACTTCTTCCCGGAGCTGTCCATTTAGAAACACCGTCTTCACATCCATTTGATATACAGTAATGTTCTTGTGAGTTGCATATGCCAGAAACATACGAACGGCTTCAATTCTTGCCACTGGTGCGAAAGATTCCTCGAAGTCGATTCCCTCTTCTTGGTTGTATCCTTTAGCTACCAGGCGAGATTTATTACTGATAACTGTCCCATCCGCATCCAACTTGTTCTTCCAGATCCATTTCAGGCCGACAACATAAACTCCATCTGGTCTTTCTACCAATTCCCACACTTCTAGACGCTTGAACTGATCGAGTTCTTCTTGCATTGACTCAATCCAATTGTCGTAAGTGAGAGCTTCCTTAATGTTTTTCGGTTCGGTTTGTCAAACGGTGAGTGCATAGATGCAGTGTTCACCGTTTGTGTGGAGTTTCTTGCGTTTCATCACCGGATTATCTGGATTACCAATCACGTTCACTAACGGATGATCCTTCGTCCACTTGTGGGTAGAAGGGTAGTGTTGAAAGTTTTGGTGCATGTTTGACGGATCCAAATTGCTCGTTGATGACTCGGCAGACTCTGGAATGGTGGGAGCCGGAGCAAATGGATTAAACAATGTGTCTCCGTCAAAGTCTGGTGGTGTGGGTACTACAGAGGGTGAGGTTGGATTTTCAGCGGCAGTCTTGGTAGTAGAGGCTGATTGATCGACTGATGATGATGGTTCCGTAGGTGGTGCATTATTAGTAACTATGGTCGATGTTACTGGTGTAACAGGTGCCTGTACTTGAACAGGTATTGCAGCGGAACTGGTGGTATCGGTAGGAGCACGACCAATGAACGAATCATCAAACAGTGGAGCAAACAGATCTTCTAAGTCCTTACAGTTAAAGGACAGTGGTGCAGCTGAATGATCAGGAAAGTTTAGACGGTTAGAGTCGGGTCCTAAGCTGTTTTGCTCAGAAGCCAAATCCGTGAGTTCATCAAAATGAGCGTGTATCGTCTCTTGAATTTGTCAAGTTCGACAGTTCCAGATGCGAAATCCCTTAGAATTCTCACAGTAGCC
The DNA here is from genome assembly GCA_021014915.2 of Artemisia tridentata subsp. tridentata. NCBI lineage: Eukaryota > Viridiplantae > Streptophyta > Magnoliopsida > Asterales > Asteraceae > Artemisia > Artemisia tridentata. Next base: position 201,720,286 of record CP139503.1, read on the forward strand.
AACAAAAATACCATTGTCCGCTTTGGCTTTCAACTTACCAAGGTCATCACAATCATTGTTTGGGTAACAGAGGGCCCCAAATACATGAAAGTAATTTATGTTCGGTTTTCGTTTGTAGACGAGTTCATACGGGGTTTTGTTGTGTCTTTTGGTGATCATACAACGGTTTTGGGTGTAGCATGCAGTGGAGACAGCTTCAGCCCAAAGGTAATCAGGTAGTTGAGCGTTGATCAACATCGTCCTTGCAGCTTCGACTAACGTTCTGTTACGTCTTTCGATGACTCCATTCTGTTCAGGGCTTCGAGGAATAGATGTTTGTTGTTCAATACCGACTTTCTCAAAGTACTCTCGGAGAGTGTGGTTCTTGAATTCGGTTTCGTTGTCTGTTCTGACTTTGTAAACTGTGTTGCGGATCTGAACCTGAATTTTTGTGAGAAAGGTGATGATCATCGAAGGAGCTTGATCTTTGTTGCGAAGAAAGTAGACCCAAGTCCATCGAGAGAAGTCATCTACGATTACCAGAATGTAACGTTTACCGTTGATGGTTTGCACTCTCATTGGTCCACACAAATACATATGAAGAAGTTGAAGTACATGATCTATATTGTGCTCAGTTTTTGGAAGAAAACGAGCACGAGTGCTCTTGCCTTGTTCACATGCCGGACAAAGGTGATCTTTGGCATACCGAAATCTAGGAAGACCGTCGACTAACTTATGACGTGCAAGTTCCGTCATTGTTTTGAAATTCAAGTGAGACATACGCTTATGCCATAACCATGCTTTTGTTGGTAGTGCCTTAGAGAGTAAGCATATTGGAGAAGAGGCGGTCATATCTGATAATGAAATGGTGTACAGATTCGTACCGCGTTTTCCTTTCATGAGATCATGTCCGTGTAGATCTCGAACAAAGCATGTTTTCTCCCTGAATGCGACTTCCAAGTCACCATCACAAAATTGGCCAACGGAGAAGAGGTTATGACAAAGGCCTTCGACGTAGTACACACGACTGATTTTGATGTTCCCGCTGACGTAATCCCCATAGCCCATAATAGCGGCAAACTGATCATTCCCGAATCTGACAGTTCCTATGAACTTTTCAACAAAGTTTACTAGAAGATTTAAGTTGCCTATCATATGTCGGGAACACCCGCTATCAGTAATACATAGTACGATTTGTATCACCTGCATTACAAGAAAACAATGCAGATGGAGAGACAGTAATGGTAGAACCCGTTGGGTTAGTAGCACTAAAATTAAGCTTCTTGGGTAACCAATTAAAACTAGGTTTATTCTGAAGCCAACGTTGCCAATTCCAACTAGATTCCGCTTTCTTCCTAGTAAACGCACTAGGTGTTTGGATTTTTCTTTTAGGGCCTATGGTCTTGGACTTGTCTACGGGATTCTTAGAAACTACTTTTGGCGGTTTCCCTAAGATTGACTTGGCAGCAGTAGGGGGCCTAGAGGGAATGCCAATAGTATGTTTCTGCTTACGAGATAAAAGGGTTTTTTCAACACACCGTTTATGATTACCAGACAAAACAATCATACGACAAAACACACAATAAGCAACAATAAGACCATTATTCAAAACATCCAAAGTATCAGCATTCGTTACATCAGAATTAGAATTACATGTTTTAGAACTTGATTCTACTCTAGATATAACTTGCTTTTTATTCAAAGTCCTAGTGTGAACTTCTACTTCTTGGTCCTTAGGGGAGCTGCTCTTAGGTTTCCAAACACTATTCTTCACAGGAGCCTTGGATCTGCTAACCTTAGAGGTGCCTAGTCCTGTAGAAGTGGAAGTATTCACATTAGTGGTCTGGTTTGATGCTTTCTTAGGTATCTTGTCTACTTTATACATGCCTGGCTTAATCACATTCTTATTTCCCATTTTCCATTTTTAACGTACATTAACTTTCTCTCGCAATTCAATGATGATGTGTTTCTGTTGTTGAATTTTAAAATCCAATTCACGATTTAATCGAAGGAGGTTATTTCGGTTTTCACAAACTTCATCAATGTCCTTTTCATATTTTGAAATTTCTTGTTTTAAAACAATATTTTCTTTCTCAGTCAGATTATCAGAAGCATGACTGTTTTGTAAAGACAACGATGTGTTTTGGTGTTGAAATTTTAACTCAAAGGCGAGGCTCTGAGTTTGACACCAATGCAACCTCTTGTTGAATTTGTGAACTTCTTTTGAAAAATCGTTTTTCATATCATCATTGAGTTGTTTGAGTCTCTCATTTTCATGTCTCAAATTATCTATCTCTAATCTCAACAACTTAATATCATCAGAATGAGCATCAACAATCATATCATTACAATCCTCATAAATAGAATTCATAATCACAGAAACAACATCATAACATAGAACATTTTCCAAAAGTCGATCAACTTCTTTTTCCAAATTTTTCTTTTGAAATTTTTGTTTCAAGATTTTATCGTCTTTTGCTTTGAAAATGCTCATCATTGATACAATATCCGATTGCAGTTCCTGTTCCCAATGCGTGGCACAAAGTCTCAGGTGGTGAACGTGTGGTAAAAATTGTTGTTGAAAAACCTCTCTCTTTTCCTTTTCAAGAGGAGAAAGAAAAGTAGAGACTGGTATTTTTGAGTTTCGTTCAATTGCATCTTCTAAAAGTTTTATGTCCTCCAAAAAGGTTTGAAAATATCGGAGGACACGATGTGGTTTTGGCGTAGAAGAAATGACACCTGGATTTTGTGAAGATTTATTTATTTGTGCCTCATTGGTTACAGGGACTACTTCAGGAAATGTATCTGGTTCAATAAACCATGATGGTTGTGATTTTTGTGGGACGAAGGTTTCACTAATATGAGGTACTTGAAAATAATCATATGGTTTATGATAAGGGTTTTGTCTCATTTTAGATAAAGTTTCCTCCGCCTGTTCAATTTCCTCCTCACTATAAACAACAACACGCACAACAGAATCATCAAACAAATGATCAGCACTGTATAACTTTGGATCTTCTTTGAGTGCTTTATGTAGAAAACTTGGTTTATCACTGCCAATAGCAAACCCATATCCTTTTGGATTTGGTTTTACCGTTAGCTTTTGAATGGTGGTTATTGATTTGCCAGTTTTATACACAACGTTCTGAAATTCTTTAAGTTTGGATTCCAAGTCAAGAATTTCCTCAACATATGAATCGACTCGTTTCCTTGATTTTTCACGATGTTCAGAAAAATTATTTTGACAAGTGGACAGCTCTGTTTTTGTTTGATTAAGTTCAGAGTGAAGAATGTCAACTTGTTTTTGAAAGTCAAATTTTTCTTGTTCTTTGTGTAATATTATCTCGTTCTTGGAAGCGGTCAATTCACGAACTTGATGTTCTAAATTTTGTACTTGCACATATGAATCTTGGAATGCAGACTCAAAGATTTTCTCACATTTTACTTGGTTTTCATAGTTTGAAAGTTGTAGCTTGTAGCACTCAATATCCTTAGTTAACAATGCGACTTTTGCTTTTAGATTACTGTTTATTTCATTAAACTTATCAATTTGGGATTTAAGGGCATCTAACTGAGTCTTGGTGGTCAGCAGTAAGGTCATGAGCTCTGAGTCAGGCAAAAGACTTTCTTGTTCAAATTGGTCATTATTATCATCGGACAGAGGATCATCAAATGAAACAATGGGGTTAATTTGATCATCATCAAATGTAACAACGGCGTTTATTTGATCATCGACTTCAGAGGATAAGGATGAATCAATTTGTCCAAGATTGTCTTCAGCTGATGCAGATTCAAAGGGTGACACAATTTCATCAATTATGAATTTTGAATTTGGTACCTGAGACAAGCCATCGGTATCATAGACCGGGCCTGTTTCACCCATGTTCACTTCCTGCATATTAGCCATCAACATAACAGCTGCTTCCAGGTCCTCCATGTCATCATCTGAATAAGCATTCGCCATGAAGCTTTGCTCCTTTTCAGTGAGAGTGCTTCCACGTTCATCTTTGAGGGCCAGAAGAAGAGCTTCCTTGTGATATGCTGCTCCCCTAGTTCTTGGCTTGGGGCATGCATTGGCTACGTGACCTTTTCCCCCGCAGTTATAGCACTTAATCCCTGTGTTACCAATCCCAGAACTTCCAGTCTCAACACCTTGTGCCCTGTTACTTCCAGTAGAATTGGACCTCTGCCCACCTGTATTACCTATGTAGCTACCCGATCTAGATCTCCCTAAAGCTCGGTTTTGTATCTCAACTCGGCCATCTTGAACAACTGCCTGATTTCTGGTGTTAGAAGAAGACCTCAAACGGTTGTTGGATTTGTTTGAGAATTTGCTGAAAGCTTTGGCAATCAAAACAAATCCTTCGTTCAATGATTTGAACGCGTCATCGTCATCACTGATAGCCTCGGTATTTTCATATGGAACCATTTGTTGTGATGACCCTCCGTATGGAACGAGTTGATTAGATGTGGTTTATGAGGCTGGAATTGTCGGATGTTGTGGTTGGGGTAAACTTTGACCAGGTGGTCGTTGGACAAAACTCTGTGGTGGTTGTGGTATAAACTATGATTGAGCCATCAATGCGAGTGAGTTTGGAATGGGTGCTGGTGAAAAACCTCCACGTGCTGCTCTATCCTTGTCAACTTCATATTGGTGCTGTTTAAGGAAATCATACAGCAATCCATAAGACACGTCGTTTATCCTTTTAGCTTGATGGACGAACGTCACATACTTCTGCCACTCTGGTCCGAGACATCCCAGAAACTTGGAGTTAACGGCAATCTTAGGTAGTATGATGTTGTGACGGTCCAAGTCGTTGACAATATTTGTAAACCTGTGGTAGTATGATTCCAACGATTCCCCTTGTTCAATTATAAAGTTGGTATACTCCATGTATAATTTAGACTCCATGTCCTCTTGATTTAAGGTAGTGCCTTCCATAAGAAGATGTACATGTTCCCACGTGTCCTTGGCTGTCTTTTGCGAATCAATGCTGCGAAAGATAGGATTTGGAATCCCATGAAGTATATAAGACATTGCCAGTTCATTAGATTCTTGCTGTTGGACCTGTTTAGTGGTGAGTAGAGCAAGAGGGATAGGGGTAGAGGTTGCCGCTCTTGGTGGAATGATAGTGTTATCACCTGGAACAGTGGTTGAAGGATATGGGTACGGTCCATCCAGGATGACCTTTTTCATGAACTTTCCATGGGGTTTTTTCTGCTCGATAAATTGAAGGAAACGACTCGACCATTGCACGTAGTTGCCTGGTGTGAGCATAGGTGGGGTGTCAAGAGATCCGGCCTCTTGTCGGGATTGTTGACTGCTAATAGCCTAGCACATTTTGTCAAACCAGTGAGGCTGCTTTTGAGGTAGTTGCTGGTAATTTTGCATCTGCTGTTGTGGAATTTGTTGAGGAACTAGTTGTTGGGGGAAAAACTGGTGTTTTTGTGTGAAAGCTTGTTGTTGTTGGTACTGTGGTTGAGGATAATTCGGTTGAGGATATTGTTGTTGTTGTGATTGTTGCTGTTGATACTGTTGTTGTTGATTTTGAAAGTAGTAGTTGTATGGTGGTTGAGACATCGTTGTAACCTGTGGATGTTGGATCGTTCCAAGGAAATAAGATTAGCGTTCGATTGTTCACAAAGTGTTTCCTAACTCGGAAATAATTTAAGAATTTGCTCGGTAACTGCCTTACTCGGAATACACAAAATAACTTAAGTAAGATAACACTTTTCCTTACTAGGAAATCTAAGAAAATGTTCCTTGCTCGAAAAAATAAAAAAAAATTACTCGGAGAATTTATAAAAAATTCCTTACTCGGAAGTTATATAAATTTCCTAACTCGGAGTTTTTCAAATTTTCAGAACTTGGAAGATTCACGACTTTCCTAACTCGGAAAAATTAAGTCTCACTAAGAAATAACGTTTCTTCCAAACTTGGAAATTACAAGGCAAACTAAAAAATTCTTTCCTAACTCGGAAAAATGTACTTGCTCGATAATTCAGTAACTCGATACTTCCTTGCTCGGAAAATTGAGTTAGAATTTTTGTTTACTCGGGACAATTTCCTATCTCGGAAATATTATCACTGTTCGGGACTTATGAAAAAATTTCCTTACTCGGAAAATTTACAATTCTCCTAACTCGGAGAAATACGTGAACAGTAACCGAACAAGAAAAAATTCTTAAATCCTTGTTTGTCTCTGATGCCACTTGATAGATCTCGATTTCACAAGTTACTAGGAGGATTTAGAGAGAAAGAATTGTAGGTTAAACACAAGAATAATAAACTTTGATAATGCAATTAACCAACAACTCTTCCCCTACAATAGGAAGAGTATTTATAGTACATGAAGATGAAATGGGCCAAGCCCTAAATGAAATGAAAAACAATGGGACGCAACCCATGAACAAAATAAGAAATAAACATTGGGGCGCAGCCCAATTAATAATTAAATAAAAGCATATAGCCCATGGGCCTTCTACACAGGCTGTAAACTAAAACTAACATAAAGACCAAAGCAACCTAATACAAAACATGATCGATACTTCAATATTATGAGACGTGTTCCCAACAGACTCTCATCAAGTAATGGACAATTGCTCTAATCAAGTGAGCCTTTAGCCACAACGACGCTCTTCTCGTTGATTTGGTCTTCATTCTGATTCAAGTTGTTATGTGGTGCTCATGATGCAATGAAGCTTGCCATAGGGTTTGTGTGGCAAACATTGATCGCATGGATGTGATGGTTATTGAGCTGCTTATGATGATTCGTTATAACTATTTTGTGATCATGGGTTTGATTGTTAGAACATTCTGAATTCATTGTGTCAAATCATGGTTATTTGGTTTGTTGTTATGGTAGTGTGGCTAGCATGGTTCGTTGTAAGGGTTTGGTGGAGCTGCTGAAACTAATCTTTTCTAACCCTTCTTCTGATTATCGGAGCTGCGGATTATTATGTTTACTCGTGTAAGTTCAAGTTCTATGTGGATTCAAGACGTGCCTCATGGTTTTCTACAGGGTGGTTGTCTGGATCACATGGAAGTTGATTTCAAGTTCTATGATGACTATGGCTAAGTGTTACCTAAGTGATGCAAGATTTTAATTCTCATTTTCACACTCACTTGTATAGTCATTATAGGTTGTTAGTTTAATATGTAAGTTATAAGAATGGCGGCTCATTCTTATATAGTGGTTTGGTCTGTTGACCTTTGCTTGTAAGTGCTTATGTAACGGGCTGAGATATGGGATTTCACCCATATCCTTTGTACTCAAACGATTTTTGGTGTAATGTATTTTACCAGGGTGCAGGATTACTCCCCTTTACCCAAAAAAGACGCTCATCATGTAAGGGACAATTGCCCTAATAAAGTGAGCCTTTAGGGACAACGTCTCCCATCATGTAAGTGTCAATTGCTCTTATCAAGTGTGCAAGCATTTAGGGAGAACGGCTCTCATCATGTAAAGGGAAATTGCTCTCAGCAAATGAGCGAGCATTTAGGGACAACGGCTCTCATCAAGTAACGGACAGTTGCTTTAATCAAGTGAGCCTTTAGGTACAAGGGCACTCATCATGCAAGAGACAATTGCCCTCAAAAAGTTAGCCTTTAAGGTCAACGGCTCTCATCATGTAAGTGACAATTGCTCTTATCAAGTGTTCAAGCTTTAGGGTCAACGGTTCTGGTCATGTATAGGGCAATTGCTCTCATCACGTGAGCAAGCATTTAGGGACAATGGCTCTCATCAAGTAATTGACAATTGCTCTTATCAAGTATCCAAGCATTTAGAGGCAACGACTCTCATCATGTAAAGGGTAATTGCTCTCATCAAATGAGCAACCGTTTAGGGACAACGACTCTCATCAAGTAACGAACAACTGCTCTGATCCAGTGAGCTTTTAGGTACAACGGCTCTCATCAAGTTAGGGATAATTGCCCACATAAAGTTAGCCTTTTGGGACATTGGCTCTCATCATGTAAGTGACAATTGCTCTTATCTAGTGTGCAAGCTTTAGGGACAATGACTCTTATCATATCAAGCGCAATTTCTCTCATCAAATGAGCAAGCACTTAGGGACAACGACTCTCATCAAGTAACGGACAATTGCTCTAATCAAGTGAGCCTTTGGGCACAACGACGCTCATCATGTAAGGGACAATTGCCCTCATAAAGTGAGCCTTTAGGGACAACGACCCTCATCATGTAAGTGACAATTACTCTTATCAAGTGTGCAAGCATTTAGGGAGAACGGCTCTCATCATGTAAGTGACAATTGCTCTTATCAAGTTTGCACGCATTTAGGGAGAACAGCTCTCATCATGTAAAGGGCAATTGCTCTCATCAAATGAGCAAGCGTTTAGGGAAAACGACTCTCATCAAGTAACGGACAGTTGCTTTAATCAAGTGAGCCTTTAGGTACAACGGCTCTCATCATGTAAGGGATAATTTCCCTCATAATGTTAGCCTTTAGGGACATCGGCTCTTATCATGTAAGTGACAATTACTCTTATCAAGTGTGCAAGCATTTAGGGAGAACGACTCTCATCATGTAAAGGGCAATTTCTCTCATCAAATGAACGAGCATTTAGGGACAACGGCTCTCATCAAGTAACGGACAGTTGCTGTAATCAAGTGTGCCTTTAGGTACAACGGCTCTCATCATGTATGGGACAATTGCCCTCATAAATTTAGCCTTTAGGGACATCGACTCTCATCATGTAAGTGACAATTGCTCTTATCAAGTTTGCAAGCTTTAGGGACAACGGCTCTCGTCATGTAAAGGGCAATTGCTTTCATCAAGTGAGCATGCGTTTTAGGACAACGGCTCTCATCAAGTAACGGACAAATGCTCTAATCAAGTGAGCCTTTAGGTACAACGGCTCTCATCATGTAAGGGATAATTGCCCTCATAAAGTTAGCCTTCAGGGACAAAAGCTCTGATCATGTAAGTGGCCATTGCTCTTATCAAGTGTGCAAGCATTTAGGCACAACGGCTCTCATCATGTAAGTGACTATTAATCTTTTCAAGTGTCCAATCATATAGAGAGATCCGCTCTTTTCATGTAAGTGGCCATTTCTCTTATCAAGTGTGCAAGCATTTAGGCACACCAGCTCTCATCATGTAAGTGACAATTGCTCTTTTCAAGTGTGCAAGCGTTTAGGGATAACGACTCTCATCAAGTAACGAACAATTGCTCTGATCAAGTGAGCCTTTAGGTACAACGGCTCTCATCATGTTAGGCAAAATTGCCCTCATAAAGTTAGCCTTTAGGGACATCGGCTCTCATCATGTAAGTAACAATTGCTCTTATCAAGTGTGCAAGCTTTAGGGACAATGACTCTTATCATGTCAAGCGCAATTGCTCTCATCAAATGAGCAAGCGTTTAGGGACAACGACTCTCATCAAGTAACGGACAATTGCTCTAAAGAAGTGAGCCTTTGGGCACAACGGCGATTATCATGTAAGGGAAAATTGCCCTCATAAAGTGAGCCTTTAGGGACAACGGCTCTCATCATGTAAGTGGCAACTGCTCTTATCAAGTGTGCAAGAAATTTGGGAGAACGGCTCTCATCATGTAACTGAAAATTCCTCTTATCAAGTGTTCAAGCATTTAGGGAGAATGGCTCTCATCATGTAAAGGGCAATTGCAATCATCAAATGAGTAAGCGTTTAGGGAAAATGACTCTCATCAAGTAACGGACAGTTACTTTAATCAAGTGAGCCTTTAGGTACAACGGCTCTAATCATGTAAGGGATAATTGCCCTCATAATGTTAGCCTTTAGGGGCATCGGCTCTTGTCATGTAAGTGACAATTTAGGGACAACGGCTCTCATCATGTAAAGGGAAATTGCTCTAATCAAGTGTGCAAGCGTTTAGGGACAACAACTCTGATCAAGTAACGGATAATTGCTCTAATCAAGTGAGCCTTTAGGTACAACGGCTCTCATAATGTAAGGGACAATTTCCCTCATAAAGTGAGCCTTTAGGACAACGGCTCTCATCATGTAAGTGACAATTGCTCTTATCAAGTGTGAAAGCATTTAGTGAGAACGGCTCTCATCTTGTGAAGGGCAATTGCCCTCATCAAGTGAGCAAGCGTTTAGGGACAACGGCTCTCATCAAGTAACGAACAATTGCTCTGATCAAGTGAGCATTTAGGTACAATAACTTTCATCATGTTAGGGATAATTTCCTACATAACGTGAGCCTTTAGGGAGAATGGCTCTCATCATATAAGTGACAATTGCTCTTATCAAGTGTGCAATCATTTAGGGACAACGACTCTTATCATGTAAAGCGCAATTGCTCTCATCAAGTGAGCAAGCATTTAGGGACAACGACTCTCATCAAGTAACGGGTAATTGCTCTAATCAAGTGAGCCTTTAGGCACAACGGCTCTCATCATGTAACGGACAATTGCCCTCATAAAGTGAGCCTTTAGGGACAACGACTCTCATCATGTAAGTGACAATTGTTCTTATCAAGTGTGCAAGCATTTAGGGAGAACGACTCTCATCATGTAAAGGGCAATTGCTCTCATCAAATGAGCGAGCATTTAGGGACAACGGCTCTCATCAAGTAATGGACAGTTGTTGTAATCAAGTGAGCCTTAGGTACAACGGCTCTCATCATGTATGGGACAATTTCCCTCATAAATATAGCCTTTAGGGACATCGACTCTCATCATGTAAGTGACAATTGCTCTTATCAAATTTGCAAGCTTTAGGGACAACGTCTCCCGTCATGTAAAGGGCAATTGCTCTCATCAAGTGAGCAAGCGTTTTAGGACAACGACTCTCATCAAGTAACGGACAATTGCACTAATCAAGTGCGCCTTTAGGTACAACGGCTCTCATCATGAAGGGACAATTGCCCTCATAAAGTGACGCTTTAGGGACTACGGCTCTCATCATGTAAGTGGCCATTGCTCTTATCAAGTGTGCAAGTATTTAGGCACAACGGCTCTCATCATGTAAGTGACAATTGCTCTTTTCAAGTGTGTAAGCATTTAGAGACATCGGCTCCTTTCATGTAAGTAGCATTGCTCTTATCAAGTGTGCAAGCATTTAGGCACAACGGCTCTCATCATGTAAATGACAATTGTTCTTTTCAAGTGTGCAAGCGTTTAGGGACAACGACACTCATCAAGTAACGAACAATTGCTCTGATCAATTGAGCCTTTAGGTACAACGGCACTCATCATGTTAGGGACAAATGCCCTCATAAAGTTATCCTTTAGGAACATCGGCTCTCATTATGTAAGTGACAATTGCTCTTATCAAGTGTGCAAGCTTTAGGGACAATGACTCTTATCATGTCATGTGCAATTGCTCTCATCAAATGAGCAAGCGTTTATGGACAACGAATCTCATCAAGTAACGGACAATTGCTCTAATGAAGTGAGCCTTTGGGCACAATGGCGATTATCATGTAAGGGACAATTGCCCCAATAAAGTGAGCCTCTAGGGACAACGGCTCTCATCATGTAAGTGACAATTGCTCTTATCAGGTCTACAAGCATTTAGGGAGAACGGCTCTCATCATGTAAAGGGCAATTGCTCTCATCAAGTGAGCAAGCGTTTAGGGACAACGGCTCTCATCAAGTAACGAACAATTGCTCTGATCAAGTGAGCCTTTAGGTACAATGACTCTCATCATGTAAGGGATAATTTCCCTCATAAAGTGAGCCTTTAGGGACAACGGCTCTCATCATGTAAGTGACAATTGCTCTTATCAAATGTGCAATCATTTAGGTACAACGACTCTTATCATGTAAAGCGCAATTGCTCTCATCAAGTGAGTCAGCGTTTAGGGAGAACGACTCTCATCAAGTAACGGATAATTTTCTAATCAAGTAAGCCTTTAGGCACAACGTCGCTCGTCATGTAAGGGACAATTTCCCTCATAAAGTGAGCCTTTAGGGACAATGGCTCTCATCATGTAAGTGACAATTGCTCTTATCTAGTGTCAAGCATTTAGGAAGAACGAGTCTCATCATGTAAAGGGCAATTGCTCTCATCAAATGAGCGAGCATTTAGGGACAACGGCTCTCATCAAGTAATGGACAGTTGCTGTAATCAAGTGAGCCTTTAGGTACAATGGCTCTCATCATGTATGGGACAATTGCCCTCATAAATTTAGCCTTTAGGGACATCGACCCTCATCATGTAAGTGACAATTGCTCTTATCAACTTTGCAAGCTTTAGGGACAACGACTCTCGTCATGTAAAGGGCAATTGCTCTCATCAAGTGAGCAAGCGTTTTAGGACAACGGCTCTCATCAAGTAACGGACAATTGCTCTAATCAAGTGAGACTTTAGGTACAATGGCTCTCATCATGTTAGGGAAAAATTGCCCTCATAAATTTAGCCTTTAGGAACATCGGCTCTCATCATATAAATGACAATTGCTCTTATCAAGTGTGCAGGCTTTAGGGACAATGACTCTTGTCATGTCATTCGCAATTGCTCTCATCAAATGAGCAAGCATTTAGGGACAACGACTCTCATCAAGTAACAGACAATTGCTCTAATGAAGTGAGCCTTTGGGCACAACGGCGATTATCATGTAAGGGACAATTTCCCTAATAAAGTGAGCCTTTAGGGACAACGGCTCTCATCATGTAAGTGACAATTGCTCTTATCAAGTGTGCAAGCATTTAGGGACAACGACTCCCGTCAAGTAACGAACAATTGCTCTGATCAAGTGAGCCTTTAGGTACAATGACTCTCATCATGTTAGGGACAATTTCCCTCATAACGTGAGCCTTTAGGGAGAACGGCTCTCATCATGTAAGTGACAATTGCTCTTATCAAGTGTGCAATCATTTAGGGACAACGACTCTTATCATGTAAGTGACAATTTCTCTTTTCAAGTATGCAAGCGTTTAGGGACAACGATTCTCATCAAATAACGAACAATTGCTTTGATCAAGTGAGCCTTTAGGTACAACGGCTCTCATCATGTTAGGGAGAAATTGCCCTCATAAATTTAGCCTTTAGGAACATCGGCTCTCATCATATAAGTGACAATTGCTCTTATCAAGTGTGCAAGCTTTAGGGACAATGACTCTTATCATGTCATTCGCAATTGCTCTCATCAAATGAGCAAGCGTTTAGGGACAACGACTCTCATCAAGTAACGGATAATTGCTCTAATGAAGTGAGCCTTTGGGCACAACGGCGATTATCATGTAAGGGACAATTTCCCTAATAAAGTGAGCCTTTAGGGACAACGGCTCTCATCATGTAAGTGACAATTGCTCTTATCAAGTGTGCAAGCATTTAGGGACAACGACTCCCGTCAAGTAACGAACAATTGCTCTGATCAAGTGAGCCTTTAGGTACAATGACTCTCATCATGTTAGGGACAATTTCCCTCATAACGTGAGCCTTTAGGGAGAACGGCTCTCATCATGTAAGTGACAATTGCTCTTATCAAGTGTGCAATCATTTAGGGACAACGACTCTTATCATGTAAAGCGCAATTGCTCTCATCAAGTGAGTAAGCGTTTAGGGAGAACGACTCTCATCAAGTAACGGACAATTGTTCTAATCAAGTGAGCCTTTAGGCACAACGGCTCTCATCATGTAAGGGACAATTGCCCTCATAAAGTGAGCCTTTAGGGACAACGGCTCTCATCATGTAAGTGACAATTGCTCTTATCAAGTGTGCAAACATTTAGGGAGAACGACTCTCATCATGTAAAGGGCAATTGCTCTCATCAAATGAGCGAGCATTTAGGGACAACGGCTCTCATCAAGTAACGGACAGTTGCTGTAATCAAGTGAGCCTTTAGGTACAACGGCTCTCATCGTGTATGGGACAATTGCTGATGAAGCGAAAAGTGTACCGCTTTTAGGGGGTCATTTAAGCCCTAAATCGTATTTATTTGATCAAATATTGCCCTAAATCGTTCCTTTTGTCATTTTAGGTACTTTGGAGAAGAAATCTGGAAAAAGGAAGCATTTTGGACGTTTTTGGAGCATAAAAGTGAAGAAAACGGCAAAGTCTCAAAATCGGCTGAAAAAGTACCTTTGACGGCGTCAAGTATTGCTGTTGACGGCGTCATGGCTTGGCAAAAGAGGTGGATATTAAAAATACACATGATAAGCCAGAGAATTTTACAACGGATTTCTGACGGCGTCAAGCTTTAAGGAGATCAAGGCCATCACGGTTTAAGCTAAAGCGGGACGGCGTCAAGCTCATTTCTGACGGCGTCAAGCCTTGATAAGCCAGAGAGGATTTTGGAGCATTAAAGAGGGACGGCGTCAAGAAGGCCATCCGGGAACCCTAGACACGGCGAGGTGACGGCGTCAAGATCTACAACGTGACGCCGTCAGCCCTTAAACTCTATATATAGTTTTGCAATTTTTTGTCATTAGTGTGCAACTTTGTGAGGAGAAACCCTAAGACGAATTTCTGCCATTTTTAAGGGTTTTCATACCCTTGGATCTCCCATGTTTAATTGAAGATAAGTTATCATTTAATCAATCAATATGTCTATGTGTTGTTTGATTATATCTTGTTCTTATCTTTTGATTAACATGCTAGGCTAGATTTATCTTGTGTTTGCTTAGATCTAATGAAACCTAGCTATTGATTATTGGTTATTAGTGTGTTATTAATTGTATTGGATGATTGTTCATCGATGTTAGGCTTAAGAAAACTGGCTAACTTCCTATTCGGTAACTTGCTTGAACGTCTTAAGAAACATGAACCAATGCGTACTAAGGTTTTTATGGTTGTATTTAATGCATGAGCGACTTCTAGTGATCCCATGTTAGGAGCTTCTTAGCCGGCTTGACATAGGAGTGAAGTAGGAGCTTGTAGAGTTGGGGAAGTACGTACGCCACCCCACGATTGGTATTAAGGAATACACCCGTCATCCCCGCAATTAATACAAACTAATCAACCGGTAAAAGATAGTTAGGGAGTAAGGAAATCTAAGTAAACACATTTCTCTCCACATAAGTTTCACAACCTTTTCATTTTCTGTTATTTTATTTTATTTGCATTCGTAGTTATTTGGGTTAGTTGACTAGCAACTAATTCCGCCCACTCCTTCAAACCCGAGATTTTACTTGCTTTCATAAAAATAAAAAAATAGAAAAATAGTCTTCCTTCACCCTTAGACCTAATTAGAGTAGTTTTTCATACCTAACGAACACTATTCCCTGTGGAGAACGATCAATCCCCGTACTTACCACTACACTATACTACATCGGTCAGGTACACTGCCTGGTGGGGTTGTAAGCCTCTTGAGATCCCTCGAGAGGTAAAACCTGTTGTAAGGTTGCAAAACCACGCATCAAGTTTTTGGCGCAGTTGCCGGGGAATAGTTATTGTTTAGGTTGAATTTTTATTTTATTAGGTCTACTCACTAGATCCCTTTCTAGTGAGATTTTTATTTTCTTTTTCTAGTTTTTCTTTAGTCTATCTTATTTCTTTGTACTTTTGTTTGTGACACCTTCCACCTATCTCATGAGTAATAGTGATCGTTTGATCCCTGTTATTCGTATTTTCCGCCGTGCAAACTTCCAACTACCCGTTCCCGCCCCCATCGTAGAAAACAACAACCTTTCACCCGACCACCACTTTGGTAACAATTCTGAGATGGAGGAGTCTGACCGTGAGAATGACTATGTTAGTCCATTTTACGACTCAGACTCCGATGAGGATGCTAGTAATGGAGAAGTAGTTAACGAGGAATGGGGAAAAGAAGAAATTGATCCCTTTAAGTATATTGACCCTAGGACTAAGATCGAAAAGGATAGCCTCTTTAACATGCAATTTCCGTGTAAGATTGGTTATCATGATTTTCATGCTTATCTTAACTCATCTTTGCCTATGAACATTATCTCTCGCGCTAATTATAATAAAATCATGGTAAATGAGCTTGAATATCAAGGAGATAACATTGTTGCTAGGATTAAGCCACTACACGTATTCGTAGGAAGTTTTGTGTATTTGGTAGATTTTATGGTTATTGAGAACTTAGGAGAATTTATTGATAACAAATTAACCCAAGTCATTTTTGGAGAAGCCTTGATGCGTGCGATGTGTCGTTGCAGTTTAGCAGTATTAATGCCTACTCAAGTTTTAAATTTATATTTAGCCGACTTATCAATAACACACACACTTAACGAGCAGTGTACCCGGTCAGTATGAATATAATGGTAAGTAGAGTGTCGATCACTAAGAGTGGAACGTATTATCTCGTTATTCTAATCAGTATTTTAATATTCTAACGCAAGGGGGTTCAGTCTGAGAGACTGGCACGATTTGGTTGCAATTAAATAATAAAATAAACCAATAGGCACGAATCAGCGAATAGCACACATGTACACAGATAAATACTCGAGACAATAAGAAGATCTGTCCTTATGATTAAGTAGTTTGTCACTTGTTTTATTGATAGCTTTATATGAAGTGTATGTAGTTAATCCTTTCTCGTTGGTCTTGTTCTTATCGGCGAGTAAACCCTTAATGATTACTTATGTCTAAAAGTTATTCCTAAGTGATCAATTTAGTAACAACCGTGGGAGCCACATTATTTTCCGCAGTCAAATGCGCAAGCCACTAATAAACACAGAGGTTATCAATGCACTAATAAGTAGTAACCAAAGACATCAACATATAAACTTTAATTGATGGGAAAGCAGTTTTAAGGGAGTGCAACCTTTCCGTTGTCACATTACACAAGCCATCAATCCTGATGAATTAAAGTTTACTAACACAATAAAACAAAACTACTTAATGAATTAAACACATGCAGCACCTTCTTACAGCTCTTGTATCTTCGATCGGGTGTGTCTTGTGCTGCCTATTCGACTGAATTCGTCCTAGGTTTCTGTACTTCGGTCTTCTTGTCGAACTTCGGAACTCAAAACTCTCTCTCTAATTCGTCTGGTCTTGGGGTATTTATAGTTACCGTCTGAGGGTAAGATGCGGCGCATCTAGTAAGTAGATGCGGCGCATTGACTTAACTTCGCGTGGGGTCCAAGATTATAATATTCAGGAATATTCGTACACCGCCAGAAGATGCGGCGTAACTCCATTTATAGATGCGGCGCATGTCCTCTTGTATCTTGGATCGTATCTGGTGAAATATTGATAGTGATGCGCCGTATGTAATGAGTGAGATGCGGCGCATCTGGAGGAGAATAGTCTTGATCTTGTGCATTTCAGTAGACTCTTAACTTCTTGCATGTTTTGCTCCATAATTAGTCCAAAATCGCCAAGTTTCACCAAATGCTTGTTTTCAACTGAGAATTACAAAAGTAAACGATTAAGTATCAATCCTCATACATAATATAATAAAACAAGTCAAATTAATAGGATAAATGATAGTAATAAAATGTACTTATTTGAGTTCATCAAATATCCCCCCACTTAAACTTTACTTGTCCCCAAGTAAACCTTAGAATTAATCTTATGAAAATGTATCCTAAAAGATATTAGGATTTATTTTTATATTTAAGCATGTATTCATTTTTGTCATAATCACACAACTAAACACTTAACGAATTAGAAGTAAAATAAAATAATTTGATAAAAGCAAATCTAATCGTTTAACTGTCCAGTCGCGACGAATATTCTTTCATAAGCTTGGCAAGTATACACATCTCCCCCACTAAAGCCAAGGAATAACAAGTCTAAAACGGTAAAAAGGGTTTTGAGGCTTAAGGGTTAATTATTCTTCTTAATCTCTATAGATCTCAAATTCCAGAAAAGGCGACAAAATCACAAATACATGATCGAATCCACGAACACGATACTTGCAATTGCTCAAATCCTTAACTCGAATAGGCTAAAGATAGGTCCAAACTTCACCTATAATAATATATCAAAAAGGGCGACAAAATCATAAATACATAGCCTAATCCACGACTACGATACTTAAGATTGCTCAAATCCCTAATCTCAATAAATCAAAGGTTTGGTCGGATAAAGAATAATAGGGTATGGATAATATTTGGGATATAAACTGGTGTAAAATGAAAAATAAACAAAACAAATAAATTAAAATCCTAAGTGTGGTTAATCACTATTCTAACCATCCCATGAATAAGACTCATATCATTGAATAACTCACGCTTTAACACTTGAAACACATGCTTTAGGTAGACACGAATTATACTCAACAAGATCTCAATCAAAGAATAAACCTTAGTTGGCGTTCCCATAACTGCCAACTCCCATTCAATCCATAGATATAGTACAACAATTAGTGGTGATATCGACCACTTAATACAAAACTTTACATAAGTTGGTTTAACAAACTTCCAACTTTCTTATTTTTCTTTTTCTTTTCTATTTTTTTTTCGATTTTTTTTTTTTTTTTTTTTTTTTTTTTTTTTTAAACTTTAAACATAAACATAGATGTGTAAAATTTCACCACATCACTATAATGATAATTCTGGATAATTTTTCCATATTTTTCATAACTTCAGAAATAACGGTAATAGTGAAAGTAGTAAACACACGAAAAATAAACTCAAAGATATACAATATTTACTTTCACTTCAATTGCATTGTGCAATTTCCCGACCTAACCATAGATAATGAATTACGCACGCGAACACAGGTAATGTAAGGAAACACACTTTGCCTAAAGCAATTAACCAACCACGGATTTTAATCTACAGGGTAGGCTAAGGTGTAAGGGTGTAACGAAATATTTTAACAAAGGTGTAAGAAACGAAAGGAATGGCTCTAAGTATTTTTCTAGGGGTATCTTACTCTAAAAGTGAGAGTAACAAAAGGGTTTATACGGGGGTTAACTAACCAGTGTAGTTAGCTAATAACACAAAACATATAATAGGCTTTTTGGGTGTAATCCTAGGAATTTACCAATTTAGACAAGTCATTCCAATTATATAAATAATACTTATTATGGTGGTCTCGAATAGTGTACAAGCCAAGTTCTAAAGTTTACAAGTCACCGGCACACTCATAGATTTGTGAATTTTGAAAAATCACAATTTTTGAAAATAACGTCATGCGTGCAGCTATGCAACTTAGACTTTAAACAAAAACATGCTAAAAATTTTAAGTTTGATATATTAAGCACATTTTAAGCATATTTTGAAAAGTTTAGGACAAGTAAGTGTTAAGTGTTCTAATTCTCCAATCCCCCCACTTAAGTTAAACAACGTCCTCGTTGTTTGTATAAAAGGTTAAAAACTGGAAAATAAGAGAATTAGAACAGAAAAACTCCCCTGAGATTTGCTCGGTATGATCCTCCATTTGTATAAGAGCAAAAATCATCTTTCTTGTGGATGAGAACGTCTAAGCTTATAATTGATGTATCCACAGGAAATGCAGGAATCTATAATACCACCAAGGCTTTAAAACACACCTAAATTAAGAAAGGTTCAAACTTGCATAATACATTAGTAGCTAGGAAAAAATAAAACTTAAAAATAAAATGAAAATCATCAGGTCAGTCGATGCGCCGTATCTTATGGAAGAAGATACGCCGTATCGAGCCTGGAATAAATACGGATCAGAATAGAAGATGCGCCGCATCCTTAACCAGGGATGCGCCGCATTAAAATAAACTGATAAAAAGTTTTAAAAGTCGAAAATATAAATATGCGGAAAAAGTAAGATATGACCATTGCAGGAGATGCGTCGCATCTCAGGATGGAGATGCGCCGTATCCTCTGCGGCCTGACTGACTCGACACAAAAACAGAATAATAAAAATTTCTCCGGGTTGTCTCCCGGTCAGCACTTGTCTTTATTCCAGAGTCTTCAAGTTAGACTCACATTCAGCTCTTCATTCCAATACTTCAGGTTCAAACTCCACCACCTCGTTCTCATTATCCTCAATTTTATTATCAAAGTATTTCTTCACACGTTGCCCGTTTACTTTGAATATATAACCATTTTTATCGCATATTTCAATAGTTCCATATGGATACACTTTCTTGACAACGAACGGACCCGTCCATCTTGATTTAAGTTTACCAGGATACATCTTTAATCTGGAATAAAATAGTAGCACTTTCTCTCCAATAGTAAACGTTTTATCCCCACGTAACCTCGAATCATGCCATCTTTTAGTTCTTTCTTTGTAGATCTTAGTATTTTTGTAGGCCTCATCTCGTAGTTCATAGAGTTCATTAAGTTCCATGAAACGGTTCTTCATTGCAGCTTCCATATCCATATTACAATTCGTCAAAGCCCAATATGCACTTTGTTCAATTTCGACCGGTAGGTGGCATGCTTTTCCGTATACAAGACGAAATGGAGTGCATCCCGTTGGTGTCTTATAGGCTGTACGGAATGCCCATAAAGCATCATTTAATTTGTCAGACCACCCTTTTGGATTATATCTAGTCGTTTTTTCAAGAATTCGCTTTATAGCCCTATTGGTTACTTCAGTTTGCCCATTGGATTGAGGATGGTATGCGGTGGAAACCCTATGATATACTCCATATTTTTGCAAGGCTCTTCCCAGATGATGATTACAAAAGTGTGTTCCCCTATCACTAATCAATGCTTTAGGAATTCCAAACCTAGAGAACAAACTTTGCAAAAATTTAAGTACTACCTTGCTGTCGTTTGTTGGCAATGCTTGCGCTTCGACCCATTTTGATACGTAATCAACAGCAACCAAAATATATTTATTACCTTTAGATTCAGGAAACGGTCCCATGAAGTCCAATCCCCATATGTCGAAAACTTCACATACATGGATATAATTTTGCGGCATTTCGTTTCTTGATGTTATATTCCCGGATCGTTGGCCCTGAATGGCAATGTGCCAATATTGCTGGGATGTCATCACCATCTACGCATCTTCGTAAAATATTGTCAGGACATAATTTAAAGGCATAAGGTTCATCCCAAATATACTCGCTAGCGCGAGTTAGAAACCTTCTTTTCTCGTCGGATGTTAGCCCTTTTGGAATTTCATTTGCAACAATAAAGTTTATATAGTCGGCATACCATGGTCCATTATTATTGCTCTTAATTCCTACCATCATAAGGTGTTCATCAGGAAAGTCATCAGCTATTTCCCTTTCGTCAAGCACCTCCATATCAGGGTTTTCAAGTCTAGATAAGTGGTCAGCAGCTAGATTCTCGGCACCCTTTTTATCTTTAATTTCAATATCGAATCCTTGGAGCAATAAAACCCACCTAATAAGCCTTGGCTTGGCATCCTGTTTATTGAACAAATACTTCAAAGCAGAATGGTCAGTGTAAACCATAGTTTTTGACAATATAAGATATGATCTAAATTTATCGAATGCAAAAACTACTGCTAGAAGTTCTTTTTCCGTGGTGGTGTAATGTTCTTGGGCATTATTCAGTGTTTTTCTAGCATAATAAATTGGCTTAAATTTCTTATCAATCTTTTGACCAAGTACAGCTCCAACAGCAAAATCACTAGCATCACACATTAGTTCAAAAGGCAGATTCCAATCCGGTGAAATTATAATTGTTGCAGAAGTTAGTTTTTCTTTGAGTATGTTAAATGCCTTTTTGCAATCTTTAGAAAAGTCAAACTTTTCATCTTTTAACAATAATTGGGTCATAGGCCTAGATATCATTGAAAAATCCTTTATGAACCTACGATAGAATCCAGCATGCCCTAAAAAACTTCTAACGCCTTTTACATTAGTGGGGTAAGGTAGTTTGGCAATTACATCAATTTTAGCTTTATCGACTTCTATACCTTTCCCAGAAATCTTATGTCCTAACACAATTCCCTCTCTAACCATAAAATGACATTTTTCCCAATTAAGAACAAGGTTAGTTTCTTCACACCTAGCAAGCATTCTATCAAGTTTAAATAGGCAATCACTAAATGAGTTACCGAACACCGAGAAGTCGTCCATGAAGACTTCCATAAAGTCTTCTACCATATCATGGAAGATAGCCGTCATACAACGTTGGAAAGTAGCAGGGGCATTGCATAGTCTGAACGGCATTCTCCTATAGGCGAAGGTTCCATAAGGGCAGGTGAAAGTCGTCTTCTCTTGATCCTCGGGGGCTATGGGTATTTGGAAGAAACCTAAAAAACCATCTAAAAAAACAATAATAATCATGACCTGATAGTCTTTCTAACATTTGATCAATAAATGGAAGAGGGAAGTGATCTTTTCGCGTAGCATCATTGAGTTTGCGATAGTCGATGCAAACTCTCCATCCAGTAACGGTTCTTGAAGGGATTAGCTCATTGTCGTCATTGAGTACTACCGTCATTCCTCCTTTTTTTGGTACGACGTGGATAGGACTGACCCACGAGCTGTCGGAAATTGGGTAGATAAGTCCGGAGTCAAGTAATTTCACAATTTCATTTTTCACCACATCTTGGACTTTTGGATTCAAACGCCTTTGAGGTTGGATAGTTGGCTTGAATTCATCCTCCATAAGGATTTTATGCGTACAAAATGACGGGCTAATTCCCTTAATATCAGACATACTCCACGCTAATGCTCCTCTTCGTTTATATAGTACCTGCAAAAGGGATTCTTTTTCTTTTGGTGTTAAATCAGATGCAATAATAACGGGCGAATTAGTGTTCCCATTTAGATAGGCATACTCCAAAGTAGAAGGGAGATCCTTAAGCACAGGTTTAACATTATCAATTTCAGTAGCACTAGCGGAATAAACTTGTTCTTTAACTATATCGTTGCTGTCGTCAGATAGATGCGCCGCATCGATATTTTCGATGCGTCGTATGGCGTTAAATACAGCAGAGTCAGTAGCTAAATCATTATCAATAGTATTCTCATCAACTTGATCTTCTATAGCAATTGTGTTTTCTAGATTTTTAAGCAGAAAAGAATCAAGTAAATTACTTTTTAACAATTTCTGAGTAAATTGATTAATCGTGTCATCAGAAACATCGATATTATAGCATTCATCGTCATCGGAATTATCTTTACTCATAGATTGTTCCATGTTAAACTCAACCTCATCTTTTCCTATGGTAAGAGTTATCTTTTTATTAAAAACATCAATTATGGCCCTAGCAGTGGCTAAAAATGGTCGCCCCAATATTATAGGAGTTCTAGAATTTTCAGGCATATCGAGGATAACAAAGTCGATAGGTAATTCAAATTTATCAACTTTTATTAATATATTTTCAGCTATTCCTAATGGGTATTGTATGGACCTATCAGCTAGTTCTAAGCACATCCTAGTAGGTTTTGGTTCACCAAGACCTAATTTATCATACATAGAAGAGGGCATAAGACTTATACTAGCTCCTAGGTCGGCTAAAGCATTTTCAATATGCAAATTTTTAATTTGACAAGGAATAGTGAAACTCCCTGGATCTTTTTCTTTAGACGGAAGTTTGTTGAGCAATGCTGCTGAGCTTCTTTTCCCCATTGTTATGGTGCAGGCCTCTTCAAGTTTAGACTTGTTTGTAAGCAAGCTCTTCAGATATTTAGCATATTTTGGCATTTGCACCAGGGCTTCCATAAATGGTATGCTTAGCTGCAGC
The DNA here is from genome assembly GCA_021014915.2 of Artemisia tridentata subsp. tridentata. Taxonomy (NCBI): domain Eukaryota; kingdom Viridiplantae; phylum Streptophyta; class Magnoliopsida; order Asterales; family Asteraceae; genus Artemisia; species Artemisia tridentata. The sequence goes on from CP139503.1 coordinate 201,743,739, forward strand.
TGCTTGAGATTCTCCAGGAATTTCTTTTGATAGGCATCTTCTTTCTCTTTCCTTACCCTATATGGGAAAGGTAGTGTTGATCGTTTAGGTTCAACAGAAGGTTCTTCACTGATTACAGGTTCTGGATTAGTCCCTTTTGGTTGCTCTTGCTCAGGTGATAAAGATTCAGGGGGAATCTTGTTTGTACTGTCATCCTCGGGTGTCTCTCCGATTTGAAAGGTTGACTTTCCGCCTCTAGTTGTAATCCCTTTCAAGTCTTGCTTTACCAAAAGAACCCTGTTAAGCACCGTTGACAATTGGTGCACTTCAATTGCCAATCCATAAATCATGTTATTTTGTTCCTTTAGTAACAGCTCATGACTGCCTTTGAATTCATTAATAAAGTTTCTTGCTTCATGATGTTCTTTTTCATTGGCTTGAGCGATTTGTAGTGCAAACTCTTCCATGGTAAGATTTCTTCGGGGTCTTCCGAACAAGTTGGGGAAAATATCGAACATCGTTCCTGAAAATCAAAGAGAGGTAGATTTCAAAGTAAAAGTTTCCAAGTATAAGGGACAGAGTATTTTTCGTTCGGAGATAAGAAAAATAAAAGTTGCTGATATCTGCAGACGATGCGCCGTATCCAAAAAGTTGGATACGCCGTATCTTATAATCGTTAAAATTAAATCAGACTTTATTCAGAAAATAGATACGCCGCTTAGAAATTAGAATGCGCCGTATCAATTTTAATTATCAAAAATCGATATTTATTTAAAATTAAATGCGTCGTATTAACAAAAGTTAATGCGCCGTATTTTCGTTACGTTTCAAAATATAAGATTTTTGATTCAGAAGATGCGCCGTATCGATAAAAATCGATACGCCGTATCTGTTTAATAATTCGAAAACTGTTTTTAATTAAAATAATCGATACGCCGTATCTGCTAAAGCAGATGCGTCGTATGGCGTTAACGTTTAGAAAAATTTTTATCAAAAATAGATACGCCGTATCTTGGGGAAAAGATGCGTCGTATCGAATTAATTAAACGCGTTGTATTTTATAAAAATTAAACGCAATACGCCGTATCTGAGAGATCAGATGCGCCGTATCGTTCGATTTAGCTCAGTACAACGATAGCAGAACACAAAAAATACGAAAAATAAAAACAAATAAAAACACACGAAAATAAACACAAAGAAAACAAATAACACACAAAAACAGAAAATATGCAAAATAATACAATGAATGCAAATTAATCTAATACACAAAACAGTTAGCAGTTAGATAAAAAATTAAAAACCTAATTAAAATACTAATCAAATTAACAGATAATAACAATTCACTCCCCGGCAGCGGCGCCAAAAACTTGATGCGTGCGATGTGTCGTTGCGGTTTAGCAGTATTAATGCCTACTCAAGTTTTAAATTTATATTTAGCCGACTTATCAATAACACACACACTTAACGAGCAGTGTACCCGGTCAGTATGAATATAATGGTAAGTAGAGTGTCGATCACTAAGAGTGGAACGTATTATCTCGTTATTCTAATCAGTATTTTAATATTCTAACGCAAGGGGGTTCAGTCTGAGAGACTGGCACGATTTGGTTGCAATTAAATAATAAAATAAACCAATAGGCACGAATCAGCGAATAGCACACACGTACACAGATAAATACTCGAGACAATAAGAAGATATGTCCTTATGATTAAGTAGTTTGTCACTTGTTTTATTGATAGCTTTATATGAAGTGTATGTAGTTAATCCTTTCTCGTTGGTCCTGTTCTTATCGGCGAGTAAACCCTTAATGATTACTTATGTCTAAAAGTTATTCCTAAGTGATCAATTTAGTAACAACCGTGGGAGCCACATTATTTTCCGCAGTCAAATGCGCAGGCCACTAATAAACACAGAGGTTATCAATGCACTAATAAGTAGTAACCAAAGACATCAACATATAAACTTTAATTGATGGGAAAGCAGTTTTAAGGGAGTGCAACCTTTCCGTTGTCACATTACACAAGCCATCAATCCTGATGAATTAAAGTTTACTAACATAATAAAACAAAACTACTTAATGAATTAAACACATGCAGCACCTTCTTACAGCTCTTGTATCTTCGATCGGGTGTGTCTTGTGCTGCCTATTCGACTGAATTCGTCCTAGGTTTCTGTACTTCGGTCTTCTTGTCGAACTTCAGAACTCAAAACTCTCTCTCTAATTCGTCTGGTCTTGGGGTATTTATAGTTACCGTCTGAGGGTAAGATGCGGCGCATCTAGTAAGTAGATGCGGCGCATTGACTTAACTTCGCGTGGGGTCCAAGATTATAATATTCAAGAATATTCGTACACCGCCAGAAGATGCGGCGTAACTCCATTTATAGATGCGGCGCATGTCCTCTTGTATCTTGGATCGTATCTGGTGAAATATTGATAGTGATGCGCCGTATGTAATGAGTGAGATGCGGCGCATCTGGAGGAGAATAATCTTGATCTTGTGCATTTCGGTAGACTCTTAACTTCTTGCATGTTTTGCTCCATAATTAGTCCAAAATCGCCAAGTTTCACCAAATGCTTGTTTTCAACTGAGAATTACAAAAGTAAACGATTAAGTATCAATCCTCATACATAATATAATAAAACAAGTAAATTAATAGGATAAATGATAGTAATAAAATGTACTTATTTGAGTTCATCAACCCTTCAAAAGGTTGACCAACCTTGACGAAAAACTTGGGGACGGGTTAATTACATTCTCGGATGGGGATGAAGATTTTGTTTACCAAATGCCCCGATCACATCCTTCAAAAGGTTAATTACTTGTGCCTCTTGACTTGTTAAGTGAAAATGATAAAAGAAAGGGGCTCAAATATCCACATGAGAAAAATAAGAGATATTATCATGGATGTCTGGAGCTGAATGATGAGTACAAGAAAGATGAGGCAACAATTAGATGGCTCACACTCGGGTACGCGAGCATAAGCGACACTAGATAAGAGTGACTTTGAGTCTAACTACAAGATTCGTTAATAAAGAAAAGCGCTTCTTGGGAGGCAACCCAAGCTTTATTTGTTTTATGTGTTTATTTATTTGTTTGTTTGTTTGATTTTATTTGCTTCCGTATGTGTGTTTAATTTTTATTATTATTGATTCATGTTCAAAACTAAATTTGTGAAAATGCTTTATCTTGTTTTTAACTTCGTCTTAACTACATATAAAGGTATTTTGCAAAAGATAAGTGTAAGGGAAATCCAAATCGGTTTATTAGAACACAAATGAACATGAATCGTAATAATATTAAATTAACATACATATTCGTATTTGTTTGAGTCAAATGCTTGTATCGAATCATAGTGATGTTTTGCAGGAATTCCAGGAAGTAAGGTATAGGTTTGTCCAAAAATTTTTCGGAAACTTAACATGAGAATTCTGTCAGATCATTTCTGACGGCGTCAGGCTTTACAACCTGACGGCGTCAGGTTTTAATTTTCTAAAATTGTTGAAAGTTTTGTTTTCATAAAAAGTTTTTATTAAATCTCTAACTGATAATCTCCAGGAATCTGCAAAATTATCATTCCACAAGCATTATATCTATATATAGAATTTATCCCGCCGATGTTATGCAGGTTTTCGTGTTTGTTTTCTCAGGTTTAACAGGTTATTTTGGACAAGGAAATGTATGTGGAATCAAGCTTTTGGCGTTGCATTAGTCTTGAAGCTTCTACATTATATTGGAAGAAGATCTAACCGTGTTACTTTTTTATCCACCGAACGAATCAGGGGAGTATTTGATTTCATTTACCTTATTTACTTTTGCATCTTGTTATTTGAACATTGGGGACAATGTTCATCTTAAGTGTAAGGGGGGGGGGGGTAAAATACGATACTTTAGAGAATGCTATTACGCTTGATTTTTGTTTGTTTAATGGTAGATGTGTAATAAAACTGAGAGAAATACCTGTTAGGGCAATTTTAGTGCCAAATCTAAAATTTTTTACAACATTTAGGAGTGAAACTTTGATCTTAATGAGCGTCTCATGGATAGGAAGATATATGACTAGCACAAAACCGTACCACTAAATTTTTTTTTCCACCCCCAAATATGTGAGGTTCGCCCCTAGAATTGGTACGAAAAGCATTTATGCTATGATGTGTGTACCGGTAGCACTTAGATTCTAGAACTTGCGTTAGGACCATTCCGAGGCCACAAGTGAGACTACATTCGTGTAGTTAGATTTACTACATGATAAGAGGCATTAGGATTATTTGCTTTGTGTGTTTATTTATTTGTTGGGAGGCTCGTGACTCGAACAAAAACAAGCGCTTCTTGGGAGGCAACCCAAGTTTTATTTGCTTTGTGTGTTTATTTATTTGTTTGTTTGATTTTATTTGTTTACGTATGTATGTTTAAATTTTATTATTATTGATTCATGTTCAAAAGTAATTTGTGAAAATGCTTTATGTTGTTTTTAACTTCGTCTTAACTACATATAAAGGTATTTTGCAAAAGATAAGTGTAAGGGAAATCTAAATCGGTTTATTAGAACACAAATGAACATGAATCGTAATAATAATAAATTAACATACATATTAGTATTTGTTTGAGTCAAATGCTTGTATCGAGTCATAATGATGTTTTGCAGGATTTCCAGGAAGTAAGGTATAGGTTTTTCCAAGATTTTTCCGGAAACTTAACATGAGAATTATGTCAGATCATTTCTGACGGCGTCAGGAGTTACAACCTGACGGCGTCAGGTTTAATTTTCTGAAAAATTTTGAAAGTTTTGTTTTCATAAAAAGTTTCTATTAAATCTATAACTTATAATCTCCAGGAATCTGCAAAATTATCATTCCACAAGCATTATATCCTTATATATAGAGTTTATCCCGCCGATGTTATGCAGGTTTTCGTGTTTGTTTTCTCAGGTTTAACAGGTTATTTTGGACAAGGAAATGTTTGTTGGATCAAGCTTATGGCGATGCATTAGTCATGGAGCTTCAACATTACCTTGGAAGAAGATCTAACCATGTTACTTCATTATCCACCGAGCGAATCAGGGGAGTATTTGATTTCATTCTTTTACTTTATGCTTTTACATCTTGTTATTTGAACATTGGGGACAATGTTCATCTTAAGTGTAAGGGGGGGTAAAAGTACGATTAGAGAATACAATTGCGCTTGATTTTTGTTTGTTTGATGGTAGATGTGTAATAAAACTAGATAAATACCTGTTAGGGTAATTTTAGTGCCAAATTTAAAATTTTTTACAACATTTAGGAGTGAAACTTTGATCTTAATGAGCGTCTCACGGATAGGAGTTATATGACTAGCACAAAAAACGTACCACTAAAAAATTTTTCACCCCCAAATATGTGAGGTTCGCCCCTAGAATTGGTAGGAAAAGCATTTATGCTATGATGTGTGTACCGGTAGCACTTAGATTCTAGAACTTGCGTTAGGACCATTCCGAGGCCACAAGTGAGACTACATTCGTGTAGTTAGATTTACTACATGATAAGAGGCATTAGGATTAACCCATTGTTTTACACCCGTGTTTTTGTTATAATTACTTTGGCTACATTGGTCAAGTAATTCTCCCACACCCTTTGCGTTGTACCCATTTTTGGTACACGATACCCCTAGTACACCCCTCAGAGCCTATCTTTTTGTTTCGACCTTTAAGCATTTTACTTAAAGGAAGAATTTGTTTACACCCCACTTAAATGTACACCCAAATCGCCTTAGCCTACCTTGTATGCACTCATCTTTAGTGCATTATTGTGACAACATTTGTTTAAACCCCAAGTTAATTATCTAATTGATTACATGGTTGCTAAGTCGAGTCATATCCTTGTACATATTGTTTTGGGATGATTGGGACTCATGGGTAAAGTACTAGTGTAATGGAGTAATGGGGAAGAACATAATTATTACCCCCATATGTGTTAAATATTTTTAAAAGTACTCCAAGTGTTTCGATTATCTTAATTCGAGTCATTAGAATAGTTAATTGTAAAGTTATGTAAAAGTTCAAGTGTAAGGGGAATGCAATGCCCCTATGATGTATTATTTTGGATGGTAGGGCAAGAGTGTATGAAAAAAAAAATCAAAAAAATCAAGAAAAATACAAAAAAAATGAGAAAAAGAAAAATAGAAAAAACATACGGACTACCATCCTGTTTCATTTTATGTTTATTTTATGTGTTTGTTATTTTGTTTTTAGCTTAAGTCGAGTCTAGTCTTGGCTTAGCAACGCCATATTGTACATGTAATTAATCAAGATCTTTAACTCGCCACCAGTAAAATATCCCTTATCCAACAAATCCGTGTTTATCATATCCCTACACCTCACGTTATAACCCGATTAAAAGCCCTCTTTAATAGTTTATCTTAGGTGCTTACGCCTAGTGGAGGAGGTTTTTGATCCTTTCCCAAGCCTATGGTAATCTATTTGCTATGACAGGTAGTGAGAGATATTATCCGTTTTCATTTATGAGATTTATTTTGATGACACTTGAGAGATGTGAGTATCTAAACACTACTTGTGAGGTGCTAGTTTGTAATCTCCGTGCTTATTATGATTAAAGTGGAACGACTATTTGTTGTAATTACTTTTATATTAGTGTTAAATGACCCCTAACTTGTATTTTGATTAGAATAAAAGCGCATTTGCTTGAGGACAAGCAAATCTCAAGTGTAAGGGTATTTGATTAAGCGAAAAGTGTACTGCTTTTAGGGGGTCATTTAAGCCCTAAATCGTATTTATTTGATCAAATATTGCCCTAAATCGTTCCTTTTGTCATTTTAGGTACTTTGGAGAAGAAATCTGGAAAAGGAAGCATTTTGGACGTTTTTGGAGCATAAAAGTGAAGAAAACGGCAAAGTCTCAAAATCGGCTGAAAAAGTACCTTTGACGGCGTCAAGTATTGCTCTTGACGGCGTCATGGCTTGGCAAAAGAGGTGGATATTAAAAATACACATGATAAGCCAGAGAATTTTACAACGGATTTCTGACGGCGTCAAGCTTTAAGGAGATCAAGGCCATCACGGTTTAAGCTTAAGCGGGACGGCGTCAAGCTCATTTCTGACGGCGTCAAGCCTTGATAAGCCAGGGAGGATTTTGGAGCATTAAAGAGGGACGGCGTCAAGAAGGCCATCCGGGAACCCTAGACACGGCGAGGTGACGGCGTCAAGATCTACAACGTGACGCCGTCAGCCCTTAAACTCTATATATAGTTTTGCAATTTTTTGTCATTAGTGTGCAACTTTGTGAGGAGAAACCCTAAGACGAATTTCTGCCATTTTTAAGGGTTTTCATACCCTTGGATCTCCCATGTTTAATTGAAGATAAGTTATCATTTAATCAATTAATATGTCTATGTGTTGTTTGATTATATCTTGTTCTTGTCTTTTGATTAACATGCTAGGCTATATTTATCTTGTGTTTGCTTAGATCTAATGAAACCTAGCTATTGATTATTGGTTATTAGTATGTTATTAATTGTATTGGATGATTGTTCATCGATGTTAGGCTTAAGAAAACTGGGTAACTTCCTATTCGGTAACTTGCTTGAACGTCTTAAGAAACATGAACCAATGCGTACTAAGGTTTTTATGGTTGTATTTAATGCATGAGCGACTTCTAGTGATCCCATGTTAGGAGCTTCTTAGCCGGCTCGACATAGGAGTGAAGTAGGAGCTTGTAGAGTTGGGGAAGTACGTACGCCACCCCACGATTGGTATTAAGGAATACACCCGTCATCCCCGCAATTAATACACACTAATCAACCGGTAAAAGATAGTTAGGGAGTAAGGAAATCTACGTAAACACATTTCTCTCCACATAAGTTTCACAACCTTTTCATTTTCTGTTATTTTATTTTATTTGCATTCGTAGTTATTTGGGTTAGTTGACTAGCAACTAATTCCGCCCACTCCTTCAAACCCGAGATTTTACTTGCTTTCATAAAAATAAAAAAATACAAAAATAATCTTCCTTCACCCTTAGACCTAATTAGAGTAGTTTTTCATACTTAACGAACACTATTCCCTGTGGAGAACGATCAATCCCCCGTACTTACCACTACACTATACTACATCGGTCAGGTACACTGTCTGGTGGGGTTGTAAGCCTCTTGAGATCCCTCGAGAGGTAAAACCTGTTGTAAGGTTGCAAAACCACGCATCAATTGCCCTCATAAATTTAGCCTTTAGGGACATCGACTCTCATCATGTAAGTGACAATTGCTCTTATCAACTTTGCAAGCTTTAGGGACAACGACTCTCTTCATGTAAAGGGCAATTGCTCTCATCAAGTTAGCAAGCATTTTAGGACAACGGCTTTCATCAAGTAGCGGACAATTGCTATAATCAAGTGAGCGTTTAGGTACAACGGCTCTCATCATGAAAGGGACAATTGCCCTCATAAAGTGAGCCTTTAGGGACAACAGCTCTCATCATGTAAGTGGCCATTTCTCTTATCAAGTGTGCAAGTATTTAGGCACAACGGATCTCATCATGTAAGTGACAGTTGCTCTTTTCAAGTGTACAAGCATTTAGAGACATCGGCTCTTTTCATGTAAGTGGCCATTGCTCTTATCAAGTGTGCAAGCGTTTAGGCACAACGGCACTCATCATGTAAGTGACAATTGCTCTTTTCAAGTGTGTAAGCGTTTAGGGACACTGACTCTCATCAAGTAACGAACAATTGCTCTGATCAAGTGAGCCTTTAGGTACAACGGCTCTCATCATGTTCGGGACAATTGCCCTCATAAAGTTAGCCTTTAGGAACATCGGCTCTCGTCATGTAAGTGACAGTTGCTCTTATCAAGTGTGCAAGCTTTAGGGACAATGACTCTTATCATGTCATGCGCGATTGCTCTCATCAAATGAGCAAGTGTTTAGGGACAATGACTCTCATCAAGTAACGGACAATTGCTCTAATGAAGTGAGCCTTTGGGCACAACGGCGATTATCATGTAAGGGACAATTGCCCTAATAAATTTAGCCTTTAGGGACAATGGCTCTCATCATGTAAGTGATAATTTCTCACCAAGACGCACTGTAAAACCCTAAAATCTGAAAGCACGTAAAAAGACAAAAATGCCCCTATGAATTTAAAAACTAAATAAAAGATTTATAAAGATCCGAATCAATCCCAAACTTCTGGAAATGAACAAGTTATGATGCCAAATAATTTTGACAACTCCATTTAATATTTTTACAAGTTGTAAAATGACCAAAATGCCCTTGGATGAACCGAATGAGATATACATCACATTATTATGTTTTAAAAAGGTAACAAAAATACATTTAAGTGAGAAAATCAATCAAATTAATTATCCTAACTATATTTCAATGATTTTGGGCTATCACCCTCCTCATAAGCTCGGCTCAATCACATTTCAAGAATAACAAAACACTAAACCCTAAATTATTTATTTGCCGCCTAGAACCAAAACACACAAAATAATTCTCCCATCCTTCATCCGATTTTCTGGAGGTGCAAGCTTATTTTTCTAGTGTTATACACGACCTAAGGAGGCTAGGAAAAATTGTTATAGGTCGTGGGAAGCTATGGTTTGATCACTAGCTAGTTTCTTGTCTCTAAAATCTCATTCGAAGGTAAATTCACAAACAATTCATCCGATCGTTCTATAATCATTCTGGTATTTTTATCAGCTTATATTGATCTTATACAACGTGGGAAAAATGATAAAAACAAGCCATGCACCATATATTAATCGCATGGAAAATTATGTGTTATAACCCCTAATATCGAATTAATTCTATAAATCACCTATCCAAATTTTTTAGGCTTCATAGTTATTTTATTTAGACTTTATATGATCATATTAACCTAAGAAAAATGTTACTTCAAATTGTTAAGGCCTAAAATATTTATTTTTGATTTATTTTACCTTACCGGATTTAAGGAAATTAAAAAGAAAAAGAAATAAAATGGAAATCGATGCTAGGGTTTGGATTAGGGCTTGTTGTTGACTATTTAATGATGTTATAATGATGATAGAATGATTTGGTAATTATTGGTATTTTTAGGGTTAGGGTTTTATAAATAAAAAAGTATATACGATTTGTGTTTAAATGTTTTGGGTGTGTTTTGTAACTTTTAAAACTCAAGGGCTATTTTTAGAACTTAATTTGGGCTGTTTATTATTCGAATAAAATATAAGTTGGGGGTGTCATGTGTAATTTTTATATTTAAAAGGATTAAAATGTTTAATTTAATAAAGTATAATTTGGTTTTGAAAATAATTAAATAGAGGGACTAAATATGTAATTTCTGGAAACTTAGGGTGGAAATGAGTAATAAATTATATTCAAGGGGTTATGTGCTATTTTGGTAATTTAATGGCTTAACATGTAATTATTGATAATTAAAGGTTGAAAATGTAAATTAAGGGTTAAATATGGGAATTAATTAATTTGAGGGAACTATTGTGTAAATTATGGAAACTTGAAGGTACATTCGTATAACTTGTTAAATTAAGTACTAATTGTGTAATTTTGATAAATAAAGGGTTTAATGTGTAATTATAAATACCATAAGGTTTGAAATGTAATTTACGTAATTACAAGGATATAAAGTGTAAATTATGAAACCTAAGGGACTAAATGTTTAATTCTAGTAACTTGAACAATAAAATGACTTATTTATGATATTTTCACTTTAAACCCTCAACTTTGGTATATTTACACTTAGAACCCTAGAATATGAGAACTTGTCATGTTTAACCCTAAACTTTTGTGACTTGTTAAAATACACCCTTAAGCCATAATATGTTTTGATCATGACTTAACCTAAATGAGGATATGGAAATCTTACTAATTATAGAAACTTACTAAATATGGAAACTTACTAATTAAAATAGAAACTTACTAAATATGGAAACCTGCTAAAAATGGAAAGTTACTTAAAATGGAAAGGTTTGTAATTCTTTTCTACCCCTCTAGGTGTGAAGAAGGAGAGGACCTGATCCTTTGCATCTTATTCATTTTGGTTTGTGCTTTGCTTTTGGAATAAGGTACAGATATTCTGCTCTTTGAATGAGGAGCCTTCGTTCTCTTATTTTTGATTCGTATTAGGGTTTCCTATGCCATTGCTATGTTCCCTACACTTTGATTCGTTGTTTGATTCATTTGACCTTGATGTTCGATATGACCTTGTTTACTTTGAACCTTTGACATGAACCTTTGGCATATGAACCTTTTGATATGAACCCTGTGATTTGGACTTTGATATTTGGACTATGACTACATGGACCTTTGCTTTGATTTGGACTTTGACATTTGACCCCAGTTTGATACCCGAGCCAAGTTCGTTTCCTAGCCATGAAGGTAACATGGCCGTGTCTGTGATGCACCACTGGCATGACTAGCGTGTAGCCCTAGTGATTTGGTTACACCGTCCCCATTTTGATTATGATATGCATGCACACTATATGATTTATTATGGCCTATATGATTTTGTTCGGGGGGCGAATGGATGCATCCTAGGTTCGTGTCCGTGTTCGTGGACAGTTCGTTTTGATATGATGTGGTGACTGGGGATGGGTGCAATCCACTCCTTTCACAAAGTTCGGGAGCTGATCACTCCAACTGGTACATGAGGACACCCCTCATATTATCGGCTTATTTGAGAGGCATCCCCTCTACATGATTATGATATGATTATGATATGATATGTGATTTGTTTGGGCTCGTGGTGGATGACTGTCCTAACCTTTACTCTGGTACCTTATCTATTATCTCTTTCATTATGCTTCATTTGTTCGTTTCCGTTTATTATATATATCTGTTCACTGGGCTTTTTAAGCTCAGCCGCGTTTTCTTTTCCCGCGGCAGGTATCTAAGCTAGGAGCTTTTGGATTATGCTTTGGATGGGATGAGAGTTAGATGGAGCTTTGACCTTAGATGACCACCTTTATCTTATGACTTTGTTTTGGACATGGATTTCCTTTGTATTCGTATTTTGGATGCTTCTTTATCTTTTGAACCTATATATTATTCAAGTCGTGTTGACTTGACTTTTACTTATGCATTTATTTAAGACTTCCGCTGTGCTATTATGTATGCTTTGATTTGTCACCATAATGTGATACTTCTACCCTTGTCGGGTTGGGGTGTTACACGCACGGTTTTCACCTACGGTCCTTTCCAAAATTCTTTTTAAACCACGGTTTGAAACTTCCACTTGTCCACTTGTTTGTGGGTGATACGCGGTAGAAAGACGATGAGTAATACCGTACTTAAGCATGACTTTTGCAAATTGGTCATTGCAAAAGTGCGTACCTCGATCACTAATGATAGCACGGGGAGTTTCAAACCGAGCAAAGAGAGTTTTCAAAAATTTACACACTACTCGGGCGTCGTTGGTGGGGAGCGCTTTCGCCTCAACCCATTTAGACAAATAATCGATAGCCACGAGTATATACTTGTTCCCTCGTGAAGACGGGAACGGGCCCATAAAGTCAATGCCCCAAACGTCAAAGATTTCACAAACTTGAACGACGTTTTGTGGCATTTCATCTTTTTAAGAGATCTTCCCGTGACGTTGACAAGAGTCACAAGATTTGACTAAGTCATGGGCATCACGGTAGATTGTGGGCCAATAGAAACCGGAATGAAACACCTTCTTGGCGGTGTAGTTGGCACCATGATGTCCCCCCGTGGGTCCATTGTGGCAAGCCTTAAGAATTTCAACGGCTTCTTGGCCGTGAACACACCGTCGGATGACTTGATCCGTACATACTTTAAACAAGTAGGGGTCGTCCCAAAAGTAATGCTTCACATCTTTGAAGAATTTGTTCTTTTGTTGGGACGACATCCCTTTCACAACAAAGTTTCCCGCATGGTAGTTTGCAAAATCGGCAAACCATGGGGTACTAGAATCACCACGAGAAGATACCACGTTAAGTGTCTCGAGAGGAAATGTTTCATTTATTTCCTTTTTCTCGAGCACACTTTGATGAGGGTTCTCTAATCGGGACAAATGATCAGCAACAAGGTTCTCGGCTCCTTTTTTTATCACGGATGGTGATATCAAATTCTTGTAGGAGGAGAACCCAACGGAGCAATCTCGGCTTTGCATCTTGTTTTGCAAAGAGATATTTGAGAACCGAGTGGTCCGTATACACTATACTTTTTGACAAGATTAAGTATGGCCGAAACTTTTTGAAAGCATACACCACGGCTAATAATTCTTTTTCCGTCGTGGTGTAATGTGTTTGAGCTTCGGTCATAGTTTTGCTAGCATAGTGTATAGGCTGAAAATGTTTTGCTTTTCGTTGCCCCAAGACCGCACCTATGGCAAAATCACTTGCATCACACATAAGTTCAAAAGGTAGGTCCCAATCGGGGGCAACCAAGATTGGTGCTTCAGTAAGCTTTTTCTTTAGAGTTTGAAAAGCTTCAATGCACTCTTGTGAGAAAATGAACGGAGTTTCCTTTTCAAGGAGACGAGTCATCGGCCGGGCGATTTTGGAGAAATCTTGAATGAATCTACGATAGAAACCGGCGTGACCAAGGAAACTCCGAATACCCTTGACGGTAGTGGGATGAGGTAGCTTAGCGATAACATCAACTTTAGCCTTATCGACCTCAATCCCACTCTTAGAAATCTTATGGCCGAGGACAATGCCCTCTTTGACCATGAAATGACTTTTCTCCCAATTTAGACAAAGATTAGTGTCTTCACAACGTTGAAGCATTTTGTCCAAATGGGAGAGACATGTGGTGAAAGAATCCCCAAAGACCGAGAAATCATCCATAAAGACTTCCATAGTTTTCTCGATCATGTCGTGAAAAATGGCCAACATACACCTTTGGAACGTGCCCGGAGCATTACATAAGCCAAAAGGCATGCGTCGGTAGGCAAACGTTCCATAAGGGCACGTGAAAGTGGTCTTTTCTTGATCTTGCGGGTCAATGGGAATTTGGAAGTAACCCGAGAAACCGTCGAGAAAACAATAGTACTCGTTTCCCGCTAGTCTTTCGAGCATTTGATCCATGAATGGAAGAGGGAAGTGGTCTTTACGGGTGGCGTCATTTAACTTTCGGTAGTCAATGCATACACGCCATCCCGTCACCAATCGAGTAGGAATCAACTCGTTCTCATCATTTGTAACAACGGTAATGCCACCTTTTTTTATTCACGCAATGAACGGGGCTCGCCCAAGGACTATCCGAGATAGGGTAAATCAAGCCGGCATCAAGGAGTTTAAGAACTTCCTTTTTGATAACCACGTGAATTTTAGGATTAACCCTTCTTTGATGTTGAACCGCTGGTTTAAAGTCATCTTCCATTAAAATCTTGTGTGTACAAAATTCCGGGTTCACACCCTTAATGTCGGAAAGTTTCCAAGCGATGGCTCGCTTGTGTGACTTTAAAACCTTTATGAGAGCGGTTTTCTCCTCATCATTTAAGTCTTTAGCAATTATGACGGGTAATTTATCGATACCCTCCAAAAATGCATATTCGAGATGAGGCGGTAAGTCCTTAAGTTCGACCTCCGGAGGATCATCAGAATTTTCAACAGATTTGATTTCCTCATTATGAAGTTCTATCGGAGGGAGGGATGATGGATCTTCATTAAGTAACTTCTCAATTAGAAGAATGTCTCCCTCCATGTCAAATACACCATCATCAAATGGAGTTGAATCACAAGACAACCAAGCTTCAATCTCTTCCAAGATGAAGTCACCTCCCTCAAACGGAGTGAGAGAGGGGGAAGAGAGAGCAACGGTATGGTCTAAAGAAGTGGGATTGCCACTTAGTGCTTCATGAAAATATTCCTCGCATGTAACATCAATGATATCAATTTGGTTAATTGACTCACTATCACGCTTGAGAGGATATTTTGAAGTACTCTCAATATTAATGACCAATTTTTCATCACCGACTCTAAGAGTCATTTCACCTTCGTAGACGTCGATTAATGCACGAGCCGTTTTCAAGAATGGTCTTCCCAAAATAAGGGGGACACGGGGATCGGCATCAAAATCGACCACTACGAAGTCAGCAGGGAAATGGAACTTGCCTACTTTCACGAAGACATCTTCGGCAATACCTTTCGGAACAGTAACCGATCGATTTGCAAGCTCGAGAGTCATTCGTGTATTAGTAAGTTCAGGTAGAGAAAGCTTTGCCCATACGGAAAGAGGCATTAGATTGATGCTTGCGCCAAGATCGGCTAAGGCTAAGCATTCATCAAGCTTTTGGAAGTTACAAGGAATGAGAAATTTGTCGGGGTCTCCTAGTTTTTCGGGTAACTTCTTAAGAATCACCGCCGAACAATTCTCATTCAATGGAGTCTTTTCCAATTCCAACAATTTTTCCTTATTGCTAAGGAGACTCTTGAATGTTGAAGCAAACTTTGGCATGTAGAGAAGAGCATCCGCAAAACTAATATCGAAGTGTATCTTTTGAAAGATTTCAAGAAACTTCTTCATTTGACTATTAGTTTTGTCACGGAGCTTTTGTTCATTAAGCCTCGAAGGATAAGGAATCGAGGGCTTAGAATTTGTCTTCGGAACATCGGGTTCCAGAATTGGAGATTGGACGACCGAAGGTTGGACGTTTGCGGTACTTTGTGGGCTAGTGATTTGCACTTTGTCCTTTGTCACCTTGGTTTCTCGTTCCACTTCCTTCACCGGAGAAGGAGTCGGAATCGAGGGTCCATCAATTGTCTTACCACTACGAGTGGTAATAGCTTTCAACTCACCCTTCGGGTTTGGAATGGTATTTCCCAGAAGGGTTCCCGAAGTTGAAGGTTGATTCAATTGGCACATGAGACTAGCAAACATGTTCTCAATTTTGCTTTGAGATTGATCAATCTTTTGATTTGTAGTCTTAAGTTCATTTTTAAGTTCATGACCTTGTTTTGAAATTGAAGTTTGAAAATCATTTTTCAAGGTGGTGATTTGATTTTGCATTGACCTCACATTTGCTTCATTTGCTTTGATGTAATTAGCAAGTTCGTTTGAGGAAGCAATTGGGGCTTGGTAATTCGAAGCTTGAAAGCCTTGATTGAAATTACCACCTTGATTTGGGTATTGATTGATCGGGGCTTGAAATTGATTTTGAACATTTTGCCCTCTCGGTTGGTTTTGATTGAATCTATTTGGATTGTTGGGTTGAGAAAATCCGGGTGGTCCATTTTGATTGCTAACACGATAGTTCGGGTCAACTTGAGGACGGTATTGATTACCTCCTTGGTTGAAAGACCCGGCTACCGCATTAACATCACAACGACTACCATCGGTGGCAGTACAATTGTAGTATGCATGAGGACCACCACAAGTGACACAAGTTTCTTTCACCGCTTTTACTTGAGTGGGTGAAGAAGTTTGGGGAGAAGATTGTTTCTTTTGCTTGGAAAGAACCAAAGCTTGAATAGCCTCCGTGAGTTTGTCAATCTTAGCATCAGTGCTAGAAGAACTCACGGGAGATGAAGTAGAAGGTGAAGCATTCACTTGAGAAACAACTTTCTTGCTTCGTGAAGTACGAACCTTAGACTTATTTTCAATGATGGCTAAAGCATCTTTAGTCATCCGATACAAGAGATTACCACCGGCGGCGGCATTTAGAGAGTCTTGATCGGAATGGTTCAAACCATTATAGAAGGTATCGAGTTGATGTAACTCGGAGAAACCATGGTGTGGACATTTGCGAAGTAATTCTTTAAAACGGTCCCAAGCTTCACTAAAGGATTCATCAAATTTTTGAGTGAATTTGGTGATTTCATTTTTAAGGCTTGTGGTTTTTGATGGAGGAAAGAATTCATTCACAAATTTCGACACCAAATCTTCCCATGTTTCAATAGAACAAGGGGGTTGTTTTTCGAGCCAAATTCGGGCGGCCCCCTCGAGAGAAAAAGGAAAAAGAAGCAATTTGATTGCCTCTTGAGGAACATTTCGGTATTTGATGGTAGAGGTGATCTTGTTAAACCATCGAATGTGGGAATGAGGATCGTCCCTCTCAAATCCGAAATATTGACTCGCGGTTACTAAGGATAGCAACCCGGTCTTAAGCTCAAAGCTATCGGCAACGATTGCCGGAACAACAATAGCATCTCCGTAACCCTCGGTGGGTGCTTGGAGAAGCTCACATGGTACGTTCCCCCGCCATTGTGACAATGGGAGGAACGGGGTTAGGAATAGCACGAACTTCGGGTTCGGCTATTGAGGCGGAATGCCTTCGATTACGTCTTCGATTACGTCTTCCCGTAGTATGTACGAGTTCACGTAAAGGACTTGTTGACGGAGAAGAACGAGTGCGCATGCACTAACAAAAACAATTCAATTAAAACAAGACCGAGGCAAAAGACAAGTGAACTTAAACCTTAAATCAAACAAGCGTACGGTAGCTCTTTGAAAGAAAAACGCACAGGGTGGCGGAGGAGCAAAGGTGGGCAATAAATGCTCCTTAAAAACCCGCTCCTTTCGGTTCGTCAATTTAATGACAAACCTCCTTAAACCTCCGTTATAGTTTGTTAATCAATCAAAGGTGAGCCGAATTCGCAAGCGACATAAAGGCAAGTTTTATATCTTTTGTTTGGGAACTTAATATGATAATACTCCAAGTTGAGGAATATTATATTGAGATTGTTTTTATCTTTTATTTTAACACAAGAAAACGGAAAATGTTTTTGTATTTTTGTTTTTATATGATAATATATATACAAAAGAAAAGAAAAATATTTTTGTTTTTTATAATTTTATGAAAATGATAACTTCAAGAAGAAGGATCTCAAGTCACTAATCGTTAAAACCTTTAACAATATTGTCGCAACACAACCTCCCCGGCAGCGGCGCCAAAATTTGATCCGTGTGTGAGTATATATATAAATATAGTATCGTGCACACGTGATACGTGGGAAATGACAAGTCAATCCTTTAGAAAAAGACCAACTTGTAAAACCCGTGAGTGTGATGTGTGAGATACCGGATAAGTGATTACCCGGGTCGTGTCCCAGCGAGGTGTGAATCGAGGATTTTGTTATCGGTTAGGAATTAAAATGCTTGATGATTGGATTTTTGATTTTTGTGTTTTTAACTTCTACTAAAAATATGGTAAACAAAATTACAAAGAAAAATTAAACGTACATCAATTACACTAAAAACGTGAGTCGGGAAATCTAAAAAAACGAGCTTTAAAAGTGAAATCTCTAAAAATAAAACCTACAAGTACCAAATTATTTTTCCTAAGTACTAGATGACAAAAGAAAATTTTAGAAGAAAGATTTTTATTTTTCTGACTTTTAAATTATTTATTATGAATTAAAATTAATTAAATTAAATTAAATTATAAAAAATACTAAATGACCACTAAAAATTATGAAAATTTACCAGAAAATAAAGTGTAAAAAAAATAAGCTAGGAAAAATTTAAAAACTGAAAAAGCTATAGCAATAAGCTACTGAATAAGCTAACAGTTGTGATTAGCTAAATATGTAAAATGGAAAAGCAAAGGTTAAAAGAAATACCACACACCCTTAGGACAGAAAAGTCCCAAGGGCAGAGTGGTAGTGTGTTTGTTGTGTGAATCCAAAGACTGGGGTTCGAACCTCCCTTATGTCATTTTTATGCAACTATTTTTTTTTTTCTTTTTAAAATCTCAACTGATAAGTTAACATAAGCTAATGTAAAATTGGACAACTTTTTCTTAACTCAAAAATAAGCTCAGATCAGCTTATCTGTTTGAACAGATTAAAAAAAAGAGAAGAAAAGAAATAGGCTCAAAAAAAATCAAAGTGACCCAATAAGCTATCCAATAAGCTAATGACAAGAGACAAGGATGAAATCCAATTAACAACTTAAGTTTCAAATCACATTAAGCCAGGAAGACCAGAAATAAGCACTTAAATAAGTCAATAAGCCAAACAGACCCTAGGAGTCTGCTGATGCAGATGGGGTGCAGGGGACAGGAAAGGCACTTGTTCAAGCTACTGAAAAGCTATCAAAAGCTAATTCAAAAATCTTATAAAAAATACTAGAAGCTAGGTGAACTGGGGAATATTAATAATCCAAAATTACAGCTAATTCTAACTTATAATAAGAGAACTAGAAAATCTACAAAGTCTGCAAAAAGTAGAAAATCCAAAATAATGAACTTCTATGCTGATAAAATTTGCAGAATTAGGCTAGGCCCAAAGGCATTCAACAAGGCACTTAGGATAGACTCAAATGACCAAGAGGATTCTAAGAAAACCAAAAATGATAAAGATAAGGGCTTAAAAGGCAAAAGCTTATAGGAAGCTTATTAGAACAGTTGAGGTTCTAATTTTGTACCCACAAACTCAAAACTTGAAAATCCTTAAATTTGGCCCAAGTAAACCTACCAACAGCTTAATTCAAATTAACTAAGCAAGATTAAAGTATCCAAATTGGTAAATGAACAGTGACTAACCAAATTCACCCATATTGATGAACCCAAATAAGTACATTTTATTACTATCATTTATCCTATTAATTTGACTTGTTTTACTATATTATGTATGAGGATTGATACTTAATTGTTTACTTTTGTGATTCTCAGGTAAAAACAAGCATTTGGTGAAACTTAGCGATTATGGACTAATAATGGAGCAAAACGTGCATAAAGTGGAAGTCTACTGACATGGACAAGATCAAGTCAATTCTGCTCCAGATGCGCCGCATCTCACTCTCGACATGCGCCGCATCTCTATCAAGATATCACCAGATACGATCCAAGATACAAGAGGACATGCGCCGCATCTAATCAAGAGTTACGCCGCATCTTCTGGCGGTGTACGAATATTCCTGAATATTATAATCTTGGACCCCACGCGAAGTTAAGTACATGCGCCGCATCTACTTAAGTAGATGCGCCGCATCTTCCCTCAGACAGAAACTATAAATACCCCGTAGACCAGACGTGAAAAAGAGTTCGAGTTCGAAACCCTAAAAACCGAAGTTCGGACAGCAGAACAGGAGGACGAATTCAGTCAAGAGGCAGCACAAGACACACCCAAATCGAAGATACAAGAGCTGTAAGAAGGTGCTGCATGTATTTAATTCATTAAGTAGTTTTGTTTTATTGTGTTAGCAAACTTTAATTCATCAGGATTGGTGGCTTGTGTAATGTGACAACGAAAGATTGCACTCCCTTTAATACTTGCTTTCCCATCAATTAAAGTTTATATGTTGATGTCTTTGGTTACTACTTATTAGTGCATTGATAACCTCTGTGTTTATTAGTGGCTTGCGGGCATCCGACTGCGGGACAAGATGTGGCTCCCACGGTTGTTTCTAAATTGATCACTTAGGAATAACTTTTAGACATAAGTAATCATTAAGGGTTTACTCGCCGATGAGAATAGGACCAACGAGAAAGGGTTAATTACATACACTTCATATAAAGCTATCAATAAAACAAGTGACAATCTACTTAATCATAAGGACAGCCCTCTTATTGTCTCGAGTATCTATCTGTGTACGTGTGTGCTACTTGCTGATTCGTGCCTATTTGTTTATTTTATCATTTAACTGCAACAAACCGTGCCAGTCTCTCAGGCTGAAACCCCCTTGCGTTAGGATATTAAAATACTGATTAGAATAACTAGATAATACGTTCCACTCTTAGTGATCGACACTCTACTTACCATTATCTTCATACTGACCGGGTACACTGCTCGTTAAGTGTGTGTGTTATTGATAAGTCGGCTAAATATAAATTTAAAACTTGAGTAGGCATTAAAACTGCTAAACCGCAACGACACATCACGCGCATCAAGTTTTTGGCGCCGCTGCCGGGGAGTGAATTGTTATTATCTGTTAATTTGATTAGTATTTTAATTAGGTTTTTTTCTTTTTATTAGATTAATTGCATCATTGTACTATTTTGCATATTTGTTGTATTGTGTGTTAATTGTTTTCTTTTTATTTTTGTGTGTTTTATTTTTGTTTCGTGTGTTTTATTTTTTTTATTTTTCGTTTTTTGTGTGTTCTGCTATCGTTGTACTGTGCTAAATCAAACGATACGGCGCATCTGATCTCTCAGATACGGCGTATTGCGTTCAATTTTTTTTATATACAACGCGTTTAATTAATTCGATACGACGCATCTTTTCCCCAAGATACGGCGTATCTGTTTTTAATAAGAAAGTTTTTTCTAAGCGATAAAGTAATACGACGCATCTGCTTTTGCAGATACGGCGTATCTGTTTTTGATAAAATTTTTTTTCTAAAACATTAACGCCATACGACGCATCTTCTTTTGAAGATACGGCGTATCTATTATTTTAATTAAAAACAGTTTGCGAATTATTAAACAGATACGGCGTATCGATCTCTGTCGATACGGCGCATCTTACTGAATCAAAAATCTTTTATTTTTAAACGTAACGAAAATACGGCGCATTAACTTTCGTTAATACGACGCATTTAATTTTAATTGGATAAGTTGATTTTTGATTAATTAACTCGATACGGCGCATTCTTAAATTCAAAGCGGCGTATCTATTTTCTGAATAAGTCTGATTTAATTTTAACGATTATAAGATACGGCGTATCCAACTTTTTGGATACGGCGCATCGTCTGCAGATATCAGCTATTTGTATTCTTATATCCGTTTCTATATTCATTAATTTCTCTTCTAGCGAACAAATCCTACTGATGATTTTACCTTGGATGACAGATTTTGCTATGGAAGACATGTCAGTTAACGGATATCTTGCTAAGGAATGCTTCTTTTCAGATTCATTCAATGTACTCATGATCGATGCAGATTTATTCTCCTGGGAGACTCCTCTTGAAGCTGCTTTTAAGGAATTCATGCGTTTGTCCAACATTGACGAGGAGGTGTTCTCTTATGATGTATTTATGAGGTATACTGGAGATGAATTATCGCTCTTATGGCCTAACATTGAGTCCAAAGGATTGAACTGGACTACTATCGAAGAAGATGATGGGAAATTCTCTCTTGCATACATGGACTCAAGCAACAACAACTGCGGTGAAGACAAAGAGTTATGCTAGACTAAGTCGAACGGAAGAAAACGTCGCAGAGATATACGGGAAAATCTTTCGGATGAAGGACGAAGGATGGACCGTGACAAGGACTTATTGCTGAGCTGAACGTGAGTCTAACTTGAAGACTCTGGAATAAAGACAAGTGCTTACCGGGAGACAACCCGGATTTATCTTTTATTATTCTGTTTTCTGTGTCGAGTCAGTCCAGGCCGCATGGAGATACGGCGCATCTCATTCCTGAGATGCGACGCATCCTCTGCAATGGTCATATCTTATTTTATTTTTCTGCATTTTTATTTTCGACTTTAAAACTATTTATCAGTTTATTTTAATGCGGCGCATCCCTGGTTAAGGATGCGGCGCATCTTTGTTCTGATCCGTATTAATTCCAGGCTCGATACGGCGTATCTTCTTCAATAAGATACGGCGCATCGACTGACCTGATGATTTTCAGTTTTAATTTTTTAAGTTTTATTTTTCCTAACTACTAATGTGTTATGCAAGTTGAACCTTTCTTATCTTAGGTGTGTTTTAAAGTGTTGGTGGTATTATAGTTTCCTGAATTTCCTGTGGATACATCAAGTATGAAGTTTTAACGTTCTAATCCACATGGAAGATGATTTTTGCTCTTATACTAATGGAGGATCATACCGAGCAAATCTCAGGGGAGTTTTTCCTGTTCTAATTCTTTTATTTTCCAGTTTTTAACCTTTTATACAAACAACGAGGACGTTGTTTAACTTAAGTGGGGGGATTGGAGAATTAGAACACTTAACAATTACTTGTCCTACTTTTTCAAAAATTATGCTTAAAATGTGCTTAATATATCAAACTTAAAATTTTTTTTTTTTAGCATGTTTTTGTTTAAGATCTAAGTTACATAACTGCACACATGACGTTATTTTCAAAAAATTGTGATTTATCAAAATTCACAAATCTATGAGTGTGCCGGTGACTTGTAAACTTTAGAACTTGGCTTGTATACTATTCGAGACCACCATAATGAGTATTATTTATATAATTGGAATGACTTGTCTAACTTGGTAAAATTCTAGGATTACACCAAATAGCCTTTATATGTTATGTGTTATTAGCTAACTACACTGGTTAGTTAACCCCCGTATAAAACCTTTTGTTACTCTCATTTTTAGAGTAAGATACCCCTAGAAAAACCCTCAGAGCCATTCCTTTCGTTTCTTACACCTATGTTTAAAATGTTTCGTTACACCCTTACACCTTAGCCTACCCTGTAGATTAGAATCCGTGGTTGGTTAATTGCTATAGGCAGAGTGTGTTTCCTTACATTACCTGTGTTCGCGTGCGTAATTCATTATCTATGGTTAGGTCGGGAAATTGCACAATGCAAATTGGAGTGAAAGTAAATATTGTATATTTTTGAGTTTATTTTTCGTGTGTTTACTACTTTCACTATTACCGTTATTTCTGAAAGTATGAAAAGTATGAAAAAAAAAAAAAAAAAAAAAATTATCCGGAAAGAAAGTTGTAGTGATGTGGTGAAATTTTACACATCTATGTTTATGTTTCAAGGAAAAAAAAAAAAAAAAAAAAAAAAAAAAAAAAAAAAAAAAAAAAATCGAAAAAATGAGAAAAGAAAAAGAAAGAAAAAAGAGTTGGATGTTTATTTTAAGCCAACGATGTAGAGTTATGTAAGTGGTCGATATCACCACTATTTGTTGTATTATATCTATGGATTGAATGGGAATTGGCAGTTATGGGAATGCCGATTAAGGTTTATTCTTTGATTAAGATTTTGTTGAGTATAATTCGTGTCTACCTAAAGCGTGTGTTTCAAGTGTTAAAGCGTGAGTTATTCGATGATATGAGTCTTGTTCATGGGATGGTTGGGATAGTGATTAACCACACTTAGGATTTTAATTTATTTGTTTTGTTTTGTTTATTTTTATTTTTACACCAATTTATATCCCAAATATTATCCATGCCCTGTATTATTCTTTATCCAACCGAACCTTTGATTTATTGAGATTAGGGATTTGAGCAATCTTAAGTATCGTAGTCGTGGATTCGGCTATGTATTTATGATTTTGTCGCCCTTTTTGATATATTATTATTGGTGAAGTTTGGACCTATCTTTAGCCTATTCGAGTTAAGGATTTGAGCAATTGCAAGTATCGTGTTCGTGGATTCGATCATGTATTTGTGATTTTGTCGCCTTTTCTGGAATTTGAGATCGATAGTGTAAATAAGAATAATTAACCCTTTAGCCTAAAAACCCTTTTTACCGCTTTAGACTTGTTATTCCTTAGCTTTAGTGGTGGAGATGTGTATACTTGCCAAGCTTATGATAGAATATTCGTCGCGACTGGACAGTTAAACGATTAGATTTGCTTTTATCGACTTATTTTATTTTACTTCTAATTCGTTAAGTGTTTAGTTGTGTGATTATGAAATAAACGAATACATGCTTAAATATAAAAATAAATCCTAACATCTTTTAGGATACATTTTCATAAATGAAATTCTAAGGTTTACTTGGGGACAAGTAAAGTTCAAGTGGGGGGATATTTGATGAACCCAAATAAGTACATTTTATTACTATCATTTATCCTATTAATTTGACTTGTTTTACTATATTATGTATGAGGATTGATACTTAATTGTTTACTTTTGTGATTCTCAGGTAAAAAACAAGCATTTGGTGAAACTTAGCGATTATGGACTAATAATGGAGCAAAACGTGCATAAAGTGGAAGTCTACTGACATGAACAAGATCAAGTCAATTCTGCTCCAGATGCGCCGCATCTCACTCTCGACATGCGCCGCATCTCTATCAAGATATCACCAGATACGATCCAAGATACAAGAGGACATGCGCCGCATCTAATCAAGAGTTACGCCGCATCTTCTGGCGGTGTACGAATATTCCTGAATATTATAATCTTGGACCCCACGCGAAGTTAAGTACATGCGCCGCATCTACTTAAGTAGATGCGCCGCATCTTCCCTCAGACAGAAACTATAAATACCCCGTAGACCAGACGTGAAAAAGAGTTCGAGTTCGAAACCCTAAAAACCGAAGTTCGGACAGCAGAACAGGAGGACGAATTCAGTCAAGAGGCAGCACAAGACACACCCAAATCGAAGATACAAGAGCTGTAAGAAGGTGCTGCATGTATTTAATTCATTAAGTAGTTTTGTTTTATTGTGTTAGCAAACTTTAATTCATCAGGATTGGTGGCTTGTGTAATGTGACAACGAAAGATTGCACTCCCTTTAATACTTGCTTTCCCATCAATTAAAGTTTATATGTTGATGTCTTTGGTTACTACTTATTAGTGCATTGATAACCTCTGTGTTTATTAGTGGCTTGCGGGCATCCGACTGCGGGACAAGATGTGGCTCCCACGGTTGTTTCTAAATTGATCACTTAGGAATAACTTTTAGACATAAGTAATCATTAAGGGTTTACTCGCCGATGAGAATAGGACCAACGAGAAAGGGTTAATTACATACACTTCATATAAAGCTATCAATAAAACAAGTGACAATCTACTTAATCATAAGGACAGCCCTCTTATTGTCTCGAGTATCTATCTGTGTACGTGTGTGCTACTTGCTGATTCGTGCCTATTTGTTTATTTTATCATTTAACTGCAACAAACCGTGCCAGTCTCTCAGGCTGAAACCCCCTTGCGTTAGGATATTAAAATACTGATTAGAATAACTAGATAATACGTTCCACTCTTAGTGATCGACACTCTACTTACCATTATCTTCATACTGACCGGGTACACTGCTCGTTAAGTGTGTGTGTTATTGATAAGTCGGCTAAATATAAATTTAAAACTTGAGAAGGCATTAAAACTGCTAAACCGCAACGACACATCACGCGCATCACATATCATTTTGACCCAGTTTCACCCATTTGCCAAACACCCTTTATAGAAAGCTATTTTTGATTTTTTGAATGTGAAAAGCAGTTTTGAACTAGAACTAGGAAAGACACATATGAAATAAGCTGAGTTAATCCCTAAGAAACAATATTCAACAGTAATAAGCTAAGAAACAAGCTATAATACTTTAAGCTATTTATGGCTTTTTAAGACTTTTTAAGCAAATCTGAACAATGGAATTATCTAAGTGGGGGTTTTCATTGAAAGTATCTAAGAAGCATGCAAAAGCAGAAAAAAAGACAATTAAGCAATAATAAGCTAATGAATAGTAATGTTGACTTTGTTTGACCAATTAAAAAAACTCAGAATTTCATTAAATAAAAAAAAATATTACAAGACTGAAAGGATAAAAATACAAGTACCTTAGAAATTTTTAGCTAAATAAAACCTAAAAAACAACTAAGAACTTCTAGTCTATTTATACTGAAAAACTAAGCTAAGGGGTCTTCAGTCATTGTGTTTCTTTTGTGAGAAAAACCTTCACAAAACATCATTTGTGCTTCTTTGAACAAATCCCAGCTGTTGGATTAAAGTTTGGATTATCTCAGCTGTTTGATTGCTTTTGGCGCCCAAAATAGCACTTGGATTGCTGACCTGGCTTGGTCACACGTGAAGTGGTGGATACATGTGACTAGTAGGGTGGAGGACATGTGATTAGTAGGGGGCGGTTGAGTGTGTAAGAGGAGATAGCAGGGTAGGGGTGATGATTGTGGATGGTGGGTGGTTTTGGAGGGAAAAGAGAAAAGGGGAAAGGTGATTGGGTTTGACCGAAGTCAACCCTGGGGTTAACTAAAAAATAGGCCGGGTTGGGATTGGGTTATTTCTTTGGGCTGTGGGTGAGTTGGGCTTTTGTTATTTGGGTTAGGTTAAAGGGTTTAGTTTGGTTATGGGTTATTTGGTTTAAGGATTAGGATAAATGGGAATAAACCATAAGGACCAAAGTTGTAAATTTTGCAATCTTCATGGACCAAGGCTGCCAATATCTGAAAAATAAATCCATGGACCATTTGTGTTGTTTAGATATTTTTGGGGTTGACTTTGACTTTGACTTTGACTCTTATTGACCAAATGCACAATCGCTGTCGAATCGATCCAAAATTGCTCGTTTTCGCTCCATTTTCAATCCTTTGTTCCTGAAACACATAAAAACACAAAACCAAGGATATCTGCAATATATTTGGGTGTTTTTGGTTATTTTTGTGTCTTAAATGGGTGTAAAATGATGAGTATTTACACACTCATCAGGTTGTTTCATAGCACTCTCGGTATTCATTGTTTGGACAACATCCATTACATTCTCAAAATCAGCACAAGCATCCGAAAGTACCTTATCAATACCATTAGTTAGGCAAGTAGTTGGGTTCACCTCATTAGTAGACTTAGTAATCCCCACGTCAACATGATCTTCCTTTGCTAGTTTCTCAATGTCATGAGGTTGTTGAACCACATGAGAAGCATTAGTAGCATCAAACCTAGGATCACGTCTAGGTTTCTTCATAGTATTACTAGCACTAGTATAAGCCTCCGAAGTCTTCAACCTCGGCCATGCACCATCATCCAACTTCAATTCAGGATCAGAATCGGAGTTAGGGTTTAGTGCAAACTGAGTAAGATGTGATTGTTGGTTAACATCGGAGTTACCAGCTTCAATACCCTTTAACATTTGCATTCGCTGACTTAAAGCATCAACATCCACACGAACAGTAGCAGCAGATTTAGTGGCACTCGCGTTATTAAGGAATCCTTTGTTCATCTTCTCTCAAAACCCACTTACACAATCGACTAGTTAATAAACCCTAACTAAACGTTAGGGTTTAACCACAACAAACACCAAGCGTCTAACCTCCAACCATAATAAAATCGTACCAGATATATATTAAGTCGATGAACAAACTAAATAGGAAGTAGAAACCGACTTAATATGAGCAGGAAAATTGGTGCGATCAAAACCCTCAAGGGCGGTTTAAACCATAACTTCTCGACAGAACCAAAAAACCCTAGCTTAATGAGACACAATACGATCTGGATACAAGAATGATAAACACAATAGTGTAATCACAAGAATAAACAAATCGCAGTATGAACAAGAAGAATATCAAATTTTCTATTTGGATACAAGGGCGGTTTAATATTATAGTAATTTATGGTTCTTCTGTTTGCATTAATTTGAGTCATTGAACTCTCTTTTACACACCCTTTCGTTTGATTATTCGTTTGTATGAATATCAAATTTTCTTCCAAGCACTCTATGCTCATACTAGTACGAGTGATATGGACATCCAAATCTATTCACTATTGTTTTGATTCATTGATCCTTTCATTTGCATCAATTGATAACAGTTTGCTTCTTTGTTCGTACAAATACCTAATCTTTCTTTCAAACACTTTTCTCATGCTAGTACCAATATTCTTGACATCAAATTTTGATCCACTAATGCCATTCATTGATCCTTTGGTTACATTATTTGATAATGACTTGCTCCTTTGTTCATACAAATATTTAATCTATCATTTTTAAGCAGTCTTGCTCCTAAAACATTATACTCGACAGAATCTTATTACTATTCATATGATTCATCAAGATCTTTCATTTGTATTTCTATTTATTTCTTGTAACTATCATTCCTCCCATGGCATTGAAATCTACTTCTTTCGACTGATAGTACGCTTCCGTAGTAATCTCATTCGCATTAATCGTTAGTACGTATCATGGCGTAGGAACAACACTCCAGGATGGCAAGCTGCAGATGGTACAAGAACGTCAGGAGAGTTACGCGAAAGTTTCACTTTCATATTAATCACATAACAATCATAGTTACTTACCTTAGCAATCCAAGCTAGGATTATCCACCATAATCATCATCAATTCATCATCATCAGCCTTTTTTTATATCCTAGGTCAAATCATCATAACATAATTACTTAATATTTATAATCAAATAACTATAACAATGGTTTATATAACCATATCCCATCTCAAAACACTTCTAATCATCATATAATCATATCTTGATTATATGATGATCAATCCCATAAACCATTAACTTCTTACATCACTAATAACTCAAGATAAGATTACTTACTTCATTGATAGAGCTTATTCTTGCCATAAACATGTATAATTCACCAAGAATTAACACTCTTCTTGATCATCATCTTTTCACTCCTTTTTCTCTTCTTGAACCGACACTCACCACACTTTGGAAAGTCTTGGAAGATTTTAGAAATCTTCAGGATTTGATAATACTTATCCAACTAATTGGAAGTTTGGTCAAATGACACATTTGGCCCCTCAATCCCCTTTTTTCCTACTTTGGCCACACAAAACTTTATAACTCATTTAACATTTTACAACTTTAGCCCCTTAAGTTTATTTCTCTTAAATTTATGACACATCATATATTCTATAACCATATTATACTTACTTTGACTATCGGGTTTGACTACAATTCAACTTCCATTGACAAACCAATCATATCGAGTCTCCCGACTCATAAAAGTCTTAGTCAAACTATTCAAATAACATATTCGTTATTTAATACTTAAACTCGGTTTTGGGTGTAACAATTCTATCCCCCTTATTTAGATTTCGTCCTCGAAATCTCTCATCTATTACTAACCAAAAACTTAATCATATAAACTCCTCATTCCATCTTAACATCTTCAAGTATTTAATCAAATAGTTGCAGTGATCTATATGATCTTGCAACTCCAGGTATACTATAACGCAATCAATACACTTAATCCATCTTACTTTTCACTTAGTTTCTATAACCACATGGATTTTTCTAAGTCCTTATGTCATCCGAGACATATTTACTATAAACAATGTATCATTTAGTCAACAATTTTACTATAACACCATACTTTTACTCCATTTATTATGAATTTTTGATCAAGGACTAATTGTCACTTGAGGAGATTGCACTAATTTGGCTTCACATAAGCCAGTTTAGACTAACACTTTCACACTCTACCGTAGCCACTTAACTATTCTCTTAATGTTCTCACCATAACTTTTAATTTCCTCTACTTCTTTCTATAAATTTCTCGTCAAAGACTATAAGCCTCATAAGAAAATTTATTACCTTGACTTCATAAAGTCAAACCTTAACTTATAACATCAAATAACACATAAGGGTGCTAATAGCAATTAGCATCTATTACCACCAGTACTCACATTTTGTACCACGCCACGAGGAATATTATAGCATAATTACAATCCTTTCAACTTATGCTTTAGACACCTAAATAGTAGGTTTCTCATAACGTCTTAATTTTAAATCGTAATTTAACTCTTATTCTACCTATCTCAGTTTCTAAGATGTCTAGTCTAATTTAGATTCCCGTTTTCTACTCCTTTAATTCTACTCATGCCACATCGGGAATACATAAGCCTGTGTATTTATACTTCTTTATTTACATAGAGAGGCGTCCCAAACAATGTAAATAAAGAAATATAAACTTATGGTTCGGCAATTCACAATTTCTTTATTTAAATGAAAAGGCGTCACAATCCATTCAAATAAGGAAATCATAAATCATCCTACTTATACATTTCCAACATAACACTCGTACTACTATTACACACTTTTAGCTTTTACTCTTTGTTGGGATTACGTTTTATTAATATCAAGTGTCGGTCATTTGATTATCATATCGGTCATTTAGTTATGTAATAGGTTGCTAATTATTAAGGCTTATATGTTAGTAATTATGTCTAGGTTTATGAAGTAAGCCCATGGGCCTAGGCCTATTAGTTTAGTTATTAGGGAAAAACCCTAACTATTATGTAAGCACTATAAATACCCCTTCCCTTGATGGAAAGGGGGTTGGTTCTTTTGATTATTTCACTATTCATTATTTTCATTCATAAGAGCCTTCCACTTTCTCTCTCTAGAATTATATGATCATATGTTATGAAATGGTGACCTAACAAGTGGTATCAATCGCCAAGGGATAGATTAGGTTGTTTTAGTTTAGATTTGGTAGAAAATTTGGGCTTAAAAACCAGATTTTTCACGTTTTCTGCGAGTAACCGTCTGTTTCAGCGAGTAAGCATTAATTTTGGCGAGTAAGCTGTCATTTTGGCGAGTAAGCACTTTATTCCTGCGAGTAAACAAACTTGTGGCGAGTAAGCTCAGCGAGTAAGGTTCTGTTTATATTTTCCGAGTAAGGAAATCAGAACTTCTTCTTTATAATCCTTCAAGTAAGGGGTTATATACTTCATTGAACATTTCTTCGCGAGTAAGGAATTTTAATTTCAGCGAGTAAGAAATTTTTCAGTTTCAGCGAGTAAGAAATTTTAATTTCAAGCGAGTAAGCAAGTTTTATCTTCAGCGAGTAAGAAAATTCAAAATTAAGAGAGTAAGGAATTTTAGTTCAGCGAGTAAGGAAGCTCAAATTCTCAGCGAGTAACGAAAATTTCATATTCAGCGAGTAAGAAAATTTCATCTTCTGCGAGTAAGAATATTTACTTTCAGAGAGTAAGGATTTCTTTATACTTCAGGAGTAAGGAATTATTCACATAATCTTCTCCGACTTTTGCCAAAACATCTAAACTACAACAACAACCCTATTTATCCTTCAAAGATCCATTTTAACATAATCATTAATCATGTCTCAACCACCATATTACTTTCATCAACAACAACAACAATATTCTCAACAACAGTATCCTCAACAACAACTCTTCATGCAACAACATCAATTCTTACCACAGCAACAAGTTCCTCAGCATATGCCATCACAACCAATGCGAACAATCAGTCTTCCTCCTAAACAACCTCATTGGTTTGATCAGATGTGTGAAGTCATTACTACTCAACAATCACGACATGAAGCAGGATCTCTTGACACACCTCCAATGCTTACACCGGGAAACTATGTACAGTGGGCAAGTCGATTCTTAAGGTTCATCGAACTCAAGAAACCCCATGGCAGATACATGAAGAAAGTTATTCTTGAAGGTCCGTTTCAAATGCCAACCAAAATGGTTCCAGGAGATGCTACTACCATTCCTCCACGACCTGAAACTGTGACTAATGTCCCTAAGTCTCAACTTACAGCAGAGCAACTACTTCATCGTGAAGAAGATGAATATGATATGATCTATATCCTTCAGGGTATTCCAAATCCAATCTTTCGAAGTGTTGATTCTCAGAAAACAGCTAAGGCCATGTGGGAACATGTTCATCTACTAATGGAAGGCACTGAATTGAATCAAGAGGACATGGAATCAAAACTTTACATGGAGTATACAATGTTTATGATTGAACCAGGGGAGACACTTGAGTCATACTACCACCGCTTCACTAACATCATCAATGACTTGGACAGAAACAACATTACTTTACCAAGGATTGCAGTCAACACTAAGTTTATCAGCAGTCTTGGTCCTGATTGGCAAAAGTATGTCACGTTTGTTCGTCAAGCAAAAAATCTTCACAATGCACCATATGGATTGTTGTATGACTATTTGAAGCACCATCAGACTGAGGTTGACAAAGATAGAGCTCTACGTGGATCTTATACACCTCCAATGTCAAACTCATTAGCATTAATGGCTCAATCACACAATGCTCCTCCTTCACAGTCAAACCATGCTTTTGTCCAACAACAACATCACTTTTCCTATCCTCAACACCATTTTCACCCCAACATGTTCAATATGATTCTACACAGCAACCAACTGACAATCAAATGGTTCCATTTAACAACTCAGATTCCATGTTTTACACTCAAACAAATGATGACGAGGAGGATGCATTCAACTCATTGAATCAAGGATTTGCTCTTATTGCTCGTGCTTTCAGCAAATTTTCTAACACATCCAACAATCTTCTTCGTACTTCATCGAACACAAGGAATTAAGCTGTTATCAAAGATGGACGGGTCGAAGTGCAGAATCGTAATTATGGACATCCGATGGGCTCTGGAGGTTATAAGGGTAATACTGGAAGTGGACAAGGGTTTAATACAACTGCTAGAAATAGGAACAATGCTGGTGCTCCTCAAAGAAGAGTTGAGATTGTTGAAACTGGAAATTCATCAACTGGGAATTCTGGACTCAGGTGTTACAATTGCAATGGGAAAGATCATCTGGCTAATGCATGTCCTAAACCAAGGACAAGGGGCAGTGCTTTTCACAAGGAAGCTCTACTTTTAGCTCTTAAGGATGAAGCTGGAGGAACTCTCACTAACAAAGAAAACAGCTTCATGGCCGATGCTTACTCTGATGATGACATGGAAGATCTGGAAGCAAATGCAGCAGTGATGTTAATGGCAAACATGCAGGAACTCCAAATGAGTGACACAGGCCCAGTGTATGACACTGATGGTCTGTCTCAGGTACCTGATTCTGTCACATGTCTGATAAATGAAATTGTCTCATCATCTGCATCTGCATCAGACAAGGAAACAATTGTTCAAAATGATTCATTATTATTCTCTCAAGAGGATGAACACATAAACACTTTTGTTACATTTGATGATCCAAATGAGAACGATAACGATGATCAAATTGAACAGTATGAATCTTTGCCTGATCCAGATTCGGAACTCATGACCATGCTTGTGACCACCCAATCCCAAATTGATAAATGCAATGATATTAATCGTGCTTTACATGCAAAAGTCGCATCATTAACTGCGGATCTTGAGTGCTCAAAAATACAACTCACAAATTTTGAAATCCAAGCTAATCGAGAAAAGAGTTTTGAAGTTGCTTTTCAAAATGCGTACGTAAAAGAACAAGAGTTAAACCATCAAATACGCGAATTAGTTGCTTCCAAAAAAATTTTAATTTCTCAAATGGAACAAGAAAAATTCGAACACAAACAACAAATTGATCAACTCAATTCTGAACTTTTCAAAACAAAAACCGAGTTGTCAACTTGTCAAGCTAGTTTTTCTGAATATAAACAAGTTTCAAGGAAACGAGTTGATTCGTATCTGGAAGAAATTGTTGATTTGCAAAACAAAGTTAAAGAGTTTCAAACAGTTGTTTACAAAACTGGTGAGTCTGTCACAACGATCCAAAAGTTTACTTTAAAGCAACATCCCCAAGGTCATGGATTTGCTATTGGTGACGACAAACCACATTTTCTCCACAAAGCACTCAAGGAAAATCCAAAGTTGTATAGTGCAGAACAGCTTCTTGATAAATCAATTGTGTGTGTTGTTGTACATAATTGTGAGGAAGAACAGGAACAGGAAGAAAAGAGTCGATCAAAAATGAGCAATGTCATGTATAACAAACCATTTGATTACTCAAAATTGCCTCATATTTTTGAAACTTTTGTTCCTCAAAAAGAAAAAACTGAACTACCAGGGTTTATCCAACAAACTCATGGATCCACTGCTGATGTTGGTCCCGTTAAACCAGTTACACAAATTGCTGGTACTTTACCACCTTCTGGTAAAATCCAACCATTACCAAAACGATGTCTTGTTCTTCGTTATTTTGACACATTTTTGGAAGATATCAAATTGTTGGAAGACGCAATTGAACGAAATTCGGAAATCAAAGTTTCCACTTTCCAATCTGCTTATGCAAAAGAACAGAGATAAATTTTTCAAAAATAGTTTTTACCTCATGTTCAACATTTGCGTCTTTGTGAAACACACTAGGAACGAGAACTTCAAAATGAAGTAACATCCATGATACGAGTTTTTAATGCAACAGAACATTCCATTTCTAAGGAAAAACGTCAAAAGAAAATTCTTCAAAATGAAGCAGATCGACTATTGGAAGATGTTCTGAGTTATGATATTATCTCGGTGTTCATGAATTCTCTTTATGTGTCATGTAATTCTATGCTTGTTGACGATCACATTTCTGATTGTGAAAAGTTGAGACACGAGATTGAGATTTTAAAAGATGAAAAAGTGAGGATTTTGAAACAAAATGATGATGTTCAAAATAAACTTTCAAACGAGATTCTTCAACTTCAAAAGAGACTTCAATGGTGTCAAGCTCAAAGCATTGAGTTTGAATTAAAGTTGCAAAAACAAAAGCAAAATCTGGTTTTTGATAACAAATCAACCAAAGTTGAAATTCTTGATGATGAGAACGCAGTCTTAAAGTGTCAATTGTCAAAGTACGAACAAGAAATTGCAAAAGTAAAAGATGAATACAAAACTATTTTTGACTTTTTGAAAAAGACTCGGTCTCAACTTTCGAAAGAAAATGCTGAATGTAGGAAAGACCATGCTGATACTGTCAGGATTAATAGGCAACTTGATTCTCGAATACAAGAACAGAAACACATCATCATTGAGTTAAAAGGGAAACTTAGTGCATATGAAAAAGGAAAGCTAGTGAACACTAATGTCATTGCACCAGGAATGTACAAAGTAGACACAACATCTAAGCAGATTGCTTCAGACACTAATCAAAACACTAATTTGAATGCATCCACTTCTACAGGAATAGTCACCACTATTAGCGTTAGCAGATCAAAGCGTAAGAGCAACCAAAAGAAGAATAGGATCTGGAAACGTAGGAGCGGAAAAATAGAAGTCACAGAAGTAAAAGATCATCTTAGGAATTTGAATAAAGAGAATGTTTTCTGATTTAGATTCAAACTTTCAAACATGTAATTCTAAAATCGATGTAACGAATGCTGTGTCTTTAAACGTTTCAACCATTAAAGCTTCTTGTGTTTTTTGTCAAAAATGCATGTCTTCTGGTGATCATACTCAATGTGTTGCTAAATCCCTTTTATCTCGTCATAAGAAATCTACGTCTGGCAATACCTCTAGGCCCATTAATGCTTCTAAGTCTGGGCTAGGAAAGCCGCCAGTTGTAGTTTCTGCCAATGCCTTAGACAACCCCATAGTTGCAAAAACAAATCCTAGGATAGGGCAATCACCCAGCGACTTCACTAAGAAAAAAGCACGAAATAGCTGGACATGGCAACGTTGGTTACAAAGGACACCCTGTTTTAAATGGTTACCTAAAATTGTTAATGTGTGTGCCTCTAACCCAACGGAACCCACAACCTCTTTGGGTTCCACCCTTACCATTGTTCCACCTTTTTCGTCTTCGTGTGATGCAGGTGATACAAATCATTCTATGGATTGTTGATAGCAGTTGCACCTGACATATGACAGGCAATCTCAAACTGTTAGTAAACTTTGTTTCAAAGTTCATTGGCACTGTCAGATTCGGGAACGATCACTATGCTGCTATCATGGGCTATGGTGATTATGTCAACGGCAACATCGAAATTAGTCGTGTGTATTATGTTGAAGGACTTGGACACAACCTTTTCTCAGTTGGTCAATTTTGTGATGGAGCTTTTGAAGTCGCATTTAGGGAGAAAACATGTTTTGTTCGTGATTTACATGGAAATGATCTTATGTCAGGCTCTCGTGGAACAAACCTTTACACAATCTCAATGTCTGATATGATTGCTTCTTCTCCCGTATGTCTCCTCTCCAAAGCAACTTCAACAAAATCTTGGTTATGGCACAAACGAATGTCTCATTTGAACTTCAAAACCTTGACTGATCTTGCAAAACACAAATTAGTCGACTATCTTCCACGATTTCGATTCGCAAAAGATCATCTATGTCCCGCTTGTGAACAAGGAAAGAGCACTCGTGCACATTTTCCTTCCAAAACTGAATTCAGTAATGATCATATTCTTCAACTTCTTCACATGGATTTATGTGGCCCGATGCGAGTGCAGTCAATAAATGGCAAACGCTACATTCTGGTAATCGTTGATGACTACTCCAGATGGACTTGGGTTTATTTTCTCAAAAGTAAAGATCAAGCTCCTCAAATGATCATCACCTTTCTCAAGAAAATTCAAGTTCAACTTCGTAACACAGTCAGAAAAGTTAGAACAGACAACGGAACTGAATTCAAGAATCAAACTCTTCGAGCTTATTTTGTGGAAATGGGAATTGAACATCAGACATCTATTGCTAGAAGTCCTGAATAGAATGGAGTTGTTGAAAGACGCAACATAACGTTAGTGGAAGCTGCAAGAACAATGTTAATTAATGCTCAACTTCCAGATTACTCATGGGCAGAAGCCGTTTCGACTGCATGCTATACTCAAAACCGTAGTATGATCAACAAACGCCACAACAAAACACTTTATGAGCTTGTCCATCATCGTAAACCGAATGTTAAATACTTTCATGTATTTGGTGCTCTCTGTTACCCAAATAATGATCGTGATGACCTTGGAAAGCTCAAAGCCAAAGCGGACATCGGTGTGTTCATTGGATACTGTGAAAATTCAAAAGGCTTTCGCATCTGGAATCGTCGTACTAGAGAAATTCAGGAGACTATTCATGCTAATTTCGATGAGCTTACTGATAACGGCTTCTGAGCAAAACAGCTTAGGACCCGCAACTAACCGT
The DNA here is from genome assembly GCA_021014915.2 of Artemisia tridentata subsp. tridentata. NCBI lineage: Eukaryota > Viridiplantae > Streptophyta > Magnoliopsida > Asterales > Asteraceae > Artemisia > Artemisia tridentata. The sequence continues at coordinate 201,781,051 of CP139503.1, forward strand.
CTAAAATTTCCTGGTCATTCAGCTGCATCTCTTTCGCTAAACCGTAAAGATTTAGAAACCTTGTTTGCTCCGTTGTTTGATGATTTCTTGGAAAGTCGTGAACCAGAAGTATCCTCTATTTCCGCTGCTCAACCTGATAATATTCCATTACCTGATACTACTGCAACCACGACAACAAATGTTGCAACAGATGCACCTCCAACTGAATCTCCAACAACAACAGCACAAACCGCTTCCAACACTGAAATTGCAGCTGATGATCAAAATGAACAAGTACCCGCACCTGCAGATTATGACGGAAATGCTTTCTTTAATCCATTTGATTTGGCTCCAACCATTCTTGACATTGCAGAGTCATCATCAAGCAATTTGGATCCGTCTAATATGCATGATTTTCATCAACACCACTAGGGCTGAGCAAACGACCCGAACGGACCTGACCGACCGAAGGACCGACCGAGACCGGACCGGATCGACCACATTCATTCCGGTCCTCGGTCTTGGCATTTTGGCTAATTCGGTCCTCGGTCTTGGCATTTTGGCTAATTCGGTCCTCGGTCCGGTCCGGTCCGGACCACAATCCGATTATTTGGCTTTGTTGGACCGGACCGACCGAGACCGGACCGGACCGAACCGACCACATTCGGTCCGGTCCTTGACCGATGCTCACCCCTAAACACCACCCTTCGACACATAACTGAATTATCATCCCTTAGTTCAAATTATTGGTCATCCAGATGCACCAATAATGACCAGACAACGACTTCACTCAGATGGAGAAACTTGCATTTATGCACTCAGAGTATGTCATGATGAACCCAAGAACATTAAACAAGCAATGACTTACGACAACTGGATTGAGTCAATGCAAGAGGAACTCAATCAATTCAAAAGATTAGAAGTCTGGGAGTTAGTCGAAAGACCACATGGGATCTATGTCATCGGTCTAAAATGGATTTGGAAAAACAAGTTAGATGTTGAAGGCACAGTGATTCGTACAAATCGTGTTTGGTAGCAAAAGGATACACTCTGGAAGAAAGAATCGACTTTGAAGAATCTTTTGCTCCAGTGGCTAGACTTGAAGCTGTATGCATCTTTCTGGCTTATGCTGCTCACAAAAACATGGTTGTTTATCAAATGCACGTGAAAATGGCATTTCTGAACGGGCAACTACGTGAGGTGGTGTATGTTAGTCAACCAGATGGATTCATCGATCCAGCACATCCTAATCACGTGTACAAGCTCAAGAAAGCCCTTTACGGCCTTAAACAAGCCCCGAGGGCATGGTACGATAAACTGTCAGCTTTTCTACTTACCAATCATTTTACAAAAGGTTCAGTGGATCCAACTTTGTTTATTCAGAAACACGGGGAGGACATTTTAATTGTTCAAATTTATATCGACGACATTATTTTTGCTTCTACATACAAAAAGTACTCAAACCGTTTTGCAAAATTAATGAAAGATAATTTTGAAATGTCCATGATCGGTGAACTTGTAACACCCCAACCCGATAAGGATAGAAGTATTACGTTATGGTGACATATCAAAGCAAACACAAGCATATGACTTAATAATACAAATGAATTTCAAATGTTACAAAGGGAAAATCCGAAATACAAGGTTACAAATGAGAACAACAATAAATTCTAAGTCTAATAATGTAATCACTTCTAGTCATCTCTAATCCCGCATAGCTATCAAAGTGTAGTCTTCTAAGTCCAAAAGCACTCTCCACCCATAACCCAGCTTCCTACTAAAACCTGCCGCAGGAAAAGAAATGTGGTTGAGCTTAAAAAGCCCAGGGAACAGATATGTATAAACGAAGCAAAAGATAAGGAACAAAGAATATAATATGGTGCATTGGGGAAACAGAAGGCATAGACAAATGGTTATCAAAGTGTAAGGAAAGGTCAGTAATCAATCCCGAGCCCAAACAAATCAAATCAAATATCATAGTAACCATGGAGTAGCTAGCTCCCGAACATGTGAAAGACGTGGATTGCACCCATGCATCAATCACCGAACATATCATATCATATCATATCATGTTAAATCCACTAAATACGAACCGAACCTAGGATGCATCCATACGCCCCCGAACAATAATATTGGCCATAATAAATATAAAGCGCGCATATAATAAATAAATGGGACGGTGTGGAACATCACTCAACCACACTAGAGTCATGCCATTGGTGCATCAATGACACGACCATGTTACCTTCATGGCTAGGTAATGAACTTGGCTCGGGTGTCAAACTGAAGGGTCAAAGTCATATCATATCAAGGGTCAAATGTCTAAGTAATCAAAGTCATGGTCAAAGTCCAAATGTCAAAGGTTCATAGCAAAGGTCCAAATCAGAAGGTTCATAATAGTAAAGGTTCATATCAGAGGTTCATGGCAAAAGGTTCATAATACAAAAGGTTCATATCAGAGGTTCATGGCAAAAGGTTCATCATAGAAAAGGTTCATATCAGAGGTTCATGGAAAAAGGTTCATAATAGAAAAGGTTCATATCAGAGGTTCATGGCAAAAGGTTTATTTCGGAAGTTCATATCATAGTGTCATAAAAGAAATATTTTAGTAATGGCTTTCATAAAAGTGATCTTTAATACGGTTTTTATAAAGAAAATCTTTAAAAGTAGTTTCCATAAAAGTCAATAAAGATTCATAAAAATGGTATCACAATCGTGCTCATCAACATTATTTTAAAATGGTTCTTTTCAAAACATTTTCATAATATAGTTAAGAAAGGTTTTTCACATCCAGTTATAATATCAAATGATCTTCCAAAGTATCAAGGGATTCGAACACTGATGTCATAAGGGTAACGAATGAACCATATAACAACCAAATGAATATCAAATGGATCGTAAATAAGAATATCAAGTGACAGGGAATCATAGCAAAGGCTCAAGGATCATATCAAGATAAAGAATTAAAATCAAGGATCAAGAAATCATGAGAAACCTTATTGAAAGGTCAGAATATCTGTACCTCAAACCGATGACAAAGCAAAATAAGGGAATGACCAAACGGAAATAGGAACCACTCCTTCTTCACAGAACCTAGACGAATTAGAAGTCGAGAATTACTCAATAGTTCATTTCAAATCAGATTACTCCTTTTTAGGTTGTCTTTCCATTTTAAGTAACTTTACGGATTAGCAACTTTCCATATTTAGTAACTTTCTATTTATAGTAAGTTTCCACTTTAAGTAAGTTTACTTGTTTTAATAACTTTCTATTTTTAGCACGTTTCCTCAATTAGTAAGTTTCTATTTTTAGAAAGTTTCCTTATTTAGTAAGTTTCCAAAAATAGCAAATCTCCATAATTAGATAAATTCCATAAAGTAATTAGGTTAAGTCATTTATTAAATATTATCATGGGAATAGGGTTCATTTTAGCAAGTCATGATAGTTTAGGGTTCATTATGTCAACTTTCCATATTTTAGGGTTTCTAATGTAAATATGCCAAAGTTAAGGGTTTAAAGTGTAAATATTACCATTTCCATATTTTATACAATTAATCCATAAGTTAACAATATTTACATTTCAATCCCTCAATCTACAAATATCATATGTTTAACCCTTAATTTACATTAATTACAATTTAGGTCCTTATAAAATATTAAGTTACAAATATATCCATGTTAAATCCATATTAGCACATTTAATCCTTAATTATCAAAGTTTACACATTTTACCCTTCACATTAATATTTATACGAATTACCCTCCATTTTACATAATTTACAAAACAAGCCCCTCTACTTTATTAATTTCCAAATCGGCTTAATTAATTAAGTAACTTACCATATAAACCTTTTAGTTACAAATTTTACATATAATACCCCCATCTTATATTTTATACAATTTACCCCTGGTCCAAAGTATTTTACAAAAATAAACCACAAGTTTATAAAATTACAAAACACACCCAAAACTAAATAAACATCAAATCGGTTTTAATCAAAAATCATAAACCCTAACCCTAGAATTTTCTAATCATTACCAATCATTGAATTAACCTTAAAAACACATTAATTTATCAAATTCATCATCATAAACCCTAACCCTAGGTTATACGATCCATCTTTTATTTTTAAACCTTTTCTATTTTCCTTTTTAATTGTTCTAGTCGATTACAAATAAATTCCCAAACTCAAATCTAAGCCTCAACAATTATGTTAATGATTTTTATAGTGCTATATAGCACGAATAGGACCTGAGAAAAATAGTCTTGAAGGACACAAAATTTGTAATAGCCGCTTTGCAATCTATTTGGTTTTTAGGGTTTTAAAACATATTTTAATTCAAACGACCTGAGTAGCATGCATGGATCATGATAACTATTTTATATGGATCATATATGATGTAAAGGGAGTCACAAAAATACCAGATAATTTTTATGATGATCGTATGAGGCGTGGGGAGTTTGTACCTCTCGGCTAAGAACAAAACGACACCAACCATTCACCCACGAACACACAAATGATCCAGAATCATTGGCACTATTTTTATCACCTTCCTTGAACTTGAAAAGACCCAGAAAAATTATTGTTGCAGCCTCCAAAAATTTTATGAGGCGTGGATGAGTTTTCATTTAGTTTTTAGGGTTTTTAAGAGATAAAAAAGGGAATAGAAAAGAAAACCGTGTATGAGTTGGGGGGAGGGCATTATTTTTGGCCTAAGGAGATCAAATGAGATCAATTTTCTGTTTTGTAACAATTTTTTATCAATTTGTAATGGTTGCCTAATTTATACTTGATTTAAATCATTTAACATGATAAATAAATATACATATATAAGTAATTTCAGCCCAAGTAAATTTTCAAGTATTTTTAGGACATTTAGAATATCAAAATGTTCATACAAAAATTATCATACTTCATATGTTGCTCATTTCCAAGTGTTTGGGATTTATTTGATGTTTTACATAAGTGTTTATTGAGATTTTAAGTTATAAGGGCATTTTGGTAATTTTGCATCTTTTGAAATTTTGGGTTTTACAACTTCTTTCCCTCTAAAAGAAAAATTTCGTTCTCAAAATTTGAAGTCGCAAAGTGTGAGGATCTTAACACACGACTTGTGTTAGATAGATACTTTGAGTATATGCAATGTAGCACGCGGAATTTACTACAAAGCACTTAGAAGATTTTGTATGATGTGTATGTGATTGTATGAATGTAACAGTAAAGGTGAGAACACAATGTTTAACCAACCAAATAGCTTCAATATTATTATCAATACGAGTGATCTGAGTATCACTAGGGTTTACAACCTTGAAGCTTTTCACAAAGATACGTATATGAGAGATATTGAAAACCTAATCTAGGACCTCCTTTTATAGACTTAAGGAGTCCTTTACAAGATAAGTATCTACCGAATATTTCTAACTAATTGTGATATACATAAGATCTATTCCATACTTATCCTTAATAAATATCTTCTAAAGATAAGCAGTACCTTCTGCATCTTCAGTCTTCAACAGTACAAAGTTCACACTAGCAGTACTAACATTTACACTAGCAGTACTAACTGACTTAGTATTGTTAGTGTAATCTTCAGCAGTTGTAATCTTCATGCCTGGCAGTACTAACTATTGGTTTAATTCCCAACAATCCTCCCCTAAACTTATGATTTCTCTGCAAATCAATGAGTTTCTTGAATTAAACTTCAACTTTGATGATGGGGGAATTCTTTTAAACACTAATCTTCAATCTTGAAATATCTTCAAAATTCTCTTCATGTTTAAGCTTTGAAGAAACCATACCAGTAAGTACTCCAGCAATTATCTTTAATAATCTTTGAATCTTGAACTGATATCCTCCCCTGAATCACATAATTATCTTAACAAACTTGAATTCTGAACCAAACTTGAATTCCTCCCCATCAATTCTGTTGTTTTCAAACTGCTCTCTGTTGATCCCAGTTGAGCTTCACGATCTTATTAATTACTTTAGATATAAACCTAAAGCAATCGGTATAGAAACTGATCTTGAGTTGTATATCAAATATTATGCGGAAACTAATATTTGATCTTAAGAAGAATTAAACACAAACGAATTCTCAAACAACACTTCAATATATTAATACGATTGCTCGATAGCAATAGGGTTACAAGAAACCTTGAAGTGTAAAACAATAATGATACGTATCTAAAACCTAACCCTAGACCCTCCTTTTATAGACTAAGGAGTCCTAGTCGGTTACAAAACTTTCTATACACGAAAAATATCTTTACGTATCTTTTCTATACTTATCCTTAACATACTATACATATCTAATAAGCAGCAGCATAATCTTTCTAGCAGCAGAGTCTTCGTGGCTAGCAGCAGAGTTATACTAAGCTTATTATCCCAATCCAGCAGAGTTATAGTCTAATCAGCAGAGTTACTTAACTAATCAGCAGAGTTACTTAACTGATCAGCAGAGTAACACTTAGTGTATTTCACGAACAGCAGATCTTTAGACCCAACAATCCTCCCCTAAACTTGATATTTTTCTCCAAAAATCATCAAGTTTCCTTTAAATTCAGCTAATCACCAGGAGGATGCTTCCAAACACTTTACTGTTTTGAGGTCTTTGATTCCAGCACTTTTCTATACCTCTCCACTAACTCAAAAGCTTGATGATCTGATAAAAATGGTCTTTGCAAACTCAGCATTCCAGGTTGTAACATATTAGTCAGAAGAGCAGTATTCTTGAACACAGGATAATCTTTCTCTGTTAACATGTATAAACACAAACCATTACTTCCAGTCAATGCATGTACTCCACATGATTGATATAGATACCATCTGATAACTTTGCTTGAACTTATCACATTCTTCCAATCAAGACTTCTTTCATCAGGTTCAAACATATTCTTCAAATAGTAATAGTTGAGTCTTTCATGCACCACCTCTGGTCTAGTATCACCATAATTCATCTTGTAAAGCTTCCAGAGTTGTAGAATATCATCCCTATCCATGTAGTGCAACATTTGAGAAAAGCTGATATATGCCACACTTGAACCATTTGATCTCTTAATTCCCCAGCATGCTTGACTACCATCTAGAATATCATGTGAGTAGGAAATGATTGGGTATTTTTTTGAAAAAGGAACTACATTAAGTAACTCAGATTCTTCTTGAGGTTTATGAACTGTGAAATCCATAATCCTTTTCATATCATCTGCAGTCACTTCTTCAATATTAGGCTCATCACTATCCTCTTTCTCTGAATCACTCATCAATACTGACTGAGTTCTTCTCTTCTTCCTAGCCACCTGCTTTACTCTCCTCCTATATCTTTTTATACCAACAGAGGATTCAGTCTTTACTTCAGCTTCAACAATAACCTCTTTCTCCTTTTCAGCATCAGACACTATGGGCTTTTTAACACTTGACTCAGGATTCATGTAAGCATTTGGTGCTACTTTTATTCTTGTAAGCTTAGCAACCTCATCATCATTCAGTGGATCAATTGTGCTTTCTATCTCCTTCCTTGCTGCTTCATACTTCTTTTCAACATCTTCATATGACAAAAGCTTCAAATCTTTTAATTTCCAATTCTTCATATGTCTCAGATAATATTCTTGATGAGTTCTGAGTTCCCTTCTTGTAGGAGGTTTAAGCACTTTCTTTTTCTTCCTCTGATTGACCAACTTCTTCTTCTGTTTTGCTTTAAACTCTTCCAAGAAGTCAAACTCATTTATAGCAGCAAAATCATCTTCTAACTCTTCTTTCACCTTAACCCATTTGATAGCAGCCTCATTACTTGCTTGTTCATCTTCCCAGTTTTCAAGTAATGCTCTGGTTTTTGCCTCATTCTCAGCCAGCTGTCGTTGTCTTTCAAGCTCTTTTTGCTCATCTTCTTCTACCAATTTTCTTGCAGCATCTGAATCATACCTAGATTGATCCTCTTTTGACCAGAATTCAAAAGGAATATGCCATGGGAAAGAGTCATCTAATTTGCCTTTACCTTTACCAGTGTATGTTGGTTGTGTAGGTTTAGACACTAGTTCAGATTCTCTTATGGTAACTCCTTTGGCTTTTGGTCTTGTAGTCTGTGGTGCAGGTTTAGGTGAAATCTGTTTTGGTGTAGGTGTTTTGGTTCCAAGGTTTAGCAATACATGGGCTAAGGGTAGTGTGTCTTCATCAAGTTCACCAGCAGAGTGATTTAGCCCATCAGCAGAATTCTTTCTCCCATCAGCAGAGTGTTCTGCATTAACAGCAGAGTCAACCTTTTCATCTGTTTCCATTACAACCTCCCCTGAATCCTTGAGTACCTCCCCTGAACCTGCTACATCCTCCTGATCATTCCTCCCCTGTTTGGAAGCATCCTCTTCCAAACATGGTTTGGAACTCTTCCTCTTCTTGGACTTCAGAATGTGAGGAAATCTTGCTCTTTTCCATCGAACACTCTCCAAATGCTTAACCCTTAACTTCAGTCTGTGAATGATTGCATCTTGAGAGTGTTGAGTATTCTTCATAACCTGCAACTCTTCAGTAAGAGCAAGAACTTCTGTTGACAATTTGGTACATTTATCCGTCAATTCATGAAGTTGTTTCAGAATAGTCTCACCACTTCGGTCTGTGTTACCTGACCCGAGAGGTGGATCATTGACATTGTCATTTTGTACAAGTGGAGTAGCCATCAATTCAATATGTGGATGTTCAAGACTAGCCTCAACACTTCGACCTGTGTGACCTGGTCCGAGAGGTGTATCATAGGCATTGACATTTTGTACTGTATCATCCATCAATTCAGTAGTAGTTTCATGTCTGTCCTCATCACTTCGGGATGTGTTAACTTCCCTGAGAGGTGAATCTTGGGACAAAAACTCAGTCTCAACCCTAGGTTGAACATCTGAGCCCCCCATATTAGACAGTTGGTTGGGGTTACCATCTTGTGCAGTAGGTTCAAGTGAACCTTCAGCATTAGATGTTGCCAAGGTTGGGGTCTTACTTATGTTGACACTGACCTGCTCAGTTACAAAACCAGAGACAGTAGTGTCAGCCCCTTCCTTCATTCCATCTCCATCACCTATGGCAGCCTCATCTGCTACCATACCAGCACTAGTCTGAGGTAACATAGTGCCCTGTTCTTGTGAAGTCCTAGGTGAGTGGGTATTTTGGGGTTCATTTGAGGATGATACATTCAAACTTGAAGATGAGGATGTGTGATGGGAAGCTGTGGGAGTTCCAGCTTCTTCATCCTCATTAACAGCAGCCACAATGTCCAACATGTATTGAGATAGAGGAGTGATGGTACCAGAAAAACCTTTCCCATTTTTCTTCAGAAAAGCAAACATTTTGATTTCCATTCTGCTACTTGGCTCAATATTTGTATGTTCCAAGGGTTCTTTTAGTTGATGGTTTATAATGAGCTGCAAAAACCTTGGATACAAATAAAACTGCTTTTTGACATATTTCTTCTTACCTTCAAAAATCATGGATGAAAAATCAAACGGTTGTCCTGTGGCCAAACAAACTAAGGCTGTGGCTTGAGGAGCACTAAATTCATTCCATCCACCTACTTTAGGAAACAAACAATGTTGAAGAGTATGCAAAAGAAACTTCCAATGTGGGCAAAGAAGACCTTTATAAAAAGTTCGAGTAGCCTCAGGCCTCTCATACCCAATTTTCTCTAGCTCAGTCAAAATAACATATGTGGTAAGATTAGGGGGTGTTGGAATACCTGATAGAAGAAGACTTCTCTTTATAGATGTTTCACTAACGACAATACTCTCTCCATCCACACTACCTATTAACCTTTCCTCCCCGTCTAGTGTATCAAGCTTAACAGTTGACCAAAACTGGTGCATATGAGATTTAACTATGGAAGGATCAACTGTTAAAGCATACCTTAAGCGAGATGCACTGAGAAAATCCATGACTTCATGAAAACCTGAACAGCTGAAACCTTGCTAAGAAAAGCAATCTGATTGTGCTCATCAGGAAACTTTCTTCGAGCCATATTGATTTTGGGGGTTTTGGATGTAATGAGATGAATTAGAGTTTTTGGGTGAGAATTGAATGTAAGTTTAAGCAGTGAAAATGTAATGAGATCGAATTAGTGTTTGAGACCATTTTGATCTAATTAGGGTTTAAGACGCGCCAAAATTTTCAATTTGACCCCTTTACTTTCAAACTCAGCAGCAAAGTTATGAAAAGTTTGACTAAAAGTCAACTTTCCCAAAATCTCCAAATTTAATCCCTTAATCAGATTAAATACGATACCAACACCGCATTTAAGTCTATAAATCCCTCAATCTCTTAGCAAATCCCCAATTTCACAAACCCTAACACAAAAATCAAATAACCATGAGTGCATCAAAAACTCCGATCATCGAAATTTCCTCTGATTCCTCTTCCGATACTTCACTAGGATGGGAAAATTATTTTCCCCCAATTTCATCTTCTGCACAACGCAAAGGCAAAGCTATTGTTGAAGAAGAAGTGTCTAACCCGCTTCCATCTACTCCATCTTCCTTTGAAGACTCCAGCTGTGATGAAGAAACAGCAGCATGGCCAAAATCATTGACTTATTATCAAGGTACTTGGGAAATAGATCCTCCTCATCATCCCTTGACTGTCGAGCTCACAAGACAAATGGAGAAAGCTGTTGCCGCCTTTGGAAAGAGTGTCGATCCGCCTCATCCAAAGCCACGTACGGTGGAGCAGGAACTCCCTGTTCCAAAGAAGAAGCCAGAGAAGAAACAAGTTCCATCCTCAAGTCAACAGCAGAGTCCATCTCCAAGACCAGTGATACTGGCACTTCCCTGCAAGCAGGTGTCTGAACACATGGGTAGCAGAGGACCCCGCAGCAAAGTCATGCCTGACTTTGTTGGGAAGGGAAAAAGGAAAGCTTGATTAGCTGTGTGTGGTAGGTTTGTGTAGTAAGGTAGTTGGTTGGGTGTTTGTTTTGTGGTTTTTGAATCCTGACTGTTGATGTAACTCTTGCTTATGTAGTGAATATTCCCAGTAATGACTATTATCTTTGTGTTTATGAACATCCACTCTTATGCTTTTGATCCTGAATTGTTAACCTCCCCTGAACTTCAGAATCATCGTATTCTCATCAAGCAAACTTTTGTGACTTAACCTGCAAAAGATTAGTAGAAAGCCACAAAAACACAAGCAAGAATATCCCATAATGCATATAACCACATAAGACAACATAGCAGCAAAGTAGCATAGCAGCAGAGTAGCATAGCAGCAGACAATTCAAGAAATAACAAACTTTGACTTAACAACAGCACAAATCCTTACACAAATTTACAAAAACATACAGAGATAAGATGTTTAAAGATTAAAGATTTATCATGCCAATACTAGCAACTAAAAATTGAAACCTACTTATATCAAAACATTTTGTAAGTAGATCAGCAACATTATTGTCAGTATGTATTTTAACCACTTGAATTAACTTTTTCTCATAACAATCTCTAATAAAATGATGTCTTATCTCTATGTGTTTTGTTTTAGAATGAAAAACAGGATTCTTGATAATACACATTGTGCTGTTGTTGTCATATAAATTTGTGTTCATGAAATTGTACCCATAATCCAGCAGTTGGTTCTGAATCCAGAGCACTTGTCCACAACAGCTAGAAGCAGCAACATATTCTGCTTCAGTTGTTGAATTAGCCACCACTGTTTGTTTCTTACATTGCCAAGAGATCAGCCTATGTCCAAGGTACTGACAGCCTCCAGTGGTTGATTTTCTATCCAAACTAGCTCCAGCATAGTCACTATCTGAGTATGCTATCAAGTCAAAGGGTGAATTATTAGGATACCAAAGGCCCAATTTAGGTTGACCCTTTAGGTACCTAAAAATTCTTTTGACCACTTCCAAGTGTGAAACTTTTGGGGACACTTGAAATCTAGCACAAGCACACACAGAAAACATGATATCTGGCCTTGAAGCAGTCAGATACATCAATGAACCAATCATTGATCTATAAAGATGTACATCAACCTCTACCCCATCTTCATCCTTGAGCAAAGGTTTGTTTTTATCCATTGGTGTCTTAGCTGCCTTCACATCATTGAAACCAAATTTCTTTAACATATCAACCACATACTTGTCTTGGCTAATGATGTGTGCGTGTTATGTGCTCTAATTCTTTTATATCCACGGTGTGTCGTTGTGGTTTAGCAGTATTAATGCCTACTCAAGTTTTAAATTTATATTTAGCCGACTTATCAATAAAACACACACTTTAACGAGCAGTGTACCCGGTCAGTATGAATATAATGGTAAGTAGAGTGTCGATCACTAAGAGTGGAACGTATTATCTAGTTATTCTAATCAGTATTTTAATATCCTAGGTTAGCTATACAATCCTAATCTAACGCAAGGGGGTTCAGCCTGAGAGACTGACACAGTTTGGTTATGATTAAATATAAACTAAACTAATGAGCACGAATCAGCGATTAGCACACACGTACACAGATAGATACATGAGACAATAAGAAGACCTGTCCTGATAATTAAGTAGCTTGTCACTTGTTTTATTGCTAGTTTTATATGAGGTGTATATAATTAACCCTTTCTCGTTGGCTCTAATCTTATCGGCGAGTAAACCCTTAATGATCACTTATGTCTATCCCACAATCCTAGAATATTGAGCACTTGTGATGCCCACGTTTCGTATACGCTAGAATAGATAGGCGAGGAAGGGGCATGGTGACCCAAGCAATGCTCAGCTAGACACAGAGGTTATCAATGCACTAATAAAAGTCACCAAAGACATCAACATAAAAACTTTAATTAATGGGAAAGCAATTTTAAGGGGTGCCCATGGTTTTCCGTAGTCACATGGAATTGGCCCATCAATCCTGATGAATTAAAGTGTACTAATACTGTAACACCTAAAATCTGAAAACATGTAAAAAGACCAAAATGCCCTTACGATCTAAAACTTTGGTTAATGAGTTTATAAAATACCAAATAAATTCCAAATTTCGGGAGATAATTAAGATACGAAGTAAAATTATTTCTAATACCACATTTGACATTTTGGGAAGTACTAAAATTATTTTGCACAACATATATATATACCGAATTATTTATAATTATTTACATATTATTAAAAATAATTTATAATTAAGTTAAAAACATTCAAATGGCTACCAAAATTAAGAGATTATAATCCTTGATTGTGATTTGATTGAACCAAAATTTTGGGCCTTTCATGCCCTCCCCCTACACGGATTTCCCCATTTAATAGCAACAAACTTCATTAAACCCTAAATAACACATTACCGATTAAATCATATCACACACACAAATTCGATAACATCCCATCCGGCCTCCAAAAATTCAAGGAGCATTTTTCTGGGCTAGATCATCATCCTTGGGAGTCAAGAAAAATACGTTTTGGTTCGTGGCTTGCTTGGTTCGAGCGTGGTGTTTTATTTCTTGTCGCTAGTCAACCGTAAGGTATAATTCTCTAATAATTCATTCGATGACTCAAAAATTCGTTTATCATTTTTCTTACGTTCTTGATATTGATTATGACCTGGGAAAAATATCTACAAGGTTTGTGGATCATTCGTTTGGTCGTGGTGAATTTCTTGCTGTCGAGCGCATAGAACCGTGTACCACAATTTCTCAACGCCTCACCCGTTCGTTCTAAAATATTTCTGGTATTTTTCTATCATTCTACTCATCTCATATAACGTATAAAAAATGATAGAAACGAGCCATGCAACATAATTCGATCGTATGATAATTTATGAAATCGAAACCCTAAAAAGGCAAAAACTCTATATAAAATATGTGCGATTTTTCTGGACCTTTTGTATATTTTTTTGTGGTCTCTAAATACATCATATATCGTCACAAAAATGTTGGTTCAAATTATTGAAACTCAAAATCTTTGTTTAGAATTATTGGATTAATCGGGTTTTATTTGGAAATCGTATAACTGGATAAAAATTTGAACGAGTTGTCTAGGGTTTATTTTATGGTCTAGATCTGGTCTTAATGATGCTCTAGTGATGATTTAATGATTGGAAAATGTTTTAGATAATTAGGGTTTGATTTTGATATTAAAATGTGTTTACCGACTTGTTTTTTTATAAAGTTAAGGGGGTGTTTTGTAATTATTAAAAATTGTGGGATATTTTTGTAAGGCGTTATAAACCTGGGGGAAAATGTATAAAATATGCTTGAAGGGCTATTTACGTTAATTTGGTAATTATGGGGTTTAATTGATAATTATATATAATTATATAGAACCGAATGGAAATAAATAAAAATGAGGGACTAAAAGTGTAAGTTTTGGAAACTTAAAGGTTCACTGTGTAAATAATATTATGAAGGGTGAAAAGTGTAATTTTGAGTATTTAAGAGCTTAATATGTAATTATGGTTAAATATATAATTAGATTTGCATTTTATAAAGTATAAGGACTAATGGTGTAAATACCGAAACTTGAAGGGGCTGTTGTTATACATATTAATATTAAAGGTTATTTTCTGTAATTTGGTGAACTAAAAAGGGCTTGATGTGTAATGTAAACATGATAAGGGTTAAAGTGTAAATTATATAATTAAAGGGTTTAATATGTAAACTTTGTAACTTGAGGGACTTGTTGTGTAAATCATGAATAATTAAAGGGGTGTTCGTACAACATATTGAAATAAGGATATATTGTGTAAAATTGGAAAACTAGGGGTTTAATGTGTAACTATTAATATTATAAGGTTTAAAATGTAACATGTTTAATTAAAGGATGCATATTGTAAATTGTAAAATCTGAAGGACTAATATTGTAAATCTGGATAACTTAAGAATTAAAATGAACTACTTATGATATTTTCATTTTAGAACCTTCATCTTTGGTATAAGTACTTTTAAAACCCTAAAATATGTGAAGCTGTCACTTACTAAATTTGGAAACCTGCTAAAAATAGAAAGTTACTTAAATTGGAAAGGTAATAAGAAATGGTAATCTGAACTTGAACCCCTTAGTACTTTTGTCTTCTACTTTCTCTAGGTGTGGATAGGGAGAGGTCCTGATCTGTCTCAGTGCTTTCTGTTTTTGTTCTTTTGTGCTTGCATTTGAATAAGGTACAGATACTCTGCCCTTTTTCAGTAAGGGTGTCTTATTCCCTTGACATGATTGGATTTCTGATTCGTTAAGTTTTCCCAAAGCCATTGCTATGTGTCCCTTTGTTGTGAACCTTCGATATGACCTTTGTTTTGTATTCTTTGATCTGTTAAACTCTGATTTGGACCTTTGATACTATTTCTGAAATGATTTGATATGAACCATCTGTTATGAACTATCTGTATTGGACCTTTGGATATGACCTTCTGATTTAATTTGACACATGACTCTTAGTTTGATACCCGAGCCAAAATTTGTGACCCTAGCCATGAAGGTAACATGACCATGTCATTGATGCACCGATGGAATGACTCTAGTGTGTTGGAGTGATGTTACACACCGTCCCTTTGTTTTGGTCTGCATGTGATTGGGTAGGGGCGTATGGATGCATCCTAGATCTGTTTTGTTTAGTGGATTATCTATGTATATGATTTGATATTGTCTGGTGATTGGTACTGTGTGCGATACATGCCCTTCACATATCTGAGAGGTCGCTCCTCTATGGTTACTGTATATGATTATCTGATTTGTCTGGGCTCGTGGTGGATTACTATCCTATATTATTTCATTTCCTTTCATTGCTTGTACCTTATGACATTTCCCATCGCACTATATCTTATATCTGTTTCGTTATCTTTACTTTGTATATGTATCTGTTCACTGAGCTCTCGTAGCTCAGCCGCTTTTCTTTTTCCATGCGGCAGGTATCTAAGCTAGGAGCTGGGATTGCTTTGGGATGAGAGTAGAGAATGTTTTGGAGACCTACCTTAGTTACCACCCTTATATTATGACATTTGTTTCGGGATTCTGTTTCTTTTGTTTATTCCCTTGGTTTATCATTATCTTTTGAACTCATGTAATTTGGTTTAAGCCGTGTTGGCTTGATTTTCTTATTGATTTTGGTTTATGGCTTCCGCTGTGTATTATTTATGCTCTGATTTGTCACCGTGATGTGACACCTTTACCCTTGTCGGGTTGGGGTGTTACAAATACAATAAAACAAAACTACTTAATGAATTGAATACATGCAGGACCTTCTTACAGCTCTTGTATCTTCGTTTAGGGTGTGTCTTGTGCTACTAATGCGTCTGAATTCGGCTTTGGTATCTTCTGTCTTCGAAAGCTTAGTGTGTGTAAGGTTTTTGAAATTCGTCTGGCCTTGGGGTATTTATAGTTTCTGTCTGAGGGTTAGATGCGGCGCATAGGATAAGTAGATGCGGCGCATTGACTTAACTTCGCGTGGGGTCCAAGATTGTTATATTCAGTAATATTCGTACACCGCCAGAAGATGCGGCGTAACTCCATTTCTCTATGCGGCGCATGTCCTTTACCGTCTTGGATTGTAACTTGTGAAATCTTGATGGTGATGCGCCGTATGTAAGAAGTATGTTGCGGCGTATCTGGAGCAGAATGATCTTGATCTTTTACATTTCAGTAGACTCTTAACATCTTGCTTGTTTTGCTCCATAATGTAGCAACTCGTAGAATTTCCTAGTCATTAGTGAACGCTAATCTATTATTAACACGTCGTTACTGTTCACTTAACCATTTTTACGAGCCAATTTGAACTTTTTGTTTATTACATTCCTAAATAAACATTGTTATGTTATTTATTATTCGATGGAACGAGCCGCACGCGTACCGACACTCTATTAGTTATGGCAATAAATTATTAAACTCATGCTCGAGTCCAAAGATGTTTTTATAATACTTCTATAAAAATGCCCACAAAAATGAATTTTATGCATTTTAATTATTAGTGTCAAACCAGGACACCGCGACTTACACTTCATCTCTTTTTCTCCTTTCCTTCTTGTGTGCAATACTACCCAACACACAAGGACCAAACGCCACCCTACAATATTTTTTTACTAGTTTATTAAGTAGTTACTTTGACTAGACTTTGAGAACAATTGAACCAACATAAGATACATTGGACAATAAAGACAATAAGGAGACCAAGCATTGTATATCTTTTCCCTATGGCAACTTTCGACTGAGAACAATCAAGACAAAACCTTTTTATATATTTTTATATCCTAGCTCATGTAGTAGCTCTATTAAACAATATTAACCCAATGTTAACCAAGGGACAATGTGTCCTTAAATCCCCAACATAGCAACCCTCTCATTTCCCTTTCCTTTTAAAATATTCGACTAGTGCATGGATGCTTGTTTTCTTCTTCTCAAATCCCTCCGGTGCTACCCATGAACAATGCAAACAAGCCATCATGGCTTCCACCACCACCCTAGATCGACAAGACCATACCAAAGTATGTCTCATTTGACCATTTTCTTTTCTACTCGACTAGACTACACATACCATCTTTTCAGTCACCTTGAAACTATGCAAGAGGATTTTATTAATCCTAAAACCCATGCCTCGACACCCTATATAAACCCTCACTTTTCATACTTCACTCACCAAAACTTACAAACTCAAAAACAAAACACCAAATATCTTCCCCTTTCTCTTGATGTTTCGGCAGTAGGCAAACAAAGGAAGAAAGAAAAAGGGTTTAGATTATTTAGCAAACTAGAAGCAATTGTGTTATTAAGATTGTTCTTGGTTCTTTTCCTTTTCTCTCTGATCGACACCATCACACCACTCACTGTAAGGCATGCACTTCCCAACTACTTGTTAAACTCTTGTTTTGCAACTTCTTTTTGCATGCTATATAGTAATGAATACACTTGATACATATACATACATACATGATATCAGTTGCAATGAGTAAAACTTTTAACAAATATAAAGCAGTAGAGGAAACTCTTAAATATATTAAATCAGTAAGCTACAACACCAAATAGTCCTTGGCTCATTTGGTGGTTTCGCCCAACTTTCTCCCAACACACCCAGGTTCGAACCTGGGCGTTGCTCCTTTGTGAACTTATTATTATTTTTTTAAACTGAAACTGCTATATTGAACTAGTTGAAAACATGATATAACCACAACAGTGGAGGATAATAAACGAATAAGGGCTTTGGCCCCTTGGGTAACATGCCGGTTTTTAAGCGAGACGTCAAGTTCGAATCTCGTTAATGACATTTTGGATATATTTTCATTTTTGCACCCAAACCTATACATTTTTACATCTAATAATAAAAATGTCGAAACGATTAGTATAAATACTTAACATTAAGTATTTAATTATTATTTTTATCAAAAACGTATAATTTTTCATAAACACTTTATTGTGAATATTTTTCGTGCATAGTTGTCCGGTTACTCCCGAATCGGAAACTTACTCGCCACGAATACTTTTATATACTCTCATATATATAATTGTACATTTGTCCAAGAGCCAATACTTAAAAACACTTTGAAATGATTTAACGTAAACTCTGCCACACGAGCAACATTAAACACAACCACTTGTAAACACTTAAACTTGTTTAAACACTTTGAGTCGTGAGTACACATAACTGTAAACTAAGAATTGCCATACTAATTTAGGTCGCGTGTTGGTGCCACACACTGCTACTACTTGACTTTTCATTTCAGAGGACTATTTTCTGAGGTGAGATTTCATAGCCCCTCTTTTTCACTACTCGTTTTATTTACTTTTGGGGGAGATACATGCTCAAAACTGATTTATTTATTTAAACAAATACTTTAGAAACTTTCACGGATTACCGTGAGTCATAGCCCAACTTTTCAATACATGTTTTAATAACTCTTTTTGGGGGAGATACATGCTCAAACTCTATTATTATCAAATACTTGTACTTGATACAATTACTAAATGAATCAGATTGATGAAGCGAAAAGTGTACCGCTTTTAGGGGGTCATTTAAGCCCTAAATCGTATTTATTTGATCAAATATTGCCCTAAATCGTTCCTTTTGTCATTTTAGGTACTTTGGAGAAGAAACCTGGAAAAAGAAGCATTTTGGACGTTTTTGGAGCATAAAAGTGAAGAAAACGACAAAGTCTCAAAATCGGTTGGAAAAGTACCTTTGACGGCGTCAGGGATTGTTCCAGACGGCGTCATGGCTTGGCAAAAGTGGTGGATATGCAAAAATACACATGATAAGCCAGGGAGTTTTACAAAGAAAGTCCGACGGCGTCACCCTTTAAGGTGATCAAGGCCATCACGGTTTAAGTTAAAGAGAGACGGCGTCAAGCCCATTTTTGACGGCGTCAAGCCTTGATAAGCCAGAGCGGATTTTGGAGCACTAAAGAGGGACGGCGTCAGGAAGACCATCCGGGAACCCTAGACACGGCGAGGTGACGGCGTCAAGATCTATAATGTGACGCCGTCAGCTACTAAGTTCTATATATAGTTTTGCAATTTTTTGTCATAGTGTGCAACTTTGTGAGGAGAAACCCTAAGACGAATTTCTGCCATTTTTTAAGGTTTTTATACCCTTGGATCTCCCATGTTTAATTGAAGATAAGTATTCATTTAATCAATCAATATGTCTATGTGTTGTTTGATTATATCTTGTTCTTGTCTTTTAATTAACATGCTAGGCTAGATTTATCTTGTGTTTGCTTAGATCTAATGAAACCTAACTATTGATTATTGGTTATTAGTGTGTTATTAATTGTATTGGATGATTGTTTATCGATGTTAGGCTTAAGAAAACTGGCTAACTTCCTATACGGTAACTTGCTTGAACGTCTTAAGAAACATGAACCAATGCGTACTAAGGTTTTTATGGTTGTATTTAATGCATGAGCAAATTCTAGTGATCCCATGTTAGGAGCTTCTTAGCCGGCTCGACATAGGAGTGAAGTAGGAGCTTGTAGAGTTGGGGAAGTACGTACGCCACCCCACGATTGGTATTAAGGAATACACCCGTCATCCACGCAATTAATACACACTAATCAACCGGTAAAAGATAGTTAGGGAGTAAGGAAATCTAAGTAAACACATTTCTCTCCATATAAGTTTCACATCCTTTTCATTTTCAGTTATTTTATTTTAATTGCATTCGTAGTTATTTGGGTTAGTTGACTAGCAACTAATTCCGCCCACTCTTTCAAACCCGAGATTTTACTTGCTTTCATAAAATATAAAAAATTACAAAAAGAATCCTTCCTCATCCTTAGACCTATTAGAGTAGTTTTTCAATCCTAACGATACTATTCCCTGTGGAGAACGATCAATCCCCCGTACTTACCACTACACTATACTACATCGGTCAGGTACACTGCCTGGTGGGGTTGTAAGCCTCTTGAGATCCCTCGAGAGGTAAAACCTGTTGTAAGGTCGCAAAACCATGCATCAAGTTTTTGGCGCCGCTGCCGGGGAATAGTTATTGTTTAGGTTGAATTTTTATTTTATTAGGTCTACTCACTAGATTCCTTTCTAGTGAGATTTTTATTTTTTCTAGGTTTTTCTTTAGTCTATCTATTTTCTTCGTGTTTTTGTTCGTATAAGATTTTCATTGACTATTCAGTTTGCCATTATGGAAAACGCGAATCCACCCCTTACACCGGGCGAAGTGGCTTTGTTGCGTAGCCAACTTGAGAATGAGATTAGTGAGCTCAGAGAGCTCAATAGAATGATTGATATAGAGCTTGATTATGCCTTGAACAACTTAGAGACCGCCATATACTCAGATAATTACTTAGAACGTAATAATCTTACGGTTGAGAAATTGATTGAGAAAATTGATGAAGTGAAGGTAGATCCTAGGTTGGATGATTATTTCAATGAATACCCCACTAAGGAGGAGATTGCTTACTATAACAACCTAGTTGATAACCCTCGACCACCTTTTGTTAGAATTGACCCAAAGATTAAGAGGGGTGATCCCGGGAATGTGAAGATACCATGTATGATTGGGTACCAATACGTTGAGCATGCTTACATTGACTGTGAATCCCCAACCAACGTGATGTCCTCAGGCCTTTATAGCCAGATCATAAACACACCACTTGAGCCTAGGAAAGACCCCAAGTGCCCCGGCGGAGTTTGCAACTTCGTTGGAAGGGTTAAGGACATGCATATCCTTGTTGGGAATTTTACCTTTGTCACCAACTTCATGATCTTAGAAGATTTGGCAAGTGTTGTTGACTGCCGCCTATCTCACGTGGTGTTAGGTAAGCCGTTTATTGAAGCATCTAATTTAATGTATGATCGTTTAAGAGGCACGGTTCAGTTTTCTAATCACATAGATAGGATCACATATAGGATGCCTTATCGGGTAAATGAATTTCGTTTTGTGCCTCGATTTGACAAGGACAACATTGGTGCGATTGAGGACATCAATGATGAGGATAAAGAGAAAGGCATGGACTATGTTTGGAATAAAAGAATCCTTTATTATAAAGATTGCTTGAACCTAGGACCTAAATACAAAGTTGATATGGAGGTTGTTAGAATGTTTAGAGGGGCAATTGAGAAGCAAAACGGAAAAACGTAGAACCCGTGACTTTGAGTCTAGCTACAAGACTCGTTAATAAAGAAAAGCGCTTCTTGGGAGGCAACCCAAGCTTTATTTGTTTGTGTGTTTATTTATTTGTTTGTTTGATTTTATTTGCTTCCGTATGTATGTTTAATTTTTATTATTATTGATTCATGTTCAAAAGTAAATTGTGAAAATGCTTTATCTTGTTTTTAACTTCGTCTTAACTACATATAAAGGTATTTTGCAAAAGTTAAGTGTAAGGGAAATCCAAATCGGTTTATTAGAACAAATGAGCATGAATCATAATAATAATAAATTAACATACATATTAGTATTTGTTTGAGTCAAATGCTTGTATCGAGTCATAATGATATTTTGCAGGATTTCCAGGAAGTAAGGTAGAGGTTTTTCCAGAAATTTTCCAGAAACTTAACATGAGAATTCTGTCAGATCATTTCTGACGGCGTCAGGCTTTACAACCTGACGGCGTCAGGTTTTAATTTTCTGAAATTTTTGAAAGTTTTGTTTTCATAAAAAGTTTTTTTTAAATCTCTAACTTATAATCTCCAGGAATCTGCAAAATAATCATTCCACAAGCATTATATCCTTATATATAGATTTATCCCGCCGTTGTTATGCCGGTTTTCGTGTTTGTTTTCTCAGGTTTAACAGGTTATTTTGGACACGGAGATGTATGTGGAATCTAGCTTTTGGCGATGCATTAGTCTTGGAGTTTCTACATTACCTTGGAAGAAGATCTAACCATGTTACCTCTTTATCCACCAAACGAATCAAGGGAGTATTTGATTTCATTCTTTTACCTTATTACTTTTACATCTTGTTATTTGAACATTGGGGACAATGTTCATCTTAAGTGTAAGGGGGGGTAAAGTACGATACTTTAGAGAATACAATTGCACTTGATTTTTGTTTGTTTAATAGTAGATGTGTAATAAAACTGAGATAAATACCTGTTAGGGCAATTTTAGTGCCAAATTTAAAATTTTTTACAACATATAGGAGTGAAACTTTGATCTTAATGAGCGTCTCATGGATATGAGTTATATGACTAGCACAAAAACCGTACCACTAAAAAATTTTCCACCCCCAAATATGTGAGGTTCGCCCCTAGAATTGGTAGGAAAAGCATTAAAGCTATGATGTGTGTACCGGTAGCACTTAGATTCTAGAACTTGCGTTAGGACCATTCCGAGGCCACAAGTGAGACTACATTCGTGTAGTTAGATTTACTACATGATAAGAGGCATTAGGATTAACCCATTGTTTTACACCTGTATTTTTTGTTATAATTACTTTGGCTACATTGGTCAAGTAATTCTCCCACACCCTTTGCGTTGTACTCATTTTTAGTACACGATACCCCTAGTACACCCCTCAGAGCCTATCTTTTCGTTTCTAACTTTAAGCATTTTACTTAAAGGAAGAATTTGTTTACACCCCACTTAAATATACACCCAAATCGCCTTAGCCTACCTTGTATGCACTCATTTTTAGTGCATTATTGTGACAACATTTGTTTAAACCCTTAGTTAATTATCTAATTGATTACATGGTTGCTAAGTCGAGTCATATCCTTGTACATATTGTTTTAGGACGATTGGGACTCATGGGTAAAGTACTAGTGTAATGGAGTAATGGGGAAGAACAACATTATTACCCCCATATGTGCTAAATATTTTTAAAAGTACTCCAAGTGTTTCGATTATCTTAATTCGAGTCATTAGAATAGTTAATTGTAAAGTTATGTAAAAGTTCAAGTGTAAGGGGAAAGCAACGCCCCTATGATGTATTATTTTGGATGGTAGGGCAAAAGTGTATGCAAAAAAAAAAAAAAAAAAAAAAAAAAAAAAAAAAAAAAAAAAAATATATCGAAAAAATCAAGAAAAAATACAAAAAAATGAGAAAAAGAAAAATAGAAAAAACATACGGACTACCATCCCGTTTCATTTTATGTTTATTTTATCTTTTTGTTATTTTTTTTCATTAGCTTAAGTCGAGTCTAGTCTTGGCTTAGCAACGCCATATTGTACATGTAATTAATCAAGATCTTTAACTCGCCACCAGTAAAATATCCCTTATCCAACAAAACCGTGTTTATCATATCCCTACACCTCACGTTATAACCCACTTAAAAGCCCAATTTGATAGTTTATCTTAGGTGCTTAGGCCTAGTGGAGAAGGTTTTCGATCCTTTCCCAAGCCTATGGTAATCTATTTGCTATGCCAGGTAGTGAGAGATATTATCCGTTTTCATTTATGAGATATACTTTTATGACACCTGAGAGATGTGAGTATCTAAACACTACTTGTGAGGTGCTAGTTTGTAATCTCCGTGCTTATTATGATTAAAGTGGAACGACTATTTGTTGCAATTACTTTTATATTAGCGTTAAATGACCCCTAACTTGTATTTTGATTAGAATAAAAGCGCATTTGCTTGAGGACAAGCAAATCTCAAGTGTAAGGGTATTTGATGAAGCGAAAAGTGTACCGCTTTTAGGGGGTCATTTAAGCCCTAAATCGTATTTATTTGATCAAATATTGCCCTAAATCGTTCCTTTTGTCATTTTAGGTACTTTGAAGAAGAAACCTGGAAAAGGAAGCATTTTGGACGTTTTTGGAGCATAAAAGTGAAGAAAACGACAAAGTCTCAAAATCGGCTGGAAAAGTACCTTTGACGGCGTCAGGGATTGTTCCAGACGGCGTCATGGCTTGGCAAAAGAGGTGGATATGAAAAATACACATGATAAGCCAGGGAGTTTTACAAAGGAAGTCTGACGGCGTCACCCTTTAAGGTGATCAAGGCCATCACGGTTTAAGTTAAAGAGAGACGGCGTCAAGCCCATTTCTGACGGCGTCAAGCCTTGATAAGCTAGAGCGGATTTTGGAGCACTAAAGAGGGACGGCGTCAGGAAGACCATCCGGGAACCCTAGACACGGCGAGGTGACGGCGTCAAGATCTATAACGTTACGCCGTCAGCTACTAAGTTCTATATATAGTTTTGCAATTTTTTGTCATAGTGTGCAACTTTGTGAGGAGAAACCCTAAGACGAATTTCTGCCATTTTTAAGGGTTTTATACCCTTGGATCTCCCATGTTTAATTGAAGATAAGTATTCATTTAATCAATCAATATGTCTATGTGTTGTTTGATTATATCTTGTTCTTGTCTTTTAATTAACATGCTAGGCTAGATTTATCTTGTGTTTGCTTAGATCTAATGAAACCTAACTATTGATTATTGGTTATTAGTGTGTTATTAATTGTATTGGATGATTGTTTATCGATGTTAGGCTTAAGAAAACTGGCTAACTTCCTATACGGTAACTTGCTTGAACGTCTTAAGAAACATGAACCAATGCGTACTAAGGTTTTTATGGTTGTATTTAATGCATGAGCGAATTCTAGTGATCCCATGTTAGGAGCTTCTTAGCCGGCTCGACATAGGAGTGAAGTAGGAGCTTGTAGAGTTGGGGAAGTACGTACGCCACCCCACGATTGGTATTAAGGAATACACCCGTCATCCACGCAATTAATACACACTAATCAACCGGTAAAAGATAGTTAGGGAGTAAGGAAATCTAAGTAAACACATTTCTCTCCACATAAGTTTCACAACCTTTTCATTTTCAGTTATTTTATTTTATTTGCATTTGTAGTTATTTGGGTTAGTTGACTAGCAACTAATTCCGCCCACTCCTTCAAACCCGAGATTTTACTTGCTTTCATAAAATATAAAAAAATACAAAAAGAATCTTCCCTCACCCTTAGACCTATTAGAGTAGTTTTTCAATCCTAACGACACTATTCCCTGTGGAGAACGATCAATCCCCCGTACTTACCACTACACTATACTACATCGGTCAGGTACACTGCCTGGTGGGGTTGTAAGCCTCTTGAGATCCCTCGAGAGGTAAAACCTGTTGTAAGGTCGCAAAACCACGCATCACAGATCTATATAATATTATTATTCTTTTATATTATTCATATGTGATGCGTAGTCTTATTATGCGATACACTTTTATGTGTAAATCTATTCTCGTGCATTGATATGCAAGTCATTCAATACGTTGTGCATTGATATGCAAGTCATTCAATACATTGTGCATTGATATGCAAGTCATTCAATACGTTGTGCATTGGTATACAAGTCATCAATTATACGCAAGTCATTGATACTTAATGTTATACATATCTGTATTGTCCTAGTTTTAGTCCTATACATACTTCTTTATACATCCGTACTTATACTATTCATACTATGTTAGCAGTGGATTGTAAACACACAGGTTGCAAGTCTTGTATGGGCGGGGCTTGGAACTGAGTGGATTTACAAGGCCTTTGCTGTGAAATCTTTATTATAATATACTTGATAGACATACTATGTTAGCAGTGGATTGTAAACACACAGGTTGCAAGTCTTGTATGGGCAGGGCTTGAAACTGAGTGAATTTACAAGGCCTTTGTTGGGAAACCTTTATTCAAATACTTTACTTTTAAACTAAACTCTATGAACTCACCAACCGTTGGTTGACACTTTTTAGCATGTTTATCTCAGGTTATTAAGGCAATAGTGGATGCATAGAGTCAATGGCATACTTTGAAGACTCATATCTATCTTTATCATTCGATACACTTTGAAAACTTTTATGTAATCTTTACTTTGGAACTTATTGTCATAACTCTGATTTTAATAATTCGAATGATAATATTTTTAAAACGTCCCATTTAGAGGTCGTTTTATATACCTTGATCTGTATTATCAGTAATACCCCCTTGACATCTACTGTTCCGCTGCGGTAATTTGGGGGTGTTACAGATTGGTACCAGAGACAGGCTGTTATAGAGAACTAGGTTGCATTTAGGTGCCTAGACTATAACTATTATATACGCTGAGACTCTCATCCCTATCGCCTTACTTACATAGAACTTTTCCATTTATATGCGCACTGTTAAATGTTATAGTATCTGCACTGATAGGGGAATCTCATAATTTAGTCGAGTCATCAGAGGTGTGGAGCTCAGTGATAACTGGCTATTTAACTTAATCTTGTAACAGTTCTTGTTTGATGAGACATGAGATTAAGTTAAATAAAGGTTATCACTTAGCCGCAGGGAAATTTGATGATTTTGCTCGAAAATGAGATTTCTCTTGGGAATACTTTTTAGGGAAAAATCTCAGAACCTAAATCGATACATCAAAAGAGTGGAGCTCAGTGATAACTAGCTATTTACTTAATCTTGTGACAGTTCTTGTTTGATGAGACATGAGATTAAGTTAAATAAAGGTTATCACTTAGCCGCAGGGAAATTTGATGATTTTGCTCGAAAATGAGATTTCTCTTGGGAATACTTTTTAGGGAAAAATCTCAGAACCTAAATCGAGACATCAAAAGAGTGGAGCTCAGTGATAACTAGCTATTTACTTAATCTTGTGACAGTTCTTTTTTGATGAGACATGAGATTAAGTTAAATAAAGGTTATCACTTAGCCGCAGAAATTTGAGGAGTTCACTCGAGGATTTTCTGAGAGATAATCACCCTACTCTTTTATGTAATGTCGAGATATGTGTGCTTGGTGATATGTACACGTGTGAAAGAAGGCAAGTATAATTATGGTGGCCAACATAATTATAAGTGCATCACGACACACGTGGACATATGTAATCATGCGTACGTTAATCGGCATTAACCCCTTTAGGATAACAGCTAGTAGCGGGATTTTTGTGAGAACGTTAAGTATAGAGTAGATAGCCAACAACTCTTCCCTCATCTCTGACGTTTGCTAAATGTCCTTCATTGCAGAGAGGCAATGGCAACAAGGAGATCAGCTCGCAACGCTAACCGGGGAAATGCCACACTAAGAGGTGGAAGGACTGGTGAACGTGGAGGTCGAGGAGGTGGCCGCGGCATTGGTAACAATGACAACAACGACGGTGGAAATCCTGATTTTACCGCCATAATCGCTCAACAACTTCAAACCTTGCTACCTACTATTATCACCCAAGTCGGCAATCACATCAACAACTCAGGAAACCACGGAAGCAGAAATGACGACACCAATGGTGTAGGTGTGAATGATACTACCACCCGTACAACTGGATGCACGTATAAGGAATTTATGGCATGCAAGCCAATGGAGTTTAACGGTAATGGAGGTACGTTGGAGTATACCCGCTGGATTGAAAAGATGGAGTCAGTGATCGACATCAGTGGCTGTGGAACGCATCAGAAGGTGAAGTATTCGGCATGCTCGCTGTCAGGAAAGGCGTTAACATGGTGGAACACGCAGATTCAAGCTAGAGGCAGAGAAGCAGCTGTGGGAATGACTTGGGACGACTTCAAGGCACTGCTAAAAGAGGAATATTGTCCGGATAATGAGATGCAAAAACTGGAAAATGAACTCTATCATCACTCTATGATAGGAGCTGGTCATGCAGCCTACACCGATCGGTTTCACGAACTAGCAAAATTAGTTCCTCATATGGTTACCCCTGAATCGAAGAGGATTGAGAGGTACATCTACGGTCTAGTCCCCGAAATTCGTGGAACTGTGAAAGCAACTGAACCATCTACGATTCAGAGTGCAATATTGAAGGCAGGGACTCTAACAGATGAGATGGTTAGGAATGGAGTATTAAGGAACGGTGACAAGAGGAAGGGAACAACTGAGTTAGACAAGCAAGTGGTCCCCATGATGGACAACAAGAGAGCAAGAAATTACATGGCCACTGGGTCTGGTCAGAAAGGATATTCAGGACCACATCCTAAGTGCACTAAATGTGCTTATCATCACCCGGAGTCTGTACCCTGCCGAGAGTGTAAGAACTGTAATCAGTTGGGTCATTATACGAATCATTGTAAAGCACCACGAAATGCAGGCCACACGAGGAATAATCAAAAGACGTGCTATGAATGTAACAGCCCGAATCATCTCAGGCATGCGTGTCCAAAGTTAAATGGAACACCTGAGCAAAGACAAGGAAACCTAACTCAGGCTATTGAAGGAAATAACCCAAACCCTTTAGCCCAACTTGGTCCAGCTCGTGGTCGGGCATACTACTTGGGTGACTTGGAAGCAGCTAACAAGTAATGGGTACGTTTTCCCTAGTCAAGTAGTATTCTATCTTAGATACTTAAGTTTTGCCTGATTTCTTTAAACTTTACACATCGATTTTTCGCAAGCATCTTTTAAGAGATAACGCCGACTGAATCTCGGGACGAGATTCGAAAATTAGGGGTGGATACTGTAGCAACCCGTAGAATTTCCTAGTCATTAGTGAACGCTAATCTATTATTAACACGTCGTTACTGTTCACTTAACCATTTTTACGAGCCAATTTGAACTTTTTGTTTATTACACTCCTAAATAAACATTGTTATGTTATTTATTATTCGATGGAACGAGCCGCACGCGTACCGACACCCTATTAGTTATGGCAATAATTTATTAAACTCATGCTCGAGTCCAAAGATGTTTTTTTTATAATACTTCTATAAAAATGCCCACAAAAATGAATTTTATGCATTTTAATTATTAGTGTCAAACCAGGACACCGCGACTTACACTTCATCTCTTTTTCTCCTTTCCTTCTTGTGTGCAATACTACCCAACACACAAGGACCAAACGCCACCCTACAATATTTTTTTTCTAGCTTATTAAGTAGTTACTTTGACTAGACTTTGAGAACAATTGAACCAACATAAGATACATCGGACAAATTAAGACAACGAGAAGTGCGTCGAACCGCCGCGTTGCGGCGGGGCGACGATTCCTTCTTCGTATTCTCATGTGATATAAAAAATGTAAAAAAGGCCCGTACCTTTGGGCCATAATCCAAATCAAAGCAAATCTATTTAATTTACAAAAGCAAAAGCTTGTACGGTCCTAATACATAAACACTCGTGATAATGGTACTTAATCTTAAACCTATGAAGAACATGAATAAAGGAGACTAATGAATCTCTGCAATACAAAAGACCACCAAAGTTGTTATCAAAGGGCGCTAGCACCGAACAGGTTCCAATCATTAACTCTAAATGTCGAAACCATTGGGGTTCGCCCTGACTCTGCAGCAGGCACGGTTGCACCAGCTCCAACCGTGTTTGCACTTTCACTTAGAGGGCTGCAGCCACAACACAGACAGAACATAAGTCGATATTTGATTCATGAACTAATAATACACAAACAGAAACTAATATTCCATATATACTTTATGAAAACTGACTCGTATGCAGTGATAAGGACATCTGTTTGAACTCCTTTAAGTCTCAGATTTGCCAAGTAATGCGATTGTCCACTTACGGTACACCTTTACGTGTATGGCTTTGCCAATGTGTGATGGTTTGATATCCGGAAAACGCAAAACCAAAGAATATGAACCTGCAACAATGGGCAGTAAATACTCAACATACATCCAAAAGTTACGGTTTCATTTGTTTCAAAAGAGTATGCATACATAAAAAATTATGTTGTATTAGTTTCAGACAAATTGATTGGATTAAGGGTTGTATTATAATAAATGTATATCAGCAAATACATCATGAAACAAACATCAGAAAACACTAAAATAAAATAAGACTTTCATTATGTTTATTAGAATACTTACGGTTGTGTTTTGGATGAGGCACAGTACTAACAGACCAACCATCTTCCAACATAGGTTCCCCATCAGCTCTACGGACAGCTCTACTCTTGGTTTTCATAACTAAACAAACAACATACACATCAGCAAAAGACATAAGAAAAAAGCAAAAGCACACACTACAGGCACGGATGACGACACATATCCCATAAACCATTAGCCTAAAAATATAAATTAAAAAAAAAACAACTGATACAGATATAAAACAAAACAGAACGTTAGAACACTAAGAGTGTGGGACGTTATTTTATCAGTGATATCACGCCGTTGCACTAAAAAAGACAGAAGCTGGAAGACGTAAGGTCAGCAGCTCCAGAACAACTCCAGCAAGAAGATAAGAATCAAGATAGATATGTTTGGCACGTGTCTATGATAATTTTGGTAATGGACCAAAATGGGTAATTTTGGTCGCGTCAAAACCTGTAGGGTGGTCATTGGACCGAAACCACATTTCTTTAACTCTTGTATAACATTTCCCCATAGATCAATTTATATAAAATAGATTATCAACATGACAGTAGAATATAAAGCATATAACAATTAGCAAGAACATTACTCCTACTCTTTCACATACAAAAGTTACCTATTCATGCAAATCTTTTTGGAAATACGGTACTCATTTAGTAGGACTCGATCTTCTTATGGCACTCTAGTGCGCTGCGCATAACATAGTTGTGGTCTCCTGCAACATAAATCTGCACCAAAAAGTGGAACAATAATGATATAATTTGTGTAATAACCATGAAAAAAATACTCAGTTAACAACTCAACAACAATGCCTTCTATGCTTTATAAAATTCAGATTAGTGTGATAAAGAACATTTCATATACTTTCAAGCAAGAATGCAGAAAAAAAATAATGAAAATTGAATGAAATTTAAACAGTCATCCAAGAGAAGATAGCGTGTGTGACCAGATTCTCAGTAAGTTATGAAAGTCATGATCTATAGATGAAAAGTGTGAACATTAATTTGCCGGTGAATGGTGACCTGTGTGTTTTAGATATGTGTATGGCTACATGAGACGTGTGCAAATATGCAACACATGTATAGATCCATTTTATCAATAGAAAGTGCCGAACCACTTTCTAAATATAAGTGCCTAGAGGAGTATTTTTCATTACTTAAGTTTTTACATAGTTTTTTTTTTCTTTTTCTTTAATTAACCATTGCTAGTACGATGTAAGGTTTACCCACTTTTGCCGCAAGCGTTTATGAATTTGAGACCATGACATTCACCTACTTACATAATACACTGTATCCGCAACAATTTTTTGTTCTTATTGAAAATACTCTTAATAAAATTTCATGAAAGAAGCATTTAGTGTTTAACTTCTAACGGTTTAAGATTGTGAAAATACAGTCATATCTTTAGTTACAACTACGGTTGTTATCAATTGTCTTTATAATTACCACTACAGCTAACAACTAAAAACCTAAAGTTTTTTAAACTTGCCAAAGAAAGCAGTAAACTCTATGCTTATATTTACCTTATCCTTAACTAACAAATATTCAATAAAGGCTAAAAATTGACAGTACTTCTTTACCTCTGAGTTCTGTTAGATAGAGATCTCCTGCATCATACGCTTCTGAAAATTAACAAACAAATAGAAATATCATTAGATAATCAAAATGCGAAAGACTTAACTTTGCAATAGATGGTGTATCATAAACTGTAAATAGGCAAGCACACAACAGAAAATTAATAAGTCGATTATTGCTTTCGGATTAATAGGCAAGCACAGAAAATTAATAGGCAAGCACATAAACTGTAAATAGGCAAGCACACTAACCATCTTTGACCAATAAGTCGATTATTGAATCTTTATCAATAAATCTTGAATAAATCTTTGACCAATAAATCTTGAATCTTTATCAATAAAGATCCGATCTTTTTAACACTAAACTGAAAATGACTTGCAGCCGATTAGGGTTTACACCGATCGTTCATGAATTATAGAGAATGATGGTGAATTCTAGAGAACGAATAAAGGATAAAAGAAGCGACTAATAAGATGAAAGAGAAAAAGCGGGAGCCCACAACCTAAAGCATAGCCCAACACTATTGCGCCAACTGTAGCGGAGGACTGTAGCAAAGAGTTGATGGTAAATTATATATAGGATAATAGAATGGCAACAGTGGACACCTGCAGCCATATGATAGAGTAATTAATAAAACTTTACACTTACCCAGTTTGCCATCGGTAAAATTTATCGGTTAGGTTCCTTCCAGTGACACAGATATCATTAGCATTAAGGATAACACACATATCCCCATCGTGACGATTCGAAGCATATGTAGGCTTATCTTTGCTTTGAACCACTGTTGATACTTGACATGTTAATCTACCTAGGACCTGCATAAATGTTTAGCTAATATTACTTCCCACAACTATTCGGGCATGGGCGATAAAGATAACGAACAGAAAAATTATCCCCATCAATAAAGAACAGTTACTTTAATTCCGAAAACTATCTACTAACCATCCCATTAATAATAAACATTTACAGTCAGATTTATCAAGGTGAGTTACCCACACAATTTTACAAACTTGTCGAGGTGGCATCACATATGGGTAGATGAAGTCACAACATGCTGATGCAAGCTTCTCTGTGCTTCCATTCCGTCTGGATAACATTGTAGAGGCTGAAGCAACGCGCACTTCCCCTTCTACCCATGTTTAAACTGCTGAATATTTTGATAAAAAGCGTCAATAATACAAATTCAGATCATTTATAGAACATTAAAAAAAGTATACATAAAAACCCCTGATGCTTAGAAGAATGGCGAAAACATTGGGCGTGGATTGATCCATGATAACACGGCTGAAAACCAAAGTTTCCTGAAATAGTGCAACAAAGTGAAGCGTATAACCAATAAAAATCAGTATGCCATATCCATTGGAGTAACTCATTATATACCTGATCATGTGTCGACACCCAAGCAGACCTATGGCTGGCCCAAGCATCACCCACTTCAGCGAATATCAATCCAACTCTTGTTTAAGGCCAAAACTTGCAAAAAAAATAATTCCTTTCATTAGGATCTGCACCTAATATTTAAAAAACTAAAAATATATATATATATATAATTGACTTCTTTGTGTTCACGAATTCGACAATATATACGTACTCTCAAAAAGAATAACAGGCTAAAGCTTTTCAAACACTCAAGCATCTTTGATTGCTTATTTTACATGGGCATCCACTTTTCTTTTCAATCTAAAACCCAAAATAAAAAAGCCACAAAACCAATAGCCATTATATCACAAAAGATCGAATCTTAGATATTAAAAAAAAAAAAAAAAAAAAAAAAAAAAAAAAAAAAAAAGATATCAGACCTTCACATAAGCGGCGGAGTCCCTGCTACACCGCTGCCGCCAACTCGGCAACGTCTGTTTCGCATCAGATCTAAGAAAGCCACCGCCAATTCACCCCACACCCGTCGAATTTGATACAGGGATTGATGTGAGGGTTTGATCTGAGGGAAGGTGGTGTGTCTGTTCTAGAAGTGTCTTCTGGATAAGCTTCAGTGGGTACGTGTATTGTTGTACTATTGTTGAGTATCGAAAAGGGAGTAACAGAAACGGAGCCACAATGCTGGTAGACCTGATCATAGCCTCCGAGGTACATCTACTTTAGTGGCGGTTCTGCATAATTGTGAAAGAAACAGAACCGAATAAATTAAAGATTTCAAATGGATTTAGTCTGCAAGAATAAGGCACTGCCAAATGGATTTAGAAACAGAACCAAATAATTATATAGTTGAGAAGCTGGCAGAGTATATTATCCGGCCACTTTATAACTATATAATTACATTTTAATTAGCACAAAATAATATACTCTGTCAGCTTCTCAAGTCCAATTTGGCAGTTTCAACTCAAATAAAATGATCCATGTTAACCTGACGTTCAAACCTGTTTCTCATCTCTCCCAACACGCGCATCTTACCAAGTTTGATTAACCGCAATGATATGTGTTTTGCACCTTTCGAAACTATACAAATTTAGACATTGTTTACTCGAATTTTGGAACACACCAGATTTATATGTAGATGAAGTGACAGCAGGCTGAGTCATAAACGGCTTCACTAAAGCTGATGCAAGCTTCTCTGTGCTCCCATTCCGTCTGGATAACATTGCAGAGGCTGAAGCAACGCGCACTTCCCCTTCTACCCATGTTTAAACTGCCGAATATTTTGATAAAAAGCGTCAATAATACAAATTCAAATCATTTATAGAACATTAAAAAAGTATACATAAAACCGCTGATGCTTAGAAGACGGGCCAAAACATTGGGTGTAAAAACCAAAGTTTCCTGAAATAGTGCAACAAAGTGAAGCGTATAACCAATTAAAATCATTATGCCATATCCATTGGAGTAACTCATTATATACCTGATCATGTGTCGACACCCAAGCAGACCCATGGCTGGCCCAAGCATCAGCCACTTCAGCTCCTGTTTCAGCACTCAAAATGACCCATGGTGGCCTCTATTCCAGGCCCGAGTGGCACACCCATTTCAGCCCCGCATGAAACCTGTTGAACACGGACATAAATTTAACTAATTCGCCTGCAGGTAAATTTCTTTTATCTGCTTACACAAACAAAAAGTATCAAGAACTGATTGGTATGTTAGTTAACTTACTTATGGAAGAATAAGGAGTCGGCGGTTTGTAGTTGAAACTGAAAATTTGAGTAGCGCTGTCAAAGTTTGGGTGCTGAGCAACTAAGTTTCACTGAGAATAATTCATCCTGTAGTTAAAGTTTCTAATGATGACCTTGACACAGCAGTATTCCTTATAATTCAGCTTCACGTGGCAGTGAACTCAAATAGGGCACATATGTTTTGTGCACTGAGCCAAGGGAATCAACGTGTTTTTACCGGCACCGTTAACAACAGAAGCTAGATATGGCGAATTTGGGCTGCAAATACAATTGGGAGAAAAAGTTAGAATACTTTATAACCAAATCGGTTATTAGCCAAAATCAAAAATAAAAGGGCTTACTTTATCCGGGAGGCGAGAGCCTGCAGGAAACAAAATGAAAATATGAGTAGCTATATAGCAACACCAAAGATCTTGAATGCACGTGTACTATCTGCGATTATGAACAACAAACAGAAATAACAGAAAATTAATATAGAAATCACCGCTGATCTTAATTATATAGAACTATAAAAAGGAATGATAAACCGTTCACTTAATGCAACACAATGCTTCTAGCAGATGAACAAACATTCAAGATCTCAAATTATAATTGCATAACTAATAAGATATGTACTAATTCACTGCAATAACTTACTTAACCACTAAAACCAATTAAACCCATTATCCAAATAACCAAATAAACCACAAATCTTGGATCTTTATCAATAAAGATCCGATCTTTTTAACACTAAACTGAAAATGACCCACTAACCATCTTTGATCAATAAGTCAAGTGAGCTAATAAAGCACACATTTTTAACAAAATTAAGCAAAACCCATGTACCAAATCTACTAAAAAAACAGAAAATGCAAAGAAGATCAATAATCAAAGACAAAAAAAAAGTCAAAAAAATCCAACATTTAAAAGAAACACAAACCTATAACCGCGCACTGAGATCTGTCAAAATCCTTTCCTTAACCCATATGAATATAACGACAAACCTGCAAAACGAAAATGGTAAAACTCAATCCGAAAGCAATAACCTTATCAAAAAAAGAGAGAAAAAAATTGAAACAGTAACTTAACTATAATGAAAACGGCGCTGCAGGGCTTGCCGGAAAACGATTTTCGCGTCGGGGTAATATTCCGGTACCAAATACATCAAAAATTCAAAACCTTAGGTTTTTTTTCCGTGGATAAAGTAAACACCAGTAACAATTGATCTGACCATGAGAAGATGTTGGCGGTTCTGGAAGCACTCCAAGATCGGCGGAAAACCACCAATAAACCGAACTTCAAGAAAGAGTGCAGTTTGTTTGAGAATTATCTAGAAATAATGAGGATAAGGTTTGTGAGGATAAGATATCATGTGAAGGAAGAAGCGATCAAACAAATGAAAGGGAAAAAGCGGGAGTCCACGACCCAAAATATAGCCCAACACTATTGCGTCAACTGTAGCTTAGAACTGTAGCAAAAAGTTGATGGTAAATTATATATAGGATAATAAGGAGACCAAGCATTGTATATCTTTTCCCTATGGCAACTTTCGACTGAGAACAAACAAGACACAACCTTTTTATATATTTTTATATCCTAGCTCATGTAGTAGCTCTATTAAACAATATTAACCCAATGTTAACCAAGGGACAATGTGTCCTTAAATCCCCAACATAGCAACCCTCTCATTTCCCTTTTTTTTTCAAAATATTCGACTAGTGCATGGATGCTTGTTTTCTTCTTCTCAAATCCCTCTGGTGCTACCCATGAACAATGCAAACAAGTCATCATAGCTTCCACCACCACCCTAGATCGACAAGACCATACCAAAGTATGTCTCATTTGACCATTTTCTTTTCTACTCGACTAGACAACACATACCATCTTTTCAGTCACCTTGAAACTAAGCAAGAGGATTTTATTGATCCTAAAACCCATGCCTCGACACCCTATATAAACCCTTACTTTTCATACTTCACTCACCAAAACTTACAAACTCAAAAACAAAACACCAAATATCTTCCCCTTTCTCTTGATGTTTCGGCAGTAGGCAAACAAAGGAAGAAAGAAAAAGGGTTTAGATTATTTAGCAAACTAGAAGCACTTGTGTTATTAAGATTGTTCTTGGTTCTCTTCCTTTTCTTCTTGATCGACACCATCACACCACTCACTGTAAGGCATGCACTTCCCAACTACTTGTTAAACTCTTGTTTTGCAACTTCTTTTTGCATGCTATATAGTAATGAATACACTTGATACATATACATACATACACGATATCAGTTGCAATGAGTAAAACTTTTAACAAATATAAAGCAGTAGAGGAAACTCTTAAATATATTAAATCAGTAAGCTATAACACCAAATATTCCTTGGCTCATTTGGTGGTGTCGCCCAACTTTCTTCCAACACACCCAGGTTCGAACCTGGGCGTTTGCTCCTTTGTGAACTTATTATTATTTTTTTAAAACTGAAACTGCTATATTGAACTAGTTGAAAACATGATATAACCACAACAGTGGAGGATAATAAACGAATAAGGGCTTTGGCCCCTTGGGTAACATGCCGGTTTTTAAGTGAGAAGTCAAGTTCGAATCTCGTAAATGACATTTTGGATATATTTTCATTTTTGCACCCAAACCTATACATTTTTACATCTAATAATAAAAATGTCGAAACGATTAGTATAAATACTTAACATTAAGTATTTAATTATTATTTTTATCAAAAACGTATAATTTTTCATAAACACTTTATCGTGAATATTTTTCGTGCATAGTTGTTCGGTTACTCCTGAATCGGAAACTTACTCGCCACGAATACTTTTATATACTCTCATATATATAATTGTACATTTGTCCAAGAGCCAATACTTAAAAACACTTTGAAATGATTTAACGTAAACTCTGCCACACGAGCAACATTAAACACAACCACTTGTAAACACTTAAACTTGTTTAAACACTTTGAGTCGTGAGTACACATAACTGTAAACTAAGAATTGCCATACTAATTTAGGTCACGTGTTGGTGCCACACACTGCTACTACTTGACTTTTCATTTCAGAGGACTATTTTCTGAGGTGAGATTTCATAGCCCCTCTTTTTCACTACTCGTTTTATTTACTTTTGGGGGAGATACATGCTCAAAACTGATTTATTTATTTAAACAAATACTTTAGAAACTTTCACGGATTACCGTGAGTCATAGCCCAACTTTTCAATACTTGTTTTAATAACTCTTTTTGGGGGAGATACATGCTCAAACTCTATTATTATCAAATACTTGTACTTGATACAATTACTAAATGAATCATATTTATATAATATTATTATTCATTTATATTATTCATATGTGATGCGTAGTCTTATTATGCGGTTCACTTTTATGAGTAAATCTATTCTCGTGCATTGATATGCAAGTCATTCAATACGTTGTGCATTGATATGCAAGTCATTCAATACGTTGTGCATTGATATGCAAGTCATTCAATACGTTGTGCATTGGTATACAAGTCATCAATTATACGCAAGTCATTGATACTTAATTTTATACATATCTGTATTGTCCTAGTTTTAGACCTATACATACTTCTTTATACATCCGTACTTATGCTATTCATACTAAGTTAGCAGTGGATTGTAAACACACAGGTTGCAAGTCTTGTATGGGCGGGGCTTGGAACTGAGTGGATTTACAAAGCCTTTGCTTTGAAATCTTTATTATAATATACTTGATAGACATACTATGTTAGCAGTGGATTGTAAACACACAGGTTGCAAGTCTTGTATGGGCGGGGCTTGGAACTGAGTGAATTTACAAGGCCTTTGCTGGGAAACCTTTATTCAAATACTTTACTTTTAAACTAAACTCTATGAACTCACCAACCGTTGGTTGACACTTTTTAGCATGTTTATCTCAGGTTATTAAGGCAATAATGGATGCATAGAATCAATGGCATACTTTGAAGACTCATATCTATTTTTATCATTCGATACACTTTGAAAACTTTTATGTAATCTTTACTTTGGAACTTATTGTCATAACTCTGATTTCAATAATTCGAATGATAATATTTTTAAAACATCCAATTTAGAGGTCGTTTTCTATACCTTGATCTGTATTATCAGTAATACCCCCTTGACATCTACTGTTCCGCTGCGGTAATTTGGGGGTGTTACACATAATGAGTCCAAAATCGCCAAGTTTCACATAATACTTGTTTTTACCTTAGAATACAAAAGTAAACATTAACGTATCAATTCTCATATATAATATAATAAAACAAGTCAAATAAATAGGATAAATGATAATGATAAAATGTACTTATTTGAATTCATCAGCTAATAAAAATCCCATCTGATTTCTGCTTGACTTGAAGCCCCAAAAAGAAAGTGAGTTCCCCCATAGAACTCATCTCAAACCTGTTGTGCATAAGCTTTTCAAATCCTTCACATAACACCTTATTTGTAGAACCAAAAATGATATCATCTACATAAACCTGAACAAGTAGGATATCCTTTTTGTCTTTCTTAATGAACAATGTTTTGTCAATGGTTCCTCTGCAAAAACCATTGTTTAACAAATACTTGGATAAGGTGTCATACCAAGCTCTAGGAGCTTGATGTAGTCCATACAGTGCTTTCTTCACCTTGTAAACCCTATCAAGATACTTAGGATCTTCAAAACCAGGTGGTTGCATCACATATACCTCTTCAGGAATCTTTCCATACAAGAAAGCACTTTTCACATCCATTTGATACATAGGAAAATTCTTGTATGAGGCATATGCCAAGAATAATCTGATAGCCTCAATTCTTGCAACTGGGGCAAATACCTCATCATAATCTATTCCTTCTTCCTGAGTGTATCCCTGAGCCACCAATCTAGCCTTGTCTCTAATAACAATGCCTCTTTCATCTCTTTTGCATCTGAACACCCATTTAGTACCAATTGCTCTTTTTCCATTAGGCAAATCCACCAATGTCCATACTTCTTGAAGCTTGAACTGCAGCAACTCCTCTTGTATAGCTTCAACCCAACTTTCATCTTTCATAGCCTTGTGAATGGTTTTGGGTTCTTCTTGAGATAAGAAACAGGCAAACATACAATTTTGTAAATCCTTGTGGCTATTCCTCTTTTTAAGAGTTTGAGCAAACAATCCCTGATCAAGCAAATCACTCAAACCTTTTGATTTACTTCTGGTCTGTACAGCAGAGTGAACATCACCAATAATTTGCTCCTTTGGATGATTCTTGTGGATTCTGGTTGTTGGAGTGGGACTAACAGGTATATCAGTCTCCAAATTGGATAAATCAGCTTCAGCACCAAAGACATCAACAATTTCATCATCAGTGTCCACATACACTTCTTCTATTTCGGGCATCTCTTCAGAAGAATCATCATAAGAATCACCATCTTTATCAGCAGTAGAGTCCTTGGGCACAGCAGCAGAGTTACCAAGCTTAACAGCAGAGTGTTTGGGCCTAACAGCAGAGTGTTTTGGCCTATCAGCAGAGTGTTTTGGCCTGGTAGCAGAGTTGAGAGAACTGCTGCTATGTTTATTCCCTTGGATTCCATCAATTTGTGACTCTTCATCTCTTTCCTTATCATCATTCTTGTCATCATGAGAAGGTTCATCATCACCTTCTGCATTAACCTTTGGTACTTCCTTATGAACAACATCATCATCTGAACTCTTTCCCTCTTTATCTGTTGGAGTGAAGAACTGATCAAACTTCCACTTTTCAATCAAAACAAACTCCTCTGCAGATCCATCCTTCTTTGCTTGTGTACCTGCATTGGGGTTAGTTTGTGTACCTGCAGACATGTTAGTAGTACCTGCAATGACTAGTTGATAATTCATACTTTTGGTTAAAGAATCAATATCAAACATCCATTCAGGACCTTTTCCAACAACATTAGGTGTGGTTTCTCTAATTTTAACATGTAAATTTTCCACCACATGCCCAGTCCTTTGATTGAAGACCCTAAAAGCCTTACTTTCAGTGGAGTATCCAACAAAGAAACCTATGTCTGCTTTCTCACTAAACTTGCCTAAGTGGTCAATGGTGTTTAAGATAGTGACAGGACACCCAAATGGTCTAAAGAAATCTATCAGTGGTTTCCTACCATGCAATAACTCATAAGGGGTCTCGTTGTGAGGCTTAACTATCTTACTTCTATTTTGCACATAGCAAGCAGTGTTTACTGCTTCAGCCCAAAAGATAGTGGGTAACTTAGATTCTGACAACATTGTCCTAGCAGCCTCAATTAATGTTCTATTTCTCCTCTCAGCAACACCATTTTGCTGAGGAGTTCTAGCCACACTAAACTGTCTAGTTATACCCTTTTCCTCACAGAACTGATTCATTACTTGATTCTTAAACTCAGTTCCATTGTCACATCTGATGACCTTTACTTTGTGATTAAATAGGTTTTCTATCCTTGTAATAAAAGCCTTAAGAGTGCCAGGAGTCTCATCCTTAGTAGCTAAAAAGAATACCCAAGTAAATCTACTAAAGTCATCAGTGACCACTAATCCATACATCTTTTTGTTCAAACTTTTCACATAAGTAGGTCCAAATAGGTCCATATGTAACATAAACAAGGGTTCAGTAATAGAATTCACCAATTTGGACTTACAAGATGCTCTATGTTGCTTTCCCATCTGACAAGCAACACATACTTCAGGGTTTTCAAAGACCTTTGAAGGTAATCCTCTGACCAAGTTCCCTTTCACCAACTTGTTGATAGCCTTGTAGTTCAAATGGTCAAGCCTTCTATGCCAAAGTTTGGATTCATCAATAGTGGCTTTGGCAAACAGACAAGTTAAATCTCTTTTGGGAATAATGTTCTTTATGTCCACACTGTATATGTTGTCATTTCTAGGGACTTTAAGAAGTACTAATTTATCATCAGGTATCTTATAGTCGAGAGATAAGACAAGACACTCAGTGTCTGTAAAAAGAACAAAATTCTTTCTGTCACACATTTGTGAGACACTAAAAAGATTGAACTTTAGTCCATTCACTAAATACACTTTCTCAAAATCCAATTTTCCAGTTCTGATGATGCCTTTTCCAACAATTTTACCTCCTTTAGGATCATTCCCAAAGGCAACATATCCACCATCCAAAGCTTCAAAGTTTTCCAAATTGCTCTGGTCTCCAGTCATATATGAAGAGCATCCACTATCAAAAATGCATTTATCCTTTAGCTCCTTTTGTAGATTTCCCTGCACAAAAAGTAAGAGAATTAGTTTCTCTTTGGGACCCAAGCCATTACTGACTTGGATCTGCCTTGTGCATCAAAGTAGTCAAATTTCTTCAACTGCATTGGTGCACTGCTGTGTCTGAGAACATGATCTATAACTTTAACTTTAGGTTTCCAGACCCAGCAAGCTGAGGCCTTAACAGCATAAAAATGGTTGCCCACAACAGTATCAGTAACAACTTTTGGCAAAACAGCAGAGTCTGCCTTAGCAGTAGAATCAACTATGTCCTTCTTTATGGGCCCTTTTGGTGCAATAGGAGAGATAACTCTAGAAGTACCATCTCTCATCAAAACTTCCTTGGGAACCATGTTTCTTTTGGGATGTGGGTGAGTCTTTCTAGCAAAGTTTCTATGGTTCACCCTTGTGTACTGGTTCCAAACTGGTTTTTGATAGTAGTAACACTCATCTTGCAGATGTTCAAAACTACCACAACTATAACATGCCTTTTTAAGTAATTGAAAATCAGTACCTAATCTTTGTGAAACTAGGTTGTTCCAATTTCTCTGGTTTCCTCTAGGCAAGTCATTGGTTTTCTTAGGATATACTCTAGGTGTGTTTTCATACTCAGCCATCTTCCTAGAGATACCTTTACCTAACTTAGGCTTAACAAACTCAACCTTTTTAGCCTTAGGTACTTTAGATTCAACAACAGCAGGAATTTCTTCCTTTTTGTTCTTAGGGGTTGAATCAGATTCCACAACTTCATCATCACTGTCAGACTCCCAATCTTCAATAAGAGGTGCATCAGACCACTTTTTCTCAACCTTAGGTGACTCTATTTTAGTTTCACTAGTTTCACCTACAGATTTGGCCTCAGACTCAGGTATGAAAGATAGTGTCCTAGTAGGAGGGGCATTGGCACTAAGTTTCTTAGGTGGAGCAACAGCATTATATCCTAGACCACTTCCTGAGTCTGCAAAGTGTCTTCCTATTGGTTTACTGAGAATGTCAGTGGCAAATTGTTGTTTTTCCACCCTAACAATATGTTTTTCAGTCTCACTTATAGCTGAATTTTTAGCCTGTTCAGCCTCTTCTACTTTCTCCATAAGAACCTTAATCTCACAATCTTTCTTAATAAGCTCAATTTCTAGACTAGTGATCTTATCAAGATATTCAATTTCAGTCTTTTTATAAAATTTGAGCTTCTCTTCTAAATTCTTTAAACCATATTCATAACTAAGATTGTCTAACTTAAGTTTTTCATTCTCCATTTTAAGGTTTCCATTGCTAGACTTAAGTATTTCTATTGTATCAGAACATGATTTAAAAGAACAAGATGATTCATTGGATACCTCAGAGTCTGATCCAGAGGAAGAGTAGGCCATGAGAGCAAATTGTTGTTCATTAGGTTCTTCATCAGCCACTAATGCATAATTTGGACCATCTTCAGCATGATCACTCCAGTCATACTCTCCTAACCCATCACATAACACCATAGCGGTAGTAGGATTTGGCTCTTCATCAGTAGACTTCTTGACATTCTCATTGTTTCTTTTTGGTGCTCTGCACTCTCTTGCAAAGTGTCCCTTCTTATGACAGTTAAAACATTCAGCCTTTGATTTGTCAAATCCCACATTCTTGTTTCTTCTGAACTTCATTTCTTTACTAGTTCTTTTAAGAAACCTTCTTGCCCTCATAGTTAGCATTGCAAACTGCCATTGCATATCAATCTCTTCAACATCATCAGGATCAAGTTCATCCAGATCTTGAGGCATAACTGAAGTACTTGTAGTAAGTTCAGCCAAATAAGCACAAATAGCAGCATCACTGATGGTGTTGGTATTTGTAGAGTCAGCAGCAGAGACATGTGAACCAGCAGCAGGAACGAAAGTACCAGCAGCAGAGTGCTGTTCTTGATGACTACCAGAATTCTTGTTGCTTGAGGAAACAAAAGCAAGATTGTTTGTGGTAGAAGATGAACTTGACAATCCCTTGACTTCAGATTCGTATACTTTCAAGTTGTTATACAGATCATCCAATGTCATCTTCTCAAAATCTTCCTTGTGCCTCCAATTCACTGTGTGAGTGTTCCATTCAAAAGATAAACTTCTCAGAAATTTTAGATTGATATCCTCTTGAGATACATCAATCTTCAATAGAGCCATCTGACTGGTCAGCTTTTGAAGTCTATCATAAGTTCCCTCAATATTCTCAGAACTCAAAGCAGTAAAAGTTTCAAACTGGTGCTTCAGTAGGTTCTTTCTTGATTTCTTGGTAGCTTCATTCCCACCAAATCGAAGTTCAATAGCTTCCCATAAATCCTTAGCAGACTCAATATGATTAAAACTTAGTTGATAATCATTAGGTATTCCCATCATGAGAATACTGTGAGCCTTGACCTCCAATCTTCTCTGTGCTTTCTCTTCACTTGTCTTGAGAGTCAAGACTGAACCAGTAGCAGTCTTGGCTGGCTGACTGTCGCCATGAAGAATAACTTCCCAAAGTGAGTAATCAACCATTCTCATGTATTGTTGAATTCTCATCTTCCAGATCACATATTCTCCAGTCTTGAGCATGGGGACTCTTGATGCAGTAACCATGTGTGTAGAATCAGATTCCATTGCTGACTTTGATGATTAACAGATATTGTATTCAGTAATTCTTCTTGGTACCAGTTTCTAGATCACAAGCTCTGATACCACTTGTTGATCCCAGTTGAGCTTCACGATCTTATTAATTACTTTAGATATAAACCTAAAGCAATCGGTATAGAAACTGATCTTGAGTTCTATATCAAATATTATGCGGAAACTAATATTTGATCTTAAGAAGAATTAAACACAAACGAATTCTCAAACAACACTTCAATATATTAATACGATTCCTCGATAGCAATA
This sequence comes from Artemisia tridentata subsp. tridentata, assembly GCA_021014915.2. NCBI lineage: Eukaryota > Viridiplantae > Streptophyta > Magnoliopsida > Asterales > Asteraceae > Artemisia > Artemisia tridentata. Next base: position 201,825,954 of record CP139503.1, read on the forward strand.
GGGTTACAAGAAACCTTGAAGTGTAAAACAATAATGATACGTATCTAAAACCTAACCCTAGACCCTCCTTTTATAGACTAAGGAGTCCTAGTCGGTTACAAAACTTTCTATACACGAAAAATATCTTTACGTATCTTTTCTATACTTATCCTTAACATACTATACATATCTAATAAGCAGCAGCATAATCTTTCTAGCAGCAGAGTCTTCGTGGCTAGCAGCAGAGTTATACTAAGCTTATTATCCCAATCCAACAGAGTTACCAAACAGCAGAGTTATAGTCTAATCAGCAGAGTTACTTAACTAATTAGCAGAGTTACTTAATTGATCAGCAGAGTAACACTTAGTGTATTTCACGAACAGCAGATCTTTAGACCCAACACTCTCAACACTTCCAGATGTGTAAACTTCTGAGACAGTTGTATCATAAAGCATAAACTTTAGTTAAAAACCAAGGTTGAATTAACAGTACAAACTGTTCATCAAAAATAAATTTTGAAAAGAGTAAGAGAACTCTTTTGTGGACCAGAATAACATTTTTTTTTTTGTCCACTCATAGTTTTTAGCAAACTATCAGCTATCAACGGATTTGATATGTCTTTACCAATAGCCGTTTGCTATGGACTAGTCAACTCTTCACAATCAGATTTGGTGAGTTGATAACCAACCAGTTTTTGGTAAACTGTCAACCATAAACGGATTTGAGTAGTCTTTACCAGAAACCGTTTGTGCTGGACTAGTTGGTTCTTGATGCGGATTAGACATGGTGAACCAATAACCATTTGTTGTGTGCAAAGATCACACACTTTAAGCTCCAAAGCACCAAACTATCCAAAACATAAGACAGACAAAGCACAATCCACCTCAAAGTGCTTTCTTAACCTGTAGATGTTAGTCCAAAACCAAAGAAAAAGTGCAAAGCACTTGTCTCATAACATTATAAGCATATGACTAACAAAGTGCACACTAATAAGGGAATTAGTTTTCTTGGGGAATCCAAGTCATCACTGACTTAGGTTTGCCTCTTGCATCAATATAGTTAATTCTCTTTAAAACAATTGATGCAACATTGTGTTTGATTGGTCTCCATACCCAACATGCTGAGGCCTTAACAACATTAGCCCCATTTTCTTGTTCTCAAATGCTGTTTTCTTATTAACGGACCTTGTAACAGTTTGTTGTGGTCACTTAGAAAAGTATGATGTTGGTTTTGCACTAAAAACTGTTGATTTGGGTTGAGCAGTACTAACTGGCCTAACTGTACTAAAGGGTCTAAGATCAGTTCTCATTAAAACTGCTCTGGGAGCCATTTTACTATGAACAATATGGTGAGTATCATTAGAAAAACTGTTGTGATTCATCCTTGCATTAGCATTACCAGGCACCCTTGTATTCCCATGTACCATCCTTTTCCCTTGATGGTAATCACAATAAGCCTGCAAATGATCAAAACTTCCACAAGTATAGCAAGCCTTATTGTACATAACAAAATCACTGCCTAATTGTTGGGATTTTAAATTGTTCCAATTTCTTTGGTTACCCCTAGGCCTGTGTGATCTATACATCTCAGCATATCTAACTTGTTTCCTAACTGGTTTTTCAACTTCTATTTTATCCACATTAGGAACATGTTTCACACCAACTTTAGATTCAGACCTATCCTTAGACACACTCTTATTGGTCTTAGACAAAACCTCATTACTTTCATCATCATCAGATGTCCAATCTATAATGGTTGGAGCATCTGAACATCTACCAGAGGACAATTTGTCCTCAGTAAGAGAGGTTTCACTTGCATTCTTAAAAGTATCCTCAGCCTTAACAAACATAGTAGGACACTTTGTGTTTTTAGGACCATAACCAGGAAAATCAATGTCCTTAAACTCTTCTAAACCTGTATGAGCTAAATCAATTCCTGGTGGGACAAACATTCCTCTAATAGGGGGTGCAACTGACTTATAACCTAAACCAGACTTAGCTTTATTTATCAGTTGTCTCTCTATGATTTTCTGAACTCCTTTTGAAGTGTGTTCAAGAGTATCTACACTTAACTGGATGTTTTCTTTTTCCTTTTTAAGCTTTTCCAGTTCATATACAAGTCCACTCATTTTATCATCTTTTAGTTGCAAATCCCTTTTTAAAACACCTATCTCATTAGAGAAGTTTGACTCATTTTGTCTATAAAACACAAGTTGTTCTTCTAAAACAGCTAATCCTCTTTTATGATTTGACTGACTAAAATTTACTTGATTAAATTCTACTCTAAGATCATCATACTGTTTCCTAAGACATTCATAATCTTTTAAAGCTGAACAAGTATTTGAACATTTTTGAACAATATGTACCTCCGAGTTTGAGAATGCCTTCTGTGCCATCTCAAGTTGGTGCTTCTTCTGAAAAGAATCTTCTAAATCAAAGTATCAGAAACCTGTCTCTGATACCACTTGTGAGGATCTTAACACACGACTTGTGTTAGATAGATACTTTGAGTATATGCAATGTAGCACGCGGAATTTACTACAAAGCACTTAGAAGATTTTGTATGATGTGTATGTGATTGTATGAATGTAACAGTAAAGGTGAGAATACAATGTTTAACCAACCAAATAGCTTCAATATTATTATCAATACGAGTGATCTGAGTATCACTAGGGTTTACAACCTTGAAGCTTTTCACAAAGATACGTATATGAGAGATATTGAAAACCTAATATAGGACCTCCTTTTATAGACTTAAGGAGTCCTTTACAAGATAAGTATCTACCGAATATTTCTAACTAATTGTGATATACATAAGATCTATTCCATACTTATCCTTAATAAATATCTTCTAAAGATAAGCAGTACCTTCTGCATCTTCAGTCTTCAGCAGTACAAAGTTCACACTAGCAGTACTAACATTTACACTAGCAGTACTAACTGACTTAGTATTGTTAGTGTAATCTTCAGCAGTTGTAATCTTCATGCCTGGCAGTACTAGCTGTTGGTTTAATTCCCAACAAAAAGTTAGACGAAGTCGTAGTAAATCGCAAAAGATCATCAAAAACATTCTCACGACCGGGGAGGTTCTTCCAAAAAGGTTCTTCAAACCAAATAGTTTCTCATGACTCAATCAAAACAAGGTGGGTTCAAATTCCTCAGAAGGAGATAAATCAGGTTGAATCGGGTCAAAAGCCAATGCAACATAAAATGGATGATAGGTGAATCTTCTGGAAAGCTCATATGGAATACGAACAAGATTTCAAATCAAATTAACTGTATCAACAGTAGAGAGCTCTACAAAGAGCTTAAGATTTATAACTGAGGTATACAGAATGCAAACGAGAGTTCAAACTCATCCAGATATCTAATGAACGAAGGCAGAGCATACGCATAGGTAGAATGAACCTAAAGTCTCACTAATCGCAGATTATCCAACGGAGATCAAATTCTAAACTTCTTAGGTACACCCCAAGATGTCCTATGCCCACAATAAGTGCACGTTATATGGTGTAAGTATTATCACGTTGATCAGGCGTCATAATACCAACGCCACATAAATATGCCCTCACGATGGTCATACTCTATCTCGGGTCGTGGGCAAAACAATCTATCTTAAACCACCTAATCCTTCTACAGTCTCAGAGGTCAACAAAATCAAATGTCATAGTCAAGAGGGAAAACAAAACTACTCGTAAGAGTATCGGAATCCCAGATTGCCTAGCAGAAGTAAGGTACGCCATCCACAAGCATCAAATCTTCCACAATTCGCCAAAATTCCCCAAAACAAAGCCATCATCGAACATAGGAAAATAAACACGGAACTAAAATGCTTCTAGAGAACTTAAATCATTAGAGGATCTTATTACTATATAACGAAGCTTAAGTGAGTCAACGGAAGTGAAAATTAGTCGTCAGTAACTTTGGCCTTCACAGAATCAATTCTTCCAAACATAAAAGGTCTGTTCCAAAAATTCGTTCATTCAAAACATCCACTCTCTTCAAGTCCGGTTAATCTGTCTTCGTTTGTCCATCAATCTGGAAGTGAAACAAAATTGTGAACTCGTGTCTGGTTCATCCAGCCTCCTTCAGTTCTTCTTGGAATGTGATGGAGTAATGTGAATTTCTGGCACGATCTTTAAATCCCTTCATCATCCAGTCCGCTTCCGCTCTTAATTCATCTTAGTACAACCAAGATGAATAGGGAAGTGAGACTGCATGTCTTCATCAGTTCCAGGTTCGCCATCTTGACTAGATTTTTGTCCTCTGCATCGCCAACACTTCTACCTTGTAAGGAATGTCTTCACTCTTCAGGGTAGCCACCGCTGTTGTCAACTCTAGGTTATGTGCTGTGAACATCTTCCACTACTCTTCTGTAAGGTTTCTAGCTTTGGTAGATGTCATCGATCTTGGTCCATTCGGTGGAAATCTCAGTATTCGCAGGATACATGGCAGTGTTGTCTACTACGATCTCTGAACGTCAATCAACTTACTCTTCCAGAACAAAGGGTTATTCTAACTCAATACAAAATAATCTCTATGTTCCTATTTCGTCTCTGAACGCAACATAATGTCATGCTATGACAATTTGCCCAAATACTCGCGGAAACATGATCATTTTAGCCAATACAATTGGCATCAATCAAGCTCATAAAGATTATAACTGTAAAACCCGAAAATTTAAAACATGCAAAAATTACCAAATTACCCCTAAAACTTAAAATTTAATTAAAGCTTATTTAAAGTACCGAATTAATCCCGAACCTCTAGAAACGAACTACAAATCAAGCGAGATAATTTTGAGGCAAACTCCAAATGTTTTTGCAATGTACAAAAGAGTATAAATACACCTAAAATCTATTGGGCCGAATTATATAAATTAATATAAAAATTTTTTTGTTTAAAAAAAAATCATCATTTAAATCACAAAGTAATTAAGGAAAAATTAATTAAATTTGGTAAATTGGGTCTTGGTCAAGTAAGGCCGGTTCTTAGCCTAATTTCCCTCCTCCTAACTCGGAAAAATCAATTATAATCATTCCATAATATTTTTTGGCCATAAAACCCTAATTACCTAGCCGATTAACACACAAAAAAATCACCCACACACCATACGAATTTTCTGAAGAAAGGGACTATTTTTCTAGTGTTCTTCATAGTGCAAAGGAGGTGGCAAAAATAGCTACACAATTTTGGGAGTGTTCGTTTGGGCGTGACGAATTATTTGGTCGAAAATAGTGAAACCGAGCCAAAGAAATCCATTTCGTGTGATCCGTTTGTCCCATAAAATTTCTGGTATTTTTCTAGTACTTCTTTAATCATATATAACGTGGGAAAAATAGTAGAATCGAACCATGCACTATATTTTGATCGAATGAAAAATAATGAACTATTAAACCCTAAAATCGAAATCGGGATCTATAAAATAATAACGATTTTTATGGGCCTTGTTTATATTTTTCGTGGGTCTTATATGCATCATATAATCACAAAAAAATGGTATCTTGAATTGTTGAAGTCAAATTCATGATTTTTGGATTTTTGTTATAATCGAGTTTTTAGAAAATAAGTAGAAATCGAGGACCAAAATTAATAACCAATCGAATTAGGGTTATAAATGAATGAAATCTTGAGATTAATGATGTATAATGAGGATATAATGATTACTTATTGATTGGGATGATTAGGGTTTAATTTTGATATAATATAATGCATACCGATTGAATAATAATTAGTTAAGGGGGTGTTTTGTAATTTTCTGAAACTCATGGGTATTTTTGTAATGTGTTTTAATCATGGACTAATCATGTAAAAATATAAAATAAGGGCCATGTGTGTTAGTTTTGTAATTAAAAAGTTTAAAAGGTAAATATATATATTTATGTGTCAAATTGTAAATAATTAAACTAGAGGGACTAAAAAGGTAAATTCTGGAAACTTAAAGTTATTTTGAGTAAATAATAATGTTAAGAGTGTTTTGTGTAATTTTTAGCATTTATGGGACTAATGTGAAATTATTATGGAATTATGATTTAATTAGTAAGTTTTGTAAACTTAAGGGACTATTTGTGTAAATTCTAAATTCTGAGGGGCTGAATAGTACAATATGAATATTCTGATGTGACTTTCTGAATTTTGGTAAAATAATATGCTTGTTTGGTAATTATGGATATTAGAGGGATTAAATCATGAATTATGTAATGATAAGGTCTGTTTTGTAAATATTGTAACTAGAGGGGTATAAACTGTAAAATTATGAAACTAAAGGGATTGTGATGTCATTCTGAATAAAATGAGTATTAAATCAGTAACTTGAAGTATTTTCATGTTATACCTTTAACTTTGATGAATTTACAATTATAACCCTGAACTATGAAACTTGTCATAATTAACCCTGAACTTGTATAACTTGTCAATATGAACATGACTTCCGTAATAAGCCTACATTAATGACTTGACTTGAATTATATCACTTGAATCTTGCTAAATAAGGTAACTTACTAATTCTGGAAACCTGCTAATAATAGAAAGTTACTAAAAATAGAAGTTACTTATAATGGGAAGATAACTGAAAACCCCTTTCGTATTTCTGTTTTCTACTCCTTAGGTTCGAGGAGGGAGTGATTTGATTTCCTGTCAGTCTTTTCTATTTTGTATGCTTGCATTGGAATAAGGTACGGATATTCTGCCCTTTTCAGTAAGGGGCCTTCGTTCTCTTGATTTATTAGATTCGTTTAAGATTTCCCGAACCATTGCTATGTATCCCTTGTATTGTGAACCTTGATCTGTGTACTTACTCTTGGACCCTTGTTTGAACCATTGCCTTGATCTTTGTTTTATACCTTGTTCTGAACCTTGCCATGAACCTTGATATGAACCCTGCCATAAAACCTTGACTTGAACCTTGATATTTTTGATATTATAACTGGACGAGAAAAATCTTTTTAATTAATTATGAAAATGTTTTCAAGAAACTATTTTGAAGACTATCTTTATAGAAACCTTTTGAAAAGACCTTCTTTATGAAAACCGTTTAAAAATCGTTTTATGGAGACCAGTACTTAAGGATTATTTTGACACCTATAAAATGGACTTTTAATAGTAAACTTTTAAAGTGAACTTTATTATGAACCTTTGAACCTCCTGATATTGAACCTTCTGATATGAACCCTCTGATTTGAACCTTTACTTAAACCTTTGTCTTGATCTCCTGTCTTGAACCCTGATATGAAACTTGATTCTGAACAACCTAATATTTGATACCTGATACTTGATATTTGACACCTGATACTTGACACCAGATACTTGATACCTGATACTTGACACCTGACGCTTGACACTTTATACTTGACCTTGACCCACAGTTTGATATTATGAGCCACCCACCAGGCATGAGGTGTTCATGTCCTTGTCATTGATGCACCGATGACTTGACTCTAGGGTAGGAGAGAGATGTCCTATCCCGTCCCTGACTTGATTATATGGCGTGTATTGGTAGACTCTGGCCAACTGGGGCGTATGGATGCATCCTAGACTTGACCTGATTTGTTATATTACTTGTTATACCCGGTGACTGATGGTGTGTGCGATGCGCGTCTTTCACATCCTGGGAGCCCGCGACTCCACCCCTGAGAGGTAGCCCCTCACCCTGTATTTGGTACCGAGGTCTCCCCTCCGTACACCCTGATTACTGGACTTGATGTGATATTTGTTTCTAGGCTCGTAGTGGATTTCTGTTACCCTTACACTTACCTGTACTACTTTCCTTAACCCTTGACATAATTGCATGACCTTGACATCACTTATCTTTCATTACTGTTACATTATACTTGCACATTATTCCTGACCGGTTCGTATTTCTTTTCTTATTCATTATTCTGTATTATTGCTTGTCTCTGTTATATCTGTTCACTGAGCTCTCGTAGCTCAGCCGCATTTCTTTTCCTGCGGCAGGTACATTTAAGCTAGGAGCTGGGTTTAGCTTGGGATGAGAGCAACTTGTGTGAAGTTTAGACCTTGTCATTCTAGTGTGACCATTTGGATATTATTTCTGTTATGCCATTGTTTGGGCATTTTGGATTCTGTTTTGTACTTCGTTATTTCTGTCTTGCACTTGATATAAGTCGTATTGACTTATTTTCTTTTGGATTTTAATGTTAAGGCTTCCGCTATTTTATTTCTTGAATGCTTGTATCTGATATGAAACCATGTATTTGTGACATCTTTGCCCTTGTCGGGTTGGGGTGTTACAATTTATGGTATCAGAGAATAGGCATCCGAAACCCTTAGAGCTTAGGCTCGTGACCTGTGAGGATTGGGTAGACATTAGGTTTCATTTCGCGCACTCTTTTCCTGTTTTGCTTTGTCATATATTCTTGATCTGCTCTGTCATATTCTATCTGAGTTGCTAATCCTTTTTGTGATCGTTCAGATGGTGAACACGCGCTTTAACGAGTATGATGCTCCAAATTTCGAGGCCATGATTGCTGAGGCTTTGAAAAACGTCCTCCCTAACCTTTCTGCTCAGGTGGTGACCGAGGTCACCAACAACATCCGCAATGGTGTTGGATCTTCTGGTAGTGGTGGTGGTGGTGGTGGTGCTCCACCTGTTGTTAACCCACCTGTTGGCATTCATGTGTGGATCGAGAGGTTCAACAAGCTTAAGCCTCTCTCTTTCAAGTCCGCTGCCACTCTCCATGAGGCAGAGGACTGGATCACCCATGTCGAGAAATTGTTCAGGGTTCTCGGATGTGCTGACGAGTTTAAAACTCGGTTGGCTACATTCAAGCTGGAGGGTGACGCTCTTAATTGGTGGACTGCTCTTGTTCAGGCAAAGGGAGATGATTATGCTGAGACCTATTCTTGGGCGGATTTCATTGAGGTGTTCTATAGGCAGTATATTCCATTATCGGAGCAGCAGAGATACGAGAGAGAGTATGCGACGATTCGTCAGGGGGATCGGGAGTCTTCGGGTGAGTTTATGCAGCGATTCTTACGTTTGGCCAGTTTTGTGGGGCCAGAGGTTGCTGGGGATGCTCATCGTCAGGCACGTCATTTTAAGTGGGCATTAAAGACATGGGTATTAGACCGTATCGTGAACTTTGAGCACGAGGATGTGGCTGCTGTTGCGGATGCTGCCCGCAACATTGAGTTGTTGCATGCGGACGGGGGTTCTAATAAGCGGGACAGGGACGGTAACCGTGTGGATTTCCGGGGTCAGGGTCGTCAGGACCAAGGGCATGAGCAGAGGAGTCGCCAGGACCGGGATTCTTATCAGAGAGGTCGGGATTCGAGGTCAGCTTCTAAGCAGGGTAGTGAGCGTCTGGAGAGCAACAACAACCAACGGCAGTGGAGAGATCATTCTTCTAGAGGCTATCAGCAAGATCGGGCGACTGGGTCAAACTCGCGGAGGAGATCATCTGAGCACTCTACTTCCCTACCTGTTTGTGGTTCTTGTGGGAAAAACCACACCGGAGCTTGTCGTACGACGTCTGGTGCTTGTTTTAGATGTGGTTCTTCTGAGCATCAAGTGAGAAATTGTCCTAAGCAATCTACGTCAGCACTTGAGAAATTTCTTGATCCTCCTCCTCCTGCTCCTCATACCGGTCGTGTCTTTATGCTTTCTGGTGACCGGACTGATCGCGCGTCTGGTATGTCCTTGTTTTGTTTTCCGTTCTCTTTCATTTCTGATTCCTTGCAAATTTCGAGGACGAAATTTTCTTTTAAGAGGGGAAGAGTTGTAAAACCCAAAAATTTAAAACATGCAAAAATTACCAAATTACCCCTGAAACTTAAAATTTAATTAAAGCTTATTTAAAGTACCGAATTAATCCCGAACCTCTGGAAACGAACTACAAATCAAGCGAGATAATTTTGAGGCAAACTCCAAATGTTTTTGCAATGTACAAAAGAGTATAAATACACCTAAAATCTATTGGGCCGAATTATATAAATTAATATACAAATTTTTTTATTTAAAAAAAATCATCATTTAAATCACAAAGTAATTAAGGAAAAATTAATTAAATTTGGTAAATTGGGTCTTGGTCAATGAAGGCCGGTTCTTAGCCTAATTTCCCTCCTCCTAACTCGGCAAAATCAATTATAATCATTCCATAATATTTTTTGGCCATAAAACCCTAATTACCTAGCCAATTAACACACAAAAAAATCACCCACACACCATACGAATTTTCTGAAGAAAGGGACTATTTTTCTAGTGTTCTTCATAGTGCAAAGGAGGTTGGAAAAATAGCTACACAATTTTGGGAGTGTTCGTTTAGGCGTGACGAATTATTTAGTCAAAAATAGTGAAACCGAGCCAAAGAAATCCATTTCGTGTGATCCGTTCGTCCCATAAAATTTTTGGTATTTTTCTAGTACTTCTTTAATCATATACAACGTGGGAAAAATAGTAGAATCGAACCATGCACTATATTTTGATCGAATGAAAAATAATGAACTATTAAACCCTAAAATCGAAATCGGGATCTATAAAATAATAACGATTTTTATGGGCCTTGTTTATATGTTTCTTGGGTCTTATATGCATCATATAATCACAAAAAAATGGTATCTTGAATTGTTGAAGTCGAATTCATGATTTTTGGATTTTTTTGTTATAATCGGGTTTTTAGAAAATAAGTAGAAATCGTGGCAAAAATAATAACCGATCGAATTAGGGTTCTAAATGAATGAAATATGGAGATTAATGATGTATAATGAGGATATAATGATTACTTATTGATTGGGATGATTAGGGTTTAATTTTGATAAAATATAATGCATACCGATTGAATAATAATTAGTTAAGGGGGTGTTTTGTAATTTTCTGAAACTCGTGGGTATTTTTGTAATGTGTTTTAATCAGGGACTAATCATGTAAAAATATAAAATAAGGGCCATGTGTGTTAGTTTTGTAATTAAAAAGTTTAAAAGGTAAATATATATATTTATGTGTCGAATTGTAAATAACTAAACTAGAGGGACTAAAAAGGTAAATTCTGGAAACTTGAAGTTATTTTGAGTAAATAATAATGTTAAGAGTGTTTTTATGTAATTTTGAGCATTTATGGGACTAATGTGAAATTATTATGGAATTATGATTTAATTAGTAAGTTTTGTAAACTTAAGGGACTATTTGTGTAAATTCTAAATTCTGAGGGGCTAAATAGTACAATATGAATATTCTGATGTGACTTTCTGAATTTTGGTAAAATAATATGCTTGTTTGGTAAATATGGATATTAGAGGGATTAAATCATGAATTATGTAATGATAAGGTCTGTTTTGTAAATATTGTAACTAGAGGAGTATAAACTGTAAAATTATGAAACTAAAGGGATTGTGATGTCATTCTGAATAAAATGAGTATTAAATCAGTAACTTGAAGTATTTTCTTGTTATACCTTTAACTTTGATGAATTTACAATTATAACCCTGAACTATGAAACTTGTCATAATTAACCCTGAACTTGTATAACTTGTCAAAATGAACATGACTTCCATAATAAGCCTACATTAATGACTTGACTTGAATTATATCACTTGAATCTTGCTAAATATGGTAACTTACTAATTCTGGAAACCTGCTAATAATAGAAAGTTACTAAAAATAGAAGTTACTTATAATGGGAAGATAACTGAAAACCCCTTTCGTATTTCTGTTTTCTACTCCTTAGGTTCGAGGAGGGAGTGATTTGATTTCCTGTCAGTCTTTTCTATTTTGTGTGCTTGCATTGGAATAAGGTACGGATATTCTGCCCTTTTCAGTAAGGGGCCTTCATTCTCTTGATTTATTAGATTCGTTTAAGATTTCCCGAACCATTGCTATGTATCCCTTGTATTGTGAACCTTGATCTGTGTACTTACTCTTGGACCCTTGTTTGAACCCTTGCCTTGATCTTTGTTTTATACCTTGTTCTGAACCTTGCCATGAACCTTGATATGAACCCTGCCATAAAACCTTGACTTGAACCTTGATATTTTTGATATTAAAACTGGACGAGAAAAATCTTTTTAAATTAATTATGAAAATGTTTTCAAGAAACTATTTTGAAGACTATCTTTATAGAAACCTTTTGAAAAGACCTTCTTTATGAAAACCGTTTAAAAATCATTTTATGGAGACCAGTACTTAAGGATTATTTTGACACCTATAAAATGGACTTTTAATATAAACTGTTAAAGTGAACTTTATTATGAACCTTTGAACCTCCTGATATTGACCTCCTGATATTGAACCTTCTGATATGAACCCTCTGATTTGAACCTTTACTTAAACCTTTTTCTTGATTTCCTGTCTTGAACCCTGATATGAAACTTGATTCTGAACAACCTGATATTTGATACCTGATACTTGACACCTGATACTTGATATTTGACACCTGATACTTGACACCGGATACTTGATACCTGATACTTGACACCTGACACTTGACACTTGATACTTGACCTTGACCCACAGTTTGATATTACGAGCCACCCACCAGGCATGAGGTGTTCATGTCCTTGTCATTGATGCACCAGTGACTTGACTCTAGGGTAGGAGAGAGATGTCCTATCCCGTCCCTGACTTGATTATATGGCGTGTATTGGTAGACTCTGGCCAACTGGGGCGTATGGATGCATCCTAGACTTGACCTGATTTGTTATATTACTTGTTATACCTGGTGACTGATGGTGTGTGCGATGCACGTCTTTCACATCCTAGGAGCCCGCGACTCCACCCCTGAGAGGTAGCCCCTCACCCTGTATTTGGTACCGAGGTCTCCCCTCCGTACACCCTGATTATTGGACTTGATGTGATATTTGTTTATGGGCTCGTAGTGGATTTCTGTTACCCTTACACTTACCTATACTACTTTCCTTAACCCTTGACATAATTGCATGACCTTGACATCACTTATCTTTCATTACTGTTACATTATACTTGCACATTATTCCTGACCGGTTCGTATTTCTTTTCTTATTCATTATTCTGTATTATTGCTTGTCTCTGTTATATCTGTTCACTGAGCTCTCGTAGCTCAGCCGCATTTCTTTTCCTGCGGCAGGTACATTTAAGCTAGGAGCTGGGTTTAGCTTGGGATGAGAGCAACTTGTGTGAAGTTTAGACCTTGTCATTCTAGTGTGACCATTTGGATATTATTTCTGTTATGCCATTGTTTGGGCATTTTGGATTCTGTTTTGTACTTCGTTATTTCTGTCTTGCACTTGATATAAGTCGTATTGACTTATTTTCTTTTGGATTTTAATGTTAAGGCTTCCGCTATTTTATTTCTTGAATGCTTGTATCTGATATGAAACCATATATTTGTGACATCTTTGCCCTTGTCGGGTTGGGGTGTTATAATAACGGTTACAAAAGCAGCTTCAGCAATCATCTCAGGCAATTTTCACATCACTTCATATTTTCTACCTTCTTCTTTACGAATAAAACTAAAATACTTCACAGAGGTTACTCTCGGTTAGTAAACCTACTTCTCAGAGTTTCTTGTGGTTGTTTTCTTCAACTTCTTCAAACCTAAATGAGGCCGTCTAATACGGAGTTTCAAAGATAGACCAAATCAATCATTGATACGAGGAAAGGGTTAATGATTACGGATAGTGATACGGTTAAGTTGACGATAGTCGATACGCCGCTGCGTACTTCCCTCTTTCTTCTTCATAAACCAACAGGAGCATCCAAAGAGAATCACTAAGGTGAACAAAATCATATTCCATCAGCTCCTTCAATCTCTCAACTTCTATGGTACCATGGTTTCTTCAACTGAGATCAGTTCAATGCCAACTCTACTTCCCAAGCAGCAGGGAGGACCAAATGTTTCATCAGAGAATACTAGAAAAATCTTCATACAACGAAATATTTCCAATGGCAGAGCTTTCCAAGGGTGGATGCTAATAGGTGTCAGGAGTAACTTGACAATCAAATGAGATCGGGGTTTGTACTTCCATAGTGGCATTAATTTTAACAGATTCAGGTGGTAGAGAGCCATAATAAGGAAAGTGGGATGAAGCAGATTATTAAAGATCAGAAATCAGATACGTTAGTCTATGGTAGCTTTATGAAGAGTCATCCAATCCAAAACCAAAAGACCGTAAACCAGACATATCAAAAGTCAACGGATTCATAGAACCAATACAGTCGTCAAACCAGATGGATAGTTGATGTGCGTGTTTGTGTGCTCTAATTTTTATATCCACGGTTTGTCGTTGTGGTTTTAGCAGTATTCAAGTTTTAAATTTATATTTAGCCAACTTATCAATAACACACACTTTAACGAGCAGTGTACCCTGTCAGTATGAATATAATGGTAAATAGAGTGTCGATCACTAAGAGTGGAACGTATTATCTAGTTATCCTAATCAGTATTTTAATATCTTAAGTTAGCTATACAACCTAATCTAACGCAAAGGGGTTCAGCCTGAGAGACTGGCACGGTTTGGTTTTGATTAAATATAAACTAAACTAATAGGCACGAATCAGCGATTAGCACACACGTACACAGATAAATACTTGAGACAATAAGAAGACCTGTCCTGATAATTAAGTAGCTTGTCACTTGTTTTATTGCTAGTTTTATATGAAGTGTATAGTTCGATGCGACGCACCGAGATTTAACCCTTTCTCGTTGGCTCTAATCTTATCGGCGAGTAAACCCTTAATGATTACTTATGTCTATCCCACTATCCTAAAACAATAGAATAAATAGGCGAGGACAGAGGCATGGCGACCCGATCAATGCTCAGCTAGACACAGAGGTTATCAATGCACTAATAAAAGTCACCAAAGACATCAACATATAAACTTTAATTAATGGGAAAGCAATTTTAAGGGGTGCCCATGGTTTTCCGTAGTCACATGGAATCGGCCCATCAATCCTGATTAATTAAAGTGTACTAATACAATAAAACAAAACTACTTAATGAATTGAATACATGCAGGACCTTCTTACAGCTCTTGTATCTTCGTTCAAGGTGTGTCTTGTGCTGCTAATTCGTCTGACTTCGTCCTAGGGTTTCTTCTGTCTTCGAATTCTGAGTTTAGCTAAATGTCAAACCTCGAAATTCGTCTGACTTTGGGGTATTTATAGTTTCTGTCTGAGGGTTAGATGCGGCGCATAGGATAAGTAGATGCGGCGCATTGACTTAACTTCGCGTGGGGTCCAAGATTAATATATTCAGGAATATTCGTACACCGCCTTAAGATGCGGCGTAACTCCATTCTTGTATGCGGCGCATGTCCTTTGCCGTCTTGGATTATAACTTGTGAAATCTTGATAGTGATGCGCCGTATGTACGAAGTAGGATGCGGCGTATCTGGAGCAGAATGATCTTGATCTTGTACATTTCAGAAGACTCTTAACTTCTTGCTTGTTTTGCTCCATAATTAGTCCAAAATCGCCAAGTTTCACATAGTACTTGTTTTTACCTGAGAATTACAAAAGTAAACATTAACGTATCAATTCTCACAGATAATATAATAAAACAAGTCAAATAAATAGGATAAATGATGATAATAAAATGTACTTATTTGAGTTCATCAAATATCCCCCCACTTGAACTTTACTTGTCCCCAAGTAAACCTTAGAATAAATCTTATGAAAATGTATCCTAAAAGATATTAGGATTTATTTTTATATTTAAGCATGTATTCGTTTTTTCACAATTGCACAACCAAACACTTAACGAATTAGAAATAAAATAAAATATTTTGATAAAAGCAAATCTAATCGTTTAACTGTCCAGTCGTGACGAATATTCTATCATAAGCTTGGCAAGTATACGCATCTCCCCCACTAAAGCTAGGGAATAACAAGTCTAAAGTGGTAAAAAGGGTTTGTAGGTTAAGGGTTAATCATTCTCCTTAATCTCTATCGATCTCAAATTCCAGAAAAGGCGACAAAATCACAAATACATGATCGAATCCACGAACACGATACTTGCAATTGCTCAAATCCTTAACTCGAATAGGCTAAAGATAGGACCAAGTAATCTTTACCAATAATATTATATCAAAAAGGGCGACAAAATCATAAATACATAGCCGAATCCACGACTACGATACTTAAGATTGCTCAAATCCCTAATCTCAATAAATCAAAGGTTTGGATAAAGAATAATATAGGGTATGGATAATATTTGGGATACAAATTGGTGTAAAATAAAAAATAAACAAAACAGATAAATTAAAATCCTAAGTGTGGTTAATCACTATCCCAACCATCCCATGAATAAGACTCATATCATTGAATAACTCACGCTTTAACACTTGAAACACACGCTTTAGGTTGACACGAATTATACTCAACAAGATCTCAATCAAAGAATAAACCTTAGTTGGCGTTCCCATAACGGCCAACTCCCTTTCAATCCATAAATATAATATACAACAAATAGTGGTGATATCGACCACTTAGTACAAAACTTTACATGAGTTGGTTAAAACAAACTTCCAACTTTTTCTTTGTTTTTCTTTTCTCATTTTTTTGAATTTTTTTTTTTTTTTTTTTTTTTTTTTTTTTTTTTTTTTGACATGTGTAAAATTTCACAACTTTTCTATCACTTTCTTTCCGGATAATTTTTCCATACTTTTCATACTTTCAGAAATAACTGTAATAGCGAAAGTAGTAAACACACAAAAAATAAACTCAAAGATATACAATATTTACTTTCATACCAATTGCATTGTGCAATTTCCTGACTCAACCAAACATAATGAATTACGCACGCGAACACAGGTAATGTAAGGAAACACACTTTGCCTAAAGCAATTAACCAACCACGGATTTTAATCTACAGGGTAGGCTAAGGTGTAAGGGTGTAACGAAACATTATAACAAAGGTGTAAGAAACGAAAGGAATGGCTCTGAGTGTTTTTCTAGGGGTATCTTACTCTGAAAGTGAGAGTAACAAAAGGGTTTATACGGGGGTTAACTAACCAGTGTAGTTAGTTAATATCACATAACATATAAAGGCTATTTGGGTGTAATCCTAGAAATTTACCAATTTAGACAAGTCATTCCAATTATGTAGATAATACTTATTATGGCGGTCTCGAATAGTATACAAGCCAAGTTCTAAAGTTTACAAGTCACCGGCACACTCATAGATTTGTGAATTTTGAAAAGTTCACAATTTTTGGAAATAATGTTATGTGTGCAGCTATGTAATTTAGACTTAAACAAAAACATGCTAAAATTTTTAAATTTTGATATATTAAGCACATTTTAAGCATATTTTGAAAAAGTTAAGGATAAGTAAGTGTTCTAATTCTCCAATCCCCCCACTTAAGTTAAACAACGTCCTCGTTGTTTTTATAAAAGATAAAAAAAAACTGGAAAATAAAAGAATTAGAACAGAAAAACTCCCCTGAGATTTGCTCGGTATGATCCTCCATTATTTGTTTAAGAGCAAAAATCAACTTTCTTGTGGATGATAACGTTTAAGCTTCATATTTGATGTATCCACAGGAAATGCAGGAATCTATAATACCATCAAGACTTAAACACACCTGAGTTAAGAAGGTTCAAACTTGCATAATACATTAGTAGTTAGTAAAAATAAAATTTAAAAATTAAATTGAAAATCATCAGGTCAGTCGATACGCCGTATCTTATGGAAGAAGATACGCCGTATCGAGCCTGGAATAAATACGAATCAGAATAAAAGATGCGTCGCATCCTTAACCAGGGATGCGCCGCATTAAAATACTGACAGAAAGTTTTAAAGTCAAAAATAAAAATGCAGAAAATTAAATAAGATATGACCAGTGCAGGCGATGCGTCGCATCTTAGGATGGAGATGCGCCGTATCTTCTGCGGGTCTGTCACTGAAAGAGTCGGAAGCATCGCGCTCCCTCATCGCCAGTTCAGTAATATTGAACACTCCTTGCTCGTCCTTAATTTCCACGCCATTCTTCTTTAATATCTGTATAAACAAAGTTCTGTCCCTTTCGGGCAGAGATGACAAAATGATAGACGGGAAATTCTTATTATTATATAGGCATAAATATGCAAGGTGGGGTGGTAGTTCAATAAACACATCATTATTCAAATTTGTATTCTCAACTATTCTCCTACGTTTGTTAATTACTTCGCAATCATACCACTCATCATCAGAATCATTAACAATATCGCGCCTAAGTTCGGTAGGTACATTAAGGTCAATAAATTCCTCGAAGTCTTCATGATTAGGATTAGTTGAGTTGTTTTGAATCAATGTTTCTCCCATGAGCCTAGCTTCAAGATCGAGGTCCATACGTTCTCTTAATCCTAGCACATAGACGCCTCTAATTATGCTTTTAGCAGGATCTTGGCACTTATAGACTAGTTTATTATTCCCTACCTTTAATGAGAATTTTCTTTTAAACACATCAATCTTAGCATGGGCGGTAGACAAGAAAGGTCTTCCAAGGATTAAAGGAATTTTAACATCCTCGGGCATATCTAATATAACAAAGTCTACAGGGAAAACAAACTTCTCAATCTTAACTAGCACATTTTTAGCAATCCCTTCAGGTCGTTTTACCGTTTTATCAGCCAATTCAATAAGCAACTTAGTTGGTGCTAATTTTCCTAGTCCTAGGGTAGTGAATGTCTTAAGGGGCATTACACTAACACTAGCTCCTAAGTCAGCTAACACATTATTGAAAGATATATCATTAATTGAACAAGGTAAAGTAAAACTTCCTAGGTCCTTTTCTTTATGAGGCAAGGCATGTAAGTCGGTTGCAGAGCTCTCTTCTTTCATTGTAGCCTTGATCTCCTCTTCAATCTTTGTCTTTTCTTTGAGTAGCCTCCTTAAACTGATTGAAGAATTAAAGAAAAATTCGGGCTTTGCAGCATCATTACCATTCATCAATCTTCTAGGAAAGGGTATGTTAGGCGTGACTTTCTCAGTGGTGCTTATGGCCTTGACATGATCTCTTGGGTTGGTTTCAGTTGAGCTAGGTAAACTTCCGTATCCCCTTTCTTGAAGAACTTTACTCATTTGTCCAATTTGTTGTTCCAACGCTTTGATCGAGGCTCCTTGATTCCTTGTAATAGTATCCGTTGAAGCTCGGATTTCCTTGATCATAGCAGTGTTCTCATCATGTCTTTTAGCAGCATCAGCCATAATTTGCTTTAAAGTGTCATCTAAAGTCTGCCTCCTTTCTTGATAAGTGGGATTAAAGTTGTTCTTTTGGTAGTATCCCGGAGTAGCTTCCCTAAATCTTCCTGAAGGTCGGAATGGTTGTCCAAATTGTATGAAGTATGCTTCTTCAAACGTCTGACTTTCATTCTTGTTAGGGCAATCTTTAGTGTAGTGAGGTCCTTCGCATCTTTTAGCAATAATTGGGTCATAGGCCTAGATATCATTGAAAAATCCTTTATGAACCTACGATAAAATCCAGCATGCCCTAAAAAACTTCTAACACCTTTTACATTAGTGGGGTAAGGTAGTTTGGCAATTACATCAATTTTAGCTTTGTCGACTTCTATACCTTTCCCAGAAATCTTATGTCCTAACACAATTCCCTCTCTAACCATAAAATGACATTTTTCCTAGTTAAGAACAAGGTTAGTTTCTTCACACCTAGCAAGCATTTTATCAAGTTTAAAGAGACAATCACTAAATGAGTTACCAAAAACCGAGAAGTCGTCCATGAAGACTTCCATAAAGTCTTCTACTATATCATGGAAGATAGCCGTCATACAACGTTGGAAAGTAGCAGGGGCGTTGCATAGTCCGAACGGCATTCTCCTATAGGCGAAGGTTCCATAAGGGCAGGTGAAAGTTGTCTTCTCTTGATCCTCGGGGGCAATGGGTATTTGGAAGAAACCTGAAAAACCATCTAAAAAACAATAATAATCATGTCCTGACAGTCTTTCTAACATTTGATCAATAAATGGAAGAGGGAAGTGATCTTTTCGCGTAGCATCATTGAGTTTGCGGTAGTCGATGCAAACTCTCCATCCAGTAACAGTTCTTGAAGGGATTAGCTCATTGTCGTCATTGAGTACTACCGTCATTCCTCCCTTTTTTGGTACAACGTGGATAGGACTGACCCACGAGCTATCGGAAATAGGGTAGATAAGTCCGGAGTCAAGTAATTTCACAATTTCATTTTTCACCACGTCCTGGACTTTTGGATTCAAACGCCTTTAGGGTTGGATGGTTGGTTTGAATTCATCTTCCATGAGGATTTTATGTGTACAGAATGACGGGCTAATTCCCTTAATATCAGACATACTCCACGCTAATGCTCCTCTTCGTTTATATAGTACCTGCAAAAGGGATTCTTTTTCTTTTGGCGTTAAGTCAGATGCAATAATAACGGGCGAATTAGTGTTCCCATTTAAATAGGCATATTCCAAAGTAGAAGGGAGATCCTTAAGCACAGGTTTAACATCATCAATTTCATTAGCACTAGCGGAATAAACTTGTTCTTTTATTATTTCATTGCTGCTGTCATCAGATAAATGCGCCGCATCGAAATTTCCGATGCGCCGTATGGCGTTACAAACAGCGGAATCAACAGCGAAATAATTATCAATAGTATTTTCATCAACTTGATCTTCTATAGCAATTGTGTTTTCTAAATTTTTAAGCAGAAAAGAATCAAGCAAATTACTTTTTAACAATTTCTTAGTAAATCGATTAATCGTGTCATCAGAAACATCGATATTATAGCATTCATCGTCTTCAAAATTAGTTTTACTCATAGATTGTTCCATATTAAATTCAACCTCATCTTTTCCTATGGTAAGAGTTATCTTTTTATTAAAAACATCAATCATGTCCCTAGCAGTGGCTAAAAATGGTCGTACTAATATTATAGGAGTTCTAGAATTTTCGGGCATATTGAGGATAACAAAGTCAATAGGTAATTCAAATTTATCAACTTTTATTAATATATTTTCAGCTATTCCTAATGGGTATTGTATGGACCTATCAGCTAGCTCTAAGCACATCCTAGTAGGTTTTGGTTCACCCAAGCCTAATTTTTCATACATAGAAGAGGGCATAAGACTTATACTAGCTCCTAGGTCGGCTAAAGCATTACCAATATGTAAATTTTTAATTTGACAAGGAATAGTGAAACTCCCTGGATCTTTTTCCTTAGATGGAAGTTTGTTGAGCAATGCTGCTGAGCTTCTTTCCCCATTGTTACAGTGCAAGCCTCTTCAAGTTTGGACTTGTTTGTAAGTAAGCTCTTCAGATATTTAGCGTATTTTGGCATTTGCACTAGGGCTTCCATAAATGGTATGCTTAGCTGCAGCTGCTTGAGATTTTCCAAGAACTTCTTTTGATAGGCATCTTCTTTCTCCTTCCTTACCCTATGTGGGAAAGGTAGTGTTGATCGTTTAGGTTCAACAGAAATTTCTTTTCTAATTACAGGTTCTGGATTAGTCTCTTTTGGTTGCTCTTGCTCAGATGATATAGATTCAGGGGAAATCTTGTTTGTACTGTCATTCTCGGGTGTCTCTCCGATTTGAAAGGTTGACTTTCCGCCTCTAGTTGTAATCCCTTTCAAATCGTGCTTTACCAAAAGAATCTTGTTAAGCACCGTTGACAATTGGTGCACTTCAATTGCCAATCCATAAATCATGTTGTTTTGTTCCTTTAGTAACAGCTCATGACTGCCTTTGAATTCATTAATAAAGTTTCTTGCTTCATGATGTTCTTTTTCATTTGCTTGAGCGATTTGTAGTGCAAACTCTTCCATGGTAAGGTTTCTTTGGGGTCTTCCGAACCAGTTGGGGAAAATATCGAACATTGTTCCTGAAAATTAAAGACAGGTAGGTTTCAAAGTAAAAATTTCCAAGTGTAAGGGTAAGTTAGAATATTTTTCGTTCGGGAATAAGAAAAATAAAAGTTGCTGATATCTGCAGATGATGCGCCGTATCCAGAAAGTTGGATACGCCGTATCTTATAATCGTTAAAATTTAATCAGACTTTTATTCAGAAAATAGATACGCCGCTTATAATTTTAGAATGCGCCGTATCGGTTTTAAGTTATCAAAAATCAACGTATCCAATTAAAATTAAATGCGTCGTATTAACAAAAGTTAATGCGCCGTATTTTCGTTACGTTTCAAAATACAAGATTTTTGATTCAGAAGATGCGCCGTATCGATAAAAATCGATGCGTCGTATCTGTTTAATAATTCGAAAACTGTTTTTAATTTAAATAATAGATACGCCGTATCTGCAAAAACAGATGCGTCGTATGGCGTTACGGTTTAGAAAAATTTCTTATTAAAAACAGAATACGCCGTATCTTGGGGAAAGATGCGTCGTATTCGAATTTATTAAATGCGTTATATTTTATAAAAATTAAACGCAATACGCCGTATCTATGAAAATAGATGCGCCGTATCGTTTGAATCTGCTCAGTACAACGATAGCAAAATACAGAAAAACAGAAAGAAAAACAAAAATAAAAACATACGAAAATAAACAAAAATTAAAGAAAATAAAAACACACAAAACAGAAAATATGCAAATAATAAAATGAATGCAATTTAACTAATATATAACAGGGTTAGTGGTTAAAATAAAAATTAAAGCCTAATTAAAATACTAATCAAATTAACAGATAATAACAATTTACTCCCCGGCAGCGGCGCCAAAAAACTTGATGTGCGTGTTTGTGTGCTCTAATTTTTATATTCACGGTTTGTCGTTGTGGTTTTAGCAGTATTCAAGTTTTAAATTTATATTTAGCCGACTTATCAATAACACACACTTTAACGAGCAGTGTACCCGGTCAGTATAAAAATAATGGTAAGTAGAGTGTCAATCACTAAGAGTGGAACGTATTATCTAGTTATACTAATCAGTATTTTAATATCTTAAGTTAACTATACAACCTAATCTAACGCAAAGGGGTTCAGCCTGAGAGACTGGCACGGTTTGGTTTTGATTAAATATAAACTAAACTAATAGGCACGAATCAGCGATTAGCACACACGTACACACATAAATACTTGAGACAATAAGAAGACCTGTCCTGATAATTAAGTAGCTTGTCACTTGTTTTATTGCTAGTTTTATATGAAGTGTATAGTTCGATGCGACGCACCGAGATTTAACCCTTTCTCGTTGGCTCTAATCTTATCGGCGAGTAAACCCTTAATGATTACTTATGTCTATCCCACTATCCTAAAACAATAGAATAAATAGGCGAGGACAGAGGCATGGCGACCCGATCAATGCTCAGCTAGACACAGAGGTTATCAATGCACTAATAAAAGTCACCAAAGACATCAACATATAAACTTTAATTAATGGGAAAGCAATTTTAAGGGGTGCCCATGGTTTTCCGTAGTCACATGGAATCGGCCCATCAATCCTGATTAATTAAAGTGTACTAATACAATAAAAACAAACTACTTAATGAATTGAATACATGCAGGACCTTCTTACAGCTCTTGTATCTTCGTTCAAGGTGTGTCTTGTGCTGCTAATTCGTCTGACTTCGTCCTAGGGTTTCTTCTGTCTTCGACTTCTGAGTTTAGCTAAATGTCGAACCCCGAAATTCGTCTGACTTTGGGGTATTTATAGTTTCTGTCTGAGGGTTAGATGCGGCGCATAGGATAAGTAGATGCGGCGCATTGACTTAACTTCGCGTGGGGTCCAAGATTAATATATTCAGGAATATTCGTACACCGCCTTAAGATGCGGCGTAACTCCATTCTTGTATGCGGCGCATGTCCTTTGCCGTCTTGGATTATAACTTGTGAAATCTTGATAGTGATGCGCCGTATGTACGAAGTAGGATGCGGCGTATCTGGAGTAGAATGATCTTGATCTTGTACATTTCAGTAGACTCTTAACTTCTTGCTTGTTTTGCTCCATAATTAGTCCAAAATCGCCAAGTTTCACATAGTACTTGTTTTTACCTGAGAATTACAAAAGTAAACATTAACGTATCAATTCTCACAGATAATATAATAAAACAAGTCAAATAAATAGGATAAATGATGATAATAAAATGTACTTATTTGAGTTCATCAATAGTTCATATATCAGAGTCCAGTACATGGTTCATCAAAAGTGTTGAGATAGATAAGCGAACAGTTCAAGGTGTTGGAATTCTGTTTAGCTTCTTAGCATAAGTGGCAAGTAGGGTGTGTAACAACGGTAATACGAACATCGTATAACTGTTAAAAGTGAGATGTATGGAATATCAGTTGTCAGCATCATCATGCTTAGTTAACAAATCTATACTAAGATATTATTTTCATCATATCCTTCCAAAGGAACTGATTGGCAGAACAAGGTTCATCATTCAAAGGGAGGGAACAAAACTTCCTATATCCGTGGTTAATAATTACCAGAGTTCTCATAGGAGTAGTAATGGATTATGCAGAGTTAAGTAGTATCAGATGATACATTTATATCCAGTATAAGTAATGAATTCACAGAATGTGTCGAACACATTATGGTTGAATGACCTACGATATGGTCGGAAAGGTATCAAACTGTTTATCAAACAAATCGGAGGTGGAGATCAAAATCTGAGAGTGAAACTTAAATGGTGTAAGGTATCCATGTAGTTTCCCGAGGTATTCCAAACTTACTTGGTTACTAAACTTAGGTTGCAAAACTTTCTAACTTCTGAAACAAAAGTTCTTATAAGGCTTAACTAAGGGCAGAGGCACGAATCAGAGTGATGCGGAAGCAATGTTACTTACATAGATGTCCTAGTCTACCCATTCCTCACTGGTAATAACTTAGGTTCCTATGGGGAGATCTTAAAGTAATTTCTCAAAGGTTGTCTTATGAGCGCCTACAGTGGAAACTTAGGGGTCCAAACTTCACAGGTCAAGGTTTAATGTACTACAAGTCGCAGCCTGGAGCTCTAATACCATAATTGTAACACCCCAACCCGATAAGGATAGAAGTATTACGTTATGGTGACATATCAAAACAAACACAAGCATATGACTTAATAATACAAATGAATTTCAAAGGTTACAAAGGGAAAATCCGAAATACAAGGTTACAAATGAGAACAACAATAAATTCTAAGTCTAATAATGTAATCACTTCTAGTCATCTCTAATCCCGCATAGCTATCAAAGTGTAGTCTTCTAAGTCCAAAAGCACTCTCCACCCATAACCCAGCTTCCTACTAAAACCTGCCGCAGGAAAAGAAATGCGGCTGAGCTTAAAAAGCCCAGTGAACAGATATGTATAAACGAAGCAAAAGATAAGGAACAAAGAATATAATATGGTGCATTGGGGAAACAGAAGGCATAGACAAATGGTTATCAAAGTGTAAGGAAAGGTCAGTAATCAATCCCGAGCCCAAACAAATCAAATCAAATATCATAGTAACCATGGAGTAGCTAGCTCCCGAACATGTGAAAGACGTGGATTGCACCCATGCATCAATCACCGAACATATCATATCATATCATATCATGTTAAATCCACTAAATACAAACCGAACCTAGGATGCATCCATACGCCCCCGAACAATAATATTGGCCATAATAAATATAAAGCGCGCATATAATAAATAAATGGGATGGTGTGGAACATCACTCAACCACACTAGAGTCATGCCATTGGTGCATCAATGACATGGCCATGTTACCTTCATGGCTAGGAAACGAACTTGGCTCGGGTGTCAAACTGAAAGGTCAAAGTCATATCATATCAAGGGTCAAATGTCTAAGTCATCAAAGTCATGGTCAAAGTCCAAATGTCAAAGGTTCATAGCAAAGGTCCAAATCAGAAGGTTCATAATAGCAAAGGTTCATATCAGAGGTTCATGGCAAAAGGTTCATAATAGAAAAGGTTCATATCAGAGGTTCATGGCAAAAGGTTCATCATAGAAAAGGTTCATATCAGAGGTTCATGGCAAAAGGTTCATAATAGAAAAGGTTCATATCAGAGGTTCATGGCAAAAGGTTTATTCGGAAGTTCATATCATAGTGTCATAAAAGAAATATTTTAGTAATGGCTTTCATAAAAGTGATCTTTAATACGGTTTTTATAAAGAAAATCTTTAAAAGTAGTTTCCATAAAAGTCAATAAAGTTTCATAAAAATGGTATCACAATCGTGCTCATCAACATTATTTTAAAATGGTTCTTTTCAAAACATTTTCATAATATAGTTAAGAAAGGTTTTTCACATCCAGTTATAATATCAAATGAACTTCCAAAGTATCAAGGGATTCGAACACTGATGTCATAAGGGGTAACGAATGAACCATATAACAACCAAATGAATATCAAATGGATCGTAAATAAGAATATCAAGTAACAGGGAATCATAGCAAAGGCTCAAGGATCATATCAAGATAAAGAATTAAAATAAGGATCAAGAAATCATGAGAAACCTTATTAAAAGGTCAGAATATATGTACCTCAAACCGATGACAAAGCAAAATAAGGGAATGACCAAACAGAAATAGGAACCACTCCTTCTTCACAAAACCTAGACGAATTAGAAGTCGAGAATTACTCAATAGTTCATTTCAAATCAGATTACTCCTTTTTAGGTTGTCTTTCCATTTTAAGTAGCTTTACGGATTAGCAACTTTCTATTTATAGTAAGTTTCCACTTTAAGTAAGTTTACTTGTTTTAGTAACTTTCTATTTTTAGCAGGTTTCCTCAATTAGTAAGTTTCTATTTTTAGAAAGTTTCCTTATTTAGTAAGTTTCCAAAAATAGCAAATCTCCATAATTAGATAAATTCCATAAAGTAATTAGGTATTTATTAAATATTATCATGGGAATAGGGTTCATTTTAGCAAGTCATGATAGTTTAGGGTTCATTATGTCAACCTTCCATATTTTAGGGTTTCAAATGTAAATATGCCAAAGTTAAGGGTTTAAAGTGTAAATATTACCATTTCCATATTTTATACAATTAATCCATAAGTTAACAATATTTACATTTCAATCCCTCAATCTACAAATATCATAAGTTAAACCCTTAATTTACATTAATTACAATTTAGGTCCTTATAAAATATTAAGTTACAAATATATCCATGTTAAATCCATATTAGCACATTTAATCCTTAATTATCAAAGTTTACACATTTTACCCTTCACATTAATATTTATACGAATTACCCTCCATTTTACATAATTTACAAAACAAGCCCCTCTACTTTATTAATTTCCAAATCGGCTTAATTAATTAAATAATTTACCATATAAACCTTTTAGTTACAAAATTTACATATAATACCCCCATCTTATATTTTATACGATTTACCCCTGGTCCAAAGTATTTTACAAAAATAACCCACAAGTTTATAAAATTACAAAACACACCCAAAACTAAATAAACATCAAATCGGTTTTAATCAAAAATCATAAACCCTAACCCTAGAATTTTCTAATCATTACCAATCATTGAATTAACCTTAAAAACACATTAATTCATCAAATTCATCATCATAAACCCTAACCCTAGGTTATACAATCCATCTTTTATTTTTAAACCTTTTCTATTTTCCTTTTTAATTGTTCTAGCCGATTACAAATAAATTCCCAAACTCGAATCTAAGCCTCAACAATTATGTTACTAATTTTTCTAGTGCTATATAGCACGAATAGGACCTGATAAAAATAGTCTTGAAGGACACAATTCCAGAACGAACAAGATACAGGTTGAGAAGGGGGAGTTAGCAAAATTAGACAAGATTGCCGCTTTACAATCTATTTGGTTTTTAGGGTTTTAAAACATATTTTAATTCAAACGACCTGAGTAGCATGCATGGATCATGATAACTATTTTATATGGATCATATATGATGTAAAGGGAGTCACAAAAATACCAGATAATTTTTATGATGATCGTATGAGGCGTGGGGAGTTTGTACCTCTCGGCTAACAACAAAACGACACCAACCATTCACCCACGAACACACAAATGATCCAGAATCATTGGCACTATTTTTATCACCTTCCTTGAACTTGAAAAGACCTAGAAAAATTATTGTTGCAGCCTCCAAAAATTTTATGAGGCGTGGATGAGTTTTCATTTAGTTTTTAGGGTTTTTAAGAGATAAAAAAGGGTATAGAAAAGAAAACCGTGTATGGGTTGAGGGGAGGGCATTATTTTAGGCCTAAGGATATCAAATGAGATCAATTTTCTGTTTTGTAACAATTTTCTATCAATTTGTAATGGTTGCCTAATTTATACTTGATTTAAATCATTTAACATGATAAATAAATATACATATATAAGTAATTTCGGCCCAAGTAAATTTTCAAGTATTTTTAGGACATTTAGAATATCAAAATGTTTATACAAAAATTATCATACTTCATATGTTGCTCATTTCCAAGTGTTTGGGATTTATTTAATGTTTTACATAAGTGTTTATTGAAATTTTAAATCATAAGGGCATTTTGGTAATTTTGCATCTTTTGAAATTTTGGGTTTTACAGAACTTACGTTCTTCTTAGTACTACAAGTTCATCAATCACCCCGTGGAATCTTTCTAAACCAGTCCAAATATGCCTTTGAGATTCTTAAGAAACATGGAATGACCAGTTGTGATACTTACAATACTCCTATGGCTCATACAACAAAGCTAGATGCTGACTTACATGGGACATCTGTTCACCCAACCAAATACCGAAGTATTATTGGGTCACTTATGTATCTCACAGCTAGCAGACCAGATATAGTATTTGCAGTGTATATGTGTTCTCGTTATCAGTCTAAACCTACTGAAAGACACCTCTCTGAGGCTAAAAGAATCCTTCAATACGTAAAGAGAACCATTAACTTGGGGATCTGGTATCCAAAGGATTTTGGTTTTGAACTAATAGCTTTTTCATATGTAGATCATGCAGGTTGTCTAGATTCACGCAAAAGTACTTTTGGTGGTGCTCAGTTTATGGGAGATAAGCTCGTATCATGGCAGTCAAAGAAGCAGGATTGCACTTCATTGTCATCAACAGAAGCGGAATACGTAGCCATGTCTGCCTGTTGTGCTCAAGTTATTTACATGAGGTCACAACTGATGGACTACGGATATATCTTCAACAAAATCCCGATGTATTGTGACTCTAAGAGTGCCATTGCCATCTCCTGCAACACTGTTCTTCATTCCAAGTCCAAACACATTGCTCTCCGTTATCATTTCATCAAGGAGCATGTCGAAAAGGGTACAATTGAATTATACTTTGTGGGTACTGAATACCAATTGGCAGACTTGTTCACAAAAGCTTTACCTCCATCAAGGTTTGCTGAACTAGTTCACCAGATTGGTATGCGGTGTTTGACTCCAGATGATCTGGCAAACTTTCTCAAACACAATTAAGAAAGTCAAACACCAAAATGCTTTTGTAAATATTTTATCAAAAAAAACCAAACACAAAAATATTATCCATTTTTCAATATTAAAAAAAAAAAAAAAAAAAAAAAAAAAAAAAAAAAAAAAAAAACTCTAAGTGTGCAGTATTCACAACTTCAAGATATGTTTTTCAATACATAACTTTCTCATTTTATCAAAAACATATTTTGAGGGGGAGAAAAATTTTCAAATCATCATGAATACCGCACACTCTTCTTCAAATCTTCGTCATCATTATTTTCATCATACAACTCTTTCGTGTACTCTTGTACAAACGTTTTGTCAAAATTTGCAATCATTTGTGAGTTCAAGGGGGAGAATTGTCAAAATCACAAAGTTAAAATCATTTTGGACTTCACATGAAACAACATATAACCATGAGGGATTGTTTGTGTCAAACTTCAATACTTTGAATCAAATAGGACTGAATTTGCAAAGATATGGGGTTAAGGGGCCAAAGTTGTCAAATGCTGAAAATTCAGTATATATAAACAACCCAAATCTGTTTTACTAACTCACAAATTCAAAAATTCAAACCAATTGCCGCCATTTTTATTCGTCCCAAGCTTTTTCATCGATCTTCTCGTTTTCAGATTTGTAAGTGTTATAAAGCTTTTATTATGTCTTGCAAGCCCTCGCCTAATTTCCTACATACTTTCTGTGGCTTAATTTGTCTCAATTGGAAATTAGGGTTTATGCTTCGAATTGGGCATTTCTTATTTGATGTGTTTTAGGTTAATTGGATTAGACCATTAGCTTTGGTATGTGATTAATTGTTCAATAGTATCATTTAATTAGCCTAGGATTCATCAGAAAGATGGATTTGTGTGATTTAGGGTTTAGGTAGTCGAATAAGTGGCTGAGTCAAATTGGTTTAGTGTTTATGTGTTTTGATTGTTGAATATTGTTTCTATATGATCCCTAAACATGCGTCTTAAGTTTCATAGTCTAAGATTAACATAAGCTTGAATATTGATTAAATTCGATTGAACACGGCGAGTAATGCATGAATATTGGCGAGTAATACATGAACTAGGCGAGTAACGCATGAAATTGGCGAGTAACGATTGTGTAGTTGAATGTTAGCGAGTAACATATGTACTTAGCGAGTATGCCTTGAATTCTGGCGAGTATGCCATGAATTCTAGCGAGTAACACTAAATGTCTCCGAGTAAGGAGTGTGTAATACCTAAAATTTTAAAACATGCAAAATGACCAAATTACCCTTGAACTTAAAATTTTACTTATTAATTATTTAAAATACCAAATGAATTACAAACTCTTGGAAATTAATATCATATGAAGTGAAATAATTTTTACTTGAACATTATAATATTTTACATGTTATAAAAATATTTGTTACATTATTTAATAACATATAAACCGAATATATTTTATACCTTACATTATATTTTCTTAATTAAATTACTAAATCAATTAAATAAAGGATAAATACTATAAATAATAGAAGATCATTAGGAAAATAGATTTTTGGCCTTATCACAATACTTGGACCGGAAGTTTATCCCTCCCCCACCTCTATATACACGACTTATATATATATATCCCTTTTATTATCCCTAAAAAACCGATTAAACAACACACAAAACTCCCATTCGATCCTGAAAATTTCTAGAGCTGGAACAATAATTTTCCTGGGTTCTATTTAGTTCAAAGAAGGCTAGAAAATAGGAGTTTGATTTGTAGAAGCTTGTTTTGCTCGTTCTTGATTTCTTGCTCGTTTTCTTTTTGCCGAGAGGTACAAAAACTCCCATGTCTCATTCGATTATTCTAATCACTATATAGTATTTTTGTGAACTTATTTACATCATATATAACCTATATAAAATAGTATAATTGATCCATGCATGCTTGTTCAATCGCTTGAAGTTATTCGAATCAATAAACCCTAAAACGTAAAATAAAACCTAAGTCGACATGCAGAATTTTCTGGGCCTTGTATATAATTTTACTCAATCTTATATAAGTCTAATAACACTAGAAAAATGCTACTTGAATTTATTGAAGCTTATATCACACTTGGTCGAATTATGTTGAAACCGGATTTAAAATAAAAAGGGTTAAAACTAATATATAAATCGTGTAACTTAGGGTTAGGGTTTATGGTGTTAGATTTAGTGTAATTAATGTGTTTTTAAGGTGTAATTAATGATTGGTAATGATTGGAAGATTAGGGTTAGGGTTTGTGTAGTTTTTGTGAATACCGATTGAAAATAAAAACTATAAGGGTATGTTTTCTAATTATTCAAACATGGGGGTTATTTTTGTAAGGTATTCTGGACCAGGGGTAATTCGTAAAAATTATAACATGGGGGTCTTATGTGTAAAATTTGTAATTAAAAGGTTTAATTGGTAAGTTATTTAAATATAGGATTCGATTTGGAAATTAATTAAAAGGAGGGACTTGTTTTGTAAATTATGAAAAATAAAGGGTAATTCATATAAATGTAAATGTTAAGGGTGTATTGTGTAATTTTAATTAATTGAGGGCTTAGTGTGTAAATATGAATGTTATAAGGGTTAAATTGTAAATTTAATTAATTAAAGGGTGTAACTTGTAAAATGGTTAACATTAAGGGATCAGAGTTATAATTATGGGAAACTTATGGGTTGAAAATAATAACTTGTAAAATTGTACTTTAAACCTTTATCTTTGACATATTTACATTTAAAACCCTAAAATATGGGAAGTTGTCATAATTAACCCTAAACTATTATAACTTGATATAATGAACCCTATTTCTATAATAATATTAAATTAATGACTTAACCTAAATTTATAATATTTAAATCTTTCTAATTTTGGAAATTTACTAATTATGGAAACTTACTAAATAAGGAAACGTTCTAAAAATGGAAACTTACTTAAATGGAAAGATAACTAAAAACCATTTGTAATTCTGTCTTCTACTCCTTTAGGTTCGAGGAAGGAGTAACTTGGTTCTTGTCAGCTTTCTATTCTTGTTTTGCTTGCTAATAAGGTACAGATATTCTGCCCTTTTCAGTAAGGTGCCTTCGTTCTCTTGATTTCTTATCTTGATTCATTAGGATTCCCCAAGCCATTGCTATGTTTCCCTTGTATTGTGAACCTTTGATATGGTCCCCTTGACTTGAACCTTTGCTTTGAAACCTTGCCTTGATCTTTTGTTTGAACCTTGCCTTGAACCTTGCTATGAACCTTGATATGAACTTAGCCATAAACTTTGACTTGAACCTTGATACATTTGATATGAACCATTTGACTTGAACCCCTTGATATATGACTTGACTTGAACCACTTGATAAAACTTGACACTTGACACTTGACACTTGATACTTGACCCTTGACCCACAGTTTGAGACTACGAGCCATAACTAGGCATGAGGGTTTCATGTCCATGTCATTGATGCACCGATGGCATGACTCTAGGGCAGGAGAGTGATGACCTGTCCCGTCCCTGACTTGATACTTGACTTGTTACGTAGAGGAAGACATTGTGGCCTACTGGGGCGTATGGATGCATCCTAGATTTGTACTTGACTTGACTTGACTTGATTACTTGTATTACTTGGTGACTGATGGGTGTGTGCGATACACGTCTTTCACATCTTGGGAGCCGCGCACTCCACCCCTTGGAGGTATCCCCTCATAATGACTTGGTACCGAGGTCTCCCCTCCATACACCTTGATTACTTGATTTGATTTGATTTGGGCTCGTGGTAGATTACTGTTTTCTTTAGCTTTTTAATCTCTACTTTTCATTTATTCTTACCTTATTCTTATGCCTTTACTCATAATAACCTTTACTACATTTACATTTCACTATTCGTTATTACTGCTTTGTTATCGTTATATCTGTTCACTGAGCTTTCGTAGCTCAGCCGCATTTCCTTTTCCTGCGGCAGGTATTTAAGCTAGGAGCTGGGTTTTGCTTTGGGATGAGAGCAACTTGAGTGAAGCATTGACCTTAGTCATCTTAGTTTGCCATTTGGATTTTTAGACTTGTTTATGCCGTTGTTGGCACTTGGATTATTATGTACTTCATTTATTTTCGTTTCATTGTCTTGATGCACTTGATATAAGTCTTGTTGACTTATCTCCTTTGGTTATTAATGTTAAGACTTCCGCTGTTTTGTTATTGAATGTTCTGATATGAAACCATATTATTGTGACATCTTTACCCTTGTCGGGTCGGGGTGTTACAGAGTGGATCATTTAAAACCTTCGAGTAAGGGTTTTTTCACTTATCTCCTTCGAGTAAGAAATCCTTTTCCAAATTTTTCCAAAAATACTGGCGAGTAAGGATTTTTTATGATGATTCAGCGAGTAAGGATTTTCTTTGATCCAGTGAGTAAAGAATTTTTTCAAGACTTAGAAATTTTTTTTTAAGATTTGAATTTTTTTCTTAAAACACTTATTTGATTAAGTTGGTTACTTGGTTACTTGGAAATCTTTTCTTGCTAATTGTTTTCCATCTCTCCATGATCTAAAACATAAGCTCACTTATTTCATACATTGAGAAGTAATCATGGATTGTAATACTCACACTAACATAAATATGCAACTCGTATTGTGTTTCTTGTTTGTGATTGAGCATTTCAGATTCAACATGTCTCAAGGTTCAATTGCGAGAACTGAATTGATTCCTGAAGGAGAAAGAAAGATCAGTGAGTCTAACATGAAGGTTGATCTTGATAAACTTCCATGTCATCCTACGTGTCAGATTATTGTTGAAATTCTGAAGAAGCACTTCATTAGACATCTCCTCACCAAATCAGCTAGAGTACCTGAGGTTTATCTGAATCAGTTCTGGCAGTCTCTCATCATCAGCCGTGACACCAAAACAATGACAGTCACTATTGACAAGAAAGTCATCAAGTTTGATGTCAGTCTTCTTCGCACCGTTCTTGGTTTACCTGAAGCTGCAACTGGAAAATACAAAGAATTCTCTGCTTTTCCCTCATATGACAGAATTGTCAGATCCCTTAAACACATGGGATATGATGAATCAATCACACCAATCACCACTCACTCCTCAATTAACAGAAAACACATCCCTCAACCTTGGCTGACTATGTATTCAATTCTCACCAACTGTGTTACGGGCAAAGAAACTGGGCATGAACATCCTACTCTGGACTTTCTACAGATTTTTTGGGGAGTTCTTAACGTGGCACATCTTGATTATGCTCAGCTTATATGGAATGACATGGTTCTCCAGGCTCATCAGTTTGTCAAAAGGAAAACCTCCAAGATCCCATTTTCCCGTTACACCAAACTTATCATTTCTCACTTTATGAAGGAAGACCCTGAGATTGATAGAAGACTCGATGATAAGTATCATACAGAAAGCATGGATCAAATGCTTTCAAGGGTCAGAATTCAGAGCACAAGCACAACCAAGCAAGGATTGAGAATTCCAGATCCATTGTTAACTGATACTATTCGTGCTACTACTGCTTTTAGAAGATATGATGAAGCTGAGAAGTCAGGGTTAGTCGGGATAACTCTTCAAAAACCCAAAGATTCAACAAGAGGCAGTGGTAGAGGGAAGAAGAAGACTACTTCAAGAACTAAGAAAGTCACTCGTGAAACCACCAAGAAACTAATTACTCGAGGTGAACCTTCTGATGAAGAGGATGATGATGATGAGGAAATTCAAAGGTTAAAGATCATTAAGGTCAAAAAGGAGAAAATACTCAGGGAAAAGGAAAGGAAGATGAGGATACCGATGAACCAATTCTACCTCCCGTTTCGAAAAAGGAAGAAGCCAAACTGCAAAGAAAGATAATGCTTGAAAGTAAACGAATGCAACAGGCTGAGCTTGAAAAACTTCAAAAGAAAGGTGAAGGTTCCGGTACAAAAGATGTTGAAATGGAGAAACCTTTATCTGAAGAGGAAGAAGACACTGAAGTGACGCTTTCTCATACCGATGAAGAAAAGGATGATGAATCTGATGATGTAGAATACTCACAATCTGGTGAAGATGAAGAAGATACTGAAAATGATGACAAAAGTGATGAAGATGAAGAAGAAGAAGAAGAAGAAGAAGTTGTGAAAGACGATGAAACTGATAATGATGATGATCAGGATGACGATAATGATGATGATCAGGATGATGATGATAATGATGATCTGGAGTATGACTATACAGGAGGAGAATATGAAGCTCGAACTCCTACTCCACCTGAACAACTACATCCGATAGACCAGCATTCTAAAACGAAACCTCCTTCGCCAAAACAAGCTCCACAACAGCAAACCCTCTCTACAGCAGTCTCCGATCATAATCTACTTCTATCGTTATAGCAACAACTCAATGCTTTACAGACTCAAGTTCAATCTCACGACAAAGACATTGAGAAGTTCAAAACTTATAACCTTGATGCTGCCATGGAAAATGTTGTTCACGATAACTTACCGGGTGAAGTTCAGAAGTACTTACGTGAGGCAATTCCTTCTGCTATGAGGCAATATGTTAAAGACAAACTTGAAGGGATCGTGGCTCACCGATTTCAAAGTACTCCAATCACTATTCAAACCAAGCCATTAAGACCTTCTGCTTCAGACCTTAAAGGTCAACTTCTTGAGGCAATATTGAATGACCCGGAGGAAGATGATCTTCGTAAAGCATTGATTAGATCTATGAAAAAGGCTGAGAAGAAAGATGAACCATGCAAGAAGCCCAAGCCAACTAAGCGTCATCACGATGATTCTGATAAAGATGAAAACGCCAAACAACAAGACAAAAGAATGAGAATGGTTGGACCTACTGCTGGACCTCAATCTTCTGCTAATGTCAACCCTACATTTGACGATGAATTTCATCCACAGATCACCGAACGTCTTGATGACATGGAACCAATGGATGTCATCTTACCTGAAGTTGCAGAAACCGTTCCAGAACCACCAAAAGATGCACCCATGGAACCAGCTCCTAAGTGGATTGATCCATCTGCCCCAACTCACAACTGGTTTAAAGAAATGGTTGATGCTTATCCAGACATTCCAGAGACCGAAGCACCTGCTGACGGATCAGTTATTGACTTCACTAAACGAATCAAACAAGTCATGAAGATTCAGAAGTTGAAACTATCCGACATCGCCAACATTCGGAAAGCAGGTTTCTCTCAATACAAGACTTCTCTCACTTCACAGTTGGAATTCGAGTACAATCTGGAACAAGTTGCTAGAGCACTGTCAGAGAATGTAAGCTGGGATGTCACGTTACCTGCACACCAACAGAACACCTTCAAGTTCCATGACTACTCTCAACCCTTACCTCTCATCGGTCATGAACACAACCCTAAGATTCCCAAGCCGTATTTCTTTAACCACGACTTGGATTATCTTATGTATGGCAACACTGATCCTGAAAAACGATATGCGACATCTCTTACAAAGTTCAAAGCCGCTACATATGCACAAGAAGGCCTTGAAGAACAAATCAACGACTTATTCAGATCTTCAATTGCCAAATACAACGATGAAGCAGAATTGGGCATTTTTCACTGGCCAGAGATGCGTAAATGGTTTTATAAATGGAAGCTAACGTCTATTACAAAACAAAAGGTCTACTCAAAGCACAAAATCCTTTCCATCAAGAGTGCTGAAACTGAATCAAGATATGGTTATAATTTTCTGACAAAAATCACGGTTCGACGTCTCGATGACAATGACTACTCTTTCAGTGAAGCAGACTATCGTCGGTTGAATCTCAATGACATCGAAGATATGTACTTGCTCAAAATACAAGGCAAACATGAGCATCTTCCTGGCAGTCTTCAGTACGATATAATCAACTCCATTCTTATTTACATTCGACAAATCGTAATTAAAGCAAGAGTTGAAGATGCTCATCTAGGTGCTGAAAGTTATCAGAAGAGACTCAACCTCACCCAACCTGATCTTAGACCTTCGGGCATTACAGAAATGAAACCATACAAGTTCAACAAACGGCCTTTTGGAGTTGTATTCGTTAGATCAGGGATTCAGAAGTTCATGGCATACAATGACATTCACAAGTTCAGCGACCAAACATTACAGATGGTGAAGATAGAGCTGGATACCATTTTGGAGAACCACAATGAAGGACGAAAATAAGGTTAGTTGCGACATATGACTTGGAGAAGGAATGATGTGAAGGAAGCTGTCAAATTCCTGGCTCGTATCGACAACCGGTTAAAGTTCAGGGATCAGATGAGGAGATTGGAAAGTTATGTTGGTGGAAGAGCTGCGATACCCAATCTTCTCACATTTCGTCGTCCAGAATGATCATCAGCATATTGGAGTTAATGGGTATTAATTATTAGCGTTTAAACATTCATTGTAATAACCTTAACTCTTAATCATAATGGTTTGTGTACATATAACAGTGCACAACCCGTACTTGTAAAGAAAGGACCCTGTGGTACGCTTCAGTGCCTCAATCCTAACAAAAGGAGCGAAAGCTTCTTACTTTTGAGTAGAATTAATCAAATTTCATTTTTTCACAATTCTGCTCAAAAGAACAAGTATTCCCTCTCGTAAACAAAACCTCAAAAAGTTATTTCACTTATTGAGGGGGAGTATTTGTAACAATCTTTGTTCAAAACGAAAACGTTCTTGTTGAATTTCTTCCCACAAACCTCAAAAAGCATATTTTAATCAAAGTTTCTTCAAAAACAACACACATATGCTATTTTTGAGGGGAGAAAAACAAAAGTGATTAAAATATGGTAACACTAATGTGGTATCTCGGATGAGCTCGACTCAGATGTCACCCAAGAATTGATGAAACACAAATGTTAGTAATCGAAAGGACTTGTCCTGGCCGGGTAATAATTTCAAGCTGGTCTAACCAGTGATGTAAGCGTGTCTCGAAGAGGACTTGTCTGAGTAGAGTGTACCGTTTCGAGAAACTTTCAGTGGACATGACCAGGCCGGGTAATAACTTCAAGCTAGTCTAACTAGTGATGTAAGCGTGTCTCGAATCGGTCATGAATACTGTAAGTGGATCAATTCAAAAAGTGCAACTCTACCCAACATGTGCAAATTTACTTCAAATACTTATGAGCACATGTTAAGGGGGAGTATTTCTGAAAAGACCAAAACTCTCAAAGTGTTACAAAATATGTTTCATAATCATAAACACTTTGAGAGATTTTCAAATGTTTGGTCTTATGGCAACATAGGATAGTCATGAAGTTATAAGGTGACTAAGATTAGGAAATATGTCCTATGATCCGCCAGAGCCGGAGGGATCTACCCAAGGACAACACTAATAGTTTAGCACTAGAAGTCCTTAGGTATGATTGAAAAAGGGAGTAATATGAGAAAGGAGAAAGAAGGGGTTGAAGAATTAAAAAGAAAAGTTATGAAAAGGGTGAAAAGAAATAGCCCTCCAAATGTTCAACCTTAGGGCAGACACCGGGTTCAATTCATATGCTACTGGTTGTTACTAAGGTAACACCGGTATTGAAGACAAAGACGTCATGGACCCAGTGACGCACTGCACTTAACCTTCTAAGCCACTCAAGTTCTCTCAAAAGAGCTTGTTTCATTCTCACGGGGAACCCTGCATAATCTATCGACCGCTCATTACGAGTTATGTTGATATTGAAACAGGAGACACCGCTCCAGTCTCTGACTACCAAATAATGCACTTATTGAGTCTAGAGCCACGAGATAACATCAAAAGATCTCATAGGAACACATGATACTTCTACACTGGTTGTTCAACATTAAGGACACCAGCTGTAAACTTAAGAGTCCTACGCAGATCTTAGCAATCTGCCAGAACGTTCATGAGAGGATTTACAAATGTAATTCTCAATGATTGAACGGAAATCCTGCCAGGGTCAACATCAAACAGCCCTGACAGCAGGTCACTTCGGTAATCCCTTGAGGATTACGCTTAGTGTTCGCGGTGGTCTCAAATGGTCTACAGTCATGGGGTGATCTTTAGCGGCTCACCTGAATCGTTGATGTACTTCGGTATATCTTGTAAGCCCTCTCAGGGGCATCCGGTTCAGGAACGGCCTTGGCAAGGATTAGAGAAAGTTTTCACACTATGCTGTTAACGATCTCGAAGTCCGAATCTATAAGTGCCGGATGATTTATTGCTAACTGTTTACTTGCAGATAATTATGGAGACCAGGAGTTCATTACCACCACCATAATCATCAACGACTTCCACTTCCACATGCTCATACCAACATCATTACGAAAGATGAAGTATATGAAAAGTTCAAAAGAAAGTTCTCGTCAAAGATCAAAGTAAAGTAAAGTTTAGAATGATTCTACATCAAAGTCAAAGAATCTACAAAGTTCAAAGACTAAGATCAAAAGACTTGTGAAGAGAACTCGGTACACATGATGAACCAAAGTCAAAAGAAGTATGAGCATGGTGGAAAAGACGTAATCACACCGGAAACAAAGACATTGATGAAAGGCAGATCACTTCATTACCATATCACAACAACAAAGAACAAAGAACAAAGATGAAAGAGACGTCAAAGCCAAAGAAGCAAAGAAGACGTCAAGCAACCTATGATGACCTATGATGACCAACCCTTAGGGGGAGATTGTTGGGATTACATTTTATTAATGTCAAGTGTCGGTCATTTGATTACCATATCGGTCATTTAGTTATGTAATAGGTTGCTAATTATTAAGGCTTATATGTTAGTAATTATGTCTAGGCTTATGAAGTAAGCCCATGGGCCTAGGCATATTAGTTTAGTTATTAGGGAAAAACCCTAACTATTATGTAAGCACTATAAATACCCCTTCCCTTGATGGAAAGGGTGTTGGTTCTTTTGATTATTTCACTATTCATTATTTTCATTCATAAGAGCCTTCCACTTTCTCTCTGTAACCTCTCTTTCTCTCTCTAGAATTAAATGATCATATGTTATGAAATGGTGACCTAACACTCTTCTTATCGTTCATTCATTCAAAAGTCATACACTTCACTTTTAGCTTTTTTTATTCTCACAACCTTTACTTTTAGCCTTGGATCCACCCTTACTATAACTTTTGTTAAGGGGATTATTACATATGCCAAGAAGTAGGCAACCCCTGTCGATGAAGGCAATTTATTTTATCCTGAAGGATTTCTGTAACTTTTACTCGGGACTATAACATATCTTCAACTCACATAGTGTAGAGTCAATATTTATTTCCACCTCTAAAGAGTGTACCTATAACGTATCCCTCCGGAGGATTCTATAACAACCACTGTAACACTTTCCGAGTTTTATGTAACAACACAATGGATCCAAGCTACTAACATCTAAACATGCACACTATCATGGTCATTTTAATTCAATTAAGAGCAAGCCCATAAGGCATATGCAACCTGCCCATTTAATATTTACACATTCTCTATGTGTTTACACTTTTCACTTTCTCATTTACCCGTCAACCCTTGTTGACCATTCACTATCTTTACTATTACAATTTTAGTCTATTCGACTTTATTCGCATATAAACCTTACATAGGTCATCAACTATAACACACTCATTAGCATCTTTTTATTGTTTTACACATTCTATAACATTAGCATGATCACGTCATGTTTTACTATAAAACTCATTATTGCATTTTTGCTCACATACTTAACTCATCTTTTTTTAATCATTAGCATTTAGGCTATATTATTCTATCCCATCTTCACATGATATCATATGTTAATTCAATTTTACAACCTTCACATCATTTGATACATAACACGTAATGTGTCGCTTCAATTTTACCTTCACACGTTATACTATAACATAAACTCATCGTCATTACAATACATGGTTAACATCAATTACTTTAACTTACTATTAACCCGTCTCTAATACCATAGCCTCGGTCAATCATTAGCTATGAAATACCAATGATACCATATGTTGGTCGTCAATGTCACACAAATTATACACATATATTTCTATTCACGTTTTCTATAACTTCTATATGACTTATCGCATCTAATCACTTCTTACTATCACTATTATAGCACACTTTCACATAACAATCACCGACACTATCCGAGGTGCAAGGTGATCTTATCATAAAATACATCAAATCCACCATGAACTTATATCACTTACACATCATTACTATAAAACATATTCAATGCTTATCGTCCTTAGCTCATATAACACATTACATGTGCATTCTATAACTTAAATGATTATCCTTCCACATTACTTACGCTTATGGGCTACGCATTTATGAGTGGTCTAAGTTTAGGCAACCTAAATGGAAACCTAATTCACTTAAACCGAAGCTCTGATACAAAGTTGTTACGCCCCGTGCCCGATTTGACCAAAAATTTAAAACTTTACGCGGAAACGACTCAACTATAACGAACCTTTTGTTACTCTTTAACCAACTGATAAAAAACTATAACAAACCAACCCTTAAAAGTATTTTTAAATGAAACTAGACTCAATTATATAACTTGAAACAACACCAAAACTTTCAGAACTCATTAACATATTATGATAAATCATTTTCATGACCATTCGACCTGTTGAACCCCAAAATGGGTCGATTTATACAATAATCCAAACAAACATAAACACTTTAACCATAACTATAACAAACCATTTGACACATAAACACTATAACATACATAACATAAACTTGACACTTGACAACTCGTTTATAAACCATTTAAAGACTCTCGGGGATTCAACTTTGCTTCGAACTCGGTGTCTACCTAAGCTCCTAATACATTAACCAACGCTTCTAGTCCTTGCTTCCAAACCTTAATCTCCTTACCAATAGCTTTACCCTTCTTCACATGAACCTACAAAACATGGTAAACATCTATAACGTAAGCGAAACGCTTAGTAAGCAACTAGATTAATACATAATTAATACTTCAATTCACATAATATGCATCATGAACACTTATAATCACATAACTCAATAAGCCATCAATCTCATAAAATTTACTATAGCAATACCATAATCTATAAACCATAAACATAATAATCTTTAACAAATAACAATCACAAAACATACCTTAATCCTTTCATATATGATCTATCACTTGTATGGCCTCACTAAACAAGTCTCCTATTACACCAAAACTTACTAATCCAAAACTTAACATTATAAACTCAAACATAATTACATAACATGAGAATATTCATATTAATCACATAACAATCATAGTTACTTACCTTAGCAATCCAAGCTAAGATTATCCACCATAATAATCATCAATTCATCATCATCAACCATTTTTTATATCCTAGGTCAAATCATCATAACATAATTACTTAATATTTATAATCAAATAACTATAACAATGGTTTATATAACCATATCCCATCTCAAAACACTTCTAATCATCATATAATCATATCTTGATTATATGATGATCAATCCCATAAACCATTAACTTCTTACATCACTAATAACTCAAGATAAGATAACTTACTTCATTGATAGAGCTTATTCTTGCCATAAACATGTATAATTCACCAAGAATTAACACTCTTCTTGATCATCATCTTTTCCCTCCTTTTTCTCTTCTTGAACCGACACTCACCACACTCTGGAAAGTCTTGGAAGATTTTAGAAATCTTCAGGATTTGATAATACTTATCCAACTAATTGGAAGTTTGGTCAAATGACACATTTGGCCCCTCAATCCCCTTTTTTCCTACTTTGGCCACACAAAACTTTATAACTCATTTAACATTTTACAACTTTAGCCCTTTAAGTTTATTTCTCTTAAATTTATGACACATCATATATTCTATAACCATATTATACTTACTTTGACTATCGGGTTTGACTACAATTCAACTTCCATTGACAAA
Source organism: Artemisia tridentata subsp. tridentata (assembly GCA_021014915.2). Classification (NCBI taxonomy): domain Eukaryota; kingdom Viridiplantae; phylum Streptophyta; class Magnoliopsida; order Asterales; family Asteraceae; genus Artemisia; species Artemisia tridentata. The sequence continues at coordinate 201,869,068 of CP139503.1, forward strand.
CCAATCATATCGAGTCTCCCGACTCATAAAAGTCTTAGTCAAACTATTCAAATAACATATTCCTTATTTAATACTTAAACTCGGTTTTGGGTGTAACAACTGTTTTGACTATGAGTTCCTTACATGCTTATTAAAAGAGCTTATTTTACCCCAGTAAGGAGATAAGCATAAGTAGCTTGATTTTCCAAATTTTTGACTCCTTATCTGCTTAAAAAATGATAATAAAATAAAAAAAAAATCTCAATTATAGAATTTTAGATTGCAAGCTCACAGCCCACTACAAATTGGTGCCTTAGCTTAATGTGACTTGAAGTATCAACCACTTGACTTACGCCCATGTATTTTGGTTAGGTATTCGACCATTTGGTCATCCCAAACTTAGATGAGAGGAGGAATTGGAGAAGAAAGAAGCACAAAAAACAAGGAGGCTTGACAAGGTAATGGTTTATCTATAATACTTGGGGGTCTTTGGATTAGTGTTTAAATTTGATATCTTATTATTATTGTATTTTTCAAGCAATTAGCCTTTCATGAAGTGCGAAATCTTTCGAATTTGAAAGTGAAAGTACATATTTTCCTAACCTTTTGATACATTAAATAAATCAATCGACTTTTAATTATAAGGGTTAGGTTCATAATTAATAAAGATGTACATAACACATCCAGTACAAACTATACTTACCATATAAGCTTAGTTACAAGTCAACTTTATGATACATGATTATGGTGTTATTAAAGTGATTAATGATTATAAGTAATGGTGGATTGCAGATGATTGAGGTGAGAGTGCCAAACATTGAATGTCATATTGCCATGGTTGTGTTTGAAGCTCAAAAGAGTTCTCTATAAGCTCAAAGGTAACTTTCTAAACTCATACAAGCCAGAACGCATGTCCAGTTTTTGTCTAATTTTGTCCCGTATGAGGTGTCAAAAAAATCAAGAGTTAGAATGTGGCTCAAGCAGTTTTATAAGCAGTGCACAAATTCGAAATATAGCTAACCTGATATTATTGATCTATTTCTTTCAACAATTAATCTGTATATACATAACAAGTTTTTGAGACTGTTTGGTATTGTGCTTTGAAAGCTACTGTGTGATATCGAGTTGAATAATAAGAATAACATAAAGAACTATAACATGACAGGTATACTATTTGGATGCAGTTATGTTAGTTGAAGTTATATTAAGAAGATAATTAATACTACCCTTTGAAGTTATGAAACTATGATAATCATATACTTACATGTAAATGAACTCTACATGACGAGCATTCGAGCAACCCCTAATAAGTTTAGTAAAATTTAAAACTCACTCTTTGGATACTAGAAACTTATATTCTGAAATCTTATGGTCAACGAACTAGCGGATTGTTCATTCATTTCTCAATAAATGAATAGTTAATCCATTATGTGTACAAGGTAGGTTATTTAAGCTACATTTTTTATAGTAATCGAAAGCCAAATTTGAGTTTAGATATTAATTGCGATATCAAACAGATGGAACTGTACACAATGTCTTACTCTTTCAATAACTTAATATTAATGACAATGGTGTGTCATGGTTGTGTCGTTTCCAGGAGTGGAAGAGATAGAAATAGACATGGAGATGCCAAAGGTTGTGGTGAAAGGCTTCTTACGTTTCTCATCTTGAAGATGTAGCAATTTTATTTTAATTTATTTATTATCTCGATCAAGTCATGAGAGGCTTTAATTGATCACGTGAAGACTCATTTACATGACTATAGCATGTTATGATTCTTTTGGAAGGATTATGCATACTTGGTGTGGTTCTTCAGTATTGGAGTGAAAAACTTAAGAGAGTAGATTTATCATACATTGAAACTATATGTGGAATAATACTGTAGCCTACCGAACTATCAATGATGATATTAAACTTACGAAGTATCATATGACATATGCTATTATCTTTAAACACAAAATATTAGGTATTAATAAATAAGTAAAATTTTATGATAAAACCCCGTGCGTGCACGGGTATTATAACTAGTACACAAATACAACACAAAAAAAAAATTAAAAATTAAAAAAAAAATCAATCAATGGCGATGGAGCCGAGTTCCTTAGGCGCCAATCACGGTACGGTGAGCCATTGTGTATGTACAAAAGGTATCAAAACAATAACCCTTGATCTCTTTATATAGGTATGGAAAACTTGGAAGACAAGTTGGTGTGGGTTTGGGATAACCCATAACCCAACCGATCGGCTCCCTTGTTCTCTAAGGGATTCCGGAAGCCTCTTGACCTTAATTCCATATATAGTCCTTCTTTTATTAGTTAACGGTCGTTAGTCACTTTTCGTTAAATACTAACGGTCGTTAGACGTTTTGTATATATAATAATTAAATATAACTTTTTATAAATAATTATTATTCTTTAACTCTTCATACATAAAGTGTGCAATCCCGTGATCTCGAGTTCGATCCTAACACACATCTACTAATTTATGTCCATAAAACTAACAGCTCCCACTTGGACATATCTTAATAGTGTGATCACATCGGTTAGCGTCTTGCAACACGCCGATTCCTCTAGTACAACTCGAGTAATGCCTCCTGGAAAAACCTTTTAATGATTCATCATTATTATTATCCTTTTGTCACAAATACCGTGTTAAATAAAGATATGGGTCTAAGTCATTCTTTATTCAACTATTCTGTTTCTCGTTGCTTGTGATTGAGCAAGATTACCAAATCTTTTGAACATATTCAAGGGAGATCTTGGGCGTGGCCACGCAAACATCTTGTCAACCCTACAAGGGGCCCAGCAGTATTAAACTCTAAAATAAATTTGAAGGAACAAATTCTATCTTGACTACAAGCAAAACCCACGAACTTTGCAACACTTCTGAAAACAACCCTTATGACTACCAGTTACATATAACGTTAAGTTGTTCCACAGAAATGCACTACATTCATGACAGTTATCTGGTATCTCAAGTCTGAGGATAACTATTCATGATTTAGTTAATGACTAGATCCATAAAGTACAATCATGTAGTTTGGGATAAGTCCTATATTCAATTCATTGAATATCATGTGAAATTGGTATGTCAACGCATCAATATACTTTCAAGTATATTATACCAAAACTCAGATTTGTCTTAATTTAATGATATTCCCATATCATTAATTGACAACGGACAATTTAGAATAACATAAGTTATTCATGGATTTAAACATGCAAATGTAGGATACAATATATTACAAATGAAATCAAACATACCAAGTATTTTAATTCATTATAATAATTGTTTAACATCCCTTATCCAAATATTAAATAGATCAATGCATGAAAATTCTAGTTGATGAATTATGCCTCAAGTGATGACATTCCTACTTGTTGGCAAAGTATAAATCAACCAACTTGATCTATTGGAATTTTGAGAATACTTATTTCAAGAATTCAACTATTGAAGTTCTTGTATATGTGCGTTCAAATAATTTGATATTGCCACATAATACTTCATAAAATGTGTGACATCCTCAACCACCAATTTATGATAATTAAACTTTCAAACATTTTAAAGTTTAAAGTATTCTTATTCTTTAATGTATAATGCAACTATGCTCTTAGTTGAGCATAACTAGTTCACATGGTCATTTATCAAGGATGAAATCCCACCATGACTAGTATTGAGTGTCTTCTCAATTTCATTAGCATCATTGTATGTAAAACAACAATATGCTCTTTAAAAACTCCGTAAACTTTAATATCTATTGTGTAATGTTTGATGCCTTCCAAACTTTCAAGTTTGTTGGCCATGACAATCTGCACAACAATTGACATATTGTTCATCTATAGAATTGGAAGCTGTTCCAGGCTGAGGATGTAATTCTATAACCAAACATATTCCTTTAGAATATTCATTACACAAGTTATCTAATAACTTTCATTTAAGCATGATACAACAATAACATGATGTACATGAAAAATCCTTGAGTCAGACTTAGATTTCATTCATGTTCTACATATCCATTCAGACTTTTTAAATGATATATCATGTTCTATTAGATTCTTTTACCGCATTTGTTTAATAGTTAATAAACATTTGTTCCAAAGTTATATGTCTTATTTTCTAAATCTTTCACGCAAAGTTTCATTCCAAACTAAGACTTAACATTTTACTTATATGGAATGTTACTTCTTATATGTTCTACAACATATATGATTTATAAATTAAACATAATACTCCCACTAGCTTTTAGGAATACTTAGAAATTATCTTATTTCAATTATAAATCAAAACTTGGATTTAATAATTAAACATAAGAATAATCTCCTAGATGCATGCATTTATCCATTCTTGGATTATTACACTTTGTACATTTCCAAAGATTATTTGAATTCAAAACCTCCTTTCAATTACTTACCGTCCTCGCTCAAGTAATCACTCAAAAAGAGTTTTGATATTCCATTGTCATTTTTCATATTAATGAAAATAGGTATGACAATTATCATCTTTGTATATTTAATGTGTCTAGAAAAGAATATTCAATCACAGTTAATTGCTTAAGTGTAATTAATAATCTTGTCATAAGACATGCATTAAATATGTGTACAATATTTTCCATATGATTTCTTCATAAAGAATCAAACCAAAGGTCTTTTCTTTGAAGGAACTCGTCTTCATTTTCTAGTCTAACTAATAAGATAAACCAAGTTTCTAAAAAACAAATTATATTTTTGGACAGCATCTCTAACATTCATAGTATGAGTCCTTTACCCAATTCAATATTTGGTAATGCATCATAATGATTATCAGGTTTACCATAATCCTGTAACTCATAATCCTCAGCATATTAATCAAATATCTAAGATATCCTTGCGGATCTACGAATGATGATTCCATCATCTTGAGGTTAACATTTACATGTCTAACCTCATCATGATATTTACTAGTGTATTTTAGAATATTATGTATTTTGTAATTTTATCTTTTCAAGATCAAAACTCCCACTTGCTTTTAGTAATTAAAAGACTATCTATAAATACTTAGCAAGTAGAGCAACAATACAATGTTCTATTTTGGGACATTACAAAACAAAATGACAGTTCCTGACTCTTGTTTGCTAATAACCTACTTATAAGCAGTTTAACAAATTCAGAACTTCATTTTAAGACTTAATGTGATTCATCACATTCCATAACAAAATGTTGTCTTATTAATCTTCTAAGTTGGAGTCTTATTAAGTATGTCCAAGCCATACTCAATATTCTAACCTTGATAACTTTTGGAAGAAAAGTAAATATAGTTATCTTAAATCAAACAATATAACAAGAGTTTGATTTTCCTAACTGAACATACCATAAACATGTGGTATTTCATTAGAATTAATATTGTAAGACAATCTAACAATATGTAAGATAAACATATTTCTTTTGGCTTACCTATTTACCAACTAAGTCAACTTAATGGTATAATAGATTTTCCAAACCAATTGCATGCTTTATAACACAAGTACTTTTTGACCAAGTTACTTCATGTCCATGTCTCATCAAAAGACATAAACTGTTATAATCCCACTATACATAATAAATCATTGATCAACTCAATGACTTCTTGTATATGTCTTAATTAAAAAACATAACAAGTTAACGTCTTACTTTATTATAAGTCTTGTAACAGTTAAAAGACTTCATGTTTGTGACTTTACAATAAAACATAAGCATATATAACTAAAGTATTCATTAACACCACCAATTTGGTTTCATTAGTAATTTCAAGTTAATTTATTACTTCACAATAATGTAAGACTACATTATTTCTTCATATATTTATGTCATTCCAAAAACACATAAATATTCAAATTGAAGTAGTCTTGTTATCATATTGACACATGTTCTAATAGGTGTCTAATTTAGAAACTGCAAATTATCCATGTACGGTCTCACGTAACCATGGAGATTTACCTTGTTGTTGCAATCTAGCTAAGCTCTCACATAACGTAAATTGCAATATCAAGTGTTTCTTGAATTAGATGTGTATAAACCATATTAGAACGTTAGTCTCTTACCTTGCAGTCAAGAGAATCCTTTAAATCATATCTTTATGAGTTGTTTCTTGCACACAATTAAAGATTTATCTCAATTGTGCATGAAACAACCTCATATGATAGATAAACAACACGACACACATTTGCTTATGTGATCAATATGATTGTGTCATAGATATTAGCATAACATGTAGATGTAGGACAACAATATCTAGTAATGAAACGTACAAGATTATCCTTAAACGTATGAATGTCTACATTTGGAAAATAATTATCTTGAGATATTCTAGAGATAATGTCGATTACTACCAAGATGTCAAAGCTTGTAACTCCCACTGAATTAAAGATCATTACAATAATTCCTTATTCAATAATGAGAACACAATACTCCCACTGGATTTGACAACATTGAAAGTGTTTCATTAACCCGTGAAAGAAAATATTGTGCATCTAACTTTCCTACACCTTTGAATTTCCATACGTAACAATTACTTATGCACTAAAAGCGTGTATTCTACTACGTAAATTATGGACTATCCATCAAATGCTATTAACTTGAAAAATTGGGCATGCAATTTTCTTCCTTAATAGGTCTACTATCCCTACAATAGTATGTAGCACCTATAAATGGTCAAAGCAAAACAACTAGATAAATATACTAGATTGTCTTTTACCATTTTGCGGTAATTAGTCTAGCTTCTAATTTTAATTACTCATAAAGTTCTAGTTAACCAAATATCATATTTGTTATAAAAGAATTCAATCACCAAAATAGGGTAATGAAATCTTTATAGAAAATGCGCAATTCTCTTAACTATTAAAGTTTGCTATGAGTTATATATATATATTAGAATTTAGACATATCTAATATTCCTATTATTCCTTCTTCATTAATGAAAAGGACTAGGATTAAGTCTCACTCTTCTTTCATAGAAAAGAAACTATGTTTGTCTTTTGAGTAAATTTTTCTTAATCAAACATTTGTTTGAAAATAGAACTAGATCAATTTACCAAAGCCCAAACTACGTTTACGGTTTAACGTTGCATTAATACATTTAAACGAATTACAAAATTCAATTTCAGTATTTTCGATAATAAGATCTTTAAGAAAATAAAATACCCGTTTGGTAAGACATCATTTTATTAGAGATTGTTATGAGAAAAAGTTAATTCAAGTGGTTAAAATACATACTGACAATAATGTTGCTGATCTACTTACAAAAAGTTTTGATATAAGTAGATTTCAATTTTTAGTTGCTAGTATTGGCATGATAAATCTTTAATCTTTAAACATCTTATCTCTGTATGTTTTTGTAAATTTGTGTAAGGATTTGTTCTGTTGTTAAGTCAAAGTTTGTTATTTCTTGAATTGTCTGCTGCTATGCTACTCTGCTGCTATGCTACTCTGCTGCTATGCTGTCTTATGTGGTTATATGCATTATGGGATATTCTTGCTTGTGTTTTTGTGGCTTTCTACTAATCTTTTGCAGGTTAAGTCACAAAAGTTTGCTTGATGAGAATACGATGATTCTGAAGTTCAGGGGAGGTTAACAATTCAGGATCAAAAGCATAAGAGTGGATGTTCATAAACACAAAGATAATAGATGTTTAGTCATTACTGGGAATATTCACTACATAAGCAAGAGTTACATCAACAGTCAGGATTCAAAAACCACAAAACAAACACCCAACCAACTACCTTACTACACAAACCTACCACACACAACTACTCAAGCTTTCCTTTTTCCCTTCCCAACAAAGTCAGGCATGTACCCATGTGTTCAGACACCTTCTTGCAGGGAAGTGCCAGTATTACTGGTCTTGGAGATGGAATTTGCTGTTGACTTGAGGATGGAACTTGTTTCTTCTCAGGCTTCTTCTTTGGAACAGGGAGTTCCTGCTCCACCGTACGTGACCTTGGATGAGGCGGATCGACACTCTTTCCAAAGGCGGCAACAGCTTTCTCCATTTGTCTTGTGAGCTCGACAGTCAAGGGATGATGAGGAGGATCTATTTCCCAAGTACCTTGATAATAAGTCAATGATTTTGGCCATGATGCTGTTTCTTCATCACAGCTGGAGTCTTCAAAGGAAGATGGAGTAGATGGAAGCGGGTCAGACACTTCTTCTTCAACAATAGCTTTGCCTTTGCGTTGTGCAGAAGATGAAATTGGGGGAAAATAATTTTCCCATCCTAGTGAAGTATCGGAAAAAGAATCAGATGAAATTTCGATGATCGGAGTTTTTGCTGCACTCATGGTTATTTGATTTTTGTGTTAGGGTTTGTGAAATTGGGGATTTGCTAAGAGATTGAGGGATTTATAGACTTAAATGAGGAGTTGGTATCGTATTTAATCTGATTAAGGGATTAAATTTGGAGATTTTGGGAAAGTTGACTTTTAGTCAAACTTTTCATAACTCTGCTGCTGAGTTTGAAAGTAAAGGGGTCAAATTGAAAATTTTGGCGCGTCTTAAACCCTAATTAGATCAAAACGGTCTCAAACACTAATTCGATCTCATTACATTTTCACTGCTCAAACTTACATTCAATTCTCACCCAAAAACTCTAATTCATCTCATTACATCCAAAACCCCCAAAATCAATATGGCTCGAAGAAAGTTTCCTGATGAGCACAATCAGATTGCTTTTCTTAGCAAGGTTTTGGCTGCTGAAGGTTTTCATGAAGTCATGGATTTTCTCAGTGCATCTCGCTTAAGGTATGCTTTAACAGTTGATCCTCCCATAGTTAAATCTCATATGCACCAGTTTTGGTCAACTGTTAAGCTTGATACACTAGACGGGGAGGAAAGGTTAATTGGTAGTGTGGATGGAGAGAGTATTTTCGTTAGTGAAACATCTATTAAGAGAAGTCTTCGTCTATCAGGTGTTCCAACACCCCCTAATCTTACCACAGATGTTATTTTGACTGAGCTAGAGAAAATTGGGTATGAGAGGCCTGAGGCTACTGGAACTTTTTATAAAGGTCTTCTTTGCCCACATTGGAAGTTTCTTTTGCATACTCTTCAACATTGTTTGTTTCCTAAAGTAGGTGGATGGAATGAATTTAGTGCTCCTCAAGCCACGGCCTTAGTTTGTTTGGCCACAGGACAACCGTTTGATTTTTCATCCATGATTTTTGAAGGTATGAAGAAATATGTCAAAAAGCAGTTTTATTTGTATCCAAGGTTTTTGCAGCTCATTATAAACCATCAACTAAAAGAACCTTTGGAACATACAAATATTGAGCCAAGTAGCAGAATGGCAATCAAAATGTTTGCTTTTCTGAAGAAAAATGGGAAAGGTTTTTCTGGTACCATCACTCCCCTATCTCAATACATGTTGGACATTGTGGCTGCTGTTAATGAGGATGAAGAAGCTGGAACTCCCACAGCTTCCCATCACACATCCTCATCTTCAAGTTTGAATGTATCATCCTCAAATGAACCCCAAAATACCCACTCACCTAGGACTTCACAAGAACAGGGCACTATGTTACCTCAGACTAGTGCTGGTATGGTAGCAGATGAGGCTGCCATAGGTGATGGAGATGACATGAAGGAAGGGGCTGACACTACTGTCTCTGGTTTTGTAACTGAGCAGGTCAGTGTCAACATAAGTAAGACCCCAACCTTGGCAACATCTAATGCTGAAGGTTCACTTGAACCTACTGCACAAGATGGTAACCCCAGCCAACTGGCTAATATGGGGGGCTCAGATGTTCAACCTAGGGTTGAGACTGAGTTTTTGTCCCAAGATTTACCTCTCAGGGAAGTTAACACATCCCGAAGTGATGAGGACAGACATGAAACTACTACTGAATTGATGGATGATACAGTACAAAATGTCAATGCCTATGATACACCTCTCGGACCAGGTCACACAGGTCGAAGTGTTGAGGCTAGTCTTGAACATCCACATATTGAATTGATGTCTACTCCACTTGTACAAAATGATAATGTCAATGATCCACCTCTCGGGTCAGGTAACACAGACCGAAGTGGTGAGACTATTCTTAAATAACTTCATGAATTGACGGATAAATGTACCAAATTGTCAACAGAAGTTCTTCCTCTTACTGAAGAGTTGCAGGTTATGAAGAATACTCAACACTCTCAAGATGCAATCATTCACAGAATGAAGTTAAGGGTTAAGCATTTGGAGAGTGTTCGATGGAAAAGAGCAAGATTTTCTCAGATTCTGAAGTCCAAGAAGAGGAAGAGATCCAAACCATGTTTGGAAGAGGATGCTTCCAAATAGGGGAGGAATGATCAGGAGGATGTAGCAGGTTCAGGGGAGGTACTCAAGGATTCAGGGGAGGTTGTAATGGAAACAGATGAAAAGGTTGACTCTGCTGTTAATGCAGAACACTCTGCTGATGGGAGAAAGAATTCTACTGATGGGCTAAATCACTCTGCTGGTGAACTTGATGAAGACACACTACCCTTAGCCAAAGTATTGCTAAACCTTGGAACCAAAACACCTACACCAAAACAGATTTCACCTAAACCTGCACCACAGACTACAAGACCAAAAGCCAAAGGAGTTACCATAATAGAATCTGAACCAGTGTCTAAACCTACACAACCAACATACACCGGTAAAGGTAAAGGCAAATTAGATGACTCTTTCCCATGGCATATTCCTTTTGAATTCTGGTCAAAACAGGGTCAATCTAGGTATGATTCAGATGCTGCAAGAAAATTGGTAGAAGAAGATGAGCAAAAAGAGCTTGAAAGACAACGGCAGCTGGCTGAGAATGAGGCAAAAACCAGAGCATTACTTGAAAACTGGGAAGATGAACAAGCAAGTAATGAGGCTGCTATCAAATAGGTTAAGGTGAAAGAAGAGTTAGAAGATGATTTTGCTGCTATAAATGAGTTTGACTTCTTGTAAGAGTTTAAAGCAAAACAGAAGAAGAAGTTGGTCAATCAGAGGAAGAAAAAGAAAGTGCTTAAACCTCCTACAAGAAGGGAACTCAGAACTCATCAAGAATATTATCTGAGACATATGAAGAATTGGAAATTAAAAGATTTGAAGCTTTTGTCATATGAAGATGTTGAAAAGAAGTATGAAGCAGCAAGGAAGGAGATAGAAAGCACAATTGATCCACTGAATGATGATGAGGTTGCTAAGCTTACAAGAATAAAAGTAGCACCAAATGTTACATGAATCCTGAGTCAAGTGTTAAAAAGCCCATAGTGTCTGATGCTGAAAAGGAGAAAGAGGTTATTGTTGAAGCTGAAGTAAAGACTGAATCCTCTGTTGGTATAAAAAGATATAGGAGGAGAGTAAAGCAAGTGGCTAGGAAGAAGAGAAGAACTCAGTCAGTGTTGATGAGTGATTCAGAGAAAGAGGATAGTGATGAGCATAATATTGAAGAAGTGACTGCAGATGATATGAAAAGGATTATGGATTTCACAGTTCATAAACCTCAAGAAGAATCTGAGTTACTTAATGTAGTTCCTTTTTCAACAAAATACCCAATCATTTCCTACTCACATGATATTCTAGATGGTAGTCAAGCATGCTGGGGAATTAAGAGATCAAATGGTTCAAGTGTGGCATATATCAGTTTTTCTTAAATGTTGCACTACATGGATAGGGATGATATTCTACAACTTTGGAAGCTTTACAAGATGAATTATTGTGATACTAGACCAGAGGTGGTGCATGAAAGACTCAACTATTACTATTTGAAGAATATGTTTGAACCTGATGAAAGAAGTCTTGATTGGAAGAATGTGATAAGTTCAAGCAAAGTTATCAGATGGTATCTATATCAATCATGTGGAGTACATGCATTGACTGGAAGTAATGGTTTGTGTTTATACATGTTAACAGAGAAAGATTATCCTGTGTTCAAGAATACTGCTCTTCTGACTAATATGTTACAACCTGGAATGCTGAGTTTGCAAAGACCATTTTTATCAGATCATCAAGCTTTTGAGTTAGTGGAGAGGTATAGAAAAGTGCTGGAATCAAAGACCTCAAAATAGTAAAGTGTTTGGAAGCATCCTCCTGGTGATTAGCTGGATTTAAAGGAAACTTGATGATTTTTGGAGAAAAATATCAAGTTTAGGGGAGGATTGTTGGGTCTAAAGATCTGATGTTCGTGAAATACACTAAGTGTTACTCTGCTGATCAATTAAGTAACTCTGCTGATTAGTTAAGTAACTCTGCTGATTAGACTATAACTCTGCTGGATTGGGATAATAAGCTTAGTATAACTCTGCTGCTAGCCACGAAGACTCTGCTGCTAGAAAGATTATGCTGCTGCTTATTAGATATGTATAGTTTGTTAAGGATAAGTATAGAAAAGATATGTAAAGATATTTTTCGTGTATAGAAAGTTTTGTAACCGACTAGGACTCCTTAGTCTATAAAAGGAGGGTCTAGGGTTAGGTTTTAGATACGTATCATTATTGTTTTACACTTCAAGGTTTCTTGTAACCCTATTGCTATCGAGCAATCGTATTAATATATTGAAGTGTTGTTTGAGAATTCGTTTGTGTTTAATTCTTCTTAAGATCAAATATTAGTTTCCGCATAATATTTGATATACAACTCAAGATCAGTTTCTATACCGATTGCTTTAGGTTTATATCTAAAGTAATTAATAAGATCGTGAAGCTCAACTGGGATCAACACCCTTATATTGATCAATATTAATAATTTGTTGATCATGGAGCATAAAACAGGTTAGTGACTCTAAAAAGTGTCACTAAAGCCTAAAAAGCGTCGTCCAAACACTTTAAAAAAAAAAAAAAAAAAAAAAAAAAAAAAGGACGATTTGGTTGTTTGCTCATTAAGGTTTGATGGCGTTCATATGGAAGTTTCTTCTGCTACACACAAATAGGGGAAGATTCGAATGGTTAACATATGGGTTTCAGGGGAAGCTTAAATGTTCAGATGTATAACCATTCAATTATATGTGCATCACCACAGGGAAAGTTATTGATTCTCATTATTGTTGATTAGTATTGCTACTGATGGTTTAAAATTTTGATGTCTCAAGTTCATTTTTAGTGCGGAAAGCTTAATGGAGGGTAATTTGAGATATTAGAAGGATAGATTGGATTTGTAATATTAGTTTGTAATTGTAAAGATCATATTTGTAAATTTCCTATTTGTTGATAACAAAAAGGGGAAGAGACGTGGTGGATAGCATAGATTAAGGGGAAGTCAGTATAGTTTCATTCATGGTGAGATTTAGTTATCTCAATTTCTCTACTTCGTCTAGGGAAATTCGTACAAGAAAGTGTTTGTTTTGTAATCATCAAATAGGGGAAGATTGTAAGGAATTAAATATTCCATAGATTTGATGATCAAAAACAAGAAGAATGAAACATATAGAATACTGAATGATAAGCAAAATACATGGTACTGCCAGTTCAAGAAAGGTACTGTTAGTGTATTTTATGGTACTGCTGGTCCAAGAGCAAGGTACTGCCAGTGCAAACTCAAAGGTACTGCTAGTTCAACACAAAGGTACTGCTAGTACAACAAGGTACTGCTAGTACAAAATGAGACTGCTGCTAGTGTAACAACCTGCTGCTAGTTCAAACGAAGGTGCTGCTGAATCAATGAGTCACTCTGCTGCTACAAAGATAAGAACGAAGAAGATATTATTTTGTATGAGTCATGTTTATACAAATATAATATCTAGATATTTTATCAAGTCATCAAGTTGAACACTCAAGATACAAGTTGTATCTTATTGACTTGACACATGTAAAAGCAAGTGGATGACTAAAGACTTATCAAGTTTGTAATGATCTCCTTATATTATAAAAGGAAGATCATACCCCTTAGATAAAAGTGTGTCTTGGTTGTGATTAAAACAATCAACACCAAAGTGCTTCTTACTCTCAAATTACAACAACACAAAGTTGTGTTAAAATGTAAGAGCACTTAAAGAGTGTGTCTGGGAACATTGGACATGGGGTCTAATGTTGTTTTGTTTGTTTAGCCTCAAGGATCTTTGATCCCTGATTAGAGTGTAATCGTACTACCATTGATCAAGTAGTATTGGGGCCAAGTTGGAATAAACAAACGGTGAAGTTTGACAAAACCTTGTTGTGATAGTATTGTATTCGTTCATTGAATATTCCGCCAATATTATCATTGTTCTTTAAACGTAGAAATCCTAGATAAAGGCTTAACAGCCTAGAGCCTATAAACGATCACATAACTTGTTTTAGTACATGGAAGAAGGCTTAAAACGGGTTTCCTCATTGTACATACGTACTAATACCAAGTTAACGTTATGCAAGTAATTAAAACACAAAACTATTTTCTTGAAAATCAAAAAATTAGATCGACCCTATAAGGGTTTGTTCAATCGGTTTCACCAAAGAGAAGAGAAAGAAAAAGGGTTTTGGTATTGTGTATGTACAAAAGGTACCAAAACAATAACCCTTGATCTTTTTATATAGGTATGGAAAACTTGGAAGACAAGTTGGTGTGGGTTTGGGATAACCCATAACCCAACCGATCGGCTCCCTTGATCCCTAAGGGATTTTGGAAGCCTCTTGACCTTAATTCCATATATAGTCCTTTTTTTATTAGTTAACGGTCGTTAGTCACTTTCCGTTAAATACTAACGGCTGTTAGACGTTTTGTGTATATAATAATTAAATATAACTTTTTATAAATAATTATTATTCGTTAACTCTTCATACGTAAAGTGTGCAATCCCGTGATCTCGAGTTCGATCCTAACACACATCTACTAATTTATGTCCATAAAACTAACATATATATCACTCGCGCATGCAATTTTAATGCAAAAGTCACTTTTAATTACGATAGCAGTGAACAACTGATAATTGACATGCACTTAATTAGATTAATGTAATACGGTAATTAAACACATATGTGCCAAAATGTGTGGTAAGACAAGTTAAAAATCATTAACCGTACATTTATCTACGGACGATTTTTCATTTTTTTCCTTGATCACCTCAAGAATGTACCCGGTGGGGTTTAAACCTGATGACCCTTGTATAAACATTATGATGCTTAACCACTAGGGCAACTCGATGGTGGTTACTTTTTCAATAAATATGTTATAAGTTTCAGACTGTTTTAGGTTCATCGTTTTGGAAGACTTCTTTTTTAAACGGCATATATTAAAATAAACTAGCAAGAAGCTAGAAAATACAAACATTAAAACGACTTATAAAAACAACTTCCCCACAAAAAAACACCTAACAAACCATAACACCAAGAAACGCCTAAAAAAGACACCAATACAAACACTACACTCAAAGAACCTGTTATATATAAATTATAACTAAAACTCCGATCTATCTGCAACATAATACAATTATGACATATTATCGCGTTATGGCTAAGAGTGTTACAAGATGTATATGCCAACTTAATTTAGCAGACACAAATATGTAATGTCAACATATAAACACTTTCTTTACTGCTAGCAGGGGCGGATCCAGTTACCCGATTTTAGACTACGTAGTTTAAAATTTTTCAAAAAATTGTTTGCTTTTAATTTGTGTAACGCCCATTTAAAATTTTGTGCAACTCGGGCTCTTTTTCATTGCAATGTAACGAGGCAACTTTGTTAATTAACTTCTTTGTCACTTTATGTGTTCAAGTTTTAGTTTTAATTATAATCTTGTTAGGGTTTTTTATTTTTATTTTGTGCTACACTTTTCTAAATTTTTTGATCACCCATTGCAAGCTAGCTAGATTGACATTGCTGATCAAGTCATACCCATAACCTTCACGAGAAGGAAAATATGGTATATGGGTGAACTAACCAAGTTACCTAACCGGTTTTTCATCTTGCCAAATAATGTATTTTATACAATATAAAGACTTATTCAAAGATGACCAAGTTATTTGTATTATTGGCCTTAACCCCTTTGCTCCTCATAAGTATATATCGTATAAATACATGCTCCCTGATTTTATTACAGATTCAGGATAATATTTTGAGGTTGATAAACATCGAATTGAACACATACATGATGGCCACCACTAGTACTAGTACCAGCATCACTGCCACCACGCAATTGCAACGTTTGCATGGTCCAAAGCCTATGTTTCAATTTAATAACATGACTAATCATAAATTAAACACATAAAACATCAAAGCAAGTGCGGAAGCGTAAGGAACATAACATGTAAATAATTAACCAAATATAAAAGTATGCGTACCTTTTGATTCTAGCTAAACAAGAATCAATTCCAATCTATCAATTGAGAAGAACCCTAATTAGGGTTTATAAAGATTATAAGAATTGCCCCTTACCGTTTTTGCAATTCAATCCAAGATACTAACAATAGTGTGTTAGTACCACGTTCTTGTACACAGGTACTATTAGCGATTCGATGTGAATGCTAGTTCTTGATCACAATAGATTAACCAAACACCTTTGTTATGCTCAAGGTCACTTGCAAATCCCTTTTCGTGGGGTTTCACTCGTTGACCTAGGAACAAGAGAGGAGAAAAGAAGAAGTTTGGCCTTCTATTGAAATCAAGTGTACCAAAGGATGAATACATAGGGATGTATTTATACCCTTATGGTTGACATCAAGTTTACAATGGTTTCCTATGTGGGATCCCATTGTTCGGCCACAAACAAGCCCAAGAAAGGGTTTCTAGAACCTTCTCTTGGCTTGTTTCCTTTTCTTCGTATCCCGTTGACATTTACCAACCGTTAGTCAATTCTGTTAATTACCTAACGCTCTTTAGTCATTTATTGTGAATTAAATAATTAAATATAACATTTTATATTAATTATTTAAACATCGAGTCTCATACGTAAAGTGTGCAATCCCGTAGTCTCGAGTTCGATCCTAACATACGTCTATTAATTTATGTCCATAAACTAACAGCTCCCACTTGGACATATGTTAATAGTGTAATCACATCGGTTAGCGTCTAGCAACACTTTGATGCCTCTAGTACAACTCGAGTAAGGTCTCCTGGAAAAACCTTTTAATGATTCATCATTATTATTATCCTTTTGTTTCTAATACCCTGTTAAATAAAGATATGGATCTAAGTCATTCTTTATTCAACCATTCTGTTTCTCGTTGTTTGTGATTGAGCAAGATTACCAAATCTTTTGAACATATTCAAGATAGATCTTGGGCATGGCCATGCAAACATCTTGTCAACCCTACGAGGGGCCCAGCAGTATTAAACTCCAAAATAAATTTGAAGGAACAAATTCTATCTTGACTACAAGCAAAACCCACGAACTTTGCAACACTTCTGAAAACAACCCTTATGACTACCAGTTACGTATAACGTTAAGTTGTTCCACATAAATGCACTACATTAATGACAGTTATCTGGTATCTCAAGTCTGAGAATAACTATTCATGATTTACTTAATGACAAGATCAATAAAGTATAATCATGTAGTTTGGGATAAGTCCTATATTCAATTCATTGAATATCATGTGAATTTGGCATGTCTACGCATCAATATACTTTCAAGTATATTATACCAAAACTCAGATTTGTCTTAGTTTAATGATATTCCCATATCATTAATTGACAACGAACGATTTAGAATAACTAAATTATTTATGGATTAAACATGCAAATATAGGACACAATTTATTATTAATGAAAATAAATGTACCAAGTACTTAAATTCAATACAAATAATAAATACTTAACATCCTTTATCCAAATACTAAATAGATCAATGCATGATAACTCTAGTTGATGAATTATGCCTCAAGTAATGACATTCATACTTGTTGACAAGGCATAAACCAACCAACATGATCTGTCAGAATTTTGAGAATACTTATTTCAAGAATTCATCTAGTGAAGTTCTTGTATGTGTGCATTCAAATAATTTGATATTGCCACATAATACTTCATAAAGTGTGTGACATCCTCAACCACCAATTTATGATAATTAAACTTTCAAATATTTTAAAGTTTAAAGTATTCTTATTCTTTAATGTATAATGCAACTATGCTTTTAGTTGAGCATAACTAGTTCACATGGTTATTTATCAAGGATGAAATCCTACCATGACTAGTATTGAGTGTCATCTCAATTTCATTAGCATCATTGTATGTAAAACAACAATATGCTCTTTAAAAACTTCGTAAACTTTAATATCTATTGTGTAATGTTTGATGCCTTCCAAACTGTAAGGTTTGTTGGCCATGACAATCTGCACAACAATTGACATATTGTTCATCTATAGAATTGGAAGTTGTTCCAGACTGAGGATGTAATTCTATAACCAATGATGAAGCGAAAAGTGTACCGCTTTTAGGGGGTCATTTAAGCCCTAAATCGTATTTATTTGATCAAATATTGCCCTAAATCGTTCCTTTTGTCATTTTAGGTACTTTTGAGAAGAAATCTGGAAAAGGAAGCATTTTGGACGTTTTTGGAGCATAAAAGTGAAGAAAACGACAAAGTCTCAAAATCGGCTGGAAAGTACCTTTGACGGCGTCAGGGATTGCCCCAGACGGCGTCATGGCTTGGCAAAAAAGGTGGATATGAAAATTACTCATGATAAGCCAGAGAATTTTGCATGAAAAATCTGACGGCGTCACCCTTTGAAGTGATCTAAGCCAGAGCGGATTTTGGAGGTCTAAAGAGGGACGGCGTCAGGAAGGCCATCCGGGAACCCTAAAAGCGGCGAGGTGACGGCGTCAGGATCTATAACGTGACGCCGTCAGCCCTTAAACTCTATATATAGTTTTGCAATTTTTTGTCATTAGTGTGGAACTTATTGTGTGTAACTTTGGAGGAGAAACCCTAAGACGAATTTCTGCCATTTTTAAGGGTTTTCATACCCTTGGATCTCCCATGTTTAATTGAAGATAAGTGATTATTTAATCAATCAATATGTCTATGTGTTGTTTGATTATATATTGTTCTTGTCTTTTAATTAACATGCTAGGCTAGATTTATCTTGTGTTTGCTTAGATCTAATGAAACCTAGCTATTGATTATTGGTTATTAGTGTGTTATTAATTGTATTGGATGATTGTTCATCTATGTTAGGCTTAAGAAAACTGGCTAACTTCATATACGGTAACTTGCTTGAACGTCTTAAGAAACATGAACCAATGCGTACTAAGGTTTTTATGGTTGTATTTAATGCATGAGCGAATTCTAGTGATCCCATGTTAGGAGCTTCCTATCCGGCTCGACATAGGAGTGAAGTAGGAGCTTGTAGAGTTGGGGAAGTACGTACGCCACCCCACGATTGGTATTAAGGAATACACCCGTCATCCACGCAATTAATACACACTAATCAACCGGTAAAAGATAGTTAGGGAGTAAGGAAATCTAAGTAAACACATTTCTCTCCACATAAGTTTTACCAACCTTTTCATTTTCGTCATTTTATTTTATTTGCATTTGTAGTTATTTGGGTTAGTTGACTAGCAACTAATTCCGCCCACTCCTTCAAACCCGAGATTTTACTTGCTTTCATAAAAATTATAAAAATACAAAAATAATCTTCCTTCACCCTTAGACCTAATTAGAGTAGTTTTTCATACCTAACGAACACTATTCCCTGCCGGGGAATAGTTATTGTTTAGGTTGAATTTTTATTTTATTAGGTCTACTCACTAGATTCCTTTCTAGTGAGATTTTTATTTTATTTTTCTAGGTTTTCTTTAGTCTATCTTTTTTCTTCGTTTCTTTGTTCGTAACCATTACCATCCGACATCATGGAAGGTGGTAATATCCTCGATCCCAACAACCCACCACCACAACAACACCCACCTCCTAGAGCCCGTACCTTAGGAGACTACTCCCGTCCTAGCCACCATGGCTATCGAAACACCATTGAGCTCACTCAAGGAGCCAATGTCACACCCTTGCGATCCGACACCATCCGGTTGGTGCAAAGCGGATGCGCATTCTATGGACTTCATTCTGAAGATCCTAATCAACATCTCAAGGACTTTCTTAAAATCGTTGATTCTATAGACCTTGATGTTGCCACTCGAGAGACGACCCGACTGCGTCTCTTTCAATTCTCTCTGCGGGACCAAGCTAGTCAATGGCTAGAGCGTCTACCCGCAGGATCCATAACCTCTTGGGATGATCTCACCACTCGTTTCCTTGCTCAGTTTTTCCCACCAGGAAGAACTACCAAGCTAAGGAATGATATCTTGATGTTCCAACAACGTCAAGGCGAAACCCTCTACGAGGCATGGACTCGATTCAAGGACTTACTCCAAATAGTCCCTCACCATGGCATAGAACTTTGGCTCCAAGTCCAAATCTTCTATGACCATATCAATCTCTCCACGAGGCAAACCATTGACCAATCGGCTGGTGGTAAGCTACATGATCTAAGTGCGGAACAATCACGGGTTCTCCTAGAAGATCTTGCTCTTTATGACAACGAAAGTTGGAATGATCCCCGTGATTTGAATAAAACGGTCAAGGCAATATCTTTGCCTTCGATTTATTCAAGCACTTCCGACCGTAGGATCATAGAACTTGAAGACCAAGTCAAGTTTCTTATGAAATCCTACGAGGCTCCTAAATCTTCAAGCCAAGTGAACAAAATCACTTCTTCATGTGAATTATGTAGTGGTCCTCACGACACTCGTGATTGCATGGAACTCCCCGAACAAGCTTTTGCGGACTACGCATCCTCGCGTACCGACGAAGCGGGAGACAAGTGGTACACTTTCAAACCCGAGCCAAACCCCTACGGTGATTCATACAACCCCTCATGGAAAAATCACCCAAACCTTAGGTGGAAACAAAACCAAAACGCACAACAAACCAATTCTTCCAACCCACCTAATCGTTTCCAATCAAGCGGTTCCAACTCGAACCGTACTTTCAACAACAATCCTTCCAGCAATGGTAGTACCAATAACTTTGAAGGATTGATGTCTCAATTTATGGCATCTCAAGAAGCTCGGATAGCTAGATTCGAATCCGAATTCAATCAACAACAAACGGAGATGACCAATAAAATTGACAACTTGTTGAAAGCCCTCAATAACCAAGTGTTATCACCTCCACATAAGGACGCTAGGAACACAAATGGTGGACCCCAAGTAAAAGACCCCTCTTCATCCAAACACGTCCACTTCGTCAACATTGTCACTATCAAACCAATTGATAGGAATGAGGATAATAGTGAACCTAAGGATGAGGTTAAGAAAGTCGAGGTTGATGAAGAAGTTAGGAAAAGTGAGATTGAAGAAGTAGATGATGATGAGGACTACTTCAATAGGCTACCCACTAAGGAAGAGCGCGCATATCATACAGACTTATTCGATGATCCCGAGACACCATACTTCCTAGGTAGACCAATTATAAAAATAGGCAATCCTTCTAATCTCAACATACCATGCAACATCGGACATTTGCATGTGTGGAAAGCTTACATCAACCTTAGATCGCCCATAAACATCATGACTAGAGCCCACTACAACTTGATAATGAAAAAGCAACTTGGGTATAGGATGTTCCCTGAGAAGGGTTGGATGAGTAACTTCACGGGAAGAGTTAAGGGATTACCGGTTTATGTAGGAAACTTCACCTATGTCACCGACTTTGTAATTGTAGAAGATATCCGCCCAATAGTCGATGCATCCTTAACTCAAGTAGTTTTTGGAAAACCGTTTGTTGAGGTCTCTAGAATGACTTATGAACCGTCCTTAGGGATAGTCAGTTTTAAGGATGAGACCGATGAGGTAAACTACCAAATGCCATTTAAGATAGAGCAATTCCAACACTTGTCAAATGTTGAGAAGGAGCTTAAGCAAGCGGTCTACTATAGGAATGATGAGGATAGAAATAAAGGAGTAGACTATGTTATGGAAAGGATATCCGGTTTCTACAAGGATTGTTTGAAATTAGGACCGGAGTATAAAACCGGAAATGAGAATGGCCTAGGAACCGTGACCAATGATGGAGTCACGTAATGTACGTGACTTTGAGTCTAGCTACAAGACTCGTTAATAAAGAAAAGCGCTTCTTGGGAGGCAACCCAAGCTTTATTTGCTTTGTGTGTTTATTTATTTGTTTGTTTGATTTTATTTGCTTCCGTATGTATGTTTAATTTTTGTTCTTATTGATTCATGTTCAAAACTAAATTGTGAAAATGCTTTATTTTGTTTTTAACTTCGTCTTAACTACATATAAAGGTATTTTGCAAAAGTTAAGTGTAAGGGAAATCCAAATCGGTTTACAAGAACATATGAACATGAATCGTAATGATAATAAATTAACATACATATTAGTAGTTGTTTGAGTCAAATGCTTGTATCGAGTCATAATGATGTTTTGCAGGATTTCCAGGAAGTAAGGTAGAGGTTTTTCCAGAAAATTTTCGGAAACTTAACATGAAAATTATGTCAGATCATTTCTGACGGCGTCAGGAGTTACAACCTGACGGCGTCAGATTTGAATTTTCTGCAATTTTTTGAAAGTTTTGTTTTCATAAAAAGTTTTTATTAAACTTCTAACTTATAATCTCCAGGAATCTGCAAAATTATCATTCCACAAGCATTATATCTTTATATATAGAGTTTATCCCGCCGATGTTATGCAGGTTTTCGTGTTTGTTTTCTCAGGTTTAACAGGTTATTTTGGACAAGAAAATGTTTGTTGGATCAAGCTTTTGGCGATGCATTAGTCATAAAGCTTCTACATTCTCTTGGAAGAAGATCTAACCGTGTTACTACATTATCCACAGAGCGAATCAGGGGAGTATTTGATTTCATTCTTTTACCTTATTACTTTTACATCTTGTTATTTGAACATTGGGGACAATGTTCATCTTAAGTGTAAGGGGGGGGGGGGTAAAATACGATACTTTAGAGAATACTATTACGCTTGATTTTTGTTTGTTTAATGGTAGATGTGTAATAAAACTGAGAGAAATACCTGTTAGGGCAATTTTAGTGCCAAATTTAAAATTTTTTACAACATGTAGGAGTGAAACTTTGATCTTAATGAGCATCTCACGGATAGGAGTTATATAACTAGCACAAAACCGTACCACTAAAAAATTTTCCACCCCCAAATATGTGAGGTTCGCCCCTAGAATTGGTAGGAAAAGCATTTATGCTATGATGTGTGTACCGGTAGCACTTAGATTCTAGAACTTGCGTTAGGACCATTCCGAGGCCACAAGTGAGACTACATTCGTGTAGTTAGATTTACTACATGATAAGAGGCATTAGGATTAACCCATTGTTTTATACCTGTGTTTTTGTTATAATTACTTTGGCTACATTGGTCAAGTAATTCTCCCACACCCTTTGCGTTGTACTCATTTTTAGTACACGATACCCCTAGTACACCCCTCAGAGCCTATCTTTTCGTTTCGACCTTTAAGCATTTTACTTAAAGGAAGAATTAGTTTACACCCCACTTAAATGTACACCCAAATCGCCTTAGCCTACCTTGTATGCACTCATTTTTATTGCATTATTGTGACAACATTTGTTTTAACCCAAGTTAATTATCTAATTGATTACATGGTTGCTAAGTCGAGTCATATCCTTGTACATATTGTTTTGGGACGATTGGGACTCATGGGTAAAGTACTAGTGTAATGGAGTAATGGGGAAGAACATCATTTATTACCCCCATATGTGCTAAATATTTTAAAAGTACTCCAAGTGTTTCGATTATCTTAATTCGAGTCATTAGAATAGTATTTGTAAAGTTATGTAAAAGTTCAAGTGTAAGGGGAATGCAACGCCCCTATGATGTATTATTTTGGATGGTAGGGCAAAAGTGTATGCACAAAAAAAAAAAAAAAAAAAAAAAAATAAAAAAAACATACGGACTACCATCCCGTTTCATTTTATGTTTATTTTATGTTTTTGTTATTTTCTTTCATTAGCTTAAATCGAGTCGAGTCTTGGCTTAGCAACATTGTATAGTACATGTAATTAATCAAGATCTTTAACTCGCCACCAGTAAAATATCCTTTATCCAACAAAACCGTGTTTTCCTTTTCCCTACACCTAACGTTATAACCCATGTAAAAGCCCTCTTTGATAGTTTATCTTAGGTGCTTACGCCTAGTGGAGGAGGTTTTCGATCCTTTCCCAAGCCTATGGTAATCTATTTGCTATGACAGGTAGTGAGAGATATTATCCGTTTTCATTTATGAGATTTATTTTGATGACACCTAAGAGATGTGAGTATCTAAACACTACTTGTGAGGTGCTAGTTTGTAATCTCCGTGCTTATTATGATTAGAGTGGAACGACTATTTGTTGTAATTACTTTTATATTAGTGTTAAATGACCCCTAACTTGTATTTTGATAAGAATAAAAGCGCATTTGCTTGAGGACAAGCAAATCTCAAGTGTAAGGGTATTTGATGAAGCGAAAAGTGTACCGCTTTTAAGGGGTCATTTAAGCCCCAAATCGTATTTATTTGATCAAATATTGCCCTAAATCGTTCCTTTTGTCATTTTAGGTACTTTGGAGAAGAAATCTGGAAAAGGAAGCGTTTTGGACGTTTTTGGAGCATAAAAGTGAAGAAAACGACAAAGTCTCAAAATCGGCTGAAAAGTACCTTTGACGGCGTCAGGGATTGCCCTTGACGGCGTCATGGCTTGGCAAGAAAAAGGTGGATATGAAAATTACTCATGATAAGCCAGAGAATTTTGCATGAAAAATCTGACGGCGTCACCCTTTGAAGTGATCAAGGTCGTCACGATTTAAATTAAAGAGGGACGGCGTCAAGCCATATTCTGACGGCGTCAAGCTTTGATAAGCCAGAACGGATTTTGGAGGTCTAAAGAGGGACGACGTCAGGAAGGCCATCCGGGAACCCTAAAAGCGGCGAGGTGACGGCGTCAGGATCTACAACGTGACGCCGTCAGCCCTTAAACTCTATATATAGTTTTGCAATTTTTTGTCATTAGGGTGGAACTTAGTGTGTGTAACTTTGGAGGAGAAACCCTAGACGAATTTCTGCCATTTTTAAGGGTTTTCATACCCTTGGATCTCCCATGTTTAATTGAAGATAAGTGTTCATTTAATCAATCAATATGTCTATGTGTTGTTTGATTATATATTGTTCTTGTCTTTTAATTAACATGCTAGGCTAGATTTATCTTGTGTTTGCTTAGATCTAATGAAACCTAGCTATTGATTATTGGTTATTAGTGTGTTATTAATTGTATTGGATGATTGTTCATCTATGTTAGGCTTAAGAAAACTGGCTAACTTCCTATACGGTAACTTGCTTGAACGTCTTAAGAAACATGAACCAATGCGTACTAAGGTTTTTATGGTTGTATTTAATGCATGAGCGAATTCTAGTGATCCCATGTTAGGAGCTTCCTAGCCGGCTCGACATAGGAGTGAAGTAGGAGCTTGTAGAGTTGGGGAAGTACGTACGCCACCCCACGATTGGTATTAAGGAATACACCCGTCATCCACGCAATTAATACACACTAATCAACCGGTAAAAGATAGTTAGGGAGTAAGGAAATCTAAGTAAACACATTTCTCTCCATATAAGTTTTACCAACCTTTTCATTTTCGTCATTTTATTTTATTTGCATTCGTAGTAATTTGGGTTAGCTGACTAGCAACTAATTCCGCTCACTCCTTCAAACCCGAGATTTTACTTGCTTTCATAAAAATTATAAAAATACAAAAATAATCTTCCTTCACCCTTAGACCTAATTAGAGTAGTTTTTCATACCTAATGAACACTATTCCCTGTGGAGAACGATCAATCCCCGTACTTACCACTACACTATACTACATCGGTCAGGTACACTGCCTGGTGGGGTTGTAAGCCTCATGAGATCCCTCGAGAGGTAAAACCTGTTGTAAGGTTGCAAAACCACGCATCAACCAAACATATTCCTTTAGAATATTCATTACACAAGTTATCTAATAACTTTCATTTAGATATCAATGCTGTCAAATCATCTTGCATTAAGCATGATACAACAATAACATGATGTACCTGAAAAATCCTTGAGTCAGACTTAGATTTCATTCATGTTCTACATATCCATTCAGACTTTCTAAATGATATATCATGTTCTATTAGATTCTTTTACCGCACATGTTTAATAATTAATAAACATTTGTTCCAAGGTTGTATGTCTTTATTTTCTAAATCTTTCAAGCAA
Source organism: Artemisia tridentata subsp. tridentata (assembly GCA_021014915.2). Taxonomy (NCBI): domain Eukaryota; kingdom Viridiplantae; phylum Streptophyta; class Magnoliopsida; order Asterales; family Asteraceae; genus Artemisia; species Artemisia tridentata. The sequence continues at coordinate 201,895,193 of CP139503.1, forward strand.
AGTTTCATTCCAAACTAAGACTTAACATTTAATTTATATGGAATGTTACTTCCTATATGTTATACAACATATATGATTTAGGAAATTAACATAATACTCCTACTAGCTTTCACGAATACTTAGGAATTATCTTATTTCAATTGTAAATCAAAACTTGGATTTAATAATTAAACATTAGAATAATCTCCTAGATGCATGCATTTATCCATTCATGGATTATTACACTTTGTACATTTCCAAAGATTATTTGAATTCAAAACCTCCTTTCAATTACTTACCGTCCTCGCTCAAGTAATCACTCAGGAAAGAGTTTTGATATTCCATTGTCATTTTTCATATTAATGAAAATAGGTATGACAATTATCATCTTTGTATATTTAATGTGTCTAGAAAAGAATATTCAATCACAGTTAATTGCTTAAGTGTAATTAATAATCTTGTCATAAAACATGCATTAAATATGTGTACAATATTATCCATATGATTTCTACACAAAGATTTAAACCACTAGGTTTACCTTATCTTTGAAGAAACTCATCTTCATTTTCTAGTCTAACTATTAAGATAAACCAAGTTTCTAAAAATTGATTATCTTTTGGACAACATCTTTAACATTCATAGCATGAGTACTTTACCCAATTCAATATTTGGTAATGTATCATAATGATTATCAGGTTTACAATAATCCTGTAACTCATAACCCTCAGCATATTAATCCAATATCTGAGATATCCTTGCAGATCTATGGATGATGATTCCATCATCTTGAGGTTAACATTTACATGTCTGTTGAATCAATCCTAGATAGATCTTTGAGCCTTATGGAACCGGTAGAATGCGTATGTAATCACAAACAAACTACAAGAGAATCTCTAACAATAAACTTATGTTTACGCGGAATATAAACACAAGAGTTAAAGAAGAAATAACTAATAAACACTCGATCTTCTATGGATCTATATTAACTATTAAAATTGTTTTCAAAGTCGTACCATGTTCATGGCCGTGAGTTTCTTTTATACTATCAGAAACCCTAATTCGGCATAATACAAGAAAACGTGTAGAGAAGATATGCATTATCTCTTCCTAATATAACTCATGCATATCCCTTTCTCTTAACAAACTTCTAAATATACGGGTTGACTATTTCTACTACCCGCAGAAACATAACTAATAGCAGTAACTATATACTACTAACAGCAGAAACCATACCAGCAGGAACTACATACCTGCCAGCAGGAACTACATAACTACCAGCAGTAATGAAACTAAATATAATTTAAGTAATTCCTAACAATCCTCCCCTAAACTTGAATTTGACTAGGTTAACTTCAAGTTTCTAGATAGATCTTTGACTTCCAAAGCATGAGGATTGAACTTTAGCAGCAACATTAGGTAACCAGCAGCAACATGGTTAGAACCAGCAGCAACAAGTAACCATCATTAAGACCAAGGATCCAGCAGCAACAGGAACCAGCAGCAACATGAGTAGGTTTGATGAGCCTTTACCAAGTAGCTACGCACTCTTGGGCTAGCTAGTCCTTTGGTGGAATCATGGCATCACCCTGGTGAACTAGTAACCAGTCCAACACTTAGAACATGAATCAATGGTGTGTTGGAAGACCCTAACGATTTTTGGCAAACCATCACAGCCATTAACGGATTTGAGATGTCTTTACCTGTAGCCGTTTGCTCAGGACTAGCCAATTCTTTGGTTGAATAGAACACCGTGGTGAATTGATTACCAGTTATGGATTTCCACAGCCTTTACCACAAGCCATACTCTTGTGGGCTAGCCAATTCTTTGGAACCCTAAAGGGTAACATCCATGGTGAATTGATGACCATTTTCAACTCTCAGTAATAAAACATGGGTGAGTTGAATACCCTATAGTTTTGAGCAAACTATTACAACTGTCAACGGATTTGATGATCACACCAGAGCCGTACCCTCATGGTGAGTCAACTCTTTCTTGTGTGTTAGACATGGTGAGTTGATTACCATTTGTTGTGTAGTAAATAACCAACACTTAAACCCTATAGACAGTGTGCTCCAATAGCTAAACATACAAGTTAGTATATATTTATTTATTTTATTTTTTATTTTTTTATTTTTTTTAAATAAACACTATATAAAGAAAGAAAGAAAGAAATGAAAAGAAATAACAAGATACAACAGAATGTAAGTTATTCCATCAATCAGCAGCAGGAACTTGAGCAGCAGCAAGTTGATGTTTTGATGCTTGTGTTTTGTTTGATCCATGTGCTGTTAGTTTTGTCTTTGTAAGTTGCAGCTAAGAATGCAACCATCTTATGATGAATAAATGAAAGCCTCATGTGCAGTTGATACTGTTGTGTCCCAATAACACTAGCAACAATAAGAAACTTACTACTGCAAAACAAAGTTAAACAAAATACACAAACTAAAACAAATAATGGTTAGTGTACACAAAATATACAACAATAAGCCTCCCCTTAGGCTTATGCCTCCCCTCAAAATGGACAACTAAGTAATTAAACCTAGGACCATCAAAAGCTTTCGTTAACAAATCAGCCACATTTTCATCTGTGTGGATTTTAAGCACTTGAATAAGATGTTTTTCATTAGCATCTCTTATGAAATGGTGCCTAATTTCTATGTGCTTTGTTCTTTGGTGAAAAACTGGGTTTCTTACAATACAAATTGTACTTTGGTTATCAATAAAGATTTTAGTGTTCATAAAATTGAACCCATAGTCCAGCATTTGATTTTGTATCCAAAGTACCTGACCACAACAACTAGCAGCAGCAACATACTCTGCCTCAGTAGAAGATTAATGGTTACAAAGTCATGCAACCTATCTTTGTTTCCTGTCATACTCCTTGAACTACCACTATCAACAATACCCAAATCTTTACTCTTATGAGGATTATCCTACAACAAAAGAAAATACAACAACATTAGATACAATGGGAGACCCAAGTCATGACTGACTTGGGCTGCCTTGTGGATCAGAAAGATTTAAACCATGTAGATTGATGAGATCCACCATTGTTCTTGGATCCCTTCTTCAAATATGGTCTGTATTGTTTCCAAGAACAACCTGCTGAGGACTTAACAGCAGTTTCCCATCTTCCCCCCCCCCCCTTTTTGCATTGGGTCATAATAAACAGGCCTATAATCATTCTGAAAGTAAGAGCTTGTAGGTCTGATGAAGGATCTAGCAGCATTTCTTTTCCAACCAGCAGGAATAGGTTTACCAGCAGAAACTGGTTTACCAGCAGGAAATGTAACTCTGCCAGAGCTCATTTGTGCTGCTTGAGGAACAAATGGGGGTATATTTTCAACATTATTCCACAATGGTCTAGATTGCTGTTGCCCAGCACACACACCCATTCTATTCTCATAAAAATCACAATCTTTAATAAGATGAGAATAACTACCACAAACAAAGCATGATTTATTTCTAAAAGATTTGTTATTAACATGACTTCTCTTATTACACACAAACTTATCACAACCAAAACTAGAAATAGAATTGTTTTTAACAAAATGAAAAGAAATGTCTTCAAAAGAAGCTGTCTTTGAATTGGATTCATCATCAGCTACTCTTGAGGAGAAGTCATCAGACTTGGGTGTGGGAGACTTTTCACATGAATCACATGAGGCAAAGTCATTGGTCTTGGGTTCTGAGGACTTGTCACTGTTAGAACAAGAGACAAAGTCATTAGATTCACAATCAAGTTCAGGAAAGTCATTGGACTTTTTGCCATAGGTCATATGTAATTCATCAAAGTCTGTGTGGGTAGAGGTAGGCTTAAATACTCCTGTTATAGGTGGAGAAACAGCATTCATTCTGTAACACCCCCAAAATCTGGTATAGCGGAAGCATTCGGGTCATGGGGTGCTACTAAATTGTAATCACAACATAAGGTAATAAAGAACAGAATACATACTCCGTTAACATTTCATTCATCCAAGAAAATAGAGTTTACATCAATGTTTCAGTTTCGTAAAATAAGGCCCATAAATTCATTTGTCCCATACAAAACAAGTCAAGGTTGTGTGTAAAAACACTTCTGAAAATGGTGGTCTATGACCTTGTCCTTGCCAATACCTCGCCACAAATAAGTAGATCAAACGCCTGAGAAAAACATGCTAAAAGTCAGCAAAAAGCTGGTGAGTCTATAGGTTTAAAGTAAAGCAATAAAATCATAAGTTTGGACCATGAGTTTAGCATATGAACATTACAACGCATATAATGTCATATAAAATAATCTATTACATTAGCACTAAGTTCATGCAACCAAAGTTGTAACAGTGTGCATGCTCAAGAGCATGTAATCAATAAATGGGGCCCAGCAAGTGTTTATCCCAGACACTTGTGTTTCGACATGGTATACGTTCGTTTGCCTATCCGGCAAAACCGAACGGGGGCGTTACTCCCAATAGATCTATTTATAACATTCGCGCTTCCCAACAGGAATTGACGGTTCATGAGTTGGGCAATAAAGGGACATAACGGGGCTTAGGCTAATCCACGTAATAACATAAGTAACAGTGTTTGGTCCATAAAATAGTTTTGCATGTTTCTCACCCCAATTGTAAAACAATTATAGATAGAGTGGGGCTATAAACTCACTTCAGTGAAAAGTAGTCTGATAGTGCAATAAATCAGATAGTGTTCGGCACCAACACGCGACCTAGATTAGTAAGGCATAGATTAGTTTATAGTTTAAGTTTAAGACTCAAAGAAGTTTTATTTAAACTTGAAAGTTTGAAAGTGTTGTGTTATTGTTGCTTGTGTGGCATCATTTAAGTTTGAAAACAGTTTTCTAAATGTTTGCAAGCGTTGGCTCTTGGAAGTGTATACACATATAAGTGTATCATAATGGAAGTATCGAAGACGAGTAAACCGTGGGTTGACAATAACCGAAAGATGATGTACGGAAAGTAAACATTAGGCGTGGTCGGATTGTGAGATAAACATTATCGTTAATAGAATATATAATACTAAGTGTGTGTATATATATATATATATATTTTTGACGAAAGACGGGCATGACCCGTGTATATGTTTTAGTTGACCGAGGTGGCTAAGAAGCCGTAATGTTTTTATTGTAAAAATTAACTTGGTTAATTTTATAATATTTGCATGAGTGTTTTAAATTTATTAGTTATAATTTGTTATGTGTTTATAAAAGAGATTTTGTACGACGAATTTATATGTTGTGACCAAGTAAATTGTATAAACCAATTTTTCGTAAACTCGGTTGAGTTAATGAAGCGTAATTGTTATAACTTTATTAATTTATGAATTTATGTGTCGTGTAAATTTGTATTTGTAGGGAAGATACGTCGTGGCACTCGTGGTCGAGTAAGATGAACGAGTCGGGAAATAAATCGAAGTGGGCAAACCATTTGGTTCGATATACAAAAACTCAATTTAAGCATAAGTTTTATTTTATTACTACATGATACTAAATCCATTTTATTTACAATAACTCATTTATCTGTTTTTGCAAACAGCTTATACGCACCAAGTTTTCAAGTAATATGGGCTTTTTGGCCCAAAAGTAAAACACGCCTCAACTGGGCTTGACCCAGACGTATACACAGCCCATATTTCTGAATTTATAACAGATTGGTGTTTTAATTTTCTTTCCTTTTGAATTCGTTTATGACACCAAAACAAGTAAACCAAGGTTTTATGTCGAGTTCGAGTGATATCTGTTGATGAGTTCGAGTACGTTCGACTTCGACACAATCTCGACGATGTGGTCTAGTCCTTCGTGCGTTACGGCTGCTGGTTGGGTTTGACGCCACAGTCACGTAACACACTCGAATACCATTCGAGTGTGAGACTAAAACTCGATCTAAAAACGTGGGCAAGCATAAGTAAAACTGGAAACAAAACTGCAAATACAACGCATCTCATTGTGCCTATTTCGACCCGGTTTCAATAATTTCAAGAACTACCATATCGACCCATCGTGAGTAAGAACAAACACAACACAAACTGCTACTCGTACCAAAACAAGAATGACGAATAATAAGCTACGATTCAATCAAACCACAACTCAGACATACGCACCCTATGTGGGTCGTTGTCGAACTAGGAATAAAACCAAACATAACTCACAACTAACCGAGCCAATCAAAAATGACGAGATAAGCTACGAATACTCAAAAGGCTATAACAAAATCGTCACTTCCAAATCCGAGCCAAAAATTTATCCGGTTTGATTTATTAGAAACTTGCTACTGTTGGAATACGTGAATCATTAAAACCAATAAACACATAAAACATCTAGAGCACGCAGCGGAAAGATCTACAAGAACATGTAATTAATTAATTTAAATAGACACGTACCTTATGCAAGCTCCAAGAACAAGTATAAACCCTAATAGGTTTATGAATGTGTCGATCCAAACAAAGGGAAAAACACGAGCTAAAATAAACTCGTCACTCGTTCTTGTACACACGTAATGATAGCGTTCCAATAGGAAAAGCTAGGTTCAAGATCACTAACAATCAAACACTTTATTGCTATTAGCTCAAGCCGAATTCCCTAGTGGGAATAAAAGAGTCGACTAGCCTTAGCAAGAGGGAGAGAAGAGAAATTTGGCTATAGTTAGGGATTCAAGATTAGGGAAAAACCAAATACAAGTGAATTGTATTTATAGGCTAACCCTAGCTTGTTCCCTAAGCTAGACAAATGACCCTCTAGCCCATTCAAGAGTTTCGGCCGATCCAACCCACAACATAGGTTTCTAGATCCTTCTAACTCCCTTTTGCACATTTAGTCCTTTAACGGTCGTTATCTCTAACTCCGTTAAGTACTAACTGTCGTTAAGTGTTATTTAGTGAAATGAATAAATATAAATATAAAATATATTTAATTCATTCAAACTATTGGAACTCTCACGTATTGTGTGCAATCCCGAGTCTCGGGTTCGAAACCGGACATAAACATATTAATATTTATCTATAAAACCTAACAGCTCCCACTTGGATAACTATTAATATATTAATGACATGGGCTAGTCTAGCTTAACAGATCCCAATGCCCCCAGCTCGATCCGAGTATGGTTTTCCTGGAAAAACCACGTGATGATATAATCATCATACTTACCCTTTTGTTACTAATACCGCGTTAATATGGATATGGATCTTGTCATTCCATAATTAACTATTAGTTTCTCGTTTATACTTAATTGATCAAGATTACCAAAACATCTGAACGTCTTCCAGATAGACTTTGGGCGTGCGCACGCAAACATCTTGTCAACCCTACGAGTGGCCAAGTAGTATTAAACTTCAACACAAAGTTGAAGGAACAAATCCTTTATTGACTACGAGCATAACCCTCGAACTTTGCATCATTTCTGAAAATAGCCCTTATAACCACCTTTTACGGATAGCGTTAGACTACATTACAGAAAATGAGCTAGATCCTCGGAATTATCTGGTATCTCAAGTCAGAGGATAAATATTCATGATATACTTAATGACTATGATCCATAAAGTATAATCATGCAGTTGGGATAAGTCCTATATTCAATTTATCCAATATTGAATATCATGTGACATTGGTGTCTTAACCTTACAGTACATTCTACCAATCCTCACATTTATCTTGGTTTAATAATATTCCCATATTATTAATCGACAACGAACTATTTAGAATAAATAAATTACTCACGGATTTAAACATGCAAATATAGGACACAAATATTATGAATGAGAATAAACGTTATCCACACTTTATTTCATTAAAATAATAATTGTTTACACGTCCCTTATCAAAATAACTAATCACAGATTTACATGAAACTATCGGCTAAACGAAGACCAATACCCTGAGCATGTCGAGTAAACGATTCCTTAGGTAATGCCTTTGTAAAAGGATCAGCCAGATTGTCATCTGTGTGAACTTTGAGTACATTGATTTCACCAAGTTTGACTTGTTCTCGAACATAGTGATATTTTCTACGAAAATGTCTGGCGCCTTTCATAACTCCAGGTTCATTGGCGAATGTGATTGCAGCAGAGTTGTCGCAATACACATTTATAGGTAATTTATTTGACGGCATCACTCCAAGATCCGAAATAAATTTCCTTATCCAAACAGCTTCTTGTGCAGCTTCCGATGCAGCAATATACTCAGCTTCTGTAGCATACATGGCCGTTGTGCTCTGCTTCTTACTCTTCCAGTCTACAGCTCCTCCATTTATGACAAAAATGTAACCCGTCTGAGACTTCGTATCATCTTTATCAGTCTGAAAGGAAGCATCGCAGAAACCTGTAACATTCAGTTCTGCGTCTGGATTTCCCCCGAAAACAAGAAACATATCTTTAGTATTCCTTAAATACTTAAGAATGTTCTTAACAGCATGCCAGTGATCTTTCCCTGGATTCTGCTGATATCGACTGGTCAAATTTTGTGCGAATGCCACATCTGGCCTTGTGCATCTAACTGTATACATGATAGAACCTACTTCCAAAGCATATGGAACTTTCTTCATGTACGCCACCTCTTCAGGTGTAGAAGCACTTAATTCGTCACATAAGCCATGCTCTACTTGCATGGGCAAATATCCCTTCTTGGAATTTTGCATATTGAATCTCTTTAATATTTTATCCATGTAAGCACTTTGGCTTAATCCGATTAACCGCTTAGATCTGTGTAAAACCCCAAAATTTATATAATCCGAAATGACCAAAATACCCTCTAAATTTGAAATTTTAAGAACTTATAAAATACGCTATAAATTGAAACTTAAGTTATGTAACATGTTATGACTCAAAACTATACAATGTGAACACATAATCATCCTTAATTACCTCTATAATTTATATTATGCTCAACAAATTCATATTATGCTTTACATGGCATCCAAAAATTTGAATTTAACATTTTAGTAATTATTTCGATTATATCATAAGTTTAAATGAATAAATAAGTAGCCTTATACAATATGTTAAGAAAATGAATACAAGGTTTTGCCTAAGATCTTTATACACGTTTTTTTTTTTTTGATTTGATGAGATTCGATCACAAGTGTGTACACGTCCTCATTTATACCATTTCATTTATTGCCCCATATATATTTTAAGAAATAAGACCATTTTTCAAATCATGTGCACATTCTCTTGTCCATCACATCCCACAAAATTTGGTGACTTTTCCATATTTGAGAAATCCCATTCACACATTAGCATAATGACCGAATCATGCGCCCATTTATTTTCAACTACAAACCGTAAAACCAGTGAATTCCTATTTTGAGAAAATTCCTCACACTGCCTTTTTATACCGTGTACATGCACCTTTTTTTTATATATCACACAAAGCTTTTAAACAAAAACCATACAATCCTTGGACGGCTGCCACTCTTTTTTTTCCTTCTTTATTATCCGATTCAAAAGCAACACAAAAAAATTGCTCTTTGGTGGCTGCTGCTTGGGGTCTGGTCGAGGTGTACTGCTGGTTCGATAAGAGTTTTTGAACGTGGGTAATGGTATTCTGTTCGAAGGCTTATTGTTTGTGGTTTCGGTGTGGTAATGTCGACGTGATATTCGAACCTTGTATCATCGTTTCCTTCTTGTTCGCACGCTACGAGGGTAAATCTTTCAACCTGGTTTCATTCCTTTTGTTTGATCTCTTTACAAACGTATTAAAGGTCCCATGATGCCATAAAAATCAGTTAGATATACAGCATGTATACTATATAAATGTCACATGAAATCATAAAGAGTAACACATAAAATAACGACTATAAGAGCACGCATTTATCGATCTATTCGACTCACATGTGTTCTGTTTTAACTTGTTCGTGTTCAACCTTTTTGCACGTTGGAAACTAATCCTTTTCGAACTAAAATAAAGAGTAAACATGGTTGCTATCTCAGCTTTATTTTCGAGTTCCAAAACAGTCATGGGAGTGGTTAAGTTGTGTTGTATTGTGTGTGTCGTGTAAGAGGTTTGGGAGTTGTGTGTGTCGTGTGGTGTTGAGAGTATATCGAACAAGAGCTGTACATTTCATGCGTGTTTTGACTGTGTAGATGGGGACTGAAAATGGGTTGTGTGTGTGTCGTACAAACAGGAAGAAAAGGGTACTTTGCATGTGTGTTCGAGAGGCGTGAATATGAGTTGGTTTGTGCTCGGTGTTAAGACAAAAACACAAATAGGGTGTTCATGCATGATAGTTTATGCAAGTTCTTGTTTCAGTAGTGGCTTCATTCGAGTAAAGAGTAAAATTTCAGGCATGGCTTTTCTATTTTTTTTTGAACTGATATAATAGGAATAGAGGTTGGAGTGCTTTTGTGCATTAAAAATTTTAAATAAGATAGAGTAGTATGTGAATGTCAGTCATACCTTCTTCTTTTGGTCCTACCATTCGAACCATCAATTAATATGACAGTAAGTTTGGTGGTAGGCTTGCAACATAAAGTATAGTAAACTAAATTTCCATCTATTTTCATATTTCACCTTACACTTTACAAGTTAGACACATTAGAACCCCATACCTACTTCATATTAATAATAAGTCCTCATTCATGTAAGGTGTCATTTTAAATAATTAACTTAACTAAATAGTAACGTCAACAATAAAGGACTAATTTTGCTAAAACAGGAAATTACTAAAGTAAGAAAATTATAAAAATGGAAAGTATACTAAAGTTCAATTGAACGTAAAGTAATATATGATTATTAATTCGTATAGGTTCCATGAAACGGGAGTGACCGGTGTCTCGTGAGTTATCTTTAGTTTGTTGGCTATCGAATAAGGTACAGATATTCTGCTCTTTGTATAAGGAGCCTTCGGTCTCTATTTTGATTCATATTAGGGTTTCCCTATGACATTGCTATGTTCCCTACACTTGATATGATCCTTTCGATTTGTGAACCTTTGATATGAACCTTTGATATGAACCTTTGACATGAACCTTTGATATGAACCTTGAGATTTGGACTATGCTTTGACTATATGAACCTTTGCTTTGATATGAACCTTTGACCTTTGACCCCAGTTTGATACCCGAGCCAAATATGTTTCCTAGCCATGAAGGTAACATGGCCATGTCATTGATGTACCAGTGGCATGACTCTAGTGTACTCGAGTGATGTTGTACACCGTCCCCATTTTGATTTGATATGAGCTCACTATGATTTGTTATGGCCAATATGATTTGTTTGGGGGGGGCGTATGGATGCATCCTAGATTTGCTTTGTATATGATATGATATGATTTGATTTGGTGACTGATGATGGGTGCAATCTACGTCTTTCACAAAATTTGGGAGCTAGCTACTCCATTTGAAGAATGAGGACACCCCTCATATTATCTGATTATCTGAGAGGTCTCCCCTCTATATGATTTGAAGATTGTGGTTACGATATGATATGATTTGATTTGTTTGGGCTCGTGGTGGATGACTGTCCTAAACCTTTACTCTTTATACCTTTACTTATATCTTATTCATTATGCTACTTCTGTTCATTTCCGTTTACTTTCGTTTCCGTTTATTATATATCTGTTCACTGGGCTTTTTAAGCTCAGCCGCATTTCTTTTCCCGCGGCAGGTTTTAGTTGGAAGCTGGGTAAGAGGGAAGAGACTTTTGGACTTAGAAGACCTTGATAATTATTCTGAAGTAGAAGTCATTAGAAGGATTGCATTTGCAGACTTAGTATTTAGTTTTTGTTTCCTTTGTATCCTTGTGTATTCAGTATTTCATTTGTAACCTTTGAGAATCTTTGTATTACTATTGAATTTATGCTTTGTTTGATCTGATATGAAGCCATTAATGTGATACTTCTACCCTTGCTGGGTTGGGGTGTTACAATTATGGTATCAGAGAGACAGGCTGCGATTCGTAATACATTTACCCTTGGCCTGTGTAAGTTAGGACCACTAAGTTTCCCTGTAGGCGCTTATAAGATAACCTGTAAGAAGTTGCTTTAGGATTTATGATTATGAACCTAAGTTGACCAGTGAGGAATGGGTAGACTATAAGGCGTTTGTTTAGGTATCATTGCTTCCGCATCACTCTGATTCGTGCCTTGCTTTTGGTTAGATCCTGTTGATGTCACTTTCGGAAATTGAAAGCTCACACCTTGCACCACCTGAAAATTTTGGACCTGATTAATTCTGGAAAGCTTTGAAAATTGCATAGTAATTGCCTGACACTAATTGATCCTTATCCTCAGATTTTGACTCTGATCTCTGATCCTTTCGTTAATCATTTTAACGCCTCTTCGGGCACTCTGAGAACCTCCATGGCGATGACGTATTCGATATATTTTGTTATTTTTCTTTTGCTTTTGATAGGTATCTATGAATCTTCCGACACTATTTGATTTCGCTTCACCCATCTCTGTCCCTACGAGAAGTCTTGTGGTGTTTAACCACGAGTATAAGAATGTTCCCTCTCACTTTTGAACGATAAATTTTGCTATGCTGATCCCTCTTTCTTTGGATAATTAGCTTCGATTTTATCCTGACAAGGAAGTGGTTGATTGATCATTCAAAATTTGACAATTTCCCTTCGATATCTCACCTTTAACGTTGCAACAAGTTGAACTCCCTACCATGATTACCGATTGATAAACCCTCTGCTATCACTATTACTCTGGAGTCTCTTGTGTTAATTTAGCGGTTATGAAGTTTTCCTAGAACCCATTTCGTACACCAACGAATGAACCTCATCTTGAGAGCTCTTTGGCATCTTGAGTCTTCTGAACATGAACCTCATCTTGAACATTATTTGGCACCCTGAATCTTGAATATGATTTCTGGTTGAACCACCAAAATTTTACATCGGAGCGTGAAATAGGATTTGACTTGATACCGGGAGATTGTCTAGTCACCAAGCGAAGGTGTCTTTCAGATGTGTCCGAGATCTTACCAGTTTGTTTGAGCAACCGAGAGGAGCAAGAACCGAAGACCAGAAATGAGTTGGTTTAAGTGTACCTTCTGGGCGTGTTGATTTCTGAAAGCTGAACCGTAATACAGTTCGGAACCAATATCCCTCCACCCGGAAACGATTATGTGTTTGTTAATTTCAGAGTGCGAAGTTTCCTTCTGATGAATTGATTTTATCCTTGGAATCGCTTTCAGTATGAGTAAAAGGCTACTATGACGATTTGTGACGCTAATAGTATTAGCTAAAGCTCTGATTGTTTTGCGAATTTGATAAATGATGTTTTCTCGTGAGTACTTGGACAAATGGTCATTGTATGGCTTAATAGTACGTTCGGAGACGAGGAAGGGCATGAAAATCATCTTTGCACTTCGTTAGAAAATTCGTCGATCATTGGTACATTCTGAGAGATTGATATTTGTAGAGGCAACGATGTTCTTAATCGAGGATATCTCTTTAAATCCCGCAAGTTTTGAAAACTATCACCATGTGGTCAAGACCGATAACAGAATGGAGAACTGAAACCTTTTGAACTTTGCAGAAGAATTCTGGAAGATGTTTGCAACTTATGATACCATTGAGAAATTTCGTGAACAGAGAGAAGCAGCTTAGTTTGATTTAGAATGGAGTTTGGGAAAAGCTGAAATAGAAGTTAGTTTCCTTACCTCGAGCTAAACAAGTTTGGGATAAATCAGGAAGAGACTCAGTGGTACTCCCTTGCAGCAAAGAAGGTTTTTCGTAGGCATTAGGACAACTAGAAACGTATCAGAAGAAGTACTTCACTGCCTGACTTGGAGTTGACAACAACGGCGGCTACCCTGAAGAGTGAAGACGTTCCTCACAAGGTAGAAGTGTTGGCGATGTTGAAGATCTAGTCGAGACGGCGAACCTGGAACTGATGAAGACGTGCAGTCTCACTTCCCTATTCATCTTGGTTGTACTAAGATGAATTGAGAGCGGAAGCAGACTGGACGATAGAGAAATTTAAGGAGCATGCCAGGAATTCACATTACCCCATCACATTCCAAGAAGGACGACAGGAGACTTGGCGAACCAGACACAAGTTTTCGATTTTGGTTTCACTTTCCAATTGATGGACAAACAGAGACGGATTAACCAGACTTGAAGATATTGAATGTGTTGAATGAACGGATTTTTGAAATAGACCTTTCATGTTTGGAAGAATTGATTCTGGGAAGACCGAAGATTTTGACGACTAACTCTCACTTCCATTGACTCACTTAAGCTTCGTTATATAGTAATAAGATCCTCTAATGAGTTAAGTTCCCTAGAAGCATTTCAGTTCTGTGTTTATTTTTCGTAAGTTCAATGATGACTTTGTTTTGGGAATTTTGGCAAATTGTGGAAGATCTGATGCTTGTGGATAGCGTATCTTACTTCTGTTAGGAAATCTGGAACTCCGATACTCTTGCGAATAGTTTTGTTTTCCCTCTTGACTTTGGTATTCGATTTTGGTTGACCTCTGAGACTGTAGAAGTACTAGGTGGATTAAGATAAGTGGTTTTGATTACGACTTGAGATAAAGTATGACCATCATGAGGGCATATTTATATGATGCCAGTATTATGACGTCTGGCCAACGTGATAATACTTACATCATATAACATGCATTTGTTGTGGGCATAGGATATCTTGGGGAGTACCTAAGAAGCTTAGAATTTGAATCTCCGTTGGATTATCCGTGATAAGTGAGACTTTAAGTTCATTCTACCTATGCGTATACTCTACCTTCGTTCGTTAAATATCTGGATGAGTTGGACTCCCGTTTTTCATTCCGTTGACCTAAGTTATAAATCTTGAATTCTTGTAAAACCCTCTACTGTTGATACAATTAATTTGATCTGGAATCTTGTTCGTATTCCATATGAGCTTTCCGGGAGATTCACCTATCCTCCATTTTGTTGCATGGTCTTTTGATCGGAAACAACCTAATTTGTCTCTTTCTGAGGAAATTTGAACCCACCTCGTTTTGACTTGAGTTATGAGAAACTATTTGGTCTGAAGATCTTTTTGAAAGAACCTCCTCGGGCGTGAGAATGCTTTTGATGATCTTTTACGATTGCTACTACTTCGTCTAACTATGCGACTTCAATTTTCGGGGACGAAAATTTCTTTTTAAGAGGGGAAGAGTTGTAAAACCCCAAAATTTATATAATCCGAAATGACCAAAATACCCTCTAAATTTGAAATTTTAAGAACTTATAAAATACGCTATAAATTAAAACTTAAGTTATGTAACATGTTATGACTCAAAACTATACAATGTGAACACATAATCATCCTTAATTACCTCCATAATTTATATTATGCTCAATAAATTCATATTATGCTTTGCATGGCATCCAAAAATTTGAATTTAACATTTTAGTAATTATTTCGATTATATCATAAGTTTAAATGAATAAATAAGTAGCCTTATACAATATGTTAAGAAAATGAATACAAGGTTTTGCCTAAGATCTTTATACACGTTTTCTTGATTTGATGAGATCCGATCACAAGTGTGTACACGTCCTCATTTATACCATTTCATTTATTGCCCCATATATATTTTAAGAAATAAGACCATTTTTCAAATCATGTGCACATTCTCTTGTCCATCACATCCCACAAAATTTGGTGACTTTTCCATATTTGAGAAATCCCATTCACACATTAGCATAATGACCGAATCATGCGCCCATTTATTTTCAACTACAAACCGTAAAACCAGTGAATTCCTATTTTGAGAAAATTCCTCACACTGCCTTTTTATACCGTGTACATGCACCTTTTTTTTTTTATATATCACACAAAGCTTTTAAACAAAAACCATACAATCCTTGGACGGCTGCCACTCTTTTTTTTCCTTCTTTATTATCCGATTCAAAAGCAACACAAAAAAATTGCTCTTTGGTGGCTGCTGCTTGGGGTCTGGTCGAGGTGTACTGCTGGTTCGATAAGAGTTTTTGAACGTGGGTAATGGTATTCTGTTCGAAGGCTTATTGTTTGTGGTTTCGGTGTGGTAATGTCGACGTGATATTCGAACCTTGTATCATCGTTTCCTTCTTGTTCGCACGCTACGAGGGTAAATCTTTCAACCTGGTTTCATTCCTTTTGTTTGATCTCTTTACAAACGTATTAAAGGTCCCATGATGCCATAAAAATCAGTTAGATATACAGCATGTATACTATATAAATGTCACATGAAATCATAAAGAGTAACACATAAAATAACGACTATAAGAGCACGCATTTATCGATCTATTCGACTCACATGTGTTCTGTTTTAACTTGTTCGTGTTCAACCTTTTTGCACGTTGGAAACTAATCCTTTTCGAACTAAAATAAAGAGTAAACATGGTTGCTATCTCAGCTTTATTTTCGAGTTCCAAAACAGTCATGGGAGTGGTTAAGTTGTGTTGTATTGTGTGTGTCGTGTAAGAGGTTTGGGAGTTGTGTGTGTCGTGTGGTGTTGAGAGTATATCGAACAAGAGCTGTACATTTCATGCGTGTTTTGACTGTGTAGATGGGGACTGAAAATGGGTTGTGTGTGTGTCGTACAAACAGGAAGAAAAGGGTACTTTGCATGTGTGTTCGAGAGGCGTGAATATGAGTTGGTTTGTGCTCGGTGTTAAGACAAAAACACAAATAGGGTGTTCATGCATGATAGTTTATGCAAGTTCTTGTTTCAGTAGTGGCTTCATTCGAGTAAAGAGTAAAATTTCAGGCATGGCTTTTCTATTTTTTTTTTTTTTTTTTTTGAACTGATATAATAGGAATAGAGGTTGGAGTGCTTTTGTGCATTAAAAATTTTAAATAAGATAGAGTAGTATGTGAATGTCAGTCATACCTTCTTCTTTTGGTCCTACCATTCGAACCATCAATTAATATGACAGTAAGTTTGGTGGTAGGCTTGCAACATAAAGTATAGTAAACTAAATTTCCATCTATTTTCATATTTCACCTTACACTTTACAAGTTAGACACATTAGAACCCCATACCTACTTCATATTAATAATAAGTCCTCATTCATGTAAGGTGTCATTTTAAATAATTAACTTAACTAAATAGTAACGTCAACAATAAAGGACTAATTTTGCTAAAACAGGAAATTACTAAAGTAAGAAAATTATAAAAATGGAAAGTATACTAAAGTTCAATTGAACGTAAAGTAATATATGATTATTAATTCGTATAGGTTCCATGAAGCGGGAGTGACCGGTGTCTCGTGAGTTATCTTTAGTTTGTTGGCTATCGAATAAGGTACAGATATTCTGCTCTTTGTATAAGGAGCCTTCGGTCTCTATTTTGATTCATATTAGGGTTTCCCTATGACATTGCTATGTTCCCTACACTTGATATGATCCTTTCGATTTGTGAACCTTTGATATGAACCTTTGATATGAACCTTTGACATGAACCTTTGATATGAACCTTGAGATTTGGACTATGCTTTGACTATATGAACCTTTGCTTTGATATGAACCTTTGACCTTTGACCCCAGTTTGATACCCGAGCCAAATATGTTTCCTAGCCATGAAGGTAACATGGCCATGTCATTGATGCACCAGTGGCATGACTCTAGTGTACTCGAGTGATGTTGTACACCGTCCCCATTTTGATTTGATATGAGCTCACTATGATTTGTTATGGCCAATATGATTTGTTTGGGGGGGCGTATGGATGCATCCTAGATTTGCTTTGTATATGATATGATATGATTTGATTTGGTGACTGATGATGGGTGCAATCTACGTCTTTCACAAAATTTGGGAGCTAGCTACTCCATTTGAAGAATGAGGACACCCCTCATATTATCTGATTATCTGAGAGGTCTCCCCTCTATATGATTTGAAGATTGTGGTTACGATATGATATGATTTGATTTGTTTGGGCTCGTGGTGGATGACTGTCCTAAACCTTTACTCTTTATACCTTTACTTATATCTTATTCATTATGCTACTTCTGTTCATTTCCGTTTACTTTCGTTTCCGTTTATTATATATCTGTTCACTGGGCTTTTTAAGCTCAGCCGCATTTCTTTTCCCGCGGCAGGTTTTAGTTGGAAGCTGGGTAAGAGGGAAGAGACTTTTGGACTTAGAAGACCTTGATAATTATTCTGAAGTAGAAGTCATTAGAAGGATTGCATTTGCAGACTTAGTATTTAGTTTTTGTTTCCTTTGTATCCTTGTGTATTCAGTATTTCATTTGTAACCTTTGAGAATCTTTGTATTACTATTGAATTTATGCTTTGTTTGATCTGATATGAAGCCATTAATGTGATACTTCTACCCTTGCTGGGTTGGGGTGTTACAATCTGTCTCTATAGATCTTGATTCCAAGGATGTAAGCTGCTTCTCCTAAATCCTTCATAGAAAAGCAACTACCAAGATAATCCTTAACTTCATTAAGGCTTGGTATATCATTTCCCATGATTAATATGTCATCGACATATAGGACAAGGAAAGTAGTGTTACTCCCACTAACTTTGTGGTATACACATGGCTCATCGAAATTCTGAGTAAATCCAAACTTCTTGATTTCCTCATCAAATTTCATATTCCATTGCCTGGATGCTTGCTTCAATCCATAAATTGATCTTTGAAGTTTGCATACACGCTCAGGAAATTGTGGATTCACAAAACCCTCAGGTTGCGCCATATAGATGTCTTCATCTAGGAGACCATTCAGAAAAGCGGTTTTGACATCCATTTGCCAAATCTCATAGTCATAGTAGGCAGCTATGGCTATAAGAATCCTAATAGCTCTAATATCGGCTACAGGAGAAAAGCTCACTACTAGAAAAAGGGCTATCCTTGACTCCAAATGCGAGTCAAGAAGAGGTCTTATGACGCGAAAATGCGAGTCAAGGATGGACCAGTCATAAAGCTTCATGACTCGCATTTGTGCGTCATCCCTCTATGACGCGCACTTATGACCCACGTTTTATGACTCCTTTTTGCGTGTCATTACCCTTAAAATCATTTTGACTAACTTTTATGACCCACTTTTCTGACATATGTTTTTGCGTGTCATTACCTTAAAATCATTTTTTTTTTATTTTTTCTGTTTTTTAAAACCTGATTATATACATAATTACTGACAATAAACCTGATAATTGTACAAAATTAACGCATTTCATATATATCAAAACCATGCGTTACCAATTCATTACATAACAATTCATGTCAAAATATATACCGATAATTAGTTAAAGTTACTACAATGTACGATTTCTACCTAAAAATGAAATTCGACACATAAATTGCCCATTCTTCTCGAATATCGTCGAAATCCGCATCCGTGTACTCATTGCTATCACCACCAATCTAGTCAAATAAAACAACATTTTAGAAACAGTTAATTACTACTTAAAACAGTTAACTACTTACATTGTCATTTTCGAGAGCCCGAACTCCATGTTTAACTATTTCCTTCATAAACTTCAACACGAAGTACCCACATTCGGTGCATCCGGGCTGACTTGGACACTACACAAGAAACACAAATTGTATATGATATGCAACTACAGTTGATTAACAA
Source organism: Artemisia tridentata subsp. tridentata (assembly GCA_021014915.2). NCBI lineage: Eukaryota > Viridiplantae > Streptophyta > Magnoliopsida > Asterales > Asteraceae > Artemisia > Artemisia tridentata. The sequence continues at coordinate 201,914,650 of CP139503.1, forward strand.
GAATGGTCTGCACAGGGTATATGGGCTTATTTGCAGATCAGTTATAAGCTGATTAATAAGGTGAAACTCAAATACCAGATTATGCACCAAAAGACCCCTACCTAACCTACCTATATTCCAAAAATTAGGACCTAAAGCAGATACGATAAGCCAATTTTGATCCTAGATCAGCAGTGCAGATAACTAATTGCTGCAAAACAATCTGTGGTAGCAGATTAGGAATTTGGCGCAAAATTTGAGCAAGACTACTCCACAGCAGACCAACTCATAGGAACTCACTTAAGCACCATTGAACTAACTAGAAAAGCCAAAATGAACTCAAATTAAGCTCAGCTTATTGCTAAGCTTATTAGGGCAGATAAGAGCTCAAAACTAAAATATCTAATGCAGACTTTAAATAACCATCAAACTGCCCTATCTTCTGATGAGAAAAACTAAAATACCTTTGAATCAGTTCAATCAAACTCAGAAACTTGGCACATGAACAGTGCTTTTCAGATTATACCTAAACTAACCTATAAGCTGTCTTAAACCAAACACCCTTACACTGATCTGTATTGCAATTTTACCCTATACTAAGCTGATTAAAACTAAAAACCACTCTACACTAGTATTACTTAGACTATTAATAAGCTAGGAGATGCAAATAAGCCATAACAAATAACTAACCTTAGAATTAACCCAGTTAAGTTTAGTCCTCTTATTGGTTCCAGCTTCTACATCATACAATGCAATTGCCCTACAAAGAATTAACCCAGTTAAGTATTACATCATACATCATAAAGATTCTATAATTTGTATTACTTACGCATCCACTATTTGCTTGAACTGATGATTGACGTCGCTAGTCGATAGGGAATCAAGATAATAGCAGGTACTTGTCTTCATGTTAAGCACACCTAACACCCAATGTCTTCTACAAAAAACAAAAAACAAATTCTGTTAATTAATGTTAATTTTTATTAATTAATTTAAATGTTGTCGAAAATCTAACCCGGGATTGTATGGCAATAAGATGAGGTCATTTTGCTTCCTTGTAGATAACCTTTTTGCAATAACTCGACTTGCCTCCTCGATATTCTTGGCCCTCGCTTTACGTTCATGATGCATGATCGCAGTCGGGGTCATGAAACAAACTCCATGATCTCTTTGTGACCCATTCTTGATTTGCTCATACAGGTACCTGTTAACAATTAACATACAAAGTTTACATTCAATTAGTCCTGTTAACATACAAGTACCAATTTTTTATAAACTATATTTATCACTTACATGATATAAGAAGCAACGACAGCCCCGCTTAACTCATCCATTGAAAATAGACTGTCAAAATCATTCCAATTTAAGTACGTGTAACTGTGGTGCCCAAACAAATCGTCCTCGCATTGCACTTTTATGCAATCGACCTTTGCAACTTGTCCATCAACCATCATTGCAGTCATTTTCAATCCCATCCTTTCTTCAATTCTTTTCCTTACTCTCTTCTGACCTCTCGTCATCATTTTTTTCAACGGATTTCCTTTCTTAGTCACTTTTGCAATGGAGGCGAGAGTTTCTGGGCTTTTTCCTTCTTCAACTGCAACTGTAAACATAACAGTTTCTGGTCACTAAAAATAACTGTAAACATGACTGTAAGAATATGATGTTTTTGGCATCGTCGCTTCTTCTTCGTTGTCGGGTTCTCTTTGTCGCTTCTTCTTTTCTTTTTTCTTGTGGATCACACTGCCCAACTCTCTTTTTTCTTCTTCTTCTTTTCTTTCTTCTTCTTTTCTGTTTCCTTCTTCTTCTTCTTTTCTTTGTTCTTTTTCTTTTTTTCTTCTTTTCTCCTTGTCTTGATCAGCAGCCTTTTTCTCCTTCTTTTTGGCCACTATCTTGTTCTGCAAAAATATAAAAAAGTCTTACCAAACCATTTTGTTCTAATGATTAAACTGTTTTATAAAAAAGTCTTACCAAACCAGAGCATGGAATGACTAGGTGACTCGGCCAGCTTAGCATGTACCCAATGGCATCTTTAACAGTCTCAACGAACTCCTCGGGAATTGGATTCGGTATCAAAGCTTCTGCTTGAACAGATGTGTCCACCGTAACTTCAATGTTCCCATCTAATATATGAACAAATAAATATTAAATAAGTAAGAATATATATAAATATTAAATAAGTAATTTAACTTCAAATACCCGAGACAGTATGCTTCACTATGGTTCCTTTGGCGACTATATTTGAAGGATCGTCGACCGCAAGATAGCATGATTTATCCTACAAATGTACACAATATTATTAAAACAGACAAGAATTGCAATGAATTTATAACAAATGAAGACTTACATTTGGTTCACTTGGTACATTTGGTTCTTCGTCTTCATCGCTCAACGTTGGAGAATTACTTGCACCCTCCGAAGCATTGGTACTTGCACATCTTCTTCTTTCTAACTCATCTTCAACAGCTTTTAGCCGTTTATTCATCATCTTATCATATTGTTTCAGGTATTGCTTGACATTCCTGGGTATTAAAAAATACTGGTGCGGTGTTATATATCGACCCATCCCACGTACACGCCCACGTGTTTCTTCAGTACCCAGGGCCTCTGTAAGCAAATCTAGTGATCCCATTGGATCCTCTGAATAATCCTTGTCCTTCTTTAGTATCTCCTGAGTAAACAAACATATAACTTAACATCTGTTGACTTATGGTGAAAAGTCAAAGTTTAACTAACTGAACATCAAATAACTTAACATCTGTTGACTTATGGTCAAAAGTCAAACTTTAACTAACACTAACTAAGCAGCTAACTGAGAAATCTAACGAGACTAAGCAGCTAACTGAGAAATCTAACTGAAAGTTAACAAAACTAACTAAAACATACCAAAATAAAACTGTTAAATATGAATACTTACAATTTTATCGACAACTTTTTGGACAGTTGGGTCGAAACCTCCTTTTTTCTTTTCTCTTGCTTTTTTCCAACATTCTACCCTATCAATCTCCTCTTCCTCTTTGCCGGTTTCTTCCATCTAAAAAAGTTAAAAGCAAAAGTTAAAAAGCATCAACATAAGCAATAAAAAAGTTAACATAAGCAATAAATTCCATACTATCTCAGAAATGAGTCCAGCATATCCCTTTCGGCTCAAACGATGGTTGTACTTGTTACGTTTACGGTTAGCTGAAGCCTTCTGACTTATTTCCTGCATAAGTATATACAATTAACATGTTAGTAACTGTTTTTGTGATAAATAACTGTTTTTGGAAATTTAAACAAATACCTCAAACGAAGGCTTAGTTCTTTGTGATACGAAAAGTTTCCAGTCTTTTTTTTTTCACGGACGGATACTTTTCAGGAGGAGTATATAATTGCTTCTTGGCCTCCTTAGACTTATCATCTTTTAGTGGCTTAATGAACTTCTTATAAAGATAATGTTTGAAGTTTTTCCACTTTGTCCCGATTGATTGGAGAACTTGCTTCCGACTCTTTTGGTCAAGTGCAAAATGTGTCTGAAACATAAAAAATGAATCAAAACATAGTTAGAATAAAATACTAAAACTAAAACATAGTTAGAATAAAATAATAAAATACTTACCTTAACATATTGCCAACAAGCTTCCTTTGTTTCGTTATCTACGTTCAACCAAGAATCATAGGTTATGAGAACCATAGATCTTGCCACCAATTCCTCAAAAGTAGACAGTTTTTTTGCTCCCGGTCCAGTTGGCACACCTCTTTTATTATAAGTAACAACTGTTTTTTTATTCGCCTTCGCTTTTATTGTCGGGCCTCTATGCGATTTGGAATCTAATTCGGCATCCAAATTCGAATCAGAACAAGAAACTGCATTTTCTTCGCGGTCCGAACCAGAATCAGAACCGTGAACCGCATCTTCTTCGCGGTCCGAATCAGAACCCGAGGCCATCTTTTATTACCAAAAAGCAACCTGTTTAAAATAAACAAAATAAACAGTTATTTTCATACCAAAAACTTTAAATAATAAATAATGCTTGATAGACTTTAACAAATATACAGTTACTAAAATAAACAGTTATTTCATACCAAAAACTAATGATCTAAAACGAATATGCCCTCGTCATCCGAGTGCGTACAGTTAAAATAATCGTCTAGGTCTTCTAAAGACAGGTTCATATCTTGTGTAACATCAAATTCAAACACATCATCAGTTTCATCATTATTATCTCCATACTTATGCATCATATGTGGTGTGAAGCCAACAACAGACAGGTTCCTATCTTGTTGGTCCTGAACATAAAAAACTTGTCTTGCTTGACTAGGTAATATGAAGGGTTCAGACCGTTGACCAAGCCTATCAAAGTTAACCACTGTGAATCCTAAATCATCTTTTTTTACTCCACGACTATCTACCCACTCACACATGAAAACAGGAACCGTAAATGTACGATAATCAAGATCCCATATTTCCAATATACGACCGAAGTAGGTAACAGCGCCGTACACCGGATTGGAGTCTTTTGCACTAGCAATCTGCATAGTATTTGCAACTATAGATACTCCACTACCTTGAGTGGTTTTAGATTCATCACGCTCTTTTGTATGGAATTGATACTCATTTACGGCAAACCCGGTATATTTACTAACAGCAAAATCAGGGCCTTTTGCCAACCAACGAACACTATCACCGGTATTTTCCCCGTTAGCCAAACGCTTTTCAACCTCTTTCTTAAACCAGTCAATAAACGTCCGACTATGTTGGCTCTGCAACCATGTATTATTTCGACGCGGGTTAAGATCCTTCAGTTCTAACATATGCTGCTTTATGTATGGTTCAACATCGGCGGTGTTTCCTAATACATAAAGATGAGCTTGATCAAGTAGCTTAGAATCCACAACACAGATGGTAGCCTGCGATAAAGGTTTACCAGTGCGGTTTCTTTCATCAGCACCATCATGAGGATTGCCAATTGATTTCATGTTTTCCAAGGAATCGGAACAGAATTCTAATGCTTCCTCTGCCACATAACATTCTGCCATGCAGCCCTTGGGTCGATAATGATTTCGTACATAACCTTTTAGTGTTTTCATGTACCTCTCAAACGGATACATCCACCTAAAGTGGACTGGGCCACATAACCTCACCTCTCTGACTAAATGCACCATCAAGTGAATCATGACATCGAAAAACGAAGGCGGAAAATACTTCTCTAGTAAACACAAAGTTACTACGATGTCACTTTGCAGCTTGCCTAGCTTACTAACATCAACTACTTTACTACACAGCTCGTTGAAGAAGTGACACAAGCTTATAATAGTCTTCCTAACTTTCACGTCTAACACCCCCTTTATTGCAAAAGGAAGAATCTGTTGCATTAGTACGTGACAGTCGTTGGACTTCAATCCATTCATCTTCGAATTATCATCGGACACGAGATTCTTGAAATTGGAGGAATACCCATCAGGCACTTTTATGTTAGACAGCGTGTCATAAAACATGCGTTTCTCCTCGCTATTTAATGTGTATATGGCAGGCGGCAGATAATGACCCTTCCCTTTTGGTTGACTTATTAACTCAGTCTTAATCCCTAACTCCTCGAGATCTTGTCGTGCCTTTAAACCGTCCTTCGTCTTGCCTTGCAAATTCAGTAACGTCCCATAAACACTCTTACATACATTCTTTTCTATATTCATAACATCTAACTGATGACGAACAAGCAAATGCTTCCAGTACTCTAGTTCAAAAAAGATTGATTTTTTACGCCAAACTTTCGATCTCGCATCAATAGTTTCTTTTTTCTTTTTGGCCTTCTCTGCTGACGTGGCATTTTCTTCTTTGATTTATTCTTCTTCAACGCCCTCCAGATAACTTCCTTCTTTGCCTTTTTCTCCTTCCCCCATTTAGTCGTAAAACCTTCCAGATAGTCGTAAACTTCTTCACCCGATCTCGGTTTTTTCATCACACCGCTCTCTGGTTCATTATTGAAATCTTTTCTTCTTTTGCGAAAAGGATGTGTAAGTGGGAGGAATCTTCTATGCCCGAGGAAGCATACTTTTTTGGATTTTGGCAACCACTGTGAGTAGGTATCCTCTGAGCATACTGGACACGCGTTATAACCTTTGGTAACACACCCCGACAGGTCACCATACGCGGGAAAGTCATTTATAGTCCAAAGTAAGACTGCTTTTAGATTGAAGAACTGTTTCTTATAAGCATCATACGTCTTAATGCCAGGTTTCCACAACTCTTTCAGATCCTTTATTAGTGGTGCCAAGTAGACATCAATACTGTTACCAGGTTGCCTTGGACCTGATATCAGTAGAGTCAACATCATGAACTTTCTTGACATACACAAATAAGAAGGCAGATTGTATGTTGCTAGGGTAACCGGCCAACAACTATACTTTGCACTTAATGACTTATGAGGGTTTATACCATCCGCGGACAAGGTTAATCTCAGATTCCTATCTTCCTTTCCAAATTATTTCCAGTACTTGTCGTCAACAAGCTTCCAAGATGGGGAATCACAAGGATGTCTTAGCTTGCCATCACTGACCCGACCTTGCGCGTGCCAAGTTAGGTCATGTGCGGTTTCTGGTGACAAGAACATTCTTTTAAATCTAGGAATGGGCGGGAAATACCAAACAACTTTTCTCGGCACCTTCTTGCTATTCTCCTTCCACCGAGAAGTGCCACAAGTTGGACATTGAGAAGCATCCTTGTGCTCATCCCAGAACAAGACACAATCATTCTCACAAGCATGATACTTAATGTATTCTATGCTTATTCCTTTTAGCAACTTCTTGGCCTCGTATATCGACTTAGGGATTGTATTATTTGAAGGCAAAACATCATTTAGCTCGCCCAATAAAGCATCAAAGCTTGTATCAGACCAGCCAAATTGACCCTTCAAATGTTGGAATTTCAGCAATCCATTTAGTGCATTATACTTAGACCCTTCATACAGTGGCTTGTCGCATTCTTCGAAAAGTGACTTCAATAAATTAGGTTCATTCTCTGCATATATGAAGGCCTCATGTAGCATCTCCTTTGTGTAATCGAACTCGGCAGGTCTAGACTCATTAGGGCATTGAGCTTCATCCTTAGATGAATTTTCTCCGTGGAGGAACCAAACACTATAATTCTCATCGAAACCGTGTATAAACAGGTGATAACGCACGTTGGAGATGGAAGTGTGACACAAATTGATACAATTTACACAAGGACACGGAATGGCGTCGGAATTTGGGTTATTGAATTGTGCAAACTCTAAAAAGGCATTCACACCTTCCTCGTATGCGATTGATAATCTATCGGACAAAATCCAAGATTTATCCATTACCTAAAAACTCTAAAACAGAAAACATCTCGTGTAAGTGTCGAGTCTGATACCAACCTTATTAAACTAAAACAGAAAAAGATAACTACCTAGTAAACTATACATGTGAAATAACTATACATGTTAAACAAGAACACCAGCTTACATGTTAAACAAGAACACCAGCTTACAAATCATTTACAGTTAAAGTTTACTCTATTAAACTATACATGTTACATTATTTACAGTTAACTTACATGAGGCCTATAAAATATTATTCACAAACACCAAAAAATATTATCTTACATCATAGTAACATTTTCACAAACACCTATAAAATGTTATCTTGCAACCAAAAAATAATGATACAAAAACTGATACAAAAACCTAGTTACATTTTCACAAACACCTGGTGTGCTACATTAAAAATCAATAAATTGATTTTATAACCTAAATAAAACTCTACAACTACATTAAAACAGAAAACATAAAACTCTCAAACAAACAAATTAGGGCATACCTTTCAAACTGATGTCGAGTGTTTTGAGAGTTTTGAGAGGGGTTTGAGATGGGAAATTAGGGCAAATTAGGGCAAATTACGGCATACCTTTCAAAATTAGGGCAAATTAGGGCAAACTGATGTCGAGTGTTTTGAGAGTTTTGAGAGGGGTTTGAGATGGGAAATTAGGGCGGGAGTGTTTTGAGAGGGGTTTGATAAGGTTTTGAGAGTTTGAGAGGGAAGTGTTGAGTTTTAGAGCGGGAAGTGTTTTGGCCAAAAAAAAAACAATGGATTTTGATGAAGCAGATGGGAAAAAAAACATAGATGACCCCTATTTAGGACGAAGCAAAACGAGCGTCATCTAGCAGGCTAAATTTTAACTGATTATGACCCTATGTTATGACGCTTCTGAAAACGAGTCATCCCCAATAAAAAATTTACTCGTTATGACTCTTATTTTATGACTTTGCTATTTGCGCGTCATCTTGTAGCGTGCGTCATAAAATGCGAGTCAAGGATAGACCTTTTTCTAGTAGTAAGGTCTCCTCATAGTCAATACCGTATGTTTGGGTAAAGCCTTTAGCCACCAAATGAGCTTTATAGGTGTGTACATTGCCATCCATGTCAGTCTTCTTTTTGAAGAGCCACTTACACCAACTACCTTAGCATTGGGTGGAAGGTCTACTTCAATCCAGACTTTATCGTCTTTCATGGATTGCATTTCCCCATCCATGGCTACCTGCCATTTGTCCTTTTCAGGACTATTAATGGCAGCCCTATAACTAGTTGGCTCATCAAGATCCCCTAGTATAGTTTCCTCACATTCTACGTTTAAACATAGACGATTAGGAGCCTTTATAGATCTTGAAGATCTACGGATGGGTTCCACATCAACTTCTGGTGGAGGACCTAAACTTTCAGGTTCCACAGGAAGTGTGTTAGTGCCTTCAGAAGGTGATGTATCTTCTTGATCATTTTCTAGATCAAATACCCTCCCACTGTTTTCTTGAGATATTAATTTATCCTCAAGAAAATTGCCATTTCTAGCCACGATGACTTTATTATCTGGCGGGAAGTAAAAGTAGTAACCATTTGTTTCCTTAGGGTATCCTACGAAGATACACTTAACAGATCTTTGTTGGAGTTTATCAGGTGAGTTACGTTTAACAAACGCCTCACAACCCCAGACCTTTAAGTAAGAAAAGCTGGGAGCTTTTCCAGTCCATACTTCATATGGAGTCTTATCAACCTTCTTTGTTGGAATCCTATTCAACACGTGAACAGCTGTTTCAAGAGCATAATCCCAAAAGGATAAGGATAGAGTTGTCAGATTAAACATTGATCGTACCATATCTAACAATGTACGATTTCTCCTTTCAGATACACCATTTTGTTGTGGAGTATAAGGAGAAGTGAGTTGTTGGACAATGCCACACTCAGCTAGATAATCTTTAAACTCTTGGCTTAAATACTCACCACCACGATCGGATCGAAGGGCCTTAATCTTCTTTCCGAGTTGTAATTCTACTTCATTTTTAAAGATCTTGAATGTCTCAAAGACTTCATGTTTATTTTTAAGTAAATAAACATAACCATAACGACTATAGTCATCCGTGAAGGTCAGGAAGTAGCTAGCACCACGTTTTGACACATGTCTAAGTGGACCACACACATCCGTGTGTATAAGTCCAAGTAGATCTGAAGCCTTTTCCATATTACTATGAAAAGATTTCTTTGTCATCTTCCCAGATATGCAAGACTCGCATTTATCCAATGCATCATCATTGGTATTTTGCAAAAGCCCATCTTGTTGCAGCTTTTGCATGCGTTTCTTGCCTACATGAGCAAGACGACAGTGCCATAAATAAGACGAATCCAAGTTAGACTTGATTCTCTTATTTCCGATGCTATACATAGAATTATTTCTATTGGATACATAGTTTTCCATATCTATTTCAAACACACCATTTAATGGAATAGCATTAAAGTAAAAAACAGAATTTAAAGAAATAGAAATTCCATTATTATTAAAAGTATGCTCAAAACCCATATCCAACAATAAAGAAACTGAAACGACACCTCTAACAATAGACGGTGCGTAATGACAATTGTTCAATACTAAAATTAAACCCGAAGGTAACAGTAAATCAAAAGTCCCTGTGGCTTCTACTGCTGCAGGTATACCGTTGCCGACATACAAGTAGCGTTCCCCATAGTTCAGCTTCTTTACTCCTCTAAGCCCCTGCGATGTATTACAAATGTGAGTACCACATCCTGTATCATATATCCAGGCATTTTGCTTACGAGGAAAGGAAAATAATTCAACCATAAAAATACCTGATGTGCTGGCGCCCTGCCCAGCCTTGGCATTCTTATTCTTGCGACACTCCTCAAGCAGCAATGGACAGTCCCTCTTCCAATGTCCAGGAGTGTTACAGTGGTGACAAGCAGCCGTATCCTTTTTAGGATAATCCTTCTTAGGAGGAGGATTCTGCTTCTTGGGCTTCTGCTGATGGATCACGACTTGTTTTCCTTTGTTAGCTTTCCCTTTGCCCTTCTTGTTCACTTTGTGCGGTTTACCGGGCTTAGCTACCCTACCGCCTCTAATTGCCATCAATTCCTCATTGAGGGATTTATTGATGAGGCCAACTTTAACATCTTCCACATACCCGCATCCAAGTGCATCCAATTGGTCAAGATAACCTTTCATTTCTAGCACATGGGTACTTACGGGTTTTGTTGCTTCCTGCTTGCACTTGGCTATATTGTCAAGTACGTCATACAACTCAGCCATTGGAGGTTTCTCAAACATACGTTTGAGTTCCTCAATCATTTGCATCGGACCATGATTCTCAAACTGTTTTACCAGCTGAGGATCCATCCCTGATAGCATGAGACAAGCCGCATCATTGTGCCTGTCATAAGCTTCATTGTACTCCTTAAGTATTTCATTAGGAGAGTTAGCAGGAGGAGCAACCGGAAGAGGCTTACTAAGACATTCATAACGTTTGGCTATCCTAAGAACAAGTCTTAGATTACGATACCAATCGTTGAAATTCTTAGTCCAAGTCAATTTCTCTTTTTCAAGCATCATCTTGAAAGAAGAGGTTATGTTTGGAGTGTTTCCGGGTTGGGCCATTTCTACAGAAAAAGTTCAAAAGTTAGTACTTTCGATAATAAATTTTTCAAGAAAATTAAACACCCATTGGTTAAATAACCATTTAATTTTCACTGAAAACTAGGATCCTAATTGATGCCGTTTCATTTACTTCAGCTTTGGCTGTAAGCAATGAAATTGCTCAATAAGGTACGGGATCACCCAATTGCCAATATCCAATTGCAATTCCTAGAAATCATGGGACTTACATTATATTGCCAACATCAGTTGCAAAATGTAAGCATGTTTCATCCCAAATCTTTATGCCTTGACGCCGTTTCATTACTCCAGCTTTGGCTGATAGTAATAAAAGTGCTCAATTAAGTTCACCAACTTAAGAAACATGTAAATTTGAAGTCGTTTCATCACATCAGCTTTGGCTGTCTGCAATGAAATTACTCAATTTTACCCTTAGACTCCCACCCTTTGAACATTAACAATTAGCTTTGGCTGATAGTAATGTAGGATGTAACCTTAGGTGTTCCTTTTTGTAGTTGGATGGCATATTACTTAAATTTTAAGGGTTTTAAATTTGATGTGAGAAATCAAAAATATGTACAAAGATGTCATGCATTCGTCTTTGTATCATATATATATATCTTTTCAAAACTAGTTTACTCATTTGTAGCTCAAATCATCAAAGTTTTTAATTGAGGCATTGAGTAAATTACAACTTTGCCTTAAGATGCTTCGTATGTATCATGGTGTACTTGGTAAGTCTAAAATTTTGACGCACAGGCGAACGGAGGGGCAACAGCCGCCAAGCTGGTTAAAACCGCGCCCCTTTAAGGTCACAATTTAATGCGTACCAACCTTATACCCACTTTATAGTTTGTCAATTTTTAGGTCCGCCGCTTCGACCACTTAGTACAGTCGCATCAATCAACTAAAAAAATATGATTTTCTTGCTAAAACAATTTTATGTAGTAAACTATTTATTGCTAGTCTCGCCTGGGAGCAAATTACCGTGCGAAGCGAACCACTATCGGCACATAAGACTTGGCAATAAAAAGTTTACCACAAAGGTTTCATAGTTATTAGTCTTATTTATTTTTATTTGAAAAATTACCCTCTTTTGGTGTTACAATTCATCATAATATTAAACACAAAAGATCAAGTAATTACAAAAAATAAATAAACACATAATAACAAATATATTATCATCAACGATATCATATAGCCACATGCAAACCTTTTTATTAATAAATCCTATTAATAATTCTATGTGTAATTAACCATGTATCTAATTAGCAAAACTCCCATTGGTTTTCGAGCTCATTGTGCCCAATGGACCACAGACGCCAAATTACTTGGCCGTGTAAGTTTTAACTAACTAGATACCACTTTGCACATAACTTATTAATTTATATATATTGAGGTCTTCCCCAATTTAAGATTTATCAAACTAAACATGTAGCAAATAATTCAATCAAACATACAAATCAAACCATGACAAAATATGCAAGATTTTGTCATGGATTCCATATTGATCACATAATCATGTAGTCCATATTATCATGTCAATATCTTGTACGTATCTAATTAATTAATGACATCACATACGGTATTCACTAATTAATCCCTAAAAAATTTCATGCAATCTAGAGTTTTCTACAAGTTTTCTTAAAAAAAAACAAAACCCTAAATTTTATTAAATTATGTGTCGACCCAATTAGAACAAATTAGGGTTTTTAGATCAAAACCCTAAAAGCTAAATTGCATGTATCTAATCAAGATTCAATTTTTAGGTTTTAGTAATTAATTACAAGTTCTAAACGAGGCTCATGATGCCACTGTTGGAATATGTGAATCATAAAAACCTATAAACACATAAAACATCTAGAGCACGCAGCGGAAAGATCTACAAGAACATGTAATTAATTAATCTAAATAGACACGTACCTTATGCAAGCTCCAAGAACAAGTATAAACCCTAATAGGTTTATGTATGTGTCGATCCAAACAAAGGGAAAAACACGAGCTAAAATAAACTCGTCACTCGTTTTTGTACACACGTAATGATAGCGTTCCAATAGGAAACGCTAGGTTCAAGATCACTAACAACCAAACACTTTATTGCTATTAGCTCAAGCCGAATTCCCTAGTGGGAATAAAAGAGTCGACTAGCCTTAGCAAGAGGGAGAGAGAAGAGAAATTTGGCTATAGTTAGGGATTCAAGATTAGGGAAAAACCAAATACAAGTGAATTATATTTATAGGCTAACCCTAGCTTGTTCCCTAAGCTAGCCAAACCGACCCTCTAGCCCATTCAAGAGTTTCGGCCGATCCAACCCACAACATGGGTTTCTAGATCCTTCTAACTCTCTTTTGCACATTTAGTCCTTTAACGGTCGTTATCTCTAACTCCGTTAAGTACTAACTGTCGTTAAGTGTTATTTAGTGAAATGAATAAATATAAATATAAAAATAATTTAATTCATTCAAACTATTGGAACTCTCACGTATTGTGTGCAATCCCGAGTCTCGGGTTCGAAACCGGACATAAACATATTAATATTTATCCATAAAACCTAACAGCTACCACACAAGGTTTTAACACCATATATTTCATAACACCAACTAGATGAATTCGAGTTAACACAATATCATCAATTCGCCATTTTTTTTATTATTTGCCGATTCAAGTTTAATAAAACTTAACTAATTTATCATATTAACAAAAACCCACTTACCAAAATCTAACCGATTACTCATAATTAAAATTAAACAAAGCTAATAACATAACACTCACAGATTCGAATAAAAGAAAATAAATTATTACAAATTGAGCCGAGTACAATGGATCAAGAAAAACACGAAACAAGAGCCCCAATCCAATTCGACAAGCAAATCCTACACACCTCTTGTTCCTGCGCTCGTTCACACCAAGAAGCAGATCGTAAATTTGTTGTGAAGGTGTTTAGGCGTGTGGACTCACTTGTGAATCGTCTTGGGTATAAACAAAATAACGAGGGATGGTTCGCTGCCTTCTTTCATTGTTTTCAGTTGATGCTTTGCCATTTGAAGCAAAGGTCGCTCCTCTTTATACTTGGTTCGATGTGTTGACTTCAAGGTTTTGACCGAGATTCGCTTGGGGAGAGATGAAGATGGTGATGGATCGGTGTTGTATCAATTCGATGGGGGAGAGTAGGTGTTGAGAGAAAAGAGATGAAGAAGACGTGTGTGGGGAGTTGTGAATGAGAGAGAGACGGCTTTATCTTTTCTTTTTCTTTTTTTCTTTTTTTTTTTTTTTTTTTATTGGTAAGTATTAACTTTATATTTAGTGATTAGTTTTTGTGGGTATTGAATGTATCCCGTGTCCCGTTGAGCTCCGATGGAACTGAGTTTTCTAAGTTAGCGTGAGTGCTAAAGATATTCTAACGAGAGCGTTTTTATAATAGAAATATAAAAACAAAATTTATTAATTCTGGAAAACCGGTAATTAGTTTATGCCATTACTAGGATTTGTGTTGGTACGCGTGTGGTGTTGCGTGCGAGATATTTCTCGTTTCAGTAAATAATTATCAGTAATAGTCAAAAAATGATATATTTGCACTTTCTGATAAAAATAAATGTTGTAGTGGGTCACTGTAAGCTACAGTGTGCGGGTTTGCTTCCCGAAATTGTTATGCAAGCTCATGAATGCTTAATTTAAATAGTTCAGTAATAATAAATTAACATTTATTATTAAAATATTAAGTGGAAAATTACCTTTTGTCACATCCTCCCCGCCTTAGAAGGAAAACCATCATCGGTTTTCACTTAGAGTTACCCGATGAGTTTGAGAAGAGGTGTGGGTATTTACGCTTGATCTCGTCTTCACGCTCCCATGTGAATTCGGGACCTCTTCGGGAGTTCCAGCGAACTTTAACAATAGGAATACGGCTTTGCTTAAGCCGTTTGATTTCTCGCTCCATTATTTCAACAGGTTCTTTGATGAAGTTCAGTCTTTCATCGATTTGAATCTCCTTCAGGGGGATAGCAAGAGTTTCGTCTGAGAGACATTTCTTAAGGTTGCACACGTGAAACACGTTGTGCACAGAACTGAGTTCTTGAGGTAACTCAAGTCGGTAAGCTACCGGCCAGATTCTGGCGATAATTTTGAAAGGTCCAATGTATCGGGGATTTAACTTTCCCCGCTTTCCAAAGCGAATCACGCCTTTCCATGGAGAAACCTTCAACATGACTCGATCTCCAACTAGAAACTCGAGTGGTTTTCGTCTCTTAACAGCGTAGCTTTTCTGACGGACTCGAGCCGCTTGTAGTCGGCTCTTGATTTGTACAATCTTTTTCGTAGTTTCTTGCACTAGTTCAGGACCAGTAAGCTGACTTTCTCCAACTTCAGCCCAACATATAGGTGATCTGCACTTTCGGCCATAAAGTGCCTCGTAAGGTGCAGCCTTGATGCTAGTGTGATAGCTATTATTGTAAGAGAATTCGGCTAAAGGCAGATGCCTATCCCAACCGTTTCCAAAGTCTATCACACATGCACGTAGCATATCTTCCAAGGTTTGGATGGTCCTTTCACTTTGTCCGTCAGTCTAGGGATGATAGGCGGTGCTCATATCAAGATTGGTTCCTAGTGCATCTTGTAGTGATCTCCAAAAGTTCGACGTGAAACGGCTATCTCGGTCGGAGATGATGGAAATCGGAACTCCATGTCGTGCAACTACTTCCTTTACGTATAACTGTGCAAGTTTATTCATCTTGTCGTTCTCTCTGATTGGTAAGAAGTGGGCGGACTTGGTAAGACGATCAACGATTACCCAAATGGTGTCGTAACCGCTTGACGTCCTTGGTAACTTGGTCATAAAGTCCATAGTTATGCGTTCCCACTTCCACTCAGGGATTTCTGGTTGTACAAGTAAACCTGATGGCCGCTGATGCTCAGCTTTGACTTTGGAACAAGTCAAATAGTGATTGACATAATGGGCGATGTCAGCCTTCATGTTTGGCCACCAGTATAGTTTCTTTAGGTCAAGGTACATTTTGTCGGATCCTGGGTGAATGGAGTACTTGGACTTGTGAGATTCGTGCATGATGAGGTCGCGAATCCCTCTGTATAGTGGAACCCAACTTCTGTCCTTGAAACACAACACTCCATCAGATCTCTTGACGAAACCATTTTCATTTTCAGGCATACCGTAGATTTTCTCGTTGGGTCTGTTCTCTCCCTTGAGCGCCTCGGCCTGAGCCTCAAGGATTTTCGATGGGAGAGGTGAAACGATTGTCATACCCAACGATCGTACTCTCAGCGGTTTTGGTCGTTCCTTCCGGCTAAGAGTATCTGCTACCACGTTTGCTTTGCCCGGATGGTATTGAATCTCGCAATCATAGTCACTGAGTAATTCTAACCAACGGCGTTGTCTCATGTTAAGATCCTTTTGGTCAAGGATATGTTGCAAACTCTTGTGGTCGGTGTAAACTACACATTCGGTGCCATAAAGGTAGTGCCTCAAGGTTCTAAGTGCAAACACTACTGACCCCAATTCCAAGTCGTGTGTAATATAATTCTTCTCATGCTTTTTCAGTTGTCGAGAAGCATATGCTATCACCTTCTCTCGTTGCATTAAGACGGCTCCCAAATCTTTATGTGAAGCGTCGCAGTAAACAACGAAGTCTTCACTACCTTCAGGTAGGGCTAAAATAGGTGCACTGCACAATTTATGTTTAAGAAGCTAGAAGGCTTCTTCTGCTTTATCTCCCCAATCGAACTTCTCATTCTTCTGGGTCAGTTTAGTTAAGGGCTTTGCTATTTTTGAGAACCCTTCAATAAACCTTCAGTAATAACCGGCAAGTCCTAAGAATTGGCGTATCTCGGTAGGCGTTGTGGGTGTCGCCCAATCCTTTATTGCCTCAATCTTGGCGGGATCCACGTGAATGCCTTGACTATCAATCACGTGACCTAGAAATTGAACAGTGGGTATCCAAAACTCACACTTTGAAAATTTAGCATACAACTTCTCCTTCTTCAGCAGTTCTAGGATTAATTTAAGGTGTTCCTCGTGCTCCTTCTCACTCTTAGAGTAAATCAGGATGTCATCGATGAAGACAATCACAAATTTATCTAGGTACGGCTTGCACACCCGATTCATAAGATCCATGAATACCGCCGGTGCGTTGGTCAAGCCAAAAGGCATAACTTGGAACTCATAGTGGCCGTAACGAGTTCTAAATGCCGTTTTCAGGATATCTTGTTCCCGAACCCTCAGTTGATGATATCCGGATCTCAGATCAATCTTTGAGTAGATGCTTGAACCTTGCAATTGATCAAAGAGGTCGTCTATCCGTGGGAGTGGGTATCGTTTCTTGATGGTTAGTTTGTTTAGTTCTCGATAATCTATGCACATTCTAAATGTTCCATCCTTCTTCTTGACGAATAATACGGGGGCTCCCCAAGGTGAAGAACTCGGCCTTATGAATCCTTTCTCCGAAAGTTCTGACAGTTGGTTGGATAGCTCCTGTAGCTCTGTCGGAGCTAATCGATACGGTGCTCGCGCCACAAGTGCGGCACCCGGCACTAGATCGATTTGGAATTCAACTTGTCGGGTCGGCGGGAGTCCAGGTAATTCTTCAGGGAAGACCTCCGGGAAGTCTCTCACGGTTGTTACATCTCCCAAACGTTTTCTTTCTGGCTCCTCTTCTTCCTTCTTGCCTACTTGTGCCAGAAAGAGATGGCATCCCTTCTCGATGTGCTTATGAACCTTCGTACAAGAGATTATGTTTAGCCTTGACGCGCTTCTCCTGTCTCTCCAGTCACCTTCAACAATCAGGACTTCATCACCGTAGGGTAGTCGTATGATTTTCTCGTCACAAATAATGGCGGCATGGTATTTCGACAACCAGTCCATGCCAATAATGACGTCGAAACTACCCAATTCTACTGGCATAAGGTCGATGTTGAAAGGATGGTTTAGTAGGTTTAAGGTGCAACCTCTTATGATGGTATCTACTCTTTCTACGTTTCCATTAGCTAGTTCCACATTGTATACGTTGTCTAAGGCAGTCGAGGCAATACTTAGTAGTGAGCTAAATGCAGTTGAAACAAAACTCCTATCTGCTCCCGTATCAAATAATATGGTTGCATAGCGGTTATTTAGAAGAAACGTACCCGTCACGACGTTCGGGTCCTCCTGGGCTTCCATCCTGCCCACAGCATAGACCCTCTCGCGGGCTCCTTCTTCTTTCTCTGGGTAGACCTGATTTGCACCCATTCTCTGATTTCCCATGTTCCCATTATTGGTTTGATTACCCCCAGCACCCTGGTTCCTCTGTTCACAGCATTCATTCTTGTAATGCCCCTTCTTTCCGCATCCGAAACAGGTTACATTAGCTTTCGAATTCTGTCCAAGTGCTGTTTGTACAGTGGCAAGAGTCCCCGACCTACAATCTCTAGTCATATGCCCAACTTTCTGACAGTTGTGACACTTCACTGTGCACGGTCCGCTGTGATGAAGCTTACAACGGTTGCATAGTGGATGTTTTCCAGCATACGCCTTCTTCTCGGCGGTTCCTGCTGCATACACCTTGGCGCCTTTTTGTTTCTTGTTCGAGGAATTGGTGTTGGGATTGTTGTTGTTGCCAGAACGGTCATCCCATTTCCTCTTGTTATCAGTCACCTCCATTAGTGTATCTTCAACTATTTGATCCATCAATTGGTTTGCCACTTCCATGGTCTTATGGAGATCAATAGTCTTAGTAGTAGTGACGTTTCCTTTGATGGTTGGAGGTAATCCACCGATGTACCTTTCTAGTAATCGGGTCTCAGTCAGAACCATTTCAGGACACAATAAAGTTAGCTCCTGAAAACGCTGGTTATAAGCAGCCATGTTGGTTCCTTGAACTTTGAGGTTCCAAAACTCAGCCTCTAGTTTCTTGACCTCATTGCGGGGACAGTACTTCTTGAGTACCATTTCCTTAAAGTTCTCCCATGGCAATGAGTAAGTGGCGTCATAACCGGCAGACTTTAGATAATTATTCCACCAGGTTAAAGCAGCATCTGTGAAGGTGAACGATTCATACTTAACCCTATCCTCGTCCGCACAGCCACATATCCTAAACACCGTTTCCAACTTCTCAATCCATCTGACCAATACTACTGCTCCTTCAGTTCCTCCGAAACTCCCAGTCAAAATCTTGCGAAAATCTTGGTAGCTACAGCCTCGGCCATTGCCGTGATTTGGTCTAGAAGTGTCAATATCGGTGGTTGAGGTGTTCATGTTGGCTGCGGCTAAAGCTGCCGCTACTCTCTCCTCCACCAGTTGGTCTAACATTGCTTGGTTAACAGTAGGTGGAATAGTGGTCGTGGCCTTAGCTGGGCCTGGGTTGGCTCGTGTGGTTCTGTTTGACTTCTTTCGGGGAGGCATTTTGCTACAAACACAAAATGAGATGAAGGTGAATAACATTTAAAAGAATTTATTACACGAATAAATTGCCACGCACAAGATATAAGAATAAGGTTCATCACAAGAGAAACGACACGATAGAGTATAGAACCAAGCTTGTCATAGATTTCGATCAATATGTGTTCACAAAATAACAAGCTCATGGTGCATCGAAAAGAGTACAAGTTTCGAATACATAAATGGAAATAGAACAAGGTTCGAATGAAAGAAAAATACAACAAATACTAAGCTCGCATCATCTAATACAACAACACTAATCTCGATCACGCTCGAGGCGTAATCACTCCATCCCTGCCACAAGCTCTCTCTGTGTGGCCTCTAACTGTTCAAGACGTCCATGGTACTCTTGGTTGATCATCAGCTGTGCTCCAAGCATGGACTCCAATTATGCAATCCTCTGACCCTGTGCCTGAACCGTGTCTCGGGTAAGCTCCAGAGCCCTCTCGGTACCCATCAATCTGTTGTGCGATCTAGCCTGTCCTCTACCCATACCAAGCAATCTGGTATCTAACTCCCAAAGCTCTCGACTATGAGCTCTCGCTAAACCCTCAAATCTGGCCCTTAAGTCAGCCCTCTCTCGTCTATCAGCAATAGCATCCTCAAATAAAACACAAGCTGCTCGATCCATGGTATCAACTCGTCGCTCGATCCTCTGAACACGATCAGTCTGCTCCAACCTACCAATCTGATCAGAATGCACATCAAGTAAACTTGCATGGTTGGCCAGCTGTATAAAAACCTGCTCAATAGCAGTCACTTCCCCCTCCTCAGATGGTGAAACAATCGGAAGTGGGGAAGGTGGTAGAGATGGAGATGGCAGATAAAAGGATGGTAGAGAAATAGCTGGGGATGGGGGTGGTATGAATGATGGAGAGGATGGTACATAGTCTGGACTGTCTACTCTCGGTGGAACACACTCAATATCCTTCCATATTCCCTCATCAGTGTCCTGCTGCTCTTCCCTAGCTCGTACCATAGCAGCCCTCAATCCTAGTCCCATTGGTACCACTGTATCACCACCCTGCATCTGGGCTGCTCTCAAGCTATGTCCTGTCTCGAAGGTACCCTGAACCTCCTCCATAATTTGCTTGCCTTCTCTCTGTAAGCATGCACAACCTGGGGCATGCTCAACTAGTGTAGTCTCATCAGGGGCAAGCTCTGCAGGTAGAGGCTCTTCTTCAGGTTCCTCCTCTGGATCTGACTCCTCTGAATATGACTGATGAACTCAAATAAGTACATTTTATTACTATCATTTATCCTATTAATTTGACTTGTTTTATTATATTATGTATGAGGATTGATACTTAATCGTTTACTTTTGTAATTCTCAGGTAAAAACAAGCATTTGGTGAAACTTGGCGATTTTGGACTAATTATGGAGCAAAACATGCAAGAAGTTAAGAGTCTACTGAAATGTACAAGATGAAGACATTCTGCTCCAGATGCGCCGCATCTCACTTATCACATACGGCGCATCACTATCAATATTTCACCAGATACGATCCAAGATACAAGAGGACATGCGCCGCATCTATGAATGGAGTTACGCCGCATCTTCTGGCGGTGTACGAATATTCCTGAATATTATAATCTTGGACCCCACGCGAAGTTAAGTCAATGCGCCGCATCTACTTACTAGATGCGCCGCATCTTACCCTCAGACAGAAACTATAAATACCCCAAGACCAGACGAATTCGAGAGATATATATTATATACGAGACCGAAGTACAGAAACCCTAGGACGAATTCAGTCAAGGCAGCAGCACAAGACACACCCAAACGAAGATACAAGAGCTGTAAGAAGGTGCTGCATGTGTTTAATTCATTAAGTAGTTTTGTTTTATTGTGTTAGTAAACTTTAATTCATCAAGATTGGTGGCTTGTGTAATGTGACAACGGAAAGATTGCACTCCCTTAAAACTGCTTTCTCATTAATTAAAGTTTATATGTTGATGTCTTTGGTGACTTTTATTAGTGCATTGATAACCTCTGTGTCTAGCTGAGCGTTGATCGGGTCGCCATGCCTCTGCCCTCGCCTATTTATTAAATCGCCTATGCATTCTATGGTCTGTAGAAAAGTAGGAAGAAAGATAAATAGGATAGTCATAAGTAATCATTAAGGGTTTACTCGCCGATAAGATTAGAACCAACGAGAAAGGACTTAATCTCGGTGCGTTGCATCGAACTATACACTTCATATAACACTAGCAATAAAACAAGTGACAAACTACTTATCATAAGGACAGCCCTCTTATTGTCTCAAGTATTTATCTGTGTACGTGTGTGCTACTTGCTGATTCGTGCCTATTGGTTTAGTTTATTATTTAATTGCAACCAAATCGTGCCAGTCTCTCAGGCTGAACCCCCTTGCGTTAGATTAGGTTGTATAGCTAACTTAATATATTAAAATACTGATTAGAATAACTAGATAATACGTTCCACTCTTAGTGATCGACACTCTACTTACCATTATATTCATACTGACCGGGTACACTGCTCGTTAAGTGTGTGTGTTATTGATAAGTCGGCTAAATATAAATTTAAAACTTGAGTAGGCATTAATACTGCTAAACCGCAACGACACATCGCACGCATCAAGTTTTTGGCGCCGTTGCCGGGGAGTGAATTGTTATTATCTGTTAATTTGATTAGTATTTTAATTAGGTTTTTAATTTTTTTTATCTAACCGCTAATTTTGTTGTGTATTAGATTAATTTGCATTCATTGTACTATTTTGCATATTTTCTTGTTTTTGTGTGCTTTTATTTGTGTTTATTTTCGTGTGTTTTATTTGTTTTTTATTTTTCGTATTTTTGTGTTCTGCTATCGTTGTACTGAGCTAAATCAAACGATACGGCGCATCTGATTTCTCAGATACGGCGTATTGCGTTCAATTTTTATAAAATACAACGCGTTTAATTAATTCGATACGACGCATCTTTTCCCCAAGATACGGCGTATCTGTTTTTGATAAAAAAAATTTCTAAACGTTAACGCCATACGACGCATCTGCTTCAGCAGATACGGCGTATCTATTATTTTAATTAAAAACAGTTTTTGAATTATTAAACAGATACGGCGTATCGATTTTTATCGATACGGCGCATCTTCTGAATCAAAAATCTTATATTTTGAAACGTAACGAAAATACGGCGCATTAACTTTTGTTAATACGACGCATTTAATTTTAAATAAATATCGATTTTTGATAATTAAAATTGATACGGCGCATTCTAATTTCTAAGCGGTGTATCTATTTTCTGAATAAAGTCTGATTTAATTTTAACGATTATAAGATACGGCGTATCTAACTTTTTGGATACGGCGCATCGTCTGCAGATATCAGTAACTTTAATTTTTCGTATTCCGTTTTCGTTGTTAGTTTTCTGATATATTACTTTCTTGAGCATACCCTACTGATATTTTTGTGTTGATTTCAGGAAGTGCATGACCAGGAGTTCTACGAAGAACTTGATTCAACCTTTCGAAGATCCTGAACGAGTCTTTCATTCGCTTAAAAGGCTTTTCAACACAAAAAGCTTTGATACTTCAAGTTCATTCGAGCTTGATTATTTTTCTGAAGAGAAAGAGGAAGAAGAAACAGAAACAATGGGCGAAAACACAACTATGGAGGAATACATGAACAAAACCCGTGCTGATTACACTTCAGGAGTTGCTAGACCAAAGTTTGATGATAAGTCAAAGTTTGAACTGAAGGGTCAGTTTCTCAAAGAGCTAAGAGAGAATGCTTTCAGTGGATCGGAACATGAGGATGCTAATGAACATGTTGAAAAGGTCCTCGAGATTGCGGATTTGTTTACTTCAGAAGGAGTGACTGACGATCAAATCATGCTAAGAATCTTTCCACTCTCACTAAAAGGAGCTGCTAACAAGTGGCTGAGGAATGAACCTGCTAGTTCAATCACTACATGGGAAGATTTGAAGAGCAAATTCCTGAAGAGATATTGTCCACCTGCTAGGACTGCTAAAAAGATGGAGGCTATCAACAGTTTCAAGCAAGAGCCTGATGAAACTCTTTATCAAGCTTGGGAAAGATTTAAAGATTTACTGGTAAAATGTCCTCAACACTATCTAACCCCTATGCAGGAGATAATATTGTTTTATCAAGGATTGGACGTGCCTACTAGACAAATCTTGGACGCTAAGGGAGCTGTGCCCCAAATGAGTGCAACCAATGCTAGGAAAGCAATCCAAGAAGCTGCTGATCATTCTCAAAAATGGCACGATGGGACCTCTACTAGATCTAAGAGTAGCACTAATTTTGACGGGATTGCTGCTATTCAAGCTCAATTGGATAAAATTAGTAGAGAGATGAAGAAGCGTGATGAAAGAGTGTATGCTGCCCAAGTTGGATGTGAAAAGTGCGAAGGACCTCACTACACTAAAGATTGCCCGAATAAGAATGAAAGTGATACGTTTGAAGAAGCATATTACACCCAATTTGGACAACCATTCCGACCTTCGGGAAGATTTAGGGAAGCCACCCCGGGATTCTATCAAAAGAACAACTTTAATCCCGCTTATCAAGAAAGGAGGCAGACTTTAGATGACACTCTAAAGCAAATTATGGCCGATGCTGCTAAAAGACATGAAGAGAATACTGCTATGATCAAAGAAATTTGAGCTTCAACAGACACTACTACAAGAAATCAAGGAGCTTCGATCAAAGCATTAGAACAATAAATTGGTCAAATGAGCAAAGTTCTTCAAAAAAGGGGATATGGAAGTTTACCTAGCTCAACTGAGACCAACCCAAGGGATCATGTCAAGGCCATAAGCACCACTGAAGAAGTCACTCCTAACATACCTAGAAGATCGATGAATGGTAATGATGGTGCAAGACCCGAATTTTTCTTTAATTCTTCAATCAGTTTAAGGAGACCACTCAAAGAAAAGACAAAGATTGAAGAAGAGATCAAGGCCACAATGAAAGAAGGGAGCTCTGCAACCGATTTAAATGCCTTGCCTCATAAAGAAAAAGACCCAGGAAGTTTTACTCTACCTTGTTCAATTAATGATATATCTTTCAATAATGTGTTAGCTGACTTAGGAGCTAGTGTTAGTGTTATGCCTCTTAAGACATTCACTACCCTAGGACTAGGAAAATTGGCACCAACTAAATTACTTATTGAATTGGCTGATAAAACGGTAAAACGACCTGAAGGGATTGTTAATAATGTGCTAGTTAAGATTGAGAAGTTTATTTTCCCTGTAGACTTTGTTATATTAGATATGCCCGAGGATGTTAAGATTCCTTTAATCCTTGGAAGACCTTTCTTATCTACTGCCCATGCTAAGATTGATGTGTTTAAAAGAAAAATCTCGTTAAGAGTAGGGAATAATAAACTAGTCTATAAGTGCCAAGATCCTGTTAAAAGCATAATTAGAGGAGTCTATGTGCTAGGATTAAGAGAGCGTATGGACCTCGATCTTGAAGCTAGGCTCATGGGAGAAACATTGATTCAAAACAACTCAACTAATCCTAATCATGAGAACTTTGAGGAATTTATTGACCTTAATGAACCTACCGAACTTAGAAGCGATATTGTCAATGATTCTGATGATGAGTGGTATGATTGTGTAGTAATTAACAAACATAGAAGAATAGTTGAGAAAACAAATTTGAATAATGATGTGTTTATTGAACTACCACCCCACCTTGCTTATTTATGCTTATATGATAATAAGAATTTCCCGTCTATCATTTTGTCATCTCTGCCCGAAAGGGACAGAACTTTGTTTATACAGATATTAAAGAAGAACGGCGTGGAAATTAAGGAAGAGCAAGGAATGTTCAATATTACTGAATTGGGAATGAGGGAGCGCGATGTTTCCGACTCCTTCAATGATCGATATTAAAGAGCTGAACGTGAGTCTAACTTGAAGACTCTGGAATAAAGACAAGTGCTTACCGGGAGACAACCCGGAGAAATTTTAATTATTCTGTTTTTGTGTCGAGTCAGTCAGGCCGCAGAGGATACGGCGCATCTCAATCCTGAGATGCGACGCATCTCCTGCAATGGTCATATCTTTATTTTTTCGCATATTTTTATTTTCGACTTTAAAACTTTTTATCAGTTTATTTTAATGCGGCGCATCCCTGGTTAAGGATGCGGCGCATCTTTTATTCTGATCCGTATTTATTCCAGGCTCGATACGGCGTATCTTCTTCCATAAGATACGGCGCATCGACTGACCTGATGATTTTCATTTTAATTTTTATGTTTTATTTTTTAACTAACTACTAATGTGTTATGCAAGTTGAACCTTTCTTACCTTAGGTGTGTTTTGAAGCCTTGGTGGTATTATAGATTCCTGCATTTCCTGTGGATACATCGAATATGAAGCTTAAACGTTCTAATCCACAAGAAAGATGATTTTTGCTTTAATACAAATGGAGGATCATACCGAGCAAATCTCAGGGGAGTTTTTCTGTTCTAATTCTTTTATTTTCCAGTTTTTAACCTTTCATACAAACAACGAGGACGTTGTTTAACTTAAGTGGGGGGATTAGAGAATTAGAACACTTAACATTTACTTGTCCTAAACTTTTCAAAATATGCTTAAAATATGCTTAATATATCAAAATTAAAAATTTTTTAGCATGTTTTTGTTTAAAGTCTAAGTTGCATAGCTGCACACATGACGTTATTTTCAAAAATTGTGATTTTTCAAAATTCACAAATCTATGAGTGTGCCGGTGACTTGTAAACTTTAGAACTTGGCTTGTATACTATTTGAGACCACCATAATAAGTATTATTTATATAATTGGAATGACTTGTCTAAATTGGTAAATTTCTAGGATTACACCCAACTAGCCTTTATATGTTATGTGTTATTAGCTAACTACACTGGTTAGTTAACCCCCGTATAAACCCTTTTGTTACTCTCATTTTTAGAGTAAGATACCCCTAGAAAAACACTCAGAGCCATTCCTTTCTTTTCTTACACCTTTGTTAAAATGTTTCGTTACACCCTTACACCTTAGCCTACCCTGTAGATTAGAATCTGTGGTTGGTTAATTGCTATAGGCAAAGTGTGTTTCCTTACATTACCTGTGTTCGTGTGCGTAATTCATTATCTATGGTTAGGTCGGGAAATTGCACAATGCGATTGGAGTGAAAGTAAATATTGTATATTTTTGAGTTTATTTTTCGTGTGTTTACTACTTTCACTATTACCGTTATTTCTGAAGTCATGAAAAGTATGGAAAAATTATCCAGAATTATCATTATAGTGATGTGGTGAAATTTTACACATCTATGTTTATGTTAAAAAAAAAAAAAAAAAAAAAAAAAAAAAAAAAAAAAAAATCGAAAAAATTAGAAAAGAAAAAGAAAAAAGAAGAGTTGGATGTTTGATTAAACCAACAATGTAAAGTTTTGTATTAAGTGGTCGATATCACCACTATTTGTTGTACTATATTTATGGATTGAATGGGAGTTGGCAGTTATGGGAACGACAACTAAGGTTTATTCTTTGATTGAGATCTTGTTGAGTATAATTCGTGTCTACCTAAAGCGTGTGTTTCAAGTGTTAAAGCGTGAGTTATTCAATGATATGAGTCTTATTTATGGGATGGTTGGGATAGTGATTAACCACACTTAGGATTTTAATTTATTTGTTTTGTTTATTTTTCATTTTTACACCAATTTATATCCCAAATATTATCCATACCCTGTATTATTCTTTATCCAACCAAACCTTTGATTTATTGAGATTAGGGATTTGAGCAATCTTAAGTATCGTAGTCGTGGATTCGGCTATGTATTTATGATTTTGTCGCCCTTTTTGATATAATATTATTGGTGAAGTTTGGACCTATCTTTAGCCTATTCGAGTTAAGGATTTGAGCAATTGCAAGTATCGTGTTCGTGGATTCGATCATGTATTTGTGATTTTGTCGCCTTTTCTGGAATTTGAGATCGATAGAGATTAAGAATGATTAACCCTTAAGCCTCAAAACCCTTTTTACCGCTTTAGACTTGTTATTCCTTGGCTTTAGTGGGGAGATGTGTATACTTGCCAAGCTTATGATAGAATATTCGTCACGACTGGACAGTTAAACGATTAGATTTGCTTTTATCAAAATATTTTATTTAACTTCTAATTCGTTAAGTGTTTAGTTGTGTGATTATGACAAAAATGAATACATGCTTAAATATAAAAATAAATCCTAATATCTTTTAGGATACATTTTCATAAGATTAATTCTAAGGTTTACTTGGGGACAAGTAAAGTTCAAGTGGGGGGATATTTGATGAACTCAAATAAGTACATTTTATTACTATCATTTATCCTATTAATTTGACTTGTTTTATTATATTATGTATGAGGATTGATACTTAATCGTTTACTTTTGTAATTTTCAGGTAAAAAACAAGCATTTGGTGAAACTTGGCGATTTTGGACTAATTATGGAGCAAAACATGCAAGAAGTTAAGAGTCTACTGAAATGTACAAGATGAAGACATTCTGCTCCAGATGCGCCGCATCTCACTTATCACATACGGCGCATCACTATCAATATTTCACCAGATACGATCCAAGATACAAGAGGACATGCGCCGCATCTATGAATGGAGTTACGCCGCATCTTCTGGCGGTGTACGAATATTCCTGAATATTATAATCTTGGACCCCACGCGAAGTTAAGTCAATGCGCCGCATCTACTTACTAGATGCGCCGCATCTTACCCTCAGACAGAAACTATAAATACCCCAAGACCAGACGAATTCGAGAGATATATATTATATACGAGACCGAAGTACAGAAACCCTAGGACGAATTCAGTCAATGCAGCAGCACAAGACACACCCAAACGAAGATACAAGAGCTGTAAGAAGGTGCTGCATGTGTTTAATTCATTAAGTAGTTTTGTTTTATTGTGTTAGTAAACTTTAATTCATCAAGATTGGTGGCTTGTGTAATGTGACAACGGAAAGATTGCACTCCCTTAAAACTGCTTTCTCATTAATTAAAGTTTATATGTTGATGTCTTTGGTGACTTTTATTAGTGCATTGATAACCTCTGTGTCTAGCTGAGCGTTGATCGGGTCGCCATGCCTCTGCCCTCGCCTATTTATTAAATCGCCTATGCATTCTATGGTCTGTATAAAAGTAGGAAGAAAGATAAATAGGATAGTCATAAGTAATCATTAAGGGTTTACTCGCCGATAAGATTAGAACCAACGAGAAAGGACTTAATCTCGGTGCGTTGCATCGAACTATACACTTCATATAACACTAGCAATAAAACAAGTGACAAACTACTTATCATAAGGACAGCCCTCTTATTGTCTCAAGTATTTATCTGTGTACGTGTGTGCTACTTGCTGATTCGTGCCTATTGGTTTAGTTTATTATTTAATTGCAACCAAATCGTGCCAGTCTCTCAGGCTGAACCCCCTTGCGTTAGATTAGGTTGTATAGCTAACTTAATATATTAAAATACTGATTAGAATAACTAGATAATACGTTCCACTCTTAGTGATCGACACTCTACTTACCATTATATTCATACTGACCGGGTACACTGCTCGTTAAGTGTGTGTGTTATTGATAAGTCGGCTAAATATAAATTTAAAACTTGAGTAGGCATTAATACTGCTAAACCGCAACGACACATCGCACGCATCAATGACTCAGTGGCCCTTCTGAGCCTCTGACAAGGTGGTGAGTGAGTGAGTGGGTGATGATGCTGGTTATGATGATGGAGTGGTGGAGGTACCCATGTAAGTAGCTCGGGTCCTCTTTGAAGGTGAGGATGGTAAGTCTGAGTATCGCATTCGGCGTCCTGGGACGCGTATGCGGGCAGTACAGTGAGTGGGGATGGTCTGAGTAGTGGTGGTGTCAGCTATGGGGGTGGGTGTAGGCTGTATGGGTAATGGTGAGGTAGGTACAGGCTCAGCAGCGTTAGGATCTGAGATGTCATAGGCCTGAAGTATCTGGCGGGATGGTGAAGTGTTAGTGAGCAAAGTGTCTTCGATGGCGTCGAAAGGAGGCATGGTCTGTGACAATTACGGTATAAGTGTGTAAGTATATAGAATTACTTATAGTATACTTATAATAGGGTAAAAATTGACCAAACAAATTTAATGCGTAGGTAAAACAAGTAAACAACAAGTTATTGGCAAGCAAGGCATGCAAGTGGCGGTCATAGGGACTTGTTTTTGAAAAAGTGGTTATAGTTTAGGGTTTATATGTTCCTAGTTCTCTATAACCTAGGCTCTGATGCCAATCTGTAACACCCCCAAAATATGGTATAGCGGAAGCATTCGGGTCATGGGGTGCTACTAAATTGTAATCACGACATAAGGTAATAAAGAACGGAATACATACTCCGTTAACATTTCATTCATCCAAGAAAATAGAGTTTACATCAATGTTTCAGTTTCGTAAAATAAGGCCCATAAATTCATTTGTCCCATACAAAACAAGTCAAGGTTGTGTGTAAAAACACTTCTGAAAATGGTGGTCTATGACCTTGTCCTTGCCAATACATTGCCACAAATAAGTAGATCAAACGCCTGAGAAAAACATGCTAAAAGTCAGCAAAAAGCTGGTGAGTCTAAATGTTTAAAGTAAAGCAATAAAATCATAAGTTTGGACCATCAGTTTAGCATATGAACATTACAACGCATATAATGTCATATAAAATAATCTATTATGTTAGCACTAAGTTCATGCAACCGAAGCTGTAACAGTGTGCATGCTCAAGAGCATGTAATCAATAAATGGGGCCCGGCAAGTGTTTATCCCAGACACTTGTGTTTCGACATGGTATACGTTCGTTTGCCTATCCGGCAAAACCGAACAGGGGCGTTACTCCCAATAGATCTATTTATAACATTCGCGCTTTCCAGCAGGAATTGACGGTTCATGAGTTGGGCAATAAAGGGACATAACGGGGCTTAGGCTAATCCACGTAATAACATAAGTAACAGTGTTTGGTCCATAAAATAGTTTCGCATGTTTCTCACCCCAATTGTAAAACAATTATAGATAGAGTGGGGCTATAAACTCACCTCAGTGAAAAGTAGTCTGATAGTGCAATAAATCAGATAGTGTTCGGCACCAACACGCGACCTAGATTAGTAAGGCATAGATTAGTTTATAGTTTAAGTTTAAGACTCAAAGAAGTTTTATTTAAACTTGAAAGTTTGAAAGTGTTGTGTTATTGTTGCTTGTGTGGCATCATTTAAGTTTGAAAACAGTTTTCTAAATGTTTGCAAGCGTTGGCTCTTGGAAGTGTATACACATATAAATGTATCATAATGGAAGTATCGAAGACGAGTAAACCGTGGGTTGACAATAACCGAAAGATGATGTACGGAAAGTAAACATTAGGCGTGGTCGGATTGTGAGATAAACATTATCGTTAATAGAATATATAATACTAAGTGTGTGTGTATATATATATATTTTGACGAAAGACGGGCATGACCCGTGTATATGTTTTAGTTGACTGAGGTGGCTAAGAAGCCGTAATGTTTTTATTGTAAAAATTAACTTGGTTAATTTTATAATATTTGCATGAGTGTTTTAAATTTAATAGTTATAATTTGTTATGTGTTTATAAAAGAGATTTTGTAAGACTGAATTTATATGTTGTGACCAAGTAAATTGTATAAACCAATTTGTCGTAAACTCGGTTGAGTTAATGAAGCGTAATTGTTATAACTTTATTAATTTATGAATTTATGTGTCGTGTAAATTTGTATTTGTAAGGAAGATACGTCGTGGCACTCGTGGTCGAGTAAGATGAACGAATCGGGAAATAAATCGAAGTGGGCATACCATTTGGTTCGATATACAAAAACTCAATTTAAGCATAAGTTTTATTTTATTACTACATGATACTAAATCCATTTTATTTACAATAACTCATTTATCTGTTTTTGCAAACAGCTTATACGCACCAAGTTTTCAAGTAATATTGGCTTTTTGGCCCAAAAGTAAAACACGCCTCAACTGGGCTTGACCCAGACGCACACACAGCCCAGATTTCTTAATTGATAAGGCTTCTCACACGTGGCAACCCATATTGCATCATCTTTCCGGCTGCCACCTCAGCTTTCTCTCACTTCAACTCATATTCATCTCTCTCATCACAGTGGCAACCCATATTGCATCATCTTTTTTTATTATTTTTTTTTTCTTTTAAAAAAAAAACATTTTTTAACACAAACACAAATTTTATTAATAAAACGTAAATATTACATAAACGATACGATACGAAATAAAAACCATTACAACTAAATAAAAAACTTAAACAACTAAAAATTAAACACGCGAACACTTATTTAAAAACTAGTAATTTAGGTTGTGGCGTTCCTTGATTTCCGCTTTAATTCGCATAAGTTCCTCTCTTTGTAGTTCGGGCAAATTTGGGTCGATAGCCGAGTTGTAGAAAATCAATTCTTGATCCCGTTTGGTATTTCTCAAGAGTTCCTTTTGTTCCTCCTGGCATTGCAAGAGCTTTTGTTGATATTCCAATTTTTTTTCTTTGATCGCTAGCTCTCGTTCCTTGATTTGTCTCCACGACTCATCCCGCTCTTTACCTTTTTCCTTCTTTGACGGTCTTGATTTCCACAAATCCGCTATTAGCCCACTCATGAATGATTTTGATGTCTCATGAGAGGAGGAGGTGGATGATTTCCTCCTTGCTTTGTCACGACCTTGTGGTCGTGATTCTCTAGTATCCTCCTCTGTTTCATCCTCGTCATCATCCAAGTCTTGAAAATTCGAGGGGCCTTGTGTTGACCCCGACGTAGTTGTTGAACCCTTCACTTTCTTTCGAACGCCCGATTGGAAAAGGGGTATCTCTTCCTTCCAAGAATCATGCCCCCTCAAAACTTTCCAACACTCCACCATAGTGAAATCTTGACCGTAACGTGCACGATACTCCAAAAGAGCTTTGGACAAATCGTCAACGTCATTCTCACCACTTCCATGTGTCCCCCTGACATTATCAACAATAGCACCAAAATTCGCAACTTGACTACGAATTCTAGTCTTCCATTTGGAAATGATCGAATTCGTTGTCCGGTCTGAACCAGTTTCTCTCAAAAATAGGCTACCACTTTCTCCCAAAATTTGTGCCGATTCATAGTGTTTCCTTTTTTTGCATTTTCAGAAACAAAGATGAAAGCTTTACAAAGAACGACCTCTTCTCTGGTAGTCCATGGTTCAATTTTTTTTGCCGGTTCGGGTTCTTTGCCTTTGCCTTTCGTCTTTGTAGCACGCCGCGATGGCTTCTTTGGCTTGACGGGTGATGTCTCTTCGACTTCGACATCGTCATCGTCATTAACGGGCATAGAACCGTGGAAAGAATCTTGGTAGGAACCGTGACCCGAACCTTGCCCCATCGAAGCATCTTTACTCGGGTAATCTTGGGTCGAATAGCCATAGTTATGATAGTCTCCCCAATCATCCAAATTCATATCAAGATTAGTAGACCGAATCGGAGAATGTTCTTGATACGGTTGGGAAGAATGCAAGAAATCCATGTTAGGCCGATAAGCCGCCTCACTTGGTTCTTGATTGTAATCAACACGTTGTGGTGGGACAAAAGGACGACGAATGGAAAACAAGTTTTCTCTTTGATTGACTTGTGGTAATTGTGTTGGATATTCAAAAGATTGTGGACGAAAGCGTATGTTCCCTTGTTGTGGTGGTGTTATGCCGGTTAGTTCAAAGGTGTTTTGCGGAGAGAAATTTATGTCCGGTGCATTTTGGGTTAGTCGGGATCATCGGTTTTTTGATTGTGGAGTGTTTTTCTTTGACAATGTGTGTTTTTTGATGTGAATTTGTATGAATTGTTTTTGAAATTGTGTGTTTGAAAGTGGGTTTGATGTGGGTATTTATAGGATGAAAAGTGGTAAATATTTTGGAAAAAAAGTTTTTTTTTTTATGCAACAAACGGATACATTTTTGAAAAAAGGTAAATTTGGTTTGGAATGTGTTGATTCAAAATCGATCGAATATCCGAACAATTTTTGCTCCTCTTGACCGGCGATCGATTTTGTGTGTTTGCCCACATTGGGGCGATCGATATTGAATATCGATCGACCGATCCTCTGCTCGATTTGTTCCGTCCCACTGTGAAGAGCCTAACAGATTGGTGTTTTAATTTTCTTTCCTTTTGAATTCGTTTATGACACCAAAACAAGTAAACCAAGGTTTTATGTCGAGTTCGAGTGATATCTGTTGATGAGCTCGAGTACGTTCGACTTCGACATAATCTCGAATTCTCGACGATGTGGTCTAGTCCTTCGTGCGTTACGGCTGCTGGTTGGGTTTGACGCCATAGTCACGTAACACACTCGAATACCATTCGAGTGTGAGACCAAAACTCGATCTAAAAACGTGGGCAAGCACAAGTAAAACTGGAAACAAAACTGCAAATACAACGCATCACATTGTGCCTATTTCGACCCGGTTTCAATGGTTTCAAGAACTACCATATCGACCCATCGTGAGTAAGAACAAACACAACACAAACTGCTACTAGTACCAAAACAAGAATGACGAATAATAAGCTACGATTCAATCAAACCACAACTCAGACATACGCACCCTATGTGGGTTGTTGTCGAACTAGGAATAAAACCAAACATAACTCACAACTAACCGAGCCAATCAAGAATGACGAGATAAGCTACGAATACTCAAAAGGCTATAACAAAATCGTCACTTCCAAATCCGAGCCAAAAATTTATCCGGTTTGACTTATTAGAAATTTGCTACCACACAAGGTTTTAACACCATATATTTCATAACACCAACTAGATGAATTCGAGTTAACACAATATCATCAATTCGCCATTTTTTTTTTATTATTTGCTGATTCAAGTTTAACAAAACTTAACTAATTTATCATATTAACAAAAACCCACTTACCAAAATCTAACCGATTACTCATAATTAAAATTAAACAAAGCTAATAACATAACACTCACAGATTCGAATAAAAGAAAATAAATTAACTTAGGGTTCTTACAAATTGAGCCGAGTACAATGGATCAAGAAAAACACGAAACAAGAGCCCCAATCCAATTTGACAAGCAAATCCCACACACCTCTTGTTCCTGCGCTCGTTCACACCAAGAAGCAGATCGTAAATTTGTTGTGAAGGTGTTTAGGTGTGTGGACTCACTTGTGAATCGTCTTGGGTATAAACAAAATAACGAGGGATGGTTCGCTCCCTTCTTTCTTTGTTTTCAGTTGATGCTTTGCCATTTGAAGCAAAGGTCGCTCCTCTCTATACTTGGTTCGATGTGTTGACTTCAAGGTTTTGACCGAGATTCGCTTGGGGAGAGATGAAGATGGTGATGGATCGGTGTTGTATCAATTCGATGGGGGAGAGTAGGTGTTGAGAGAAAAGAGATGAAGAAGACGTGTATGGGGAGTTGTGAATGAGAGAGAGACGGCTTTATCTTTTTTTTTTTTTTATTTATTGTTTTTATTGGTAATTATTAACTTTATATTTAGGGGCTGCTTGGTAAGTATAGGGGAAAGGGAAAGGGTAAGGGTAAGGGAATGCAAAGGAATGGGTGAGGTGGGTAATCATTATCTTACCCCCCAATTTACTCTATAATGGTTGATTACCCAGTACTGGGTAATCAATACATTTGAACACAATAACCAAGCACCATTTAACAAGTGTGGTGGACCCTTTTCAATCTCTTACCCCCAATACCCCATACCAAGTAGCCCCTAGTGATTAGTTTTTGTGGGTATTGAATGTATCTCGTGTCCCGTTGAGCTCCGGTGGAACTGAGTTTTCTAAGTTAGCGTGAGTGCTAAAGATATTCTAACGAGAGCGTTTTTATAATAGAAATATAAAAACAAGATTTATTAATTCTGGAAAACCGGTAATTAGTTTATGCCGTTACTAGGATTTATGTTGGTACGCGTGTGGTGTTGCGTGCGAGATATTTCTCGTTTCAGTAAATAATTATCAGTAATAGTCAGAAAATGATATATTTGCACTTTCTGATAAAAATAAATGTTGTAGTGGGTTACTGTAAGCTACAGTGTGCGGGTTTGCTTCCCGAAATAGTTATGCAAGCTCATGAATGCTTAATTTAAATAGTTCAGTAATAATAAATTAACATTTATTATTAAAATATTAAGTGGAAAATTACCGTTTGTCACAACAGTCATTCCTCCTTCTTTAACATATTTGACAGGAATTTGATAATTCACAGGTTCAGGGGTAGGGTCAAAAATGCTTGGCTCATTAGGGTCATACACTTCATCTGGCCCAATATAATCTCCATACCCCAACCCTCTCTTAGACCTTACAGATTGAGAGCTATTATTCAACTTAGCTAGGAGTTTAGATGATTCTTGCCATTTATTACACCTGGTCACTTCACTATCTAACTTAGCTTGCAAGTTCTATATCTCTAAATTCATCTTAGCATTTTCACTTTCAGAATATTTTAACAAATTAGCAGTGTTCTCCAAATCTCTTTCTAAAACCCTAATCTTTTCTTCATATGCCAACTGATTAGTTTGGTACCAAGCTTTTTGTTTTTCTAAACTTTTAAGTGTACTTTTATAAGCTTGAACCTGAACATAACAATCATTATATTGAGTGTCTACATCATTAAACTCCTTTTTAAGTTCAGCATATTTATCATCACAACCAAAAGGACATGTTTGTACCTGAGATGAGATACCCATCAAAGCAAA
The DNA here is from genome assembly GCA_021014915.2 of Artemisia tridentata subsp. tridentata. NCBI lineage: Eukaryota > Viridiplantae > Streptophyta > Magnoliopsida > Asterales > Asteraceae > Artemisia > Artemisia tridentata. The sequence continues at coordinate 201,950,716 of CP139503.1, forward strand.
TTCCTCAGCCACATTTGCCTCATCTTCACATCCAGCAATCATTCCATAAACTTGAGCAGCTCCTCTTTCCTCATCATCTACCTCATGTTCTGACCAATTCACCAAGGAATCAATAGATAGCAAGGCTTTAGGCTCCTCTGAGTGCAGTTCTTTGAGCTTGAATGCAGAATATATGGTTTTATCATCTCCCTTCTTTTCTGAGCATTCTCTTGCAAAGTGACCCAATTTAGAGCATTGGTAACACCTAACATTCTTCTTATCAAACCTTGATGCCTCATTCCTATTGAACTTGATCTTTCTTCCAGCCTTCTTTTCAAATCTGTTTACCTTAACTGAAAGCATAGCCATCTGCCACTTGATATCCAATTCTTCCAAGTCCATCTTATCTATCTGGTCAAAGTCTTCATATGTAAGTTGTTGTTGTGGTTCACTTGCAGCAACAAACGAATGAAGAACTTCTTCTATCACATTACCAGAGTTTGAATGTGTTCTTGGTGTAGCAGGGGTATATGAGGTTGATGAAGATGATGAGGTTGGGCTATCAGCATATGACATCTTGTTATTAGTACTGGTAGCACTAACAAATGCTGAGTGAGTTGGAGTATGTGAATAGCTTGTACCTCCTTTAATATCAATCTCAAGAGTCTTGAGTTTGTTGTAGAGGTCATCAAAACTCAAGTGATCAAGCCCACCTTTTGCTTTGAGAGTGATGGATACCTGTGACCAGGAAGGAGGCAATGCTCTCAAGAACTTGGTATTGCAATCTTCATTTTCTGGCCTTGCCTGCAGCTGATTGAGTTGACTCAAAATCTTCTGGAACCTATCATAGCCTTTATGCAATTCTTCTGCTTCAGAGATCTTGAATTCTTGGAATTCCTGCTTCAGCATGGACTTTCTCATCTTCTTAGATTCATCATTACCTCCAAATCTGGCTTTAACAGCTATCCAGATGTCCCTTGCATCATCTAGGTGATGAAAATCACCCATGTGGTCTTCTAGGAGAGACTGAAGTAGCAAAGTTCTTGCTTTTGTCTCCCTTTTAACAGCAATATGTTCTTCTGCAGATACAGGGGGAAGAATAATAATGTTCCCTTTTGGATCTCTTCCTGTTCTCTTCTTACTGTTTCCATTCAGGATGATGTTCCAGAGGTTATGATCACTATTTGAAATCCAGTACTCCATCTTCATGGCCCATATTTCATATTCATCTTTCTTGAGGTAAGGAAATTTTGCATTGCTGTTTGAGACTGTGGTTGTGAAAATTTGTTGTTGGACATTCTGTGTTTCAGGTTTTTCATTGTTGACAACAGAATCATCTGTTCCGGATGAAGTCATTGTATGAGGGTTTAAGAGATTTGTTTGAAAAGGTTTCTTCTTTGACAGAGACTCTCTCCAGGCTCTGATACCACTTGTTGAATCAGTCCTAGATAGATCTTTGAGCCTTATGGAACCGGTAGAATGCTTATGTAATCACAAACAAACTACAAGAGAATCTCTAACAATAAACTTATGTTTACGCGGAATATAAACACAAGAGTTAAAGAAGAAATAACTAATAAACACTCGATCCTCTATGGATCTATATTAACTATTAAAATTGTTTTCAAAGTCGTACAATGTTCATGGCCGTGAGTTTCTTTTATACTATCAGAAACCCTAATTCGGCATAATACAAGAAAACATGTAGAGAAGATATGCATTATCTCTTCCTAATATAACTCATGCATATCCCTTTCTCTTAAAAAACTTCTAAATATACGGGTTGACTATTTCTACTACCCGCAGAAACATAACTAACAGCAGTAACTAAATACTACTAATAGCAGGAACCATACCAGCAGGAACTACATACCTGCCAGCAGGAACTACATAACTACCAGCAGTAATGAAACAAAATATAATTTAAGTAATTCCTAACAATGTCGAACATCATCATGATATTTACTAGTGTATTTCAGAAGATTATTATATTTTCAAGATCAAAACTCCCACTTGCTTTTAGTAATTAAAAGACTATCTATAAATACTTAGCAAATAGAGCAACGATACAATGTTCTCTTTTGGGACATTACAAAACACAATGACAGTTCCTGACTCTTGTTTGTTAATAACATACTCATAATCAGTTTAACAAATTCAGAACTTCATTTTAAGACTTAATGTGATTCATCACATTCCATCATATGATGGTGTCTTATTATTCTTCTAGGTTGGAGTCTTATTGAGTATATTCAATCCATACTCAATTTTTTAACCTTGATAACTTTTGGAAGAAAAGTAAATATAGTTATCTTGAATCAAACAATATAACAAGAGTTTGATTTTCCTAACTGAATATACCATAAACATGTGGTATTTCATTAGAATTAATATTGTAAGAAAATCTAACAATATGTAAGATAAACATATTTTTTTTGGCTTACCTATTTACCAACTAAGTCAACTTAATGGTATAATGGATTTTCCAAACCAATTGCATGCTTTATAACACAAGTACTTTTTGACCAAGTCACTTCATGTCCATGTCTCATCAAAAGACATAAACTGTTATAATCCCACTATACGTAATAAATCATTGATCAACTCAATGACTTCTTGTATATGTCTTAATTAAAAAACATAACAAGTTAACGTTTTACTTTATTACAAGTCTTGTAACAGTTAAAAGACTTCATGTTTGTGACTTTACAATAAAACATAAACATATATAACTAAAGTATTCATGAAGACCACAAATTTGGTTTCATTAGCAATTTCAAGTTAATTTATTACTTCACAATAATGTAAGACTACATTATTTCTTCATTTATTTATGTCATTCCAAGAACACATAAATATTCAAATTGAAGTAGTCTTGTTATCATATTCACACATGTTCTAATAGGTGTCTAATTTAGAAACTGTAAATTATCCATGTACGGTCTCACATTACCATGGAGATTTACCTTGTTGTTGCAATCTAGCTAAGCTCTCACATAACGTAAATTATAACATCAAGTGTTTCTTGAATTAGATGTGTATAAACTGTAGCAACCCGTAAAATTTCGTAAGGCAAAATGCCTATTTTACCCTTTGACTTTTAAAGTTGACTTTGATTTTTAACGAGAAGTTATAACGATTTTTCGAAAAATAACACACAGCGTGTACCGATATTCATTAATAATGGCTTCAGTCCAGTAATTACTTTTCGGAATCAATAACCTATAAAAATGTTCCTAGAAATATATTTCTCGCATTCTTGCATAACCGGGATGCCGCGTTTATATTTTAACTACGGGACACGGGTATACACGATACACTAAAAACTGTAATAATTATCCTAAGTATTAAAACTCCACCGCCTCTCTATTAGATAAAACCAGATCTTATATTAAATCTGATATCTATCTTTCTCACATTTCCCTCCTCTCTCTCATTCCCAGCCGCCCACCTCCTCTGCCACCTGCACCTCCAATATCACCACCACCGCCACCCTTAAACCCACACCGCCACCATAAAACTAACACTCTTCATCTCCTCTTTCTTTTGAGCCATTACACGCGCCACCAAACCTTCATTAACATCATTTTTATGCAAGATTCATCCACGAATCAATCAACCATAATACTACCATCATCTCCACACTCTAGAAATCCATAGATCGAGCGAAGACAAAGGTAAAAATCGCGTATTTACGCAAGGGTTGACTCGTTCTTGGGTCAAACTCGCGAGTTTTTGGTATATTTTGGGTTTAATCAAACGGGATATAATGTTTTTAATTAATAAAAACGCGTAATAAAAGTTTGGTATCAAAGTGTGTTTGTTTGTGTCGAGCTATTCGAACCGTGAGCTTAAGCTCACGGTATACATGGTTTCATTTGTTAATTGAGTTCTTGATTTATTGATTTGTTTCATGTTGGTGATGTCGAATGAGTTTGGAGACCACTAGGGTCCGTTTGGATCGAATGGGGTGACGGGGAAACATAGGGTACGATTGATTGTTGTTGTAGATAAATTATTATTGGTCCGTTTGGTTTCGTTGACTGCACCGAGAGGCTAAGCCGAGACCATGATGGTCTCGGCAAGCTAGTGTTATATATTTTTTCTTATTTATCTTGGTAGTAAATGGTTGTTGTGGTGTTGTTGTGGCCGAGACCCCCATGGGGTCGTTTGGTTTGGTTGCTGCCGACAAGGAGAGCCCGAGACCAGCGAGGTCTCGGTGTGGTTGTTATTTTTGTTGTTGTCATTGAGACTAGACCCAAAAGTCTTGGTCCAGTTGGTTGTAGTTAGAACCAAGTAGATTAGGCCGAAACGTTAAGGTCTCGGCATTGAAGTCGATAAAATGGCAAAGTAAAATATTGATATTGGACTTGGATATATTTCGGACTAAAACTATTGCGGATAAAATGGTCTTGTGCCATTAGGATTAGACGGCCGGGAAATAAGTATAACTTATTATCACTGTTGTGATTAACTTAAGTTTCGAAAACTATTAATTTGGAACTAGATTGTGTATGAACGGGACTAAAACTATCGAAACAGAAACATGAACTCGGAACTAATAATCGTTTACAACTCAACAAGTTAGAATTTAATTAGTTATAGATAACTTGATATAGAACTCGGTAACGTATTTAACTAGTAAACTAAAACCATTTGGTAGACTAATTAACTGGAATAGATTTGGTTAATTTGACTAGAACTTAACCATTCACTTATGTTAACACTTATGTGCTACATGATTCTTACAGGTTTACTTTCTTCTCATACATGCGTAATATGCTCTATACTTGGCTACATGATCTTTACATGTTTATTTTTCTTCTTATACTTGGGCGATATGTTTTATACTTTGGTGTGAGTTCTTGAGTCTCGACATTCAAATCACTACACGTACGATGATACCAAACACTATTAAACGGATATAACGCAAATCTTTTTGAAAGCAAGATTGAAATAATACTTTGGGAATGGGAATAGTTACAACTCTTACGCTTTAGTACATACGTTAAGATAAGTTTCATATTCCTTAGGTCGTGCCGAATTCCACGACATCGTGCTTTGACTCTTGACGTCACTTACGTTACGCTATTCTGCCACACTCTTTGGCACCATCTTGTTGTCTACGCCACTACATTCCAAGTGAGTTCCATAGCCCCTACCTTTATACGTTTTGGATTACGTTTTGGGGGAGAATACATGCTCAATTATTTTTCACAAGCACTTTAATCCTTTAAGGATTATCGTGAGTTTTCATAGCCCCGCTTTTCAAGTTATTACATCATTTCAAAATTATCGGGGAGAATACATTGCACCATTTTTCATACGGACCAAAGTATATAAACTCATTACATTGCTTAAGTTACATCATTGCCAGTTTAAAGTCCCCTTTATTATCATGAACCGTTAATTGTGAGCAAGCGAAGGTGAGTGGATAGATCTATCGAGGGTGACGCCTCCGTTCGGGTTGGTAGCGCCAACTAGTCATACGAACGCATTTCATTTCATACATTTCAGGGTGCGTAACCACCTACTACACTTGGGTACTTTGATACCTACAGGGAGCGTAACCTCCTACATTTCAGGGTGTTTGGCAAAACACTCCATTTTGGGGCATATATAACATCAGTCTAGCTTCGGGGTCATGAGCTTAAGAGATATTGTATCATTTTTATGTGGCAGTTTGTCATACACTTTATACTTGTGGTTTCCGTATAACATTTCAGTAACATAAACCAGATCATATTTGGCAATGGGTTGTAAACACACAGGTTGCAAGTCTTGTTATGGGCGGGACTTGGAACTGGGTGGATTTACAATGCCTTTGCTGGGAAATCTTCATTCAAAGGCTATACATTTTGCATTAAACTCTATGAACTCACCAACCTCGTGTTGACACTTTTAGCATGTATTTTCAGGTATAAAGCAATAGCACGCTACTGGAGGCTCTTGGCAGGGCATGGCATGGTTATAGGAGACTCTGATAAACAAATGGGGACCGTTTTACCTATTTTAAAGGGCCTATTTCCGCACAACTTTTAACAATGTAAATCCAACATTTTTGTTAAACAATTTTATTCTAAATGGTTGAGAAGAAAACCGTTCTTTGCACTTGTGTCATGATACCAATTGAGTTGCACCCCAGCGATGTGTAAGCTTCCGCTGATCCCGATTTTGGGGGTGTGACAGATTGGTATCAGAGCCTTGGCTATAGAGAACTGGGTGATTTTAAAACCTAGACTATAGCTACATTTACAAAAACTTAACCCTATGACCGCCGCGTGCCTGCCTGCCAAGCTGATGCCTCATTTGTGGTTTGTTGCTGACATATTTAATGAGATTTGTGTCTTATTATCAAATCATTTATACCCACTTATTCTCATTGATTACTATAGATGTCATTCATATAAGCATGCTCACATATCATACACGTCTCAGCGTTACGCTTTTTCCTTACATAGTTTCATCATTCGACCACGAGTTTGGTCACTTGACATAGTCTATCAGAACATCCCTTAAATGTGAAGGACATGGTATTAGTATAACTGAGCTGAGTATTTCAAAATTCATTGAACCTCGGTGGAATATAGACTGGTCATCTATATTCGACCCGGGACAGTGGGACATAGCTTGACCACCTATGTCCGACTCAGAGGTGAATTTTGCAATACTGGGAATAGTTATAATATAATTATGTCCAGGTTGCATTCCTACTCGATTTCCAAAGGTTTCAAAAATTCATGTGTGTGTACACAATCGTTGCAAGAACATTCACACCTACATCATCTCGTGAACCGCCGTCTAGAAGCACGTCAACTAATCACAACCCAACCTCAAGCCTTCATTTTATGGCAAGTCACTTAGAGCACCTACTTTTCGGAAACGTCTTATTGCCTCATTAGTTGAGACTATCATTAGGCACACTATTGCCAACTCTTGAAAGCGATGGATATAAATTGTGATAATCAACACCACTGACAACAAGAAAACTTCACCTCCATTTCTTGCACCTCATTCTGAGGGCAATACTTCTTGATCAATAACTTCTTCAACTTAGTCCAAGCAATCTTGTAAGTATTCTCAATACTAATAGATTGAGCAACAACATTTCACCATGACAAAACATTGTTCAGAAATGTGCTTGTGGCATATTTGACTTTGCAGTATTCAGCACGGTTGCTGATTTGAAATACTGACTCTGTCCTCCTAAACCAACGAGCTAAACCAACCGCTCCTGTGCTTTTGAAATTAGCAAGTCTACAACTCATAAAATCCTTGTAAAAGTAGCCTTTAACCACTGGTACAACATTTACTCATGCGGCGCCTCCAACTACCACTACAATATTAGGCCCTCCAGTTGGGTCCTAATATTAATCAGAGCATTCTTGCTCACCTATCAAAACTTTAAATGAGTTCCTAATCTCACCTGAGAGCGTGTGATCAGAATTCACCACAAATACTCACATTTTTCCCAGACAGCTCAACATCGGACTATACAAGATCCTGATTAGGATTGGTTCGGTAGCTTGCACACTTGAACTACCACCAGAACTTAGCAGCGTATACAACAACTTTCATGTGAGCAATATGAAGAAGTGTCATACTGTTGAGACACTCACTATTCCACTGGGAGAAATCCAGATTGATGAACGTCTGAACTTCACTAAAGAACCTATTGAAATCATAGACCGTAAGGTCAAACGACTTGAGCAAAGTCGAACTCATATTGTTAAAAATCGTTGGAATTCTCGCTGAAGTTTGAATATACTTGGGAACGAGAAGACCAAATGCGACAGAAGTACCCCCACCTCTTTTGAGGCACATCATCAACTCATAACACAAATTAAATCATGAGGACATGATTCCCGTAACCGGTGGAGACTGTAGCAACCCGTAAAATTTCGTAAGGCAAAATGCCTATTTTACCCTTTACTTTTAAAGTTGACTTTGATTTTTAACGAGTTGTTATCACGATTTTTCGAAAAATAACACACAGCGTGTACCGATATTCATTAATAATGGCTTCAGTCCAGTAATTACTTTTCGGAATCAATAACCTATAAAAATGTTCCTAGAAATATATTTCTCGCATTCTTGCCAAACCGGGATACCGCGTTTATATTTTAATTACGAGACACGGGTATACACGATACACTAAAAACGGTAATAATTATCCTAAGTATTAAAACTCCACCGCCTCTCTATTAGATAAAACCAGATCTTATATTAAATCTGATATCTATCTTTCTCACATTTCCCTCCTCTCTCTCATTCCCAGCCGCCCACCTCCTCTGCCACCTGCACCTCCAATATCACCACCACCGCCACCCTTAAACCCACACCGCCACCATAAAACTAACACTCTTCATCTCCTCTTTCTTTTGAGCCATTACACGCGCCACCAAACCTTCATTAACATCATTTTTATGCAAGATTCATCCACGAATCAATCAACCATAATACTACCATCATCTCCATACTCTAGAAATCCATAGATCGAGCGAAGACAAAGGTAAAAATCGCGTATTTACGCGAGGGTTGACTTGTTCTTGGGTCAAACTCGCGAGTTTTTGGTATATTTTGGGTTTAATCAAACGGGATATAAGGTTTTTAATTAATAAAAACGCGTAATAAAATTTTGGTATCAAAGTGTGTTTGTTTGTGTCGAGCTATTCGAACCGTGAGCTTAAGCTCACGGTATACATGGTTTCATTTGTTAATTGAGTTCTTGATTTATTGATTTGTTTCATTTTGGTGATCTCGAATGAGTTTGGAGATCACTAGGGTCCGTTTGGATCGAATGGGGTGACGGGGAAACATAGGGTACGATTGATTGTTGTTGTAGATAAATTATTATTGGTCCGTTTGGTTTCGTTGACTGCACCGAGAGGCTAAGCCGAGACCATGATGGTCTCGGCAAGCTAGTGTTATATATTTTTTCTTATTTATCTTGGTAGTAAATGGTTGTTGTGGTGTTGTTGTGGCCGAGACCCCCATGGGGTCGTTTGGTTTGGTTGCTGCCGACAAGGAGAGCCGAGACCAGCGAGGTCTCGGTGTGGTTGTTATTTTTTTTTTGTCATTGAGACTAGACCCAAAAGTCTTGGTCCAGTTTGGTTGTAGTTAGAACCAAGTAGATTAGGCCGAAACGTTAAGGTCTCGGCATTGAAGTCGATAAAATGGCAAAGTAAAATATTGATATTGGACTTGGATATATTTCGGACTAAAACTATTGCGGATAAAATGGTCTTGTGCCGTTAGGATTAGACGGCCGGGAAATAAGTATAACTTATTATCACTGTTGTGATTAACTTAAGTTTCGAAAACTATTAATTTGGAACTAGATTGTGTATGAACGGGACTAAAACTATCGAAACAGAAACATGAACTCGGAACTAATAATCGTTTACAACTCAACAAGTTAGAATTTAATTAGTTATAGATAACTTGATATAGAACTCGGTAACGTATTTAACTAGTAAACTAAAACCATTTGGTAGACTAATTAACTGGAATAGCTTTGGTTAATTTGACTAGAACTTAACCATTCACTTATGTTAACACTTATGTGCTACATGATTCTTACAGGTTTACTTTCTTCTCATACATGCGTAATATGCTCTATACTTGGCTACATGATCTTTACATGTTTATTTTTCTTCTTATACTTGGGCGATATGTTTTATACTTTGGTGTGAGTTCTTGAGTCTCGACATTCAAACCACTACACGTACGATGATACCAAACACTATTAAACGGATATAACGCAAATCTTTTTGAAAGCAAGATTGAAATAATACTTTGGGAATGGGAATAGTTACAACTCTTACGCTTTAGTACATACGTTAAGATAAGTTTCATATTCCTTAGGTCGTGCCGAATTCCACGACATCGTGCTTTGACTCTTGACGTCACTTACGTTACGCTATTCTGCCACACTCTTTGGCACCATCTTGTTGTCTACGCCACTACATTCCAAGTGAGTTCCATAGCCCCTACCTTTATACGTTTTGGATTACGTTTTGGGGGAGAATACATGCTCAATTATTTTTCACAAGCACTTTAATCTTTTAAGGATTAACGTGAGTTTTCATAGCCCCGCTTTTCAAGTTATTACATCATTTCAAAATTATCGGGGAGAATACATTGTACCATTTTTCATACGGACCAAAGTATATAAACTCATTACATTGCTTAAGTTACATCATTGCCAGTTTAAAGTCCCCTTTATTATCATGAACCGTTAATTGTGAGCAAGCGAAGGTGAGTGGATAGATCTATCGAGGGTGACGCCTCCGTTCGGGTTGGTAGCGCCAACTAGTCATACGAACGCATTTCATTTCATACATTTCAGGGTGCGTAACCACCCACTACACTTGGGTACTTATGTAACACCCCAACCCGGCAAGGGTAGAAGTGTCACGCAAATGGTGACATATCAAAGGCAAGCATAACATACGACTTAAACAATACAATAGAAATTCAAAGGTTACAAATGATATACTGAAACTACAAGGTTACATCGAGAAACAAAACTAAATACTATGTCTATCAATGCAAATTCTTCTAAAATCTTCTACTTCCGGAAAACTATCAAGGTCTTCTAAGTCCAAAGGTCTCTTCACTCATACCCAGCTTCCAACTAAAACCTGCCGCACACGAAAAGAAAACGTGCGGCTGAGCTTAAAAAGCCCAGTGAACAGATATATACTAAACGGAAACAAAAGCAAACGGAAATGAACAGGCATATCATAATGAGTGAGAAATAGGAAAAGGAAATAAAGAGTAAGGTTTAGGACAGTAATCCACCACGAGCCCATATCATAACATATCACATATCATATCATATCATATCTTCATAATCATATAGAGGGGAGACCTCTCAGATAATCAGATAATATGAGGGGTGTCCTCATTCTTCAGGTGGAGTAGCTAGCTCCCATATTTTGTGAAAGGAGTGGATTGCACCCAGCCCCAGTCACCATATCATATCATATCAAAGCATATCATATCAAAACATATCTAGGATGCATCCATACGCCCCCCAAACAAATCATATTGGCCATAACAAATCATAAAGCGCGCATAACATATCATAGTGGGGACGGTGTGCAACATCACTCGAGCACACTAGAGTCATGCCATTGGTGCATCAATGACACGGCCATGTTACCTTCATGGCTAGGAAACATATTTGGCTCGGGTATCAAACTGGGGTCAAAGGTTAACGGTTCAAAGGTTCATATCATAACAAAGGTTCATATGTCATAATCATAGTCCAAATCTCAAGGTTCATATCAAAGGTTCATATGTCAAAGTTCAAATGCCAAAGGCTCATATAAGAGGTTCAGAAATCAAAGGTTCATATCAAAGTGTAGGGAACATAGCAATGGCATAGGGAAACCCTAATACGAAAATAAAGTGAGAGCGAAGGCTCCTCATTCAAGAAGCAGAATATCTGTACCTTATTCCAAAGCAAAGCACAAACCAAAATGAATAAGATGCAAAGGATCAGGTCCTCTCCTCCTTCACACCTAGAGGGGTAGAACATAATTACAAACCTTTCCATTTTAAGTATTACAGATGATCGTATTCATAGTTTAGGATTCGTAATGTCTTTTGCAAAGTTTTAGTGTTCATATAGTAGTTTTCATAATTTAGGGTTCATTTGGTAATTAGCATAAGTTTAGGGTATAATATGAAAATATCATCAAGTTACAGATTTTACAAGTCATGACCTTTGGTTTTAGCCAAATATCCATTTACACCCTTTAGGTTACACAATAAACACATCACACCCTTTAGTTTACAATTTTTACCCTTTTATAACTTCGCACAGTTTTATATATGAAATTGTTAGGTTTTCTATAAATCATAAACCATACAAAAACTCAGTAATAAAATACCCAAAAATTTCCAGAGATGTCCACATGTCCTAAGTATTTTATCAAATTTTTCCAGATTTTATTATGTAGTATAGATACGTATTAAAATTCACTTAAACCAACTCGTCCAGATTTCTGAGTAATTTTACTATACGAAAAGTTATCAATTAGGAACCCTTTAAGAAAAATTCATAAAAATCTATAAAAATTCCAGTAAGTAGTATACATATTATAGATTACCCAGTTCAAAGGATGCATCCTAATTCGTTATGGTTCGAAAATGATAAATGAAAAATCCGGACTGTTTTTCCAGACTTTACAAATCCGATCAGACATGTGATTTCCCAAAAATCAAAAAGTAGCCTTCCCGGCCTCTAAAAATTACAAACTAAATTTTCCCAGGTAGCCAATTCAATTAACTTAGTTTTAGACTCCAGAAACATGAAAATATATGTTCGTATGACCAAGTTACAGCCGGTGAAAGTCGGTTAAAGATTCACCTCAGAAGCAGTTTTTATTACTACATGTAATTACTTCGGGTTTTATTCATCCATGCACTTATTATTCATACCAAACGACTTTGGGTGAGTTCAAAACACATTATGGTCGATCCATATCAGTTCATTACATATTTAAATCGAAACAAACACAACCTAAACAGTCCATTCAATCCAAGATTAAGTTTTTAGGGTTTTTAGGGTTTTTATGATTTTATGTGACAAGTTTTTGATTTATAATTCGAATAGAACATATATATGCGAGTGAATGATGGAACAAGTGATACTATACCCTTGTAGACCACGAAGAATACGAACTCAATGGATCAAAACACCACACGAAAGCCCTTTTCTCCTCTCCTCTATTGGATCGATCGGCAAGGGTACACAACAAGAGAATTAGGGTTTTTGATGCTACAAATCAATTCACAAGGACTTAAGACAATGAAGATATGATACCTTAAGATGATTAACACAACAATGGAGCAAAATCACCCTTCTTTTTGGCCTCTTGGAGTCTCGACAGCAGCCACAATTAGGGACAGCAGAGTTGTTGTTGTTTAGGGTTTCTTTTGATGGTTTTGATGATAACCGGTACATAAGGTAATCAAAAATGAAATATGGGCTGCTGAAAGGTGTTGGGTCGTGGTTTTGGAGGAGGGAAAAGAGGATTGGATCGGCCTATAAGCCCAAACACCCAACACATATGCCAAGTTTCATTTTCTTCCTCGTTTCATAAACACGACTTACACGTGACCAATTTATTTAGAACCACATAATTATAACTCGTTGGGTTTTTGGTTCAAATGACTAAGTAACGCTTATAAATATTATTGGTAGCTCGTAAAATTATTTTATGGTGCCTCATAATTATTCCATGTCATGTTTGTTTCGTTTTCATATGTTTTGTGATTTATTTGCGAGTTGTATATGTTTTAATTAAATTTCAAATTATGAGGGCATTTTGGTCTTTTAATACGTTTTAGATTTTCGGGTTTTACAACTTAGATACCTACAGGGAGCGTAACCTCCTACATTTCAGGGTGTTTGGCAAAACACTCCATTTTGGGGCATATATAACATCAGTCTAGCTTCGGGGTCATGAGCTTAAGAGATATTGTATCATTTTTATGTGGCAGTTTGTCATACACTTTATACTTGTGGTTTCCGTATAACATTTCAATAACATAAACCAGATCATATTTGGCAATGGGTTATAAACACACAGGTTGCAAGTCTTGTTATGGGCGGGACTTGGAACTGGGTGGATTTACAATGCCTTTGCAGGGAAATCTTCATTCAAAGGCTATACATTTTGCATTAAACTCTACGAACTCACCAACCTCGTGTTGACACTTTTAGCATGTATTTTCAGGTATAAAGCAATAGCACGCTACTGGAGGCTCTTGGCAGGGCATGGCATGGTTATAGGAGACTCTGATAAACAAATGGGGACCGTTTTACCTATTTTAAAGGGCCTATTTCCGCACAACTTTTAACAATGTAAATCCAACATTTTTGTTAAACAATTTTATTCTAAATGGTTGAGAAGAAAACCGTTCTTTGCACTTGTGTCATGATACCAATTGAGTTGCACCCCAGCGATGTGTAAGCTTCCGCTGATCCCGATTTTGGGGGTGTGACATAAACCATATTAGAACGTTAGTCTCTTACCTTGCAGTCAAGAGAATCCTTTAAATCATATCTTTATGAGTTGTTTGTTGCACATAATTAAGGATTTCTCCCACTTGTGCATGGAACAACCTCATATAGCAGATAAACAACACGACACACGTTTGCTTATGTGATCAATATGATTGTGTCATAGATATTAGCATAACATGTAGATGTAGGACAACAATATCTAGTAAGGAAACGTACAAGACTATCCTTAAAAGCATGAATTTCTACATTTGGAAAGTAATTATCTTGAGACATTCTAGAGATAATGTAGATTACTACCAAGATGACAAAGCTTGTAACTCCCACTAAATTAAAGATCATTACAATAATTCCTTATTCAGTAATGAGAACACAATACTCCCACTGGATTTGACAACATTGAAAGTGTTTCATTAACCAGTGAAAGAAAATATTGTGCTTCTAACTTTCCTACACCTTTGAATGTCCATACGTAACAATTACTTATGCACTAAAAGAGTGTATTTTACTACGTAAATGATGGACTATCCATCAAATGCTATTAACTTGAAAAATTGGGCATGCAATTTTCTTCCTTAATATGTCTACCATCCCTACAATGGTATGTAGCACCTATAAATGGTCAAAGCAAAACAACTAGATAAATGTACTAGTTTTCCTTTTACCATTTTACGGTAATTAGTCTAGCTTCTAATTTTAATAACTCATAAAGTTCTAGTTAACCAAATATCATATTTGTTATAAAAGAATTCAATCACCAAAATAGGGTAATGAAATCTTTATAGAAAATGCGCAATTCTCTTAACTATTAAAGTTTGCTATGAGTTATATATTAGAATTTAGACATATCTAATATTCCTATTATTCCTTCTTCATTCATGAAAAGGACTAGGATTAAGTCTCACTCTTCTTTCATAGAAAAGAGACTATGTTTGTCTTTTGAGTAAATTTTTCTTAATCAAACATTTGTTTGAAAACAGAACTAGATCAATTTACCAAAGCCCAAACTATGTTTACGGTTTAACGTTGCATTAATACATTTAAACGAATTACAAAATTCAATTTAAGTATTTTCGATAATAAGATCTTTAAGAAAATAAAATACCCGTTTGGTAAATATTCATATAAACCATAGTATTTTCTTAAAGCTAGGAACCAAATTGACATAGTTCCATTACATCAGTTGATCTGCTAGTAATGAAAGTATTCAACAAGGTAATTGTCGAACAATAATTGGCAAACAGTTTCCAATTCCTATTATAGGATTTACAATTGCCAAACCAAGTTGCAATGTAAGCATGTTTCATCCCCATCTTATGCCTTGAGTCCAAGCTCTCACTTACAACTCAATTAAGTCGTCTAATTTAAAAAACTGCAAATTATCATAGTTCCATTACATCAGTTGATCTGCTAGTAATGAAAGTATGAAATTTACCTTTCCATTGTAATCTAGTCCAAGCTCTCACATGACGTAAATTACAACTTCAAGTGTTCTTTTAATTAGATGGCATTAACTTAATTTTAAAGGGTACTAGTTTTTTATGTGTATAATCAAAATAATGTATGAAGAAGCATGCATACAACTTCATAACATTGGTTTTAATAAAACATTTTTATTTACCAATTCACTAAGATCAAATTAACAAAGTTTTGATTGAGGTATTGGGTTCACCAATCAAAAAATTACCTTCAATTATCATCCACTATATCGTACTTTTTCATAAGTCATAAGACTTAGTGTTTCGGATAATCATCAGGGAATTGAGGTCAATTCACCCTTAAGATGATATTGTACATAAAATAGTCGTACTTGGTAACTCCAATTTGACGCACAAAGGAGCGGAGAAACTAAGGTTTGCTTAAAGCTAATTAAAAACCCGTTTCTTTAAGGTCACAATTTAATGCGCACCCTCCTTATACCCCTCTTATAGTTTGTCAAGATTGGGTGAGCATTTCTTACTATTTGGTACAAGAATCATCACTCAATTAAACGATGTAAATTTAACTCTTAAAAACAAATCCAATTTCACCATTATTTAGTCCGAATTATTTTTCTATTCAAAATTACCCTTTTTGTTTACAAACGTGTCTAACAAACATAAACCAAAACAAGTAATAATAAAAAATAAAACAACTAAAACAATGTACATACTAAATAAATCAACTAATATGTATACATTTATCTAAGACTCCCATTGGTTTTCGAGCAAAGTACCAATGGACCACATGCACCAAACAATAAATAATGCATAATAGGGTCTTCCCTAATTTTATCATTAATTAATTTACTAGTGAATAAACATGTCATACAATTTTAATTACTAATAAACTCTAATTAATAATAGCACAATTAGCATGTTAACACAATACGTAACAATTACTACATAATAATCAACGATCCATGATCAAACATGCACGTTCATCATGGATCCAAATAAACAATTATTATCACATAATAACATCTCAAGATACGCATATAATCCATGTCACATAACAATTATTCATGATTAAACCACATAAAAAATATTGCATGCAACCTAGGGTTTCTTCAATTTTTACAAAACCTAAAAAAAAATTTGGATGAACAGTAACATGAATAGTACCATGAACAGTATTTCCGATGAACATTGTTTTTCGGATGAATAATGTAGGCAAAAAAAATTAGGGTTTTAAAAATTAAAAACCTAGAAACCTTTAAGCATGCAATAATCAATTAACGATTCAATTTTTATGTATTTCGGTAATTAATTACATATTATAACGGCTCGTGATGCCATTGTTGGAATTATATAACATGTCATACATATAAATAAAACCTATAAAACATTAAAGCAAATGCTGAAGCGTATAGAATCATATAATATGTAAACTAATTAACCAAACATAAATAGTATGCGTACCTTATGATTCTAGCCAAACAAGAATCAATTCCAAGCAATCAACCTTATGAACCCTAATTAGGGTTTATATGGATTATTGGAATTACCCCTTACCTTTTTTGTAATTCAATCCAAGATTCAATCAATAGTGTGATTGAATCACGTTCTTATACACACGTACTAATACCAAGTTAACGTTATGCAAGTAATGAAAACACAAAACTATTTTCTTGACAATCAAAAAATTAGATCGACCCTATAAGGGTTTGTTCAATCGGTTTCACCAAAGAGAATAGAAAGAAAAAGGGTTTTGGTATTGTGTATGTACAAAAGGTACCAAAACAATAACCCTTGATCTCTTTATATAGGTATGGAAAACTTGGAAGACAAGTTGGTGTGGGTTTGGGATAACCCATAACCCAACCGATCGGCTCCCTTGATCCCTAAGGGATTCCGGAAGCCTCTTGACCTTAATTCCATATATAGTCCTTCTTTTATTAGTTAACGATCGTTAGTCACTTTCCGTTAAATACTAACGGCCGTTATACGTTTTGTGTATATAATAATTAAATATAACTTTTTATAAATAATTATTATTCGTTAACTCTTCATACGTAAAGTATGCAATCCGGTGATCTCGAGTTCGATCCTAACACACATCTACTAATTTATGTCCATAAAACTAACATATATATCACTCACGCATGCAATTTTAATGCAAAAGTCACTTTTAATCACGATAGCAGTGAACAACTGATAATTGACATGCACTTAATTAGATTAATGTAATACGGTAATTAAACACATATGTGCCAAAATGTGTGGTAAGACAAGTTAAAAATCATTAACCGTACATTTATCTACGGACGATTTTTCATTTTTTTCCTTGATCACCTCAAGAATGTACCCGGTGGGGTTTAAACCTGATGACCCTTGTATAAACATTATGATGCCTAACCACTAAGGCAACTCGATGGTGGTTACTTTTTTCAAAAAATATGTTATAAGTTTCAGACTGTTTTAGGTTCATCGTTTTGGAAGACTTCTTTTTTAAACGACATATATTAAAATAAACTAGCAAGAAGCTAGAAAATACAAACATTAAAACGACTTATAAAAACACCTTCCCCACAAAAACACCTAACAAACCATAACACCAAGAAACGCCTAAAAAAGACACCAATACAAACACTACACTCAAAGAACCTGTTATATATAAAGTATAACCAAAACTCCGATCTATCTGCAACAAAATACAATTACGACATATTATCGCGTTATGGCTAAGAGTGTTACAGGATGTATATGCCAACTTAATTTAGCAGACACAAATATGTAATGTCAACATATAAACACTTTCTTTACTGCTAGCAGGGGAGGATCCAGTTACCCGATTTTAGACTACGTAGTTTAAAATTTTTCAAAAAATTGTTTGCTTTTAATTTGTGTAACGCCCATTTAAAATTTTGTGCTACTCGGGCTCTTTTTCATTGCAATGTAATGAGGCAACTTTGTTAATTAACTTCTTTGTCACTTTATGTGTTCAAGTTTTAGTTTTAATTATAATCTTGTTAGGGTTTTTTATTTTTATTTTGTGCTACACTCTTTCTAAATTTTTTGATCACCCATTGCAAGCTAGCTAGATTGACATTGTTGACCAAGTCATACCCATAACCTTCACGAGAAGGAAAATATAGTATATGGGTGAACTAACCAAGTTACCTAGCCGGTTTTTCATCTTGCCAAATAATGTATTTTATACAATATAAAGACTTATTCAAATATGACCAAGTTATTTGTATTATTGGCCTTAACCCCTTTGCACCTCATAAGTATATATCGTATAAATACATGCTCTCTGATTTTATTACAGATTCAGGATAATATTTTGAGGTTGATAAACATCGAATTGAACACGTACATGATGGCCACCACCAGTACTAGTACCAGCATCACTGCCACCACGCAATTGCAACGTTTGCATGGTTTTCTTTAATTTTTTTGCAGCAAATGAACCTGATTTGTTTTCAGTCAAGGTTCATTATGGTGGGAAGTTCACTGATAGGCCAGATAGAACCTATGAAGGTAGTTACTCTAACTTTGTGGATGTAGTAGATGTGGATGAGTTCTCTGTTCACGAAATGGATGCTATGGTGGAAGAGTTAGGTAATGATGGTCACTCTCTTATGTTTTACCACTTTCTTATACCTGGTGAGAGTTTGGAAAATGGGCTACAACCTTTAGCTAGTGATAAAGATGTCCTTAACATGTGTAAATATGTTAGGTTAGGTCATAAGTTGATGCATGTATATGTTGAACATGAAAGGACCAACCGTGATATCTATTACGCATTGTTAGTGTCACCAAATAAGAAAAAGAGGTGTCTTATAGAGGAAATAGAAGATGATATACCAAGACAATCACCAACTGGAGTGATTAAGAGACTTAGGATTGAACTTGACAATAAAAAAGGTTTAGTACATGAACAAGGTCAATCAAGTGGTGTTGTAGCTGTTGGAATACCATCCCAAAGTCAGGTTAGTGTTGTTGGTAATGAAATACCCTCACAAACAGGTGACACTAGTCAAGTTAGGATACAAGATCAGGGTCAAGGTAGTGGTATTGATAAACAAATACCATCTGAAATTGGTGAGTCTAGTCAAGTTAGGCAGCCAGAGCAGGGTCAAGATAGTGGTGTTGCTAATGAGTTACCTTCTCAAACCACTGATGTACCTAGTCAGTTTGTCAATGATTTCTACTCATCTTATGACCCTTACTTGGGTGATGATGAGTTCAACCCTTTTGATGGCCTAGATGAAATTCTTCCACTTGAGAATGAGGATAGGGTAGAAAGTGAACCAGAGAATGAGGATCCACCTGAGAATGAGGATATGGTAGAAAGTGGACCAGAGAATGAGGATCCACCTGAGAATGAGGATAGGGTAGAAAATGTTGATGCTGAGCATGAAGATAGGGTAGAAAGTGGCCCAGAGATTACATTAGAGAGTGGCCCAGAGGTTTATAGTTCTGGGACTGAGGATGATAGTGATGATAGTGACTACATTGTAGATTCAGACAATGATGTAACTGATGTTGATGTGGACATGGAGAATTTCAGACTGAATGTGGATTTGGAAGCAGAATTTCATGGCTGTGATAGTGATAATGGTGTAGAAAATGTTGATGCTGATATTGATGATGTGTTTGATAATGAAGAATTTCTAAGTGGGTCTGAGAATGAAGATGAGTTTGATACACTTAGGAGAAGGAAACTGAAACAATTAAGGAAACAAGCCAAAAGTAATAGTGAAGGTAGGATATACAAAACATACTTCTATGTGGGGCAAGAATTTGGTAGTGCAGCAGAGGTTAAGAAGTTGATAAGAAGGCACTCAATTGAAACCAGAAAAGAAATTAAAATCATTAAGAATGATAAAGGAAGAGTCAGAGCATCTTGTTGTGGTCAATTGCCTTCATTTGAAACTTCTGGGCCAAGTGTTGGGCCAAATGTAGCAGCTAGGCCCAATCAACCATCTGGGTCAACTAAATGGACTAGGGAAACCATAAAGCTTGTTAAAGGGGGTAAACCTAGTAACAGGAAAGTAGGTGGACATAAATGTAACACCCCGTGCCCGCTTAGACCAAAATTTAAAACTTTTTACACGTAAACGACTCACTTTTACGGACACCTGCTTACTCTTTTGACCACTGACAAAATTTTATAAACTTTTAGACCTTGAAACTATTTTTAGATGAAAGTAGACTCAATTACCTTCAAAACGATAGGTGGCACGACCCATTTTGACTTACGGATTAAAAGATATGATTTTTCGAAAACTGCCAAAAATCTGCACAGTCGGCTCTGACAGCGTCAGGCCCAAGCCTGACAGCGTCAAGCCTTGATAGGCCAGACGAATTTTTGGAGTTTAAAGGGTGACGGCGTAAAGAAGGCCATCAAGAACAAAACTCAGAGCCTTGATAGGCCAGAGAATTTTTTGGAGTTTAAAGGGTGACGGCGTCAAGAAGGCCATCAAGAACAAAACTGCAATTTCACCACTAAAACCAATTTTGACCCATTTCATGACAAAACCACTTATACCACTTCCGTTTTATACCAAACTTTCCAGAAATCAATATATTAACATAATAAACATGTTCCAAGATCACTTGACCCGTTAACTACCCAAAATGGGTACGAACACGCTTAAACCAAACACCCCATTATCATTACTCAAAAACACTTAAAACACACTTTGACCCATCGATAGACTCCCAAATCGTTATGACCTTTCTAACATACAAATTGACACTCGACTACACTTTACAAATCAATAAAAGACTCTCGGGGGTACAACCTTGTCACTTGAGCTCGGTGTTCTATACTAAGCTCCTAATTACGATTTATCCTCCAATCCGCTTCCAATTCCTTAGGCTATAGTCCAAGTCCTTACATTTCGCCGCACATAAACCTACAAAAACATTAACAACTAAAAGAATAAGCTTACGCTTAGTAAGTAACCCATCATAAAACATATATCATACACATACTTTCACATAAGCATCATAATCACATAAAAACCTCTAAACTACCACATACCACTCATATCATACTCAACTTCACAACGTAATCACATTCATTCAACACAACCATAATCACAACATACCTTAACTAGTCCAAAGCCGATAACTAACATACTCTTATCCAAGGTCACTAGCCATCCATCCTTAGCTTACAACCATACTAACCCAACTCCTATGCTCTTACACAATCACAATACATACATGATAAATACATACATAACACATGTTTTAGGGAGAGTTACTTACCTTCAATCCAAGCTAGGCTACTAACATAAATCCCACCAACAACATCTTCTAACCATCATCATCATCATAATCATCATCTTCTACAATTAACCAAAACCTAACAACATAACAATCAATAACATAATCAAGGGTTAACATAACCCATTAAACACACTCATCTTTCTTCCTACATCATCATATGATCATATAATGAAAACCCACCTAATTATAAACCTTAACCTTAATAATCATCAAATAGAAATACTTACTTGCATAAGATCATAACTAAGGAAGGCCATAAACACTAGGACTTGATCATCTTCATCTCTTCTATATCACCATCTCACTTTCCCTCTCTTCCTTCTCTCTCTAAAATCCGGCCTTCTTATCTCAATAATAGAAGATAAGTCTAGAAAATCCTAGATATAGATAGTTAGGTAGTAACTTTGGTCCCTTGGCACATTAAGTCCCTCAAGTCCTATTCTTTCTTATTTAACCCCAACTAACTTATAACATATTGGACACTTGACAACTTAGGTCCTTCTAGTTTATACCTCACATTTCATATTACTACATTAGTCATACTTTGACTATTAATTTGACTACCGGGTTTGACTTCCTCATAACTTTGTTGACTAACCAATCACATTAAGTCTTTATCCACTTTCATCTAGGGTGGGGTCCCAACACCTGGGAAACGGGTGTTACAATTCTATCCCCCTTATTTAGATTTCGTCCCCGAAATCTGTCATTCTTTTCTAGCCTACACTTAGTCACATAACTCATCTCATTCCTAACACCTTAATCCCTAGTTACTTAGTTCAACGACTTAAGTAACCTCACAACTCTGTGCATACTATAACGCATCACATGCCCTAATCTACATTACCCCCGCTTACTTTTATACCATACAACTCTCGCTTAGATTTTACATAATACAAGACTTACTTATTATTGTCAATCATCATCCTAATCCGCCCTATTACTGTTGGAGAATGCTCGTGTCATAATAACTAATTATATGGCTAGATATATGTGAGCCTATGGGGTCACACACTTATACACAGAGACACCATTTTATAGATTGTATTTATCGTATTTACAATATATAAACGACTACGTAACTCGGGATCAATAATGGGCTACTAATAACTAAGCTAGTACTTAGTTTATTGGATTGGACCAACAAATGGGCAAGCCCATTTAGGGCCCCCATGGCAAGCCTAGGTGAGAAAGGAACAAGGGAGAAAGATCAAGGGGCAAAGTGTAACTTTGATCATGATAAGTTCAAATGAGATTTGGTCTTTGATTATGACTTATCACATTAAAAGACTTACCAACTTTCTCTCCTCCTTCCTCTCCCTAATGACCACGAAATTAATCACACCCATATTAGGGTTTGTGGTTTTTTATCCCATCTAACCTTATTCTAGTGTAGTTCAAGGCTAGATCGCGTGTTACGTGTTCAAGACTAGCATCGGGTGGTGATCGATGACGTGTAGTGTGGATTATTCATAGAGGTGATCTTCTTTGGTCACTTTTGGTTCTTATTTCATTCAATTCGTGTAGTGATATTGGTGGTGTTACCCGGATCACGCTACAAAGGTATAAAACATGTTTGTTTAATTTGTTTTTATTTAGATTGATCATATGGCTATATGGATCCTGTTATGGTGATGTTTTTCCGCTGTGCTCATTTTTTTAACATGTTATTTTATCATACATCACCTATAGTGGTATCACGAGCCATCATATGTTGTCATATGATCATCTTGTATGCATAAAAATGGCTAAAAACATGGTTTTTTAATGGATTTAAAAGTGGGATTTTAAAACAGCCCCTAGGGCTTATATATTATGAATATGTCGACTTTTATAAGGTCTTAAGATCTGGAATTTTTGATCCAATGGCCATTTGTTATGCATACGTTGTTTGTTTACTTGATCGGTACCCGTAAAATGGCCTAAAAACGCATTTTTTGGAAGATTTTTAACCCGATTTCAAATCAGCCCATGAGGCTTATTTTTCTGTGGTAAAATGGTGTTAAGAAGGTCCTAACATCAGTGGGGTTTGAGTCTTTGGCCATTTGTCACGCGTACCATTCGGGGTTTTAATCTTGTTAATTATTTCTTCGATTCGTTGGCTAACAATTTATTTCTTGTTATTTATTTTGTTATCCATGGCAAATACATGCATGTTTGTCCATGGAGTTAGCCAACACCATGTAATAATCTTTATTTGAATGTATTATTATGTGTTCATATGCAAAGCTGATGAAAACCTAGACCACTTGTGCGTTGTGATTGTGATTGTTGGTTGTTTTTTCTTGTTTTGGGGTTTGCCATTGTTTCGGCACTTTTGTAATGTAATTTATTTTTGGTGTAGCCAATGTTTGGGCATTTTACAGTAGATACAAAATAGATTAGTTGTATTTTACTTTATATGTATTGTAAACAAGAGCTTGGAAGCAAATGGCGAAAGATTGAAGAGTTGTAGACTGAAAGTTGCTGCTGGACACCTGTTGGGAAAACGTGATTACCTGCTGATTGGTAAGGTATTTTTTTCTAAAATTTTTGGTGCAGGTCCACAAGACATAGGGCTACAACTTTGTCAACTGGGCCGAATCATGAGGAGGTGATCTTCCTGGGCATTTGGGCCTTGCAAAACAGAAAAACTGGGCTGACAGAAACTGAAGTTCATGTGCATAATGGGCTTTTTACTTGCTCATGATTGTCTTGGAGCAAGTGGGAGCCCTCCGTGTGGTTGTGGTTTGTGTCCCTAGTTGACTCTTGGTTCTCGTGATGGCTCACGAGACCAAGCATAGGATTTTCATCGGTTGAGGCTTTGCATATTGTGGTTGTATGTTTGGTTGGTTGTTTTTATGTATGTTGTGACTACATGTAAAATGGAAAAATGTTTTCTTAAAACTTGAAACTAAGCATAAACCATTTTGAACTAAGTCTTATGATTTAGTTTAACTAAGTTTAAATATGATTTGAAACTTAAAAATCATTGTTTTCTAAATAACACTTAAACTAGTTAAGATTGTTTATTTATTGATTTATTGTATTGTCCAAACTTAATTAAAATCCACCTAGGATTTATATTAGTCTTGAAAATGGACAACTTGATACACATAAATTAAAACAATGATTAGACTTAAGTTAAGAAAAGTTTTTAACTTGTGCTACGAAGAATGAATGCATGCTTCTTTCGTACACGTTTTTGATCCACATCAAAACTATTTACCCGTCAAAATTTAAGTCACGCCGTCCAATTATGAGAACACTTGCAATTACCTTTTAGCATCTGGTCAGACCTAGGCTGAATTGTAACCCAAGGTGACTATTCTCCATGGTCAGACCTAGGATTATTCTCACAGTTTTCAAATTGGATGACTTAATCGAGTAGTGTGGTCAGACCCTTACCCGAGGCAAAGATGGGACTAAACATGCCTACATGACACTAGTTGTTTGACACTAGATGCCATGAGTCCCATAAGGATCTAAGAGTTGTACATGTAATACAATTGGTGATCGTCGCCTACCTATTGAATCCACCATTTTTAGTAGATCAACTGCATTAATGGTCGAACCTCAATGAGGATCTTAGCCTTTTCGTAAATTAATTGTTTTAAATTATAAACATGGGGTAGTTAATTTATAAAAGGATAATTATCGAAAATACTAAAATTGAACTTTGTAAATTCAATTAATGCAACGCATACCGTAAACAAGAGTTTGTTCTTTTCTTGTTAAAAGGACGAACTAAGTCGATCTTTCCTTGTAAGAAAGAGACTTATTCCTATCCTTTTTCTTTATGAGGAAAAGCCATAATAGGAATATTTGAATTTTCCTAATTCTAATCAAACTCAAGGAAAACCTACTCTAGAAATCGTGATGTCTTGTAAAAGTCAAAACGGTTAAGTATGGTTACACATCTTATTCCTTCAACGTTGTTTTATAACCCTTGTTTCGGTTTTGAAACATTGAAGAAATATAAGATATTTGGACAACCAAGAACACGTGCACTTGACTTGACCTCTTTGGTCAGACCTTAGGGCCATTTCAACCCATGGCGAATTTTGCTCACTGGTCAGACCTTTGGCGATATTTGCATGTTCTTGCTTGGTCAACCTATTTCGTACTAGCTACCAAACTAAAATGAGTTTAAATAATTAGAAGACGGAAGTATCAATAAACCGCAATGTGGTAAAGGCAATTACTAGCATGATTACCTAGCAGTTTGCCTTAACCCAATATGCCTACTAAGGTCCTACATACCCTTGTGGTAAAGTAGACCAATTATGGAGGAAATGCATGCCTATTTTCAAGTTAAAATAGCAATGATGGCTAGCCCATCATCTATATGTTAGAACTTGATGCACTTTCTTGAATACCTAAGTACATGTTTACTAGTCAAAGTGACTCACATTAGCAATAATGTGTAGATATTCAAAGAAAGATGGAAAGTATCCAATCACTACTCACTCTCCACTAGTGACGTAACACATTGTAATGTTGTCTAATCCAGTGGGAGCTACGTGATTATATTACTGGTGACGTAACACATGTAATGTTGTCTAATCCAGTGGGAGCTGTAAGCTTTATTACTTGCAAGTTGCCCATTTTATTTCCAGATTGTCTTGAAATGATACACTACTTTCCACGTGTTAAGCATCATAGTTTATATAAGAACCATTGCATAAGTTTTATATGATAACTTGTCGCGTTCCTGATGTTGCTTCCTGAAATGTTATCTATAAAATTGTTATGCATGATTCATTATTCAAACGATAAAGTTCTACATATCTATATTTTGATTTTTGACTAAAAATCATATGTTATCTTATACATTGTCATATTGCTCATACAAACAAACGAGCGTAGTGTTGTTTGCATGCTCTCACGATGTTGTGCCATGTACAAGTGGGAGAAATCTTAATGGTGTGCAAGGTACAACATATAACAATATGACTAATAGTTTTTCTTGACTGAAAGGTAAGAAACCAAAATTCTACTAGGACTTCTACACATAAAATGTAGGTTGCCCTAATTAGAACAAATATCAAGATAACATGAAAAGCTACTTCAACATATTCACTGAATTGTTTAGTAAATATGATTATGTGTTCTTGTAATGTCATAATCATGAAGTATGAAATTAACTTGAAATTACTATTGAGGCCAAGTGTCGGCGCTCGTAATTACTTTAGTTGAATATGTTTAGGTCTCTTGTAAAGACACAAACATCAATTCAGTTAATTGTTGAAAGAAAAATAACGTAAAGTAAGACGTTGATTTGTTATGTCTTCTTGTTAAGACATGTACACTTACGACGTATAACATTAAATGTTTATGTTTTCTAGTCAAAACATGCACATGAAGTAAAGTATGCAGTAGGCTAAAATTACTATTGATGCCATCTGGTTTGACTTGGTAGGCAGATATGTAAGCCAAAAGGTATAAGTTCATCTAATGAGTTGTGTGATAGTCTCACAACATCAGTCCTCATGGAATACCACAACTTTATGGTATGTCCATCATGGAAAATCAAACACTATTGATATTGTTTGATCTTTGATGACTTAACCTGTTTTACCTCCAAAGCTATCAAGGTTAGAAATTGGGTGTGCCATGTGTACACTCAATATGATTCCAACCCAGAAGGAATTTAAGACACCATTGTATTATGGCATGGGATGAATCCCATTATGTCTTAATTGAAGTTCTTAATTTGTTAACTACTTAAGAGTAAATAATTAACAAACTAGAGTCAAGAACTAACGGTGTTTTATGGATGTCCCACTTGAAAACAATTTATTGTTACTCAAGATGCTGAGTATCTAGAGATTAGTCTCTACATACAAAAGCAAGTGGGAGTACCTTTAGACCTTGAAGTTATTCAAGAACTAAATACACAACCTTCTGAGTACACTTGCTAATGTCATACTATGGTTGAACATGCATATGTTAAACCATAGATTGATATCTCTCATTCATAAATCCGCAAGGATTCCTCTTGCACCTGAATGATATAGTTTTTTATATCAATGCTAAGAGACATAAGTTAGAGGATCATGGTGAACCTGCTAACTACTGAGATGCATTATCAGATATTGTATCTGATGAGTAGCTCAAAACTATGAATGTTAAGATGCAGCCCTTAAAAGACAATCACTCATGGAGCTTGATTGATCACTTACAAATCAGTTAGACTGTGAGGTTAAGAATGAGTTTCTTGATAAGAAGACTCATAAGGGAAAACTTGTACACAAGTTTAATGCACGACTAGTAAAAGGAGTTTACTCGTACTCAAGTAATTGACTATGACTAAATCCTTCTGCCTAGAAACATTAAATGTATAAAGATGATTAATTGTCATACCTGTTTTCATATAAATGAAATATGACAATAGGATATCAAAACACTTTTCTTGTTGATTACCTTTGCGAGGACGATGAGTAATCAAAAGGGTTTATGAATCCATATAATCTTTATTATGTATACAAGATAAAATAATCCTTGTGTGGATTAGATCATGCATCTAGGAGCAAAGATCTTGAGTTAATTATAAAATCATTAATTTGATTTTGATTAACAAGATTACTCCTAAGTACACTAAGAGCAATTTGGAGCACTGTATTTATTTTCTTAAATCTCATATGTCATTAAAATATTAGAAACAATATTCTATCTAAGCTAGACTTTAATCCTTAGCTTGGAATGAAGTTTCTCTTGATGGATTTATAAAATAAGACATACAACCTTGTTATATATATGTTTATTAGAATAAACATAAGCGGTTATTAAGTCTAAACACAATATGACCCGTTATTGAGGGGAGTCTCAATGATCAATCACACTTGATGAGATTGAACACATGATTGGAAATCTTAAGTTCGACTAAAGGATTCATCATGTAAGTCATATTACGCATTGGGCTATGTTTATCATTTGCATGAATGCAAGATGAGTTGATAACAAATATCTAAGTGAACGTCATTGGATAATTGTTAAACGAACATTATAATGGACCTACGAAGGACCAAAGATATGTTCAAACGTTTACGGTTATTTGAGGAGCTCTGTTTTGTTTGCATACGTTAATGCTTATTTAACTGGGATGATACTCAACCACAGTCGTGGTCATCATGAATGATGACATTGATGACTAGATGTGCTCGACTGAGAGCATTAATGCGTTATACATTAAAAGAATAAGAATACCTTATAGTTTGAGAAACTATTCAGATGACTATCTAAAGTAGGTGTCTTGTTAGCTTCAAACACCCTATGGAATGTATTGTTGCAATACTCATCGTGTACTTGAATGCACATATACAAAGGACAATCATCATTCAAACCTTTCATGAATTACGAAAGAAGTATTCTCAAAGTTTACTCAGATGACTACTTGTTGCCTTGTACAACATGATTCGATCATGGTGGGAACATCGGATTCCGACCTATGAGTAGTCTTATGCATATCTGTTTTTAGTATTTGGATAATGGAACCGTAAGCAGTCGTATTATATAATGAATTGATATACATGGTATGATCGTCTTCATTTATACTACTGTGTTCTATATTTGCATGTTTAATCCATGAATAATTTATTTATTCTAAAATTATCCATTGTCGGTTGACGATACGGGAGTATCATCAAATTAAGACAAATGTGAGCGTGTTGGTGATTTATTTGCCACACTCACATGTTGTTCATTGTGATGAACATTGGATTGACCCAACCTACGAGTATTCACTACATGGATCGTCGTCAATAGTGAATCTCGCAAGAGGTTATGTCTCTTATCCTTAGACTGGAGATGCAAGCAGGTCTTGCATGTGTGGAATTTCATTCCTTGATATGGTTAAACGCTGTCCTGAATAAGGTAGTTATAAAGACCATCTTCAGGAGTGATATGAAGCACATGAATGACACGTGCAGTCAAAATAGGATTTGTTCCTCCACATGTTATGGAGTTAGATACTATTGGGCCCCTCGATGAATTGAACAGATGTTTGTATGGCCGTACCCAACTGGGATTAAGATGAATCTTAAATCCACTTGGTAATCTTGTTCAATATCCATATCGAGAAACAGAATAGTTGAACTATTAGAATGACTTTTGATCCATGTCTAATGTTCAACACGGTATCTGAAACAAAAGGATAGATGACATATAAACCATCTGAAATGAGACGTTTAAGAAACTAACCTCACATATTTCTAGGGGCATTGGCGTGTTGCTAGACGCTAACCATTGCTTGTATAATTACTCGATTATTATGACGTCGCAAGTGGGAGCTGTTGGAGAATGCTCGTGTCATAATAACTAATTATATGGCTAGATATATGTGAGCCTATGGGGTCACACACTTATACACAGAGACACCATTTTATAGATTGTATTTATCGTATTTACAATATATAAACGACTACGTAACTCGGGATCAATAATGGGCTACTAATAACTAAGCTAGTACTTAGTTTATTGGATTGGACCAACAAATGGGCAAGCCCATTTAGGGCCCCCATGGCAAGCCTAGGTGAGAAAGGAACAAGGGAGAAAGATCAAGGGGCAAAGTGTAACTTTGATCATGATAAGTTCAAATGAGATTTGGTCTTTGATTATGACTTATCACATTAAAAGACTTACCAACTTTCTCTCCTCCTTCCTCTCCCTAATGACCACGAAATTAATCACACCCATATTAGGGTTTGTGGTTTTTTATCCCATCTAACCTTATTCTAGTGTAGTTCAAGGCTAGATCGCGTGTTACGTGTTCAAGACTAGCATCGGGTGGTGATCGATGACGTGTAGTGTGGATTATTCATAGAGGTGATCTTCTTTGGTCACTTTTGGTTCTTATTTCATTCAATTCGTGTAGTGATATTGGTGGTGTTACCCGGATCACGCTACAAAGGTATAAAACATGTTTGTTTAATTTGTTTTTATTTAGATTGATCATATGGCTATATGGATCCTGTTATGGTGATGTTTTTCCGCTGTGCTCATTTTTTTAACATGTTATTTTATCATACATCACCTATAATTACCGCACATCATTATTTCACTCGCTTTATCCTTTACCCTCATTCTTGACTACTCGATACTTAAGAAACTCGTACGAGTTGACTTTACATGATCACACCGGCTAATACGTTCACATTCTTTTGTCTTCATTCATCATCTTTTGCACCACACCGCAAGGCCCATCCTATCATCATTACAATTTCTTCGCTCCATCAATGTTTCTCCTAAGTCTCAACTAAAAGCCATGGTCCAACTCTAATCCTCCTATCTTAGTCCTTAAAATTTCTACGAATTCTAAACTCTCGCTTTCTACTTCTCTAACCCTACTCGTGCCGTGTCGGCAACACATAGCCCACTCGTTTATAATTCCTCATTTACATGGAGAGGCGTCCCAATCGATGTAAATCAAGAAATATAAACTAGTGGTTATGTATTCCCGACATAACACCACTACTCCTAATTCCCAATTTAACTTTTATTATTTCCTCATTGTTTTTATTACATTATTTTTACTCTTCTTAGACTTGGATCCTTCACATTATCACATTCATCATGGGGATACTTTTATATGCCATGGATGTAGGCAACCCCTTGCCGGTGAAGGCAAAACTTTTCATCCCGAAGGATCTTTAACATTCATCCCGAAGGATTCCTTAACATTCCTTTACTTGGTCATCCCGAGGGATACCACATTTAACATTCATCCCGAAAGATAATTAACATTCATAACTTTACCACTTTCACATTTTAACACCGGATCCAAGTCATAAGCACCACACACTCATTATTACATTCGTTTATTATAGTAATTACCGCTAATCGCCTTAGCAGTAATATGATAATTTTAGAACAACGCCTTTATCTCATACACACTCCTTACATTCTTAATCCGCTTTAGTTATTTTCACATCTTTACTTTACCTCTTGCATTCTTAGCCTTCATTAATCAATTTCACATTCTTATTTTACATTTTAGTCCACCCGACTCATTTACATCTAGACCTCTCACATTTTACCAACCGTAACTCATGCATTCATTATAGTGATTACAGCGCCGTAATATGATAATCTCAAGACAACTTCTTTATCTCACACATACCCCTCTCATTCTTTCTTACGTTTTTAATCCATCACCTTTTTATTTCCATATTTTATCTCTCTTCTTTTAGTCTCACTCACTTCCTTTACATGTAGACCTTACATAGATCGTCAATTATAACACGCTCATTATTTATTAATGATTACAGTTAATCGCCTTAGCTGTAATATAATTATTTCATGACAACACCTTAGCTTCACACATATTCATCTCATTTTAGCTATTATTACTTAGGAAGTTTCGTTCTATTTCACTATTTACTCAATCACCATGCCTTTCCTCATCTTGTAACTAAGTTCATCACAAACTTATTATGTATATATTTTTATTTCATTTCTTCACCACACACATTCAACGTTACCACATGTTCATACTTATGCCCCTACTGCTTAACTCTCCACTAACCCGTCTCTAATACCTTATTATTGATTTCATACTAAGTATAAATGCTCACAAGGCCATGCTTTGGTCACCACTATCATATAAGTTACGCACTTTCATTTTTAGTCACATTTCTTATAACCCACCACACAACTTATTACACCTATTCACCCTCGCTAACTACCATGGCACACAATCACATAATCATATAATAATTACCGAGACAGCCCGAGGTGCACGGTAATCCTATCACTCACACACCAAGTCTCCCACAACATATATCACACAAGACACATCCCCAAGTCCCCATCATACTACCCATATAACAATCACATCATTTATTTCAACTCAACATTCATATCCTATAACTCACAAACTATTAGCCCGCCTATCTCAAACTTAACTTAACGCGTCTACGAGTGGTTTAAGTCTAGGCAACCTAAAGGAAACCTAATTCACTTAAACCTGGCTCTGATACCAAGTTGTAACACCCCGTGCCCGCTTAGACCAAAATTTAAAACTTTTTACACGTAAACGACTCACTTTTACGGACACCTGCTTACTCTTTTGACCACTGACAAAAATCTATAAACTTTCAGACCTTGAAACTATTTTTAGATGAAAGTAGACTCAATTACCTTCAAAACGATAGGTGGCACGACCCATTTCGACTTACGGATTAAAAGATATGATTTTTCGAAAACTGCCAAAAATCTGCACAGTCGGCTCTGACAGCGTCAGGCCCAAGCCTGACAGCGTCAAGCCTTGATAGGCCAGACGAATTTTTGGAGTTTAAAGGGTGACGGCGTCAAGAAGGCCATCAAGAACAAAACTCAGAGCCTTGATAGGCCAGAGAATTTTTTGGAGTTTAAAGGGTGACGGCGTCAAGAAGGCCATCAAGAACAAAACTGCAGTTTCACCACTAAAACCCATTTTGACCCATTTCATGACAAAACCACTTATACCACTTCCGTTTTATACCAAACTTTCCAGAAATCAATATATTAACATAATAAACATGTTCCAAGATCACTTGACCCGTTAACTACCCAAAATGGGTACGAACACGCTTAAACCAAACACCCCATTATCATTACTCAAAAACACTTAAAACACACTTTGACCCATCGATAGACTCCCAAATCGTTATGACCTTTCTAACATACAAATTGACACTCGACTACACTTTACAAATCAATAAAAGACTCTCGGGGGTACAACCTTGTCACTTGAGCTCGGTGTTCTATACTAAGCTCCTAATTACGATTTATCCTCCAATCCGCTTCCAATTCCTTAGGCTATAGTCCAAGTCCTTACATTTCGCCGCACATAAACCTACAAAAACATTAACAACTAAAAGAATAAGCTTACGCTTAGTAAGTAACCCATCATAAAACATATATCATACACATACTTTCACATAAGCATCATAATCATATAAAAACCTCTAAACTACCACATACCACTCATATCATACTCAACTTCACAACGTAATCACATTCATTCAACACAACCATAATCACAACATACCTTAACTAGTCCAAAGCCGATAACTAACATACTCTTATCCAAGGTCACTAGCCATCCATCCTTAGCTTACAACCATACTAACCCAACTCCTATGCTCTTACACAATCACAATACATACATGATAAATACATACATAACACATGTTTTAGGAGAGTTACTTACCTTCAATCCAAGCTAGGCTACTAACATAAATCCCACCAACAACATCTTCTAACCATCATCATCATCATAATCATCATCTTCTACAATTAACCAAAACCTAACAACATAACAATCAATAACATAATCAAGGGTTAACATAACCCATTAAACACACTCATCTTTCTTCCTACATCATCATATGATCATATTTTGATCATATGATGAAAACCCACCTAATTATAAACCTTAACCTTAATAATCATCAAATAGAAATACTTACTTGCATAAGATCATAACTAAGGAAGGCCATAAACACTAGGACTTGATCATCTTCATCTCTTCTATATCACCATCTCACTTTCCCTCTCTTCCTTCTCTCTCTAAAATCCGGCCTTCTTATCTCAATAATAGAAGATAAGTCTAGAAAATCCTAGATATAGATAGTTAGGTAGTAACTTTGGTCCCTTGGCACATTAAGCCCCTCAAGTCCTATTCTTTCTTATTTAACCACAACTAACTTATAACATATTGGACACTTGACAACTTAGGTCCTTCTAGTTTATACCTCACATTTCATATTACTACATTAGTCATACTTTGACTATTAATTTGACTACCGGTTTGACTTCCTCATAACTTTGTTGACTAACCAATCACATTAAGTCTTTATCCACTTTCATCTAGGGTGGGGTCCCAACACCTAGGAAACGGGTGTTACAATAAATGCCCATGGGTATTGCTTGTTTCAAAGGTCAAGGGCACAGAAACTTGGCAGACAAGAACATATGATGCTACACACCATTGTCTACAATCAAGACAAATCTTGTATGCCACATCAAGGTTCTTTGCTGAAGATATAGTGGATCAGATTGAAAAAAACCCAGAGATACCAATCAGAGCTCTTCAAGATCAATTACAAAAGACACATGAGGTTTCTGTTTCTCAAATGAAAGCATATAGGGCTAAAAAAGAAGCAAGCAAGCAAGTGAGAGGTGATTACACAAAGCAATACGCGATGCTGAAAGATTATTGCATGGAGTTGATGTCTACAAATCCAAACACAACTGTGAAGATCCAATGTGCTAGGGAGGAGGAATGTTCAGAGACTAGGAAGTTTGAAAGGATTTATGTTTGCTTGGGGGCTTGTAAGGAAGGATTCAAAGCTGGTATGAGAGACATTTTGGGGTTAGATGGAGCCTTTATGAAAGGACCTTTTCCTGGTCAACTCTTAACTGCTGTTGGCATTGACCCAAACAATGGTATCTATCCATTGGCTTATGGGATAGTTGAAATAGAGAACCTTCAGTCATGGAAATGGTTTTTGACTTGCCTTGGAGATGATCTTGATCTTTACAGAAACTCCAACTTCACTTTTATCAGTGATTGTCAAAAGGTAAATTTAATTGTTTACAGAAACTTCAACTAAACTTTTATCATTATTTAACTGTATATTAATGTATCCATTTAATTGTTTACAGGGTCTTATACCTGCAATATCCAAATTGTATCCATGTGCTGAGCATAGATATTGTCTTAGACATATCCATGAAAACATGAAACATAGCTGGAATGGAAGGGCATACAAAGACCTTCTTTGGAAAGCTGCTACTGCTTTAACTGTGCCATACTTTCAGATAGCAATGGAGGAGTTAAAGGCTTACAGCAAGCCATGCTATGATTGGTTAGTGAAGATTCCTCCACAACATTGGGCAAGATCCCATTTTTCAGGTACAAAATTGTTTACAATATATAAACTACCAAGTGTATACAACTTCACTTGTTTAGATAGTAACTAATTACAAGTATATTAACAGGAAGGGCAAAGTCAGATGTGTTGTTGAACAACATGTGTGAGATTTTCAATGGTAAAGTAGTTGATGCAAGGGACAAGCCTATCATAGGGACACTGGAGTACATAAGGGAGTATCTGATGAGAAGGATTGTGACAGTGAATAAAGTGATTGCTAAATCTAGTGGTCCTCTCACACCAACAGCAGAGAGGTTGTTTGATGTTATAAAGAAACAGGCTTCCCAGTACACAGTTCAATGGAATGGAGGGGAACACTACCAAGTCAGTGGTCCTTGGGCAGATCATTGTGTTGTGAATGTTGTTGAGAGAAGTTGTTCATGCAGGAGGTGGGAAATAACAGGTCTGCCATGCAAGCATGCAGTGGCTGTAAACTTTGACATGGTGTTGAATAGGCAAGAAGCTGGCATACCAGATACATGGGTCCATCCTTGCTACAGGCTAGAGACTTGGAAGCAGGTCTATTCATTCAAGATTATGCCAATAAAGGGACCAAAAATGTGGCCTAAGTGTGATGTTCCATCAACAATCATTCCACCAGTTCACAAGGATCAACCTGGCAGGCCAAGGAAAAGGAGAAGGAGGTCAACCTTTGAGATGAATGACAGCATGGTGAAGAACTACAAGCTTTCAAGAAGGTTAAAGACAATTCCATGTGACACGTGTGGTTGCAAAGGTCACAATTCTAGAAGCTGCACAGGACCAAGAGTTGAAAAGACCAAGAAGAAAAAGTCAAATGCTGCAGCTGGTGGAATTACAAGAAATGAGCCAAATGATGATGCTGCTGCAAATCATGCTGCTGGTGCAAAAAATGCTGCTGCTGCAAGTGGAAGAAGTGTGGATAAGGGAAAGGGTATTGCAGTTGATGAAGCATGTTCCAAAAAGAAAACACCCAGGAAGAAAGTGATTAACATTGGCTAGTTTGGGTTTATGTGACTTTGATGTCAATGGTTGCTTGTATGCACCATAAACAATATTTCATTTTGGTAATATTTGTATTTATGTAAGTGGTTGCTTATATGCACCATAACCTTAACTTCTATGTATGTGTTCTGGATACCAGAACAGGATCATGACTTTTTTAACCCAATAGTTATTAGCTGCTAATGACAGCAAATTTTCCCTAAATCCTTATTGTGTTTGACTGTGTACTTGTATTGGTTTGTCTGTAAATGGGGTACAATTTGTATTGGTTTGACTTTAGTAAAGTCAACTGTCATAAACATTTAGTTAGTTAAATTGTGTATGGGTTTGAGTTTATATAGGATGCACTATTTATAGGTTTGACTAAAATAGAATCAATGGGTACATTTTGGGTCAATTTGTTTCATTTTTGGGTCTGCAATGGTCTGAATTGTGTCCATATTTTTGGGTCAAATTGTAAAAGTCAAACTTTGGTGCATTTACTAAAATGAGTACACCAACCAAGCCATCAATGGCATTTACTCCAATTGATGGTCTGCATTTGGCTTTAAATACACATAACTACACTAATACACAAATTAGTACCACTAAAAACCTCAAATCTTTCCAAAATACCAAAAAATGAGTTCAAATCCAGTAATCTATGAAATTTCTTCAAATGAATCAACCTCATCTGATTCTGATTCAGGTTCTCCACCATGGTATACCTATTTTCCTCCCACTTATTCAAACACTGTCACAAAGAAGAGTGAAGCAGCTAGGTCTTCCAAAACAGTTTCAACCACTGTCTCAAAGAAGAATGAAGCTGCTAGGTCTTCCAAACAAGTTTCAACCACTGTCAAACCTCCTGTTGCCACTCAAGCACTGTCAATCAGTGGCAAAAGGATGATTGTTTTAGCCCTTCCAACCGAAGAGAATTATGAAAAGATCACAAGAAAAAGGAAAGGGAAAAGGACATTTACTTGAAGCATTCCCACCACTGTCTTTTGTTAAGAATGTATCACTCTATGTATGAATGTATCTATGTAATGTTATATGCATCAGTGAATGCATCTATGTAATGAAAGTCTAGTTGTTTCTGTTAACAAAAAGATGCTTGTTTTCATTAATCATCCATGACAAAATACAACTTGGTTGCTTGTTACATGTCTAAACTTAACATACAAACCTAACACTTACATCAAACATAATACTTCTTCATGATACCAAAAGACCAGACAACATACTTCTTCATTTTTCCTACTTTAAAGCAAGAATAACAACAAACATGATCCAAGACCAAACAAGATACTTCTTCATTTTTTGACGCCCATTTTTGGCTTCCATTATAGCTCGTTCAAGATTGTTCCTTGACCTTAATAAACCCGGTATGATTTCAAGAGAACGATTACACATGGGGGGGGGGGTCATACCAATCAATCCATGCACATTGTGATCCCTGTTTAACAACATCACACCAACAATTATTTGCTTTACGTTAGTTTGATTAACTTATTTTAATCTTAAAGAAACTTACTTGAATCGGGCAAGAATAAAACTGACGGCCTGGGTTAGCGTTCGTCCATGATGTTTTAACAAGGGCAACTCTTCCACAATGGTACCTAACCAAATCCATTGTTCTTGTAATATTTTGGTTTTTGAATTAGGGTTGATTTGGGGATTTATGTTAACTAGGGCTGGCATAACAGGTTACACGAACCTGTTAAGGTCAAACCCGAACACGACCTGTTAACTTATCGTGTCATTTTTCTCAAACACGAACACGACACGAAATTTAACAGGTACACCTGTTAAGACCTGTTAAGGACCTGTTAACATGCATATTACAAAAGTCTGGACTGAAACTTTAAAAAAAAATCCTTAAGTCTTAACAATACAAAAGCTGTTACAAATCTTAAGTCTTAACTAATACACAATGATAATAATCCTACTTAACATTACAAAAGTTCATAATGATAATAATCCTGCTCGTATCTTCCAATCTTCCATTTTAAACCTGAAAAGTCAAAAGAGTAAATATTAGAAAATGATTTTTGGAACAATTCATTTTAAAATGGCTTTACATCTATATGAGAAGGCAAACATGTAAAAAAGCCTACTGATGCAGCTAAAAGTGGCAATGTGGCATACAACATGTTTAAACTAACTATATCAGACTATACAACATGAGTTTGATTAAAACTTCAACAGCTATTGAGGGATTGTTCTCCACTAATTCAGGTAGCTTACTCGGAGTTAAGCTTGTTGAGATGTTAACTCGAGTACAACTTGTTCTTGTTGAGATGTAGCAGGCGGGCCTTTCATTGCTTTCACAATGCCTATAAGCTTAAGCAATATACATTTACAAGGCCAAATGAATTAATACGTAAAAACAATTTTAGACAATCATATAATTTATATCTAGTAAAGATTCACTAATTTATTGAGATCATGCAAATACCAAATTGCTCCTTACGGGTACAAACTATTGCTTATATATAAAAATAAAATAAAATAAAAAATAGATATTTGGTTTTACTTCTTCAGCAAATGCTACTTCTTCAGGACAGACACATGCCAAACACTATGTTCTTATGTTTATAAACATAGCTATAACAACAAAAAGACCTTGTATCTTGCTAAATCAGATACACACCCAGAGGATATTTATGATCTTCAAGTTGTTCAAATCATCAGTTAAATTCATAAGTCACTACTATAACACAACCAGATGTTTATAGTTCATCTCTTTGTTTACAATATACAAACAAAAACAACCTATATATCTAACTTCATGCAGTATACACATTCCGTAGATAAGCTGAAATAAAACCCAAAAGCTAAAAGCATCATAGAAACCAGGTCATTACTTAAAGAATCAGACTCTGTGGCTTTTCACCATGTCCAAAATTGCTATGCACAAATGAAGGGAACAAAAATGCATTCAAAGATAACATTAACTTACAACTATACAGGATGCTACTGATGTACCTGAGTTTGAAGTGAGTCG
The DNA here is from genome assembly GCA_021014915.2 of Artemisia tridentata subsp. tridentata. Lineage (NCBI taxonomy): Eukaryota > Viridiplantae > Streptophyta > Magnoliopsida > Asterales > Asteraceae > Artemisia > Artemisia tridentata. The sequence goes on from CP139503.1 coordinate 201,990,334, forward strand.
GGATTGTAATAGAAGACCAAACATCCTCATTACTGTTCATCCAATATATCAAAACACAGTAACGATTTTGGTCGAGCTTAATCTATTTCATTGAGCCCCAAAAAGATTATTACATAACTAAGCCATCAAATAAGCTAGTCACGAATTATATATAAAATCCAGCAGTAAAATAAGTAGCAACAAAAAGACTCCGAAATGATGTAATTTGAATCATTTTCAGACAAGGTTAGCAATTATATAAGTGGATGAAGTCACGAATTATATATAAACATTAAACTAATTCAGAGTTCAGACAAGGTTAGCAATTTACCAGAGAAACGAAGAGGATGAAGTCACGAAGTGGATGAAGTCATGGATCGGGATGAATCACTGAATCAATCGGGGTGATTGGGTTTGGGTGATTGTGACTGACGATGAGAGTTGAGAGATGAGATTGAGAGGGATAAGAGAATAAGAGATAGGGGAGGCGGATAGGATAAGGGAATAACAGATAGGGTTTCTTAAAAATTATATATATTAAAATATATATATATATATATATATATATATATATATATATATATATATATATATATATATATATATATATATATATATATATATATATATATTATATTTTTAACAGGTCATAACAGGTTAACAGGTGCCTGACCTGTTAAGACACGAATATTAACAGGTCTTAACAGGTCTGACCTGTTAAGACACGAAACCTGTTAAGGTCAAGACACGAACCTGTTAAGAACAGGTCGTGTCGTGTCGTGTTAACAGGTTTCGTGTCAAAATTGCCGGCCCTAATGTTAACAAAATGATCGGATTTATATAGATGAAATAAAAGGGCGGGAGTAAATACTGAGTCAGTGGCATTGGGAAGGGATATATCAGACATGCTACAGTGAATGACGAAAATACCCTCACTATTAAGAGACTTAACGCCTTGACCAAACAGACGTTTGGTCAAGGGACTATATGTGTTAGTAGTTTCCGAGTTAGGGACTGTGAGTGCAAAAAAAAAAAAAAAGTCAAGGGACCATCCGTGAAAGTCAACGCCAACCACAAGGACCATCCGTGTAATTTACTCTAATTAACCGTTCACGGGCCCAAATGGTACCACACACCAAGCTTCATTTCAACTAAAGAGTTTTGGAATTCGAACGAGACTATGTTGATCGACATGAACTTGTGGTGTTAGTTTATTCTTTCTTGAACTAAGTGGTTATGAGTTTGACTCGATCAACATTGACTAAGTGGTTATGAGTTTAACTTAAAGTATGACGAGAATCATGAAAAAGGAGATCTAAAGTTCTAAACTAGGTTCATCCAGTCGTGCTTGAAACTTGAACATCAGAGTCGAATTTGTAACTATTTAAAAACTTAAAAACATTGTCAATGTTGTCATACGAGTTGTAAGCCTGTAACTAGACAAACCCATACTTAAATGAGTTTGCAAATATTTACTTTCTTATTAGTATGATAGATATTCTACTAAGAGCCCAATAACAAACCCTAATAACCAATAAAAACCCACCTATAAAAGAGTACTATACCCTAATTCTTCTCATATCTATCTCTAATTTTCCTCAGAGTCCAAATCACGCAGTCACACCTCTCAGCTCTTTCTTCGCAGTCACGCCTGCGTATATGAATCACTTTCATCCTGCTAATATTCGAATGTCACAAAAAAAAAGTATATTATTTGATTCTACTGCCCAAAACCGTGGAACAAACACGACGAATACAAACACAAACCATAACAGTTTCGACCTCAAGACATATGAATGGTCCCAGGTAGGTTCGTTTTTTCGTTTTGTGTTTCATTGAACGAAACAAAGATTGAAAGGGCGGAGCTTAGTGAGGACCGGGAAGGGTCCCGGCCCCCTAGGCCTAAGCCCGTTAGCGTATTTTTTTCGCGATTTCATGTGTTAAATTGTTTTGGTTTTTTTTTTCATCTCGGCCATCCCATCTAATGTTTTTCCGGAAAAGATTTTATTTCGGCCCTCTCACAAAAAATTTTTCTAGCTCCGCCACATAAAAGAGAGGTTTTTCTTCAGAAAGATCGATGATGGGTTTGTGTTCAAGCTTAATAAATCTTTAAAGATTTTTGCATAATTTTGAACAAATCTGAGATCTGAGATCTTTCGTGGTTTACATGCAAACAAACGTACCTTACAATAACGATTTAGGGTAACACGTGGTGCCATGTCAACAATCACATCATCAAATCTAACTAACACAGATCGGCTATATAGCTAAATATACGAAAAAAGCCAAAAAAAAAAAGAAAAAAAAAGGCAAAAAAAAATTAAAGAGAGACAAAAAAACACAATGGGCTAGGCCAAACTAAACCCGGCCCATACCAACCCTTAAATCGGTGTTCTTAAACCCTAAAGTCATATCTTACATTACCACCACTCCGTAACGGTAAAACCCTACACACACACACTTTCAGATGGTTGCTGCTATCACTACAGAAGTGCTGACCGTTTACAACCAAGGTCAATGGACACTCGAGGAGTTTGCACTCGAGTTTCAGGGTAAGTCTTTTCATAGCATTTCTAAAATAGTGCAAACGGGTTGGGTAAACGGTTCGGTTGCGATTCGAGCTTTACTTAGAAATATCTAACCCGCAACCCGAATCTATAAGGATTCGGTTTATCAGGTTCGGTTGAGATTCGGGTCGGGTTATGTGCTTCTGCGTGTTTTGAGCTAGATCTGTGTGTTATATTGTGACGATTAGATGAATTATTAGGTTTATTTTTGCTCATGTAGTTTATTTATAGCTATTCTTTGCACTACAAAAAATAATGTTATTCTTCACACTTATTTTGCCTGTATGGTCAACTGTGGACATTTTTTTATGTGGATAATAATTTTGCTACATTTATAAGTGTCACAAATATTTAAAAAAAATCCACATATATAAGTGTGTACAATTATAATAAAGCTACACTTATATGTGTAGCAAATGATTCCACACTTTTTATTATAAACATTTTTTGCAATTTTGCCAAACTTTTAGGTGTGGACATTCAAAAAATATTTCCACACTTTTAAATATAGAAATTTGGATAATATCTCCACACTTATATGTGTAGAAAAATTTGTCACACCCATTATTACCACACATGAGAAAGTGTGGACTCAATAATTTTACACATTTTTAAAGGTGGCCATTTGGCCTTTAAAATGTGGAGAATTCAACTAGTTTTTTGTAGTGTTGTGATGAAGTGAATTTGATTGTGATTTAGCTGAATCTGGTGATTATGTGTGAGATAGCTTTGTGTATATGTGATGACGTTTAGGAAATCAAATGGCTAGGTATGCATCTGTGCTTTAGACAGATAGGATAGTTCATAATGTTACTGTAATTTTTTATAAACTGATACTGACTGTTTAAATTGCATGATTCGCGTGTTTTAGTGAAATGTGGAGTTTAAATAGTATATGCATGTATATGTGTTTGTAGTATAGATGATTGTTGTGCGTGATGGTACTTGCTTAGGAAATAAAACGATTAGGTTACTGCTTGTGCTTTACGTTAATAGCATTATTTGTGCAGAATATCGGTGTCGATTGTGATTAACTGATGTCGATGTTTAAAATCCTTGATTCATGTAGTTTTGCTGAAAAGTTGAATTTAAAATTTTGTACAGCTGTTGACATATCTAACCCGCAACCCGAATCTATAAGGATTCGGGTTATCGTGCTCGGTTGAGATTCAGGTCGGGTTATGTGCTTCTGCGTGTTTTGAGCTAGATCTGTGTGTTATATTGTGACAAAATGGTAATTAGATGAGTTATTAGGTTTAGTTATGCTCATGTAGTTTATTTATAGCTATTCTTTGTGATGAAGTGAATTTGATTGTGATTTAGCTGAATCCAGTGATTATGTGTGAGATAGCTTTGTATATGTGATGACGTGAGTCGTGGTGGCTGTTCGTATTTTGGTTGATCATGCGTGTGTGTGTGTGTATTATTTTTCGGTGTTGATTGTGTTAAACTGATATTGACAGTTGATCATGGTTTGACTTATATGCTGTTTGTAAATGCAATTGACTTTGTGTACGTGTTTTCGGCATCTTGTGTGTGACTTGCTTTGTTTAAGTTTGGTGGAATCATATGTTATCTAGCAAAACCTGATGACTTTTTTTTTCAATGATATGCAGTTGATTTACCAGCCCTTTGGCACCGAATGCTTGAGATTGAAGTCTTTAACTTCAATGACCGAGAGGTCGGTGCAATTGCTGTGCATGGGATAGTTGGGCAACAGTTTACAATCATGTTGAAATCAGTACTCGGGGTCCATGTTTTGACTGTGACTGAAAGGAACACATGGGAGAATATTATCGGTACTGTTGAGACATCACTTGCTTCCCCGAGAACAACTTTCAGATTGTATCATGTTAGGACGAGAACTGGGCAACCAGAAGCGGTTCTCAACTCAAACCGTGGATGGTTTGAGGTAATGCTCTACTCGAGAAACTTGCGTGGGGTAGGGGTTGGCACAGTCACATTACGGGCGCTCTTTCTTCCTCCTGGTCAAGCTAACATGGATTTTCCTCTACCTGGTCCTGCTCTTTTCCCACCTCCACCGCTTCATCATGTTTTGCCCGAACCCCCAGTTTTGCCCCAGCCAGCTCCTCCTCTTGTTATCCCAGGTAACATGCCCCAACCCCTGGTGCTCATGTTTGAGCTTGGTCAGCTCGTGGGTGGCGAGCCTGCTATTCCAGCCTTTCCAGCCTTTGTTATAGGCCGTGGAGGCGGTGTTGGAGTGAGAGGGCGAGGACGCGGTGTTGCTAGAGGTAGAGGCCGTGGAGTGAGAGGTGTGATTGGTGCTCCTGGAGCGAGAGGCCGGGGAGCGAGAGGCCGTGGAGTGAGAGGTGTGATTGGTGCTCCGGCAGTAGGCCGTGGTGCTGCTGCTGTGATTGCTGCTCCTGGTGTGAGAGGCCGTGCAGTGAGAGGTCGTCGTGGTCGTGCCGGCAGTGGGCGGGGTTAATGTGTTAATTCTTTATGATTAATCATGTAGTGGATAGACATTGACAGCACCAGACATATATGATGATTAAGATGTTTTGAGATTATCTACTGAATGAATGTTTTGGGAAATCATGTACTGAATGTTTTGAGATCAATCATGTAATGGTTCTATCTAAATGTTGATTAATGTGCTGCTTCGTTTGCTCGTAATTTGATTATTTTGCTTCTTTTGCTCGTAAAGTCTGCTAAGAAATAATTTATTTATTTCTTAGCTATCCAACTTCTAAATTTTTTGTTTCATTGCCATCTCCCGTTACAAGATTAACATAGGACATCCAAGACGTACGGAAGAACTTCATGTAAAGGGAGTTCTTGCATTGGGGCTTGCTTTGATGTAACCAAATAATTAGTTATATATCAGTACGCACGAGACTTTGGTTAAAAATTATTGATAAATCACAATAGTATATAAATTGTATATTATCTGATTTTAATAATATGTTTGGTGAATGTAAACTTTTGTAAATTCTTTTTGGCATAGTAAAGTCTGTCCGGCGAGATTGTTAAATAAGATTTGTCTATAAGTTTATATAAAATCTTTTATATCGTGTATATGTTTTCATCTCACAATAACTCGTAGGGACGTGCCTTCACTTTGATATTTATATGTGTGTTAATGATAGTTTTAGCCGTATTTAATTTTTAAACATATGTACGCGCGTGTTAAACTTACAAGAGGAGAATTGTAAAACACCCCGACACTTTCAGTAAAAAAAAGGGCTTCTACGTCGCAGAGACTAAGTGTCGTCTACGCTGTATACGCTCTGAAAACCATACAAACTCTATGTCGTAGAGTTTTCCTACCCTTTACGCCGTACACATTTTCTTATAAGTTATGTGACAAAGACCCAAAAACTTATACTTGTCTACGTGACTACATCGTAGAGCTTTTCAAGCTTCTATGCTGTAGACCAGTACAGACACCGGGGCCTGCACATTTTCAACCCATTCCGTGACTCTTTGATTTGCATATGACTTAAGAAATCACTTCCATATCATCAAATAACATAGTATGAACTTACACATTTATGGAAACATTTGGTATTCACAATTATACATTTTAAACACTAATCTGAACACCACTTTTTAGCACAAAATCCATAATAATTCCACATCATTTCATTCACTTGACTGAAACACTTACCAACTAAAATTGTCTAAGACCAACTTTCAATACTTGTTTTAACTTGATCTATTATTTTCTATTTATGATCTATTATTTTCTATTTGAATTAATATCATGTAAAACTAATATTTAACATATGTGAGACGATTGTCTAAAGAAGAATATCAATTGGTTGAAAATTTGACAAAGAAAAATACGAAGCCACGTGACATAAAGGCGCAAAATAAGGATATTGTGTTAACGCTCAAAGATATATATAATGAACAAGCTAAAATTCGCAAGGCCGGAAGAGTTGGAAAAAGTACGATGCATGTAAACATTACACAACTATTTTAATTTTTTTTTTTCTATGTTTTTTGTTTTTTTTTTTCAATAAATAAAAAGAAAAAAATAATTATGAAAATTCCAATGCAGGTTCTTACGTCTCTTTTACACTCTAATGGTTATGTACATGATTTTTCTACAAATGATATTACGAATGAGTTGGAAGCCGAACGTGTCATTTTTCATATGTACATTTGTATATTTACATAGATGTCATTTAGGACGGCCAAGTCTAGCTTAGCTCGAAATTATTGAGCTGATTAAACTATAATTAATAGTGTTTAAAGTTTTTTAAAACAGATACCTGAGTCAAGCCGAACGAGTGTCAATTACTTCACTTGGCCTTAGCTTGAAAATTGTTGCTTGGTCGTGTGGAGTCAAGTTTTGAGCGCATGTTTGAAAGTCAACTCATGCTTCGAGCTTGGCAAGGTTAAGTACTAGTTCGATTACCCTTGTAGTCTAGTTGAATCATTTGTTAACATTTAAGTTTATTCTTAAACTAGCCGAGAACCCGCGCTACGCGGCGGGATGTTCTACGGCGACATTTTCAATCGATTTAATAATTTAAAATATAAACCTTTATAATTGAGTAGTTTAACATTACCATAGACAAAATATTTTTAGGAATCGTATATATAATCTATATTCTAAGATACATCATATTATAGACATTTGAATGCTAACATAACAACCAAAACAAATGAAAATAACATTAAACACACACATACGATTAACAATAACATACTTCTTTGATGACCATATTAAAAACTACTGACTTTTAACATCATATCAGCATCCGTTAAATATGAAGCTTTTATTTCTCATTTTTTTATAAACATATCAACCTCTATTAAATATGACACTTTTTTTCATAGATGTATGCGTTGCACTTTCAAAAATATATATTTAGTTAAATACTTTAATACACGTACCTCATTATCTTTTTTTTTTCCCCACCATGGTCAGTTTTTGAGTAAATTCTCTAAATGGTCATGCGCATCTGCGCAACTCCGCAACCTATCTCAGAACGTGACACGTGTACATATTCTGGGGCCCACACCAACTACTAGAATTACTCAACCGCCGGCTACTCAACCGGCGGCTACTCAACCCAATAGCTAAATTTTTTGCATCGTTAGTCCTTTGTTACTTCGTCCGCTTTTTTACGTTTTCGTCTGTTTTTTTACGTTTTCGTCCGATTTTTTACGTTTTCATCTGTTTTTTTACGTTTTCGTCCGATTTTTTACGTTTTCGTCCGATTTTTTACGTTTTCGTCAGTTTTTTTACGTTTTCCTCCGATTTTTTACGTTTTCGTCTGATTTTTTTCGTTTTCTTCCGATTTTTTACGTTTTCAACTGTTTTTTTACGTTTTCGTTTGTTTTTTTTACGTTTTCGTCCGACTTTTTACATTTTCGTCCGACTTTTTACATTTTCGTCTGTCTTTTTATGTTTTCATCCATTTTTATACGTTTTCGTCCACTTTTTTACGTTTTCGTCCGATTTTTTACGTTTTCGTCCGATTTTTTACGTTTTCATATGTTTTTTTACGTTTTCGTCTGTTTTTTTACGTTTTCGTCCGATTTTTTACGTTTTCGTCTTTTTTTTTACGTTTTCGTCCGATTTTTAACATTTTCGTCCGATTTTTTTCGTTTTCGTCCGATTTTTTACGTTTTCATCTATTTTTTACGTTTTCGTCTGTTTTTTTACGTAAAAAAGCGGACGAAAACGTAAAAAAAATGGATGAAAACGTAAAAAAACAGACGAAAATATAAAAAATCGGACGAAAACGTAAAAAAATGGATGAAAACGTAAAAAAACAGACGAAAATATAAAAAATCAGACGAAAACGTAAAAAAACAGACGAAAATGTAAAAAATTGGACGAAAACGTAAAAAATTGGACGAAAACGTAAAAAAATAGACAAAAACAAAAAAAAATCGGACGAAAACGAAAAAAATCGGACGAAAACGTAAAAAAACAGACGAAAACGTAAAAAATCGGACGAAAACATAAAAAATCAGACGAAAACGTAAAAAATCAGACGAAAACGTAAAAAAGTGGACGAAAACGTATAAAAATGGATGAAAACATAAAAAGGCAGACGAAAATGTAAAAAGTCGGACGAAAACGTAAAAAAACAAACGAAAACGTAAAAAAACAGATGAAAACGTAAAAAAATCGGACGAAAACGAAAAAAATCGGACGAAAACGTAAAAAATCGGACCAAAACGTAAAAAAACAGACGAAAACCTAAAAAATCGGACGAAAACGTAAAAAATCGGATGAAAACGTAAAAAAACAGACGAAAACGTAAAAAATCAGACTAAAACGTAAAAAAACAGACGAAAACGTAACAAAGGACTAACGATGCAAAAATTTTAGCTGTTGGGTTGAGTAGCCGGCGGTTGAGTAATTCTAGTAGTTGGTGTGTGCCCCAGAATATGTACACGTGTCACGTTCTGAGATAGGTTGCGGAGTTGCGCAGATGCGCATTACCATTTAGGGAATTTACTCAAAAACTGATCATGGTGGGGACAAAAAAAAGATTTTGTACTAGATTAGTACTTATCTCTTATCAAAAATATCTAAATCCATAAATCCCCGAGGGTTCTACAAGTGATAATAGAAATATTAGGAAGACAAAAATATTATATATCTTACCATAAGTACAATCAAAACTTATATATATACCTTCTTATACAACGAATTAAGCACTTCTTCTGCAGTTAGCATTTAAACCATTTCATCAAATATTCGTCCTCAAAGTACAACATAGTTTCTAATTACTATGATTGAAATGAATAATACATACAAGATTACAAAATATAATAATAACCACCTTTTCTTCAACACTATCTTAAACATCTTGCATGTAATCTTTAATTAGTTACACTTTAAACATATACATTTGATGAATTATTATCCTTTTCAGCTTGCCTAGCAGTTTAAAAAACAAATGATGTTTTTTTCCAGTTGAAGTTCAAACACACTGTTCGAAACTTTAATTTGAACTTTGATATCAGAAGAAGTTAATCATATTGAGTGGAATGATTAATGAAGTTTGGAATCATAACGAGAACCCGCGCTGCGCGGCGGGATATTACGCGGCGACGTTTCATATCTATTTCATACTTTAAAGTATCAAAATCTGTAGATGTTTAGTTTGAAATGTTAAGAGGTGTATGTCTTAACCTATCAAAATATGCAGTTGATTAGTCTAATGCTGACTTGTATGTTTAAGTTAAATCAACATCATTCTCTACTTTGGTTCACTATGTACCAAGGCCTTAAGAAGAAACTTAACTGCATTTACAAAGAGACTCCCGAGAGCCAGAAGTATTAAAGGAATGGCCATAGGAATGGGCGCATCATGATATAGGTCATAAAGTTTGTGATTTCACATTATCATACATGAGTACTTCAAGTGATTCTACAAAGAAAATTTAAAGCACCTTTTGTCCGAAACACAAAGTTAGGCAAGCAACTACATAACCATTAAAAAATGACAATACAAACATACACAACAACTACATAACAAAACTACACAAAGTAAACTAATATAAATCTTGAACTAAATCCATCTCCAAGACATCTCCTATCGCACATCGACGATATATCCATCCGATGTCAATCTCTTCTTCAACTATTAATATTCCATAATGTTAACAAATTGACAGCCCCTTGGACAAAAGTATCAAAAACGGTTGTGGACATTCTACGAATGATATTTAATGAAAACCTTATACTTAAGAGTATCAAAATGGGTTGTGGATAAATGTGATATCTTGGAGTTGTATGTTCAAATAATCTTTAGAGCAAATTGCGAAAATCATCTTCATGGATTGGTTATATAGCAAGAACAATCCATATAGTTTTGAAATTGCAATAACCCCTTGTAGGAAAATGTTGGGTTCATATTCGGCGTTGGCCATAGTAAGATGACTAAAATGACCTTGTTTTGATCCTCTTTAGTTTTTCCTTTTTTTTCCATTTCATTTAAAAGAAAATAATTTACCTTCTAATTATTGGTTTGATAATTTACCTTCTAATTATTGGTAATATTGTTTGTTGTAACCAGGGTGCGTTCCAAGGGTTTACGGGACGTTTGTGTATTTTTGCGACGTTGTGTTACTTTTTGTAAAAAAACTGTACATTTCAAGAGTGCATCTCTTTTATATTATGTGTCTAGTCTCGTTCAGTTCCTAAATGCATGTGGTCAATTCTCCTCCTGATTATGTCTTAGGTTGTGACGATACAAAATAGTATTATTTGTTAGGAAAATGTTAAACATAGCCCTAAGGGGTAATTTTATAAAATTCTTACATGCATTAACTACATGTACTTTTAGAATAACCGTCCACCCACCAAAATTAACTAATACCGACCAACTAAATGTATGAGTTAGGATCAATTGAGTACAAAAATTAAAATGAGAAGAGTGAGAAGAAACCACAACGTCAGATGCATCTACAAAAGTAGTTGCATTTCCCCTTAAAATTCTCCTTCTTATTTGAAATGTGTGGCTAGAAATCCTTCTCATTCTAGTTTTTATTTTTACCGGATCCCTTCCCCTAAATGCATTGCACTTTATTGTGTGTTTTTAGTTATTAAACATGGCACTTAAGGCTACAAATAGCCAAATCATATCGTGTATCCTATTTGTTACGGAGATTATAATTATATATGTAAAAGCACAATTAATAAGAGATAATAGAGCATTTATATGATGTTTGTGATGATTATATTTACCTTTCTTTTCCCCCACTAATATTGCCATTCAAAATAACAGGAAAAATAGAGGTAGAATGATTAGTAATACAACTAAATAGATCCACATCTAAATGTGAAAAAAAGAGTACCTCATCGCCCATCTCACGCAAATATATAATGCAACTGGTTCTCCTTGACCATGATAAGTTGCGTAACACAGACTCGTTCACTTTTCTACCTCTGTCTTAGTCAAACAAAATGGCGAAATATAACCAACATCATTCAAAGAAGCAATAAAATACACGCATATTAGATCACAAAATCAACAAATAGCATCTTAGCTTCATAATCATTTCATCAAACATATGGTGTGCATAAGTTAATATAATCAAACACAAGAATAAACCAGATCATAAAAACAATATAGTTACCTTCAAAGTTGCTTAACTAATATGTACACTTCATTGGCCTTTGATTGCTATAATTTCAAGCAGTAAAAACACATCAAATGATGAATCATACCATGAATCATCGAAACCTATTTTTTTTGGATAATAAGGTTTGATTATTCGAATGAAACGATTGATTTAAATGAAGATTAAAGATCAAACGTACCTTACAATGATCATCGATAGTTTTCTGTCATTCACCAAATCGTGCGATGGTAGAGTGAATAGTGTAGCCATGCTTGTGAGTTTAAACTCTTCCATGATCACCTGTAATATTTTGAAAATCAAAAATCAAACCCTTACGCCGTACACATTTTCTTATAAGTTCTGTGACAAAGACCCAAAAACTTATACTTGTCTACGTGACTACGTCGTAGAGCTTTTCAAGCTTCTATGCTGTAGACCAGTACAGACACCGGGACCTGCACATTTGGCGTAACAATCAGCCGCTATGGACAATGACTGGATTGAAAGAGGGTAAGACTGTCCCATCGTCATAACATTACTTGTTGTTGATACATAATCTGGCGCGGACTGATTCAACGACTCTCCTGGGCCGTTAGTCGTCTTCTCGAGCCCTAAGTAGACCTGTTCAACAAAGAACCCGTTAGGAGTGGACCTGAGGCCGTAGCCCCGGGATCCACCTCCGACGGTCAAGTTAGTCACGGTGCGATATAGCGTATGAGAGTTATTAGGTTTAGGGTAACCTGTTATAATCTGATGAAGAAGGGGATCCATGCCATGTATTTATAAGGCATGGATTAGGGTTTAGCGTAGAGTGGGCCGCTGTCGCCGGGCCTGGCCCATTGTCTGGCCCAGTCCAGGCTATGCGTCCACAAGCCCCCCAAGTTTAGTATGCGCATGACCTGAGTGCGGATGCTAAACTTAAGCTCTGTTCATGGCCGCGTAGGCTAATCAACAATGACGGCACGGCCCATGTGTGCGCATCCTTGTAGGCACATGGGTCGGACCATACTGCGCAGCCCAAGTGCGACAGTGCGCACTGGAGTTGCGATACAGATTGTCTCACATTGGTGAAGGTGTCCGTGGTGAAGGTGGATCCCACATGCTGCATCCTGGGTAAGGGCGTACCCTTGTTCCAGTAGCGATGTAACATGGTGCGACAGAAGATGTACTTCTGTGGCAGAAGTGCGCGTTGTCCGCGACAAAGGTGCGCGTTGTCCGCTACTAAGGTGCAAGATGTGCGTTGTTCGCGACAAAGGTGCGCGCCGTGCGCGCTGTGTGCGAACTTTACATTCGTCTTTACAAACGACAGAAGACGTCTCCCCTGCGGCGATAGGGTGCGAATATTTAAATCCGTCTTTGTACAGGGCTTGCAATACCTCTTACGTACGATCTACTTCCAAATATGCCTGCGTGATGCGTACTCACACAGTGCGTATCCTGGTAGCCCCCCAAGTTTGATGGTGCTACTCGTGTAGGAGCATTAAACTTAATTATTCAAATTCTGAAAAAAAAAACTTGATGCAAATATTAGAAGTATATGCCGCGCATCGCAACATATAAAAGATAATGAAATAAAAAATTAGCGCATAGCATATATATAGCACGTAGCATGTTAAATAGCGCGAATCACACCTATCATGAGATGTTACAGCTGCATAAACAATTAATTATTTTGTTTTTCTTTTTTATTATAGAAAAAACAATGGCGCGGATGGATGTACCATGACCGCGACTAATAGTTTCAATTGCACGCACAGACGCAGATGGATGTATCGTGACCGCATAGACTCTAACGTTTGTGGATGATCGCAGATGACCACGGCTTTTGTCCAGTGCGCTCATAGCGATTGACTAGCATCGTGGTGCCTGTATCGTGACAGTGCGCTCATGGCGCCAGTCTGCGTAGATCTCTATACGTACGGCCTAACGCGGGTAGATTTATCGTGACTGCGCTGTTCGCGGCTAAAAGGTAAAGTAGGTCCGATCGTGCGGACTTAGCGCGTGGCTATATGTAAAATCGTGTTTACCAATTTAAAAGATTTATGTAAAATCTTTTCGCATGTCGAATCGTGTCGACCAATCAAATCGTGTTGATTTATAAAAAATTTGCATAAAATCGTTACTGATCTAAAAGAAGTGTACGCTACAGTAGCAACAGAAACAACAAACCAATTTATATTAGAATTATCTTCTACTGGTGACGTCGCATGGTCCAATAGAACTTTTTGACCAATCAAATCAATTTATGACTCACGTTTAATAGCATATCGATTTGATAATAAATAATAAGATCGCATATACCGATTTAATGATGTACGAATCGTAAATAATAAGATACCGGATTTTGAACATGATGGTTACTTTCCGGCTATATGAGAACCACGAAACTTGTCGGGTCCCACGGATGGCGCCAATCTGTTGATACATAATCTGGCGCGGACTGATTCAACGACTCTCCTGGGCCGTTAGTCGTCTTCTCGAGCCCTAAGTAGACCTGTTCAACAAAGAGAACCCGTTAGGAGTGGACCCGAGGCCGTAGCCCCGGGGTCCACCTCCGACGGTCAAGTTAGTCATGGTGCGATATAGCGTATGAGAGTTATTAGGTTTAGGGTAACCTGTTATAATCTCTGATGAAGAAGGGGATCCATGCCATGTATTTATAAGGCATGGATTAGGGTTTAGCGTAGAGTGGGCCGCTGTCGCCGGGCCTGGCCCATTGTCTGGCCCAGTCCAGGCTATGCGTCCACACTTGTTTAAGCTAGTTTTAAAACCATCGATTAAAAAAAAGGAAAAATAGAGGTAGAATGATTAGTAATACAACTAAATGGATTCACATCTAAATGTGAAAAAAGAGTACCTCATCACCTATCTCACGCAAATATATAATGCAACTGGTTCTCCTTGACCATGATAAACACTTTTCTACCTCTGTCATAGTCAAACAAAATGGCGAAATATGACCAACATCATTCAAAGAAGCAATAAAATACACGCATATTAGATCACATAATCAACAAATACCATCTTAGCTTCATAATCATTTCATCGAACATATAGTGTGCATAGGTTAATATAATCAAACACAAGAATAAACCAGATCATAAAAACATATATTTACCTTCAAAGTTGCTTGACTAATATGTACACTTCATTGGCCTTTGATTGCTATAACTTCAAGCAATAAAAACACATCAAATGATGAATCATACTATAAAAAATCAAAACCCATTTTTTTTGGATAATAAGGTTTGATTATTCGAATGAAAAGAATGATTTAAATGAAGATTAAAGATCAAACGTACCTTAAAATGATCGTTGATAGTTTTATGTCATTCACCAAATCGTGTGATGGTAGTGTGAATAGTGTAGCCATGCTTGTGAGTTTAAACTCTTCCATGATCACCTGTAATATTTTGAAAATCAAAAATCAAACCCAAAAATAATCAAGATAAACATGGTATTGATTAGAAAATATTGCATTTTTTTAGGGGAGGGAGTTAATGTGTTTATGAAGGGTTATAACTGATTAGGAGCGTCTAATTTGGAAATACCGAGTGAGTAGGGGAGTTTATTTTGGTTATGCACTTATTAAGTCAAATGGTGATTTGAATTGTCAAATTTCAGTTTCAGGCGAAATCATAGGAATTCATTTATAGAAATGAATTCAAATTCAAACTTGCTGATTTTGTGTAGATGAAGTGTTTTGAACAATACTTAGTTAGTTAAGAATATCTATTTGGTTTTGAAATGTTTTATACAAAAACCTAAATGGTCCAGTGGGTGGAGTGTTGTTTGTGGATGTATAGACAAGCGTTCGAATCTCTCCACATCCATTATTTTTAGACTAATTTCTGAATTTTCATGAAATGTGTGTTGCCTTGTCATCATTGAGGTGGCATTTATCATGCCTTGTCATCATTGAGGGGACATTTATCATGCCTTGTCATCATTTCCACCTCATTGTACAACTTCAAAAGCATGCATGTATAACTCATTTTTAGTCTCATATATAAGTAAAGATACTATAGTAACCAACAAACTTGCAATTTGCACACAACTACTATGAAATACATGCATGCATGCACCAAGTCATCCAAAAATATATCTACACATCATGTGTCTGTATATAAACCAAATAAGCAAGTAATTAATTAAAATATCAAACTCAATAATCTGCAACAGAAATATGTTTGCAACTGTAGGTAAAATAACAAAGCAAAGTCAGATCCTGAAACATAAACCAATGCTTTCCAACACAATACAATCCAAGAAAAAAGATCCAAAAAACAAACTTTTGAAATTTGTGGTTCAAATCTATTTCAATCATCTCACAATCTTCACAAACTCAGCCATCTCTAGCTAGCCCTCGAAAAATATATTAATCTCCTTAAAAATCTGGATACTTCAAACACGACTCATTAAGCAACTCCCTAAATTTGTTAGCATCATCAATGGGCAAATCATTTTCTGGATTCATAGACAAGCCATCAATTCTCCACTGTAGATGAACAAGATCTAAAGAAAGTGTATTTCGCTGCAAACTTTTTATCTTGTGAGCACATGGGAGACCCATAGTTAACCCGTAAAGTGACCAGTGCACGGACTCAGTACCTAAAATTAAATAGTTAATAATGTGCAAATATTTGTAAAATTGCATAAAAAAGTAATGTCAAGGTATAGTTTTTTCTAGCCAATATTACCGTCTTTCACTTTTTCATATTGCTTATGCATCTCCTTCAACGCGAATTGAGAAACCTGGCTCGTGGTTATGTGTCAAGTTGTTCGGACTTAATACCCATAAACCATCACTTCCCTTTTTACCAGCAATTTGGAAGGGACAGTTAGTCAAACGAGATCCAATACTCTTTTTTTGCTTCTTTTCTGTACAACTTTTTTGTTTCTTTTCTGGTTTTTCTTTATAAACACCGCTTAAGGTGTTTAATCGTAAACTTGATTTAGTCCGAGCCCATATAGAGGAAGTTTCTAGAATAACGTAGAATGGTCATAGATATCTTTGTGAAATTTATAGAATGATACTAGAAATATCTAGTTAGAATTATCTATAATTAAGATATGAATGCTGATGTATTAAGAATGATCTAGATTATGTAAGAATGTCCATAGAATATCCCGAGTCTGGAACCTTCCATGGACTAGTATAAATATGTGATGGATGTAAACATTTGTAAGAATGAAGCAAAGTTCAAGCAATAAAGTAACATTGTAAAAGTTCTCATAAGTGTTCTTCTCTTCATCAAGTACAAGCCTAAAAGGCCCTCATGTTTCCAACAAAGTGGTATCAGAGCTAGAAAATCGAGATGTCAAGTGCAATGAACTCGTTCCAATTTCCTCGTCTTACCAAAGACAACAATGGTAGTTGGTGTATTCGGATGAAGGCGTTACTCGGTTCACATGATGTGTGGGATATAGTCGATAAAGGTGTTGAGAAAGTTGATGATGAAAGTTCGTTGAGTGCCACCCAAAGGGTGGAGTTGAAAAAGGCAAGAAAGAAGGATCAAAGTGCTCTTGCACTCATCTATAAATGTCTTAATGATGCGATGTTTGAGAAAGTTGTAAATGCACAAAATTCTAAGGAAGCGTGGGAAATCCTTCAAAATGCTTTCAAAGGAATTGATAAGGTGAAAAAGGTACGTCTTCAAACTCTTAGAGGAGAGTTCGAAAAACTCCAAATTGAGGAATCGAAAACCATTTCGGATTATTTCACTCGTGTCTTGACCATTTCAAATGAAATGAAGAGAAATGGTGAAAGCTTGAGTGACACAAGGGCGATAGAAAAGATTCTTCGCTCTTAGCCACCAAGCTTTGATTACATTGTTGTGGCCATAGAGGAGTCAAAAGACATAGAATCTATGACCATTGATCAACTCATGGGATCTTTACAAGCCCATGAAGAGAAGTTAAAGAAAAGAAGGTGGAAAGAACCCTTGGAGCAAGCTTTATACTCAAAGGTCTCTTTCAAAGAAAGAGAAAAGAGCTTTCTACATGGAAAGGAGCAAGCACGAGGACGCGGTACTTTTCGAGGTCGTGGTGATTTCCAAGGCCGAGGACGAGGAAGAGGAAGATAAGATGTCAACAAAGAAGATGAAAACCAATGGTCTTCATATCGAAAAGGTCGTGGGAGAGGCTTTCAATCTCAAAGGGGAGGTAAGCCCCATATACAATGTTACAGTTGTCGCAAATATGGTCATTATGCCAATGAGTGTAGTAGCTCAAGAAAAGTGGGAGAAAAGCTAATCTTGTGGAGATAGAAGACAAAGATGAGCTTACCTTGCTAATGGAAAGACATGAAGAACAAGACGAGAGGATAAACCCATGGCGTATAGATTCCGCTGCATGTAACCATATGGCTAGTAAAGAAGACTTGTTCGTGGAGATGGACAAAAGTAAAGGTAAAGTCACCTTTGGAGACGAATCAAAGGAACCGGTGAAAGGAGAATTTAAGATACTTATCCGAGCTAAAGATGGAAGTCACCAATATATTTTGGATGTATACAATGTGCCCAATCTTAAAAGTAACATTTTAAGTGTGGGATAACTTTTATAGAAAAACTACGATATTCATTTCAAGGATCGTAGTGTTACAATAAGAAATCTCGAAGGAAAGCTCATAGCAAAAGTGCCTATGACTAAAAACCGAATGTTCCTTCTAAACATTCAACATGATGAAGCTAAGTGCTTAAAGAGTTGTTTGAAGGATCATTCGTGGCTTTGGCACATGAGGTACGGGAACTTAAACTTTGGTGACTTAAAGTTATTATCCTCAAAGAGTATGGTGAAAGGGTTAGATCAAATTGATCATCCCAATCATATGTGTGAAGGATGCCTTCTTGGGAAGCATTCTAGGAGTTCATTCCCGAAAGAAGCAACATCAAGAGCTAAGGAACCTTTACAACTAATTCACACAGATTTATACGGTCCCATTACTCCACCATCTTATGGTAAGAATCTTTACTTTATGCTCTTTATTGATTACTTTTCAAGAAAAACTTGGGTATATTTTCTAAAGGAAAAATCACAAGCTTTTGAAGCTTTTAAGATATTTAAAGCTATGGTAGAAAAGGAGAAAGGTTTAAATATTAAATCCATGAGATCGGATCGAGGTGGAGAATTTTTATCAAAAGAATTTAACAAATTTTGTAAGGATAATGGGATCCAGAGATTTCTAACGGATCCTTACTCCCCAAAACAAAATGGAGTGGTGGAGAGAAAGAATAGAACCATTCTTAATATGGTCTGAAGCATGTTGAAAAGTAAGAAAATGCCAAAGGAGTTGATTCTGCGGTATATCTATTGAACCGGTGTCCGTCAAAGAGTTTAGACAACAAGACTCAACAAGAAGTATGGAATGGGATGAAGCCTACCGTCTTTCACCTATGGGTATTCGGAAGCATATCGTATGTCCACCTTCTAAGCCAAAGGCGATCCAAGCTTGATGATAGAAGTGAGAAGCATGTGTTTGTTGGCTACGACAAGCAGTCAAAAGGTTATAATCTCTATAATCCAATCACAAGGAAGGTGGTAGTGAGTACAGACGTAGAGTTTGTGGGAAACTAGAAGGGGGGGGGGTTGAATAGTTTACCGCTTTTTAATATGTTTTAAAAGTTTGCTTTGAGAAAACTTTGATTCGATCTTATGTGAAAGTGCCAACAATAATATGAGAGTATTCTACTAATACCAAACGATATCAACTAAATGAAAGTAATAAAAGTAAAGAGTAAGAGATGGAAAGATCAAACCGAGACAACGAGATTTATAGTGGTTCGGTAACGAAGCTCTTCTTCGCCCTACTCCACTCCTCAGGTACCCAACTTGAGAGTTCTAAGCACTATGTCAACAACTCCCTTCAGGCGGAGAAAACCGTACAACGTCGCTTATCACAATTTCCGACACTAAGCTAAATGTCGAGTACTAATCTAGCTAGTACCAATCTCACTCACGATCCACACGATCCTCACACTCTACTTTAGATCCACTTGATCTACACACTCTCTACACAATAAACACTAGATCCACACGATCTCTACACGATCCCAATGATCCTCACAAGATGACTAAACAAGACAATGACTACTTGATGTATGTCAAGATACAACAAGTAAACAACAAGTAATGCAAGTGCACTACAAAATGACTCTAACACTTTGGATCTTCTTGATACCTTGTGTTCTTCTCTTTGACTAATAGAGGAATGAAGGTGATCTTTGGTTGGATGAAAGAATCACTATTTAAACAAAAGAAACTATCTAAATGATCAAAGGAATGTAAGTCTGATAAGAGATTTAAACTCAAAAAGTTTTGTGTGAAAAAGGATGCCTAAAAACTGTGAAATGGACTGGTATTTATAGGCAAAGAAAATCTGACCGTTATGTGAGGACGGTACCACTAAATATCACACGGTACCACTAAATTTAGTGGTACCGTGGTACCGTCCCAGACAAGGATGCTCCAAATTTGTTTTTAGTGGTGAAAGTTTATTTGGGGAAGTTTAGAGCTGATTTTAGGGGGGGGGGGGAAATAGCTGTTGGGATTTTTAAACTTATTTTTCCAATTAAAACATTGTTTTTTATAATTAAAAAATAATTTGTAAAATGTATTTTTGAAAAATTGTTTTGTCACATTGAAAATGTGAAGTTTTATACACAAATTCACTTATTTGATCATTTTTCAAGTTGTAAATTTGTTTGTTCATACCTAGAGTGATTTACGTAGAAACATGATATTTCGACTAAAAACTTGTTTACGTTAATTTTGACGTAGCGTGTTTTTACCTTTTGTTATCATCAAAACATAAAGGTGTCGAGAGATAGAAATAAGGTTTTTAGACATTATTTGTATCAACAATCTCCCCCTTTTTGATGACGAGAAAACACAACCTCATTTTAAGGAAAAATTAATTTTAACAAGTTTTTAATTTGAGTTTATATCCCATTTTCTCCCCTTTTTGTCGAAGCAAAAAGATGTCGGGACGACGCTAAGGCTTCCCCTTGATGTATACTCCCCCTCGTTTGGAGGACACCAAGGAATCGAGCAATGGTACTTGCTACAAAACAGAGTTAGATGACAATCAAACAATATCTAACATGTAGCAACCATGACAAATATCCTACTGTAAAAGAGTTTAAGAAAGATGCCAAGTAGCTTAAAAATGAAGACTCATCCAACCATAATTTCATTCATTAAAAGAAAACAACAAGATCATACATGAAGTATGATTACATCCTAAACAAGAAATATAAAATTCAAGAAGTACACAATAATCTTTAGTGACTTGAGAGGCCCTAAGATTTTCTTCTAGTCCAAAAGGGTCCTAAAGGTTTATTGTTGAAGACTAAACATATAAATGTTTAGATGGATTAGTTAAAGGATGGTGGAGGAGGTGGTATGATAGGCTCTTGTGGTGGTGTTAAGAGGTGCTCCACATAGGAGAACATGAAGTGGAGTTCATCCCTAAGGGAGTTCATCCACATAGGAGAACTATGTATATCACCCGGTTGAAGTTGAATAGGTTGGCCCATGATTGTAGATGGTGGTGGTGAGTATGAGGGTGATGGAGTAGGCATGGCATAGTCCAATGGGGTGATAGGTGAAATTGTGAGTGTAATGTCCATGGAGTATGGATGAGTTCCAAATGATGAAGATGAAGATGAGGTAGTAGTATAGGAGGATGTCTTAGAAGGAGCATTTGGTGGAGATGGTGAGTTAGGAGTAGCTTGGGAAGGTGGTGTTGTGACTTCATCATCCTTTTGGTGAGGTCAATGACAAGAGGTTAGGATGGTGGCCTAACGGTAATCCTAGGTTTCTTGGATATGTAAGTTGTTGAAGCTTGAGTGGAAGACATGGTGAGTGTGTGATGTGAGGTTGATGATGAGATGCAAGAAATTCTTGCAAGGGTGAGGCTTTATATAGGCAAGAGTGACGGGATTTGAATTAAAGTGAGTATAGATGTTCTATGGTAAGCTAAGGGAATCTTAGGATTATGAGAGTTTGCAAAACGTTGCAGGTTTTGAGGTTAGGGATGCTGGAATCTAGAGTGAATAGGAAAAATTTGTCAAACCAGGCGACGGTACCACTAAATACCCTACGGTACCATTAAATTTAACGATACCGTCCCCTATTTAATGGTACCATGACCTGAAGGTCACGAATTTTCCTATTCTGGGCAGCTAAAAAGGATGTTCTAGGGGGACTATTTGCAGGAAATTCTAGTGCCTCAAACCACTAAAGATTAATTTGCCAAAAATGACCCATACTTAGCTAGTTCTAGCAACTAAAGATTAGTATGCAACAATCTAAAATAAGCTATAAGCATGCAATCAAAAAGACAAAATAATCTATCAACTAGGAATCACATAATCATATAAGTTAGCTACCAAGTTAAGCATGCATATTAGATAATAAGAAATTAAGTTAATCATCCAAGATTTGATAGACTATCATAAGAATAAAGTGTATTAAGGACATGTTCCAATAACCATGAATAATTATTCCAACAATAATTACTCCATTGACTTGAGCACCCCCTCGTAGAATCTTCATGTTGTTTGAAAGGCACTTATTCATCATCACTTGATGAGACATCATAGTAGGAAATGGAATTTTCATCATGATCGATGTGATGTGATGAACATTTCCAGAAAAGAGAGATGAATGTGTTTTGAGTCAAGGGAGCCATGACGGGTTCGACAAATGAGTATTGACTGTTACAGAGTTGTGGAGATGAGTTCATGACAAACCGATAGAGACGAGTCAACAACATGCCATAGGGTATCGCCTTATCTAGTCGACCCTTGACATTTACAATTCTTTTAGCTACAAAGTAGGCAAGATTGTAGTGTTGCTTGGTAACAAGACAATACAACATGTGAGCACAACACGCCGGAAGATGCTCACGGTTGTGGGGAAGACAAAAGAAATTTTCACGAAGCACTTCTACCCATCTTCGGAGATGTGGATGAATTTCATCAATACAAATCTTGAGTGGGTCTAGGTTATAGAAGTGAGACTCATGGAATTCTACATGACCATTTTATTGAAGAATTCCGTGGAATTTTTGAGGAAGATGAATGTGTTCATTGATCTCATTAGGTGTGGGTATGAAGGTGTGATAAGGACCATACTCTTCTCGAAGACTAGTGAGTGACTTAAGAGACAAACCCTCCGTGTAGGCACATTGCCCATGATTCGGAAGTTCAAGAATTTGAGAAAATTGGTCTAGAGTGAGAGTGAAGGTTTGGTTTTGAATTGAGAATTGAAGAGACAAAGTTTGATCCTCATTATGTATGAGTTTAACTTGTCGATAGAACTCAAGGACAAAGCGAGGACAAATTGACTCGTTGATGTGAAGTAGACAATCAAATCCAATTTCACGAAACATGGTGGTGATGCGATCATGATTTAGAAATGAAGGTTCGACAATACAATCCTCATGGAAGTAAAGAGACTCAAGACTACGAAATTGTTTTTATGTGAGTAGATGGAGTGTTTGGTTCAAGAGATGGTGTGGAAATGTATTCATCCGTTAGTTCATGATCGTAATCAAACATGTGATACATCTTGTTACCTATAATAATGAAATAAAATTAAAAGGTATACTAATTGTTTTGAAGATATGTGCCTAGTGTGTGCCTATATGCAAACAATGTGGAGGTGCGGTAATCTTTCTTAGGAATTATATTTGAGTTGATAAGACAAAACATGTGAAAGATGAAGGACTAAAGAAGACAAAGGATGAAACTTCACAAGAAAGAAAAGATTACAGCAAATCTTTTATTATTCTAGGAATATCCTTTGTAACCCTAGTATCTCTATTATATAAAGAGATACAGGGAATTAGTTTTATATGTGTGTCAAGATGTAACACCAGGAAAGTGTGTGTGTGTAACCTAGGGCGTGAGTTCTCTAATGTAGACGCCTAGGTTTGTGTTTTGTATAAGCCTCAAGGATCTTTGATCCCTGTTAGAGTGTAACCGTGCTATACTTGATAACATAGCATTGGGGCTGTTTGTAATAGTAGTTGTTAGAGATGATGACGAAGAAACCTTATCGATAATAATAATATTCTTTATGATTATTCCGCTGTGCTTATTATTATCATTGTGCTTAATGTTTATCCTAGATCAAGGTCTAAACAACCTAGAGTCCAAAACGGTCATAGAAACTATATTATTATGGCGTTTATAGTTTTTAACATGTGGTATCAGAGCGGGGGTCTCTCGATCTAGGGATTCACAAGGTTTTTAGTCGAAGAGTAAAGAAAAATTTGATTTTGGTTCAATTTTCGCAACTTTCTGCATTATAGTTTTGCAAAGGCGATATCTCATTCGTTAGCCGTTGGATCGGGCTAAAATTTTTGTTGGAGGTTCTCTACATATCAAGGAAGATTCTCACCGAAGGGATCTTCAATCTTAGCCTTTGATTGAAAGATATGGTGTCTCAAAGTCTGCTGCAGAAACATATTTGTAAGTCGGATTTTTAGGGTTTTTGTGCTACTAAACTTCATGAATTCGTGTTTACTTGAATTTATTCATCATGGAAGTTGAATATATGATGTTTTGAAGTCGTTATATGAAGCACAAGTGGTCAAATTGGTTATTTTTGTAGTTAGGGTTTTTAGCGACACTTTAAAGGCGTCGTCCAGACACTTAAAAAAAATAAAAAATAATAAATAAATAAAAAGGTGTCTACAAGATTTTTATTCACGATGGAAACAATTTTAGGGTTTGTTCTTACACGATTTGCTAGTTATACGTTTCTACTGCCAAGAGAAAGTTACTACTGCTACCTTTAAATTTTACTGCTTCTCACATGTTCCTACTGCTAGCGTTATTTGATACTGCTGCTACCTTTAGTGAGTTTCTGCTGCTACTTTTGGATAGTACTGCTATGCTGTTTGAATACTGCTGCTACTTAAATATTTTCTACTGCTGGATTTAAAAAGTTTCTGCTGCTCGATATACATTATTACTGCTGCTAGCTTTGTCCGAGAAAATATTTTAGTACTGCTAGCCTTGTCCGATAAGAAGTTTGTACTGCTAGTTTTATCAGATTTCGGACAGAACTTGGTTTGGTACTTGGCAGATTTGGTTATGGAAGATTTGGACACACACAAAGGTTGTTGGTTTACACACACAAGATTTGGTTTTTGGATTTTGGTTTATGTTCTTAAATGTTTAAAGGCTCGAATTTATTTGTTCTTATTGGCGAAGAGGATTATTTGTTGCTTATTTGACATTGAAGTGGAATTTTTCAAGGTTGTGTTTTATCATACCTTTTTAGCAGGAGGTAACTTGTTCGTTCGTTCAAGTGACTACGAATTGACAAACACTTGAAGGAGTTACATTATTGTGCTCAGTGATTATTGTCAAGAGATTGCGATCTCTTTATATGTTAAGTATACGTTCGAAGTCGTATTTAGTACAAGATATAAGACACAAGGTTGGTTTCTTCTACTTCAGCATCCAATTGGTAATGATTAGTTTTCTTCATCATTACATACAGCCTACAGAATTGGAGATTCAAATGGTTAACATATGGGTTTCAGGGGAAGCTTTAATGTTCAAATGATTAACCATTTATATGCTACATCGAGGTGAAGGTTTTTACTACTGCTCATTGTTATTACTATTGCTGGTTTTGATTTCTACTGTTTCAAGTTCATTTGATGTGCGGAAAACTTAATGGTGGGTAATTTGAGACATTGGAAAGATGGATTGGACGTGTGATATCGGTTCGTGGTTGTGAAGATCAAAGTTGCATTTACTTTGAGTCCCCTAGTGGATAAGACAAAAAGGGGAAGAAGATTTACATAGAAGTTGCAACTTGAAGATCCTTGATGATATAGCATGGATTAAGGGGAAGTCGTTTTCTTTCATACATATTAACTTCAGGGGAAGTTTGTGCTTATAGGTTTTGTCATTATCAACTAGGGGAAGATTGTTGGGAATTATATTTGAGTTGATAAGACAAAACATGTGAAAGATGAAGGACTAAAGAAGACAAATGATGAAACTTCACAAGAAAGAAAAGATTACAACAAATCTTTTATTATTCTAGGAATATCCTTTGTAACCCTAGTATCTCTATTATATAAAGAGATATAGGGAATTAGTTTTATACGTGTGTCAAGATGTAACACCAGGAAAGTGTGTGTGTGTAACCTAGGGCGTGAGTTCTCTAATGTAGACGCCTAGGTTTGTGTTTTGTATAAGCCTCAAGGATCTTTGATCCCTGTTAGAGTGTAACCGTGCTATACTTGATCACATAGCATTGGGGCTGTTTGTAATAGTAGTTGTTAGAGATGATGACGAAGAAACCTTATTGATAATAATAATATTCTTTATGATTATTCCGCTGTGCTTATTATTATCATTGTGCTTAATGTTTATCCTAGATCAAGGTCTAAACAACCTAGAGTCCAAAACGGTCATATAAACTATATTATTATGGCGTTTATATCTTGACTCAAAAGAAAATAATGAGATTACCCAAACGCTCCTATCTTTGCTTTTTTCTCAATTGAATATGTCGAAAAATACATATTAGTTATGTAATTCGACCAATATTCGTGAGATCATGTATGCATGAGAAAACATTTTTAGTTTGTATTAACAATGCACAAAAACATTTCATGATCCTAGATTCGTGAGATTTTTCAAAAATAATGAAATTGGGAAAGTTTTGGCGCCATAATTTTCAAAATTGAAAAGTTTGAATGGTAATGACTCCTAATCCAATTTTAAGTATCCTAGACATGATTCCTCTAAAATAATTAATCTTATTCGAATTTTAATAATAAAATTCGGACCAAAATATGTAATATAAGTGGGTTTATGCAAATCTTATGCTAAGGGAATCATGTTAGTTATACATTGTCTAATCCTTATCCCAATTGCATAAAAAATTGATCAAAATTGAAAATCCCCAATTTGGTTTAATGTGTATGAACAAACCCTAGACTCAAAATCAAAAAAAGATAAAGATAATTGATGAAGCGAAAAGTGTACCGCTTTTAGGGGGTCATTTAAGCCCTAAATCGTATTTATTTGATCAAATATTGCCCTAAATCGTTCCTTTTGTCATTTTAGGTACTTTGGAGAAGAAATCTGGAAAAGGAAGCATTTTGGACGTTTTTGGAGCATAAAAGTGAAGAAAACGGCAAAGTCTCAAAATCGGCTGAAAAAGTACCTTTGACGGCGTCAAGTATTGCTCTTGACGGCGTCATGGCTTGGCAAAAGAGGTGGATATTAAAAATACACATGATAAGCCAGAGAATTTTACAACGGATTTCTGACGGCGTCAAGCTTTAAGGAGATCAAGGCCATCACGGTTTAAGCTAAAGCGGGACGGCGTCAAGCTCATTTCTCACAGCGTCAAGCCTTGATAAGCCAGGGAGGATTTTGGAGCATTGAAGAGGGACGGCGTCAAGAAGGCCATCCGGGAACCCTAGACACGGCGAGGTGACGGCGTCAAGATCCATAACGTGACGCCGTCAGCCCTTAAACTCTATATATAGTTTTGCAATTTTTTGTCATTAGTGTGCAACTTTGTGAGGAGAAACCCTAAGACGAATTTATGCCATTTTTAAGGGTTTTCATACCCTTGGATCTCCCATGTTTAATTGAAGATAAGTTATCATTTAATCAATCAATATGTGTATGTGTTGTTTGATTATATCTTGTTCTTGTCTTTTGATTAACATGCTAGGCTAGATTTATCTTGTGTTTGCTTAGATCTAATGAAACCTAGCTATTGATTATTGGTTATTAGTGTGTTATTGATTGTATTGGATGATTGTTCATCTATGTTAGGCTTAAGAAAACTGGCTAACTTCCTATTCGGTAACTTGCTTGAACGTCTTAAGAAACATGAACCAATGCGTACTAAGGTTTTTATGGTTGTATTTAATGCATGAGTGACTTCTAGTGATCCCATGTTAGGAGCTTCTTAGCCGGCTCGACATAGGAGTGAAGTAGGAGCTTGTAGAGTTGGGGAAGTACGTACGCCACCCCACGATTGGTATTAAGGAATACACCCGTCATCCACGCAATTAATACACACTAATCAACCGGTAAAAGATAGTTAGGGAGTAAGGAAATCTAAGTAAGCACATTTCTCTCCACATAAGTTTCACGACCTTTTCATTTTCAGTTATTTTATTTTATTTGCATTTGTAGTTATTTGGGTTAGTTGACTAGCAACTAATTCCGCCCACTCCTTCAAACCCGAGATTTTACTTGCTTTCATAAAAATAAAATAAAAAATACAAAAATAATCTTCCTTCACCCTTAGACCTAATTAGAGTAGTTTTTCATACCTAACGAACACTATTCCCTGTGGAGAACGATCAATCCCCCGTACTTACCACTACACTATACTACATCGGTCAGGTACACTGCCTGGTGGGGTTGTAAGCCTCTTGAGATCCCTCGAGAGGTAAAACCTGTTGTAAGGTTGCAAAACCACGCATCAAGTTTTTGGCGCCGTTGCCGGGGAATAGTTATTGTTTAGGTTGAATTTTTATTTTATTAGGTCTACTCACTAGATTCCTTTCTAGTGAGATTTTTATTTTCTTTTTCTAGGTTTTCTTTAGTCTATCTTTTTCTTCGTTTCTTTGTTTTTAACCATTACCATCCGACATCATGGAAGGTGGTAATATCCTTGATCCCAACAACCCACCACCACAACAACACCCACCTCCTAGAGCCCATACCTTAGGAGACTACTCCCGTCCTAGCCACCATGGCTATCGAAACACCATTGAGCTCACTCAAGGAGCCAATGTCACACCCTTGCGATCCGACACCATCCGGTTGGTGCAAAGCGGATGCGCATTCCATGGACTTCGTTCTGAAGATCCTAATCGACATCTCAAGGACTTTCTCAAAATCGTTGATTCCATAGACCTTGATGTTGCCACTCGAGAGACGACCCGACTACGTCTCTTTCAATTCTCTCTGCGGGACCAAGCTAGTCAATGGCTAGAGCGTCTACCCGCAGGATCCATCACCTCTTGGGATGATCTCACCACTCGTTTCCTTGCTCAGTTTTTCCCACCAGGAAGAACTACCAAGTTAAGGAAGGATATCTTGATGTTCGAACAACGTCAAGGCGAGACCCTGTATGGGGCATGGATTCGATTCAAGGACTTACTTCAAAAAGTCCCTCATCATGGCATTAATCTCTGGCTTCAAATCCAAATCTTCTATGACCATGTTGATTACCACACCAAGCGTGCCATTGATCGAGCCGCCGGAGGCAGATTGCGTGACAAAAGCGCCGAGGAATCATGGGAAATCATTGACGAGCTTGCATCCGACGATGATGAATTGTGGCAAGTTTCCCACGACGTACGCTCAGCGGTCAAGACATATTCATCGCCCGATAAAGCCAATCAAATCACCGAGGAAAGCGTTAGTGAACTTGAGAAGAGGGTTGCATATCTTATGGAAAAGCAAAAGAGACCCTTAAGTCCACAAAAAGCAACAGTTAACTCGGTCTCAAGCATTAAGCGAATACCATTGTCCGAATCACCCCTTAGGGAAAATACTAAACCCTTCCATAAGCATGCTCAACCCAACTTACCACCTCAAGAACTTAGTCCAACATTCGAAGCTCGAATGAGAGAATACATGTCAAAACACTCCGAACGGTTGGAAAAATTTAAGGAAGCTGTCTACAAACAAAAGGAGGAAATGGAAGAGAAGATGGCTGAGATGATGGGCCTTTTGAAAGAATACACAAAAACAAAGGCTCCTGAAAATGTGTTAGTGCGAAAAGACGTTGAAGTTCCCAACACTAAATGTGTTAATGCCATCTCCGTTGTCCAAGAGGGCGAAAATGATGGAAGAGGGAAGTTGATAACTATTGAAGTTAACAAAATTGACCTCGTCCCACTTAATGACGGAAACACCAATGCCTACAAATGCGATTCCGACAAGGGAAAGGAGGCGCCCTCTGAGGAGCGCCAATTGGTAGAACCGCCAAAGTCACAACAAGTGAGGCATTACTTGAAGCACGAAATAAACAAGGAGACCATAAATGATTGGGTGAGAAACTATCGACGTACTCATCTACCCAACAAAGAGTCCAAGAGGATGGAACCGGATGATGAATCTGACACATTACCCGGAAGGCAATTGTATGAGAGCCTCATAAGACAAAAGTTAGTGGAAAAGCAGGAATTTTATGGGGTCTTCGAGATACCATGCAGCATTGGAAAACTCAAGTATCTGGATGCGGTAGCTGACCAAGGTTCCGACGTAAATTTGATGCCCTTATCCGTTTATGTCCAGTTAACCGACGAACTGCCATCCATCACCCGTACTAAACTCTCCTTTGCAAAACATTCTTATGAGTACCCGTTAGGAATTGCAGAAGATGTGTTGGTGAACGTTGCCGGATTCCTGTATCCGGTCGACTTCATGATCATTGAAAGAAATGACATGAATATGCCAATAATCCTTGGGGCACCCTTTCTCGCTACCACTAGGGCACAAATCGATTACGAAAAAAGTACCATCCAAATGAAGAAGGGGAAGAAAACAATAAACTTCCCAACGATCCCACGTCATATACGAGATGTTGCTCTACAAAAGAAGATGGAGGTGAACCCCAATGTAATCCGTGGTAATGTTCGAGAGAAAATCCTTGCATGGGAGGCAAGGATTAAGAATTACAATGAAAATGAGATTAGAGAATGTAAGGGTGGAAATAACGATTATATTGAGACTGATGAGCAGCCCAATAACCCCGCTGAATTTACGAAAGGAGACTCAGTGCTCCTAAGGCATTCAGAAACAAAAGCACCTACCGATGAACCAAGTCCCTGGTGGTACGGACCATTCACAATTAAAAGTCTACACCAAGATGGGGTAGTAAGCTTGACCAGCAAGGGAGGAGGTGAAGTGACTGCGAATGTCGAGCGATTGAGACACCACCACCCTGATAACAAGGATTATATCTATCAGGGATACGTCATTATGAATGATGGAATCACGTAATGTACGTGACTTTGAGTCTAGCTACAAGACTCGTTAATAAAGAAAAGCGCTTCTTGGGAGGCAACCCAAGCTTTATTTGCTTTGTGTGTTTATTTATTTGTTTGTTTGATTTTATTTGCTTCCGTATGTATGTTTAATTTTTATTATTATTGATTCATGTTCAAAACTAAATTGTGAAAATGCTTTATCTTGTTTTTAACTTCGTCTTAACTACATATAAAGGTATTTTGCAAAAGTTAAGTGTAAGGGAAATCCAAATCGGTTTATTAGAACAAATGAACATGAATCGTAATAATATTAAATTAACATACATATTAGTATTTGTTTGAGTCAAATGCTTGTATCGAGTCATAATGATATTTTGCAGGATTTCCAGGAAGTAAGGTATAGGTTTTTCCAGAAATTTTCCGGAAACTTAACATGAGAATTCTGTCAGGTCTTAATTTTCTGAAATTTTTGAAAGTTTTGTTTTCATAAAAAGTTTTTATTAAATCTCTAACTTATAAACTCCAGGAATCTGCAAAATTATCATTCCACAAGCATTATATCCTTATATAGAATTTATCCCGCCGATGTTATGCAGGTTTTCGTGTTTGTTTTCTCAGGTTTAACAGGTTATTTTGGACAAGGAGATGTATGTGGAATCAAGCTTATGGCGATGCATTAGTCTTGGAGCTTCTACATTCTCTTGGAAGAAGATCTAACCATGTTACCTTTTTATCCACCGAACGAATCAGGGGAGTATTTGATTTCATTCTTTTACCTTATTTACTTTTACATCTTGTTATTTGAACATTGAGGACAATGTTCATCTTATGTGTAAGGGGGGGTAAAATACGATACTTTAGAGAATACAAGTACGCTTGATTTTTGTTTGTTTAATGGTAGATGTGTAATAAAACTGAGAGAAATACCTGTTAGGGCAATTTTAGTGCCAAATTTAAAATTTTTTACAACATATAGGAGTGAAACTTTGATCTTAATGAGCGTCTCATGGATAGGAAGATATATGACTAGCACAAAACCGTACCACTAAAAAAATTTTCCACCCCTAAATATGTGAGGATCGCCCCTAGAATTGGTAGGAAAAGCATTTATGCTATGATGTGTGTACCGGTAGCACTTAGATTCTAGAACTTGCGTTAGGACCATTCCGAGGCCACAAGTGAGACTACATTCGTGTAGTTAGATTTACTACATGATAAGAGGCATTAGGATTAACCCATTGTTTTACACCTGTGTTTTTTTATAATTACTTTGGCTACATTGGTCAAGTGATTCTCCCACACCCTTTGCGTTGTACCCATTTTTGGTACACGATACCCCTAGTACACCCCTCAGAGCCTATCTTTTCGTTTCGACCTTTAAGCATTTTACTTAAAGGAAGAATTTGTTTACACCCCACTTAAATGTACACCCAAATCGCCTTAGCCTACCTTGTATGCACTCATTTTTAGTGCATTATTGTGACAACATTTGTTTAAAACCCAAGTTAATTATCTAATTGATTACATGGTTGCTAAGTCGAGTCATATCCTTGTACATATTGTTTTGGGACGATTGGGACTCATGGGTAAAGTACTAGTGTAATGGAGTAATGGGGAAGAACAACATTATTACCCCCATATGTGTTAAATATTTTTAAAAGTACTCCAAGTGTTTCGATTATCTTAATTCGAGTCATTAGAATAGTTAATTGTAAAGTTATGTAAAAGTTCAAGTGTAAGGGGAATGCAACACCCCTATGATGTATTATTTTGGATGGTAGGGCAAGAGTGTATGAAAAAAAAAATCGAAAAAATCAAGAAAAATACAAAAAAAATGAGAAAAAGAAAAGTAGAAAAAACATACGGACTACCATCCCGTTTCATTTTATGTTTATTTTATGTTTTTGTTATTTTGTTTTTATCTTAAGTCGAGTCTAGTCTTGGCTTAGCAACGCCATATTGTGCATGTAATTAATCAAGATCTTTAACTCGCCACCAGTAAAATATCCCTTATCCAACAAATCCGTGTTTATCATATCCCTACACCTCACGTTATAACCCGATTAAAAGCCCTCTTTGATAGTTTATCTTAGGTGCTTACGCCTAGTGGAGGAGGTTTTTGATCCTTTCCCAAGCCTATGGTAATCTATTTGCTATGACAGGTAGTGAGAGATATTATCCATTTCAATTTATGAGATTTATTTTGATGACACTTGAGAGACGTGAGTATCTAAACACTACTTGTGAGGTGCTAGTTTGTAATCTCCGTGCTTATTATGATTAAAGTGGAACGACTATTTGTTGTAATTACTTTTATATTAGTGTTAAATGACCCCTAACTTGTATTTTGATTAGAATAAAAGCGCATTTGCTTGAGGACAAGCAAATATCAAGTGTAAGGGTATTTGATGAAGCGAAAAGTGTACCGCTTTTAGGGGATCATTTAAGCCCTAAATCGTATTTATTTGATCAAATATTGCCCTAAATCGTTCCTTTTGTCATTTTAGGTACTTTGGAGAAGAAATCTGGAAAAGGAAGCATTTTGGACGTTTTTGGAGCATAAAAGTGAAGAAAACGGCAAAGTCTCAAAATCGGCTGAAAAGTACCTTTGACGGCGTCAAGTATTGCTCTTGACGGCGTCATGGCTTGGCAAAAGAGGTGGATATTAAAAATACACATGATAAGCCAGAGAATTTTACAACGGATTTCTGACGGCGTCAAGCTTTAAGGAGATCAAGGCCATCACGGTTTAAGCTAAAGCGGGACGGCGTCAAGCTCATTTCTGACGGCGTCAAGCCTTGATAAGCCAGGGAGGATTTTGGAGCATTAAAGAGGGACGACGTCAAGAAGGCCATCCGGGAACCCTAGACACGGCGAGGTGACGGCGTCAAGATCCATAACGTGACGCCGTCAGCCCTTAAACTCTATATATAGTTTTGCAATTTTTTGTCATTAGTGTGCAACTTTGTGAGGAGAAACCCTAAGACGAATTTATGCCATTTTTAAGGGTTTTCATACCCTTGGATCTCCCATGTTTAATTGAAGATAAGTTATCATTTAATCAATCAATATGTCTATGTGTTGTTTGATTATATCTTGTTCTTGTCTTTTGATTAACATGCTAGGCTAGATTTATCTTGTGTTTGCTTAGATCTAATGAAACCTAGCTATTGATTATTGGTTATTAGTGTGTTATTGATTGTATTGGATGATTGTTCATCTATGTTAGGCTTAAGAAAACTGGCTAACTTCCTATTCGGTAACTTGCTTGAATGTCTTAAGAAACATGAACCAATGCGTACTAAGGTTTTTATGGTTGTATTTAATGCATGAGCGACTTCTAGTGATCCCATGTTAGGAGCTTCTTAGCCGGCTCGACATAGGAGTGAAGTAGGAGCTTGTAGAGTTGGGGAAGTACGTACGCCACCCCACGATTGGTATTAAGGAATACACCCGTCATCCACGCAATTAATACATACTAATCAACCGATAAAAGATAGTTAGGGAGTAAGGAAATCTAAGTAAACACATTTCTCTCCACATAAGTTTCACGACCTTTTCATTTTCAGTTATTTTATTTTATTTGCATTTGTAGTTATTTGGGTTAGTTGACTAGCAACTAATTCCGCCCACTCCTTCAAACCCGAGATTTTACTTGCTTTCATAAAAATAAATAAAAAAATACAAAAATAATCTTCCTTCACCCTTAGACCTAATTAGAGTAGTTTTTCATACCTAACGAACACTATTCCCTATGGAGAACGATCAATCCCACGTACTTACCACTACACTATACTACATCGGTCAGGTACACTGCCTGGTGGGGTTGTAAGCCTCTTGAGATCCCTCGAGAGGTAAAACCTGTTGTAAGGTTGCAAAACCACGCATCAATAATTGACTTACAATTGATGTTTAGAAAAGTGTTATGGTTGATGATCTTGAAATCCATAGTCTTGATTTTGATTTGTAAGAAATGGAATTTGATTTTGGTTTGTGGTTGGGTTTTGACAGCAAGTGCAGGAAGTGAGGAAGTGTTAGAAAGTGCAGAATGAGGGAAAAGAGAAGACAAAAACGACCTCTGTCAGGTCTACGGTACTACGGTACCACTAAATTTAGTGGTGCCGTGTCCACTTTAGTGGAGCCGTGACCTGCTGAGAAAGATTTCTGTCTCGTTTTGATTTTTGACGAACAAAAGAACTTATACCTAATAAATTCTTTTGGGGATGAATACGGAAGGACTTGACGGAAGATATTGAACGGACAAGAGATGACCTTAATATTTCCAATGAAATATTTAAATAGTCATAAGAACAAGACTCAAAGGATGACCTTAACATTTCCTATGAATTAATCAAATAGTCATTAGACGAGATTTATGGGATGTGTTCCTTCATTCCTAGACCTAGACGTAGATAGTTGAAGGATTCTCGTTTGAGAGGTTTGGTTAATATGTCGGTGATATTGTCTTATGAGGGAACTTTCTCAATAGAAATGTTTCCTTTTTGAACATTATCGCGGAGGAAGTGGTTACGAATTTCGATGTGTTTAGTACGAGAGTGTTGCACGGGGTTTTTGCTCAAGTCAATGGCACCTGGTGTGCGTGTGTATTGCTCTAATTTTTATATCCACGGTATGTCGTTGTGGTTTTAGCAGTATTCAAGTTTTAAATTTATATTTAGCCGACTTATCAATAACACACACTTTAACGAGCAGTGTACCCGGTCAGTATGCATATAATGGTAAGTAGAGTGTCGATCACTAAGAGTGGAACGTATCATCTAGTTATTCTAATTAGTATTTTAATATCTTAAGTTAGCTATACAACCTAATCTAACGCAAAGGGGGGTTCAGCCTGAGAGACTGGCACGGTTTGGTTATGATTAAATAATAAACTAAACTAATGAGCACGAATCAGCGATTAGCACACACGTACACAGATAGATACTTGAGACAATAAGAAGACCTGTCCTGATAATTAAGTAGCTTGTCACTTGTTTTATTGCTAGTTTTATATGAAGTGTATAGTTCGATGCGACGCATCGAGAGTTAAACCTTTCTCGTTGGTTCTAATCTTATCGGCGAGTAAACCCTTAATGATCACTTATGTCTATCCCACTATCCTAGAATATTGAGCACTTGTGATGCCCACGTTTCGTATACGCTAAAATAGATAGGCGAGGAAGGGGCATGGCGACCCAAGCAATGCTCAGCTAGACACAGAGGTTATCAATGCACTAATAAAAGTCACAAAAGACATCAACATATAAACTTTAATTAATGGGAAAGCAATTTTAAGGGGTGCCCATGGTTTTCCGTAGTCACATGGAATCGGCCAATCAATCCTGATGAATTAAAGTGTATTAATACAATAAAACAAAACTACTTAATGAATTGAATACATGCAGGACCTTCTTACAGCTCTTGTATCTTCGTTTAGGGTGTGTCTTGTGCTGCTACTTCGTCTGAATTCAGCCTCTTTCTCGTACTAGGTATATTGCACCCAAAATTCGTCTGACTTTGGGGTATTTATAGTTTCTGTCTGAGGGTTAGATGCGGCGCATTGAATAAGTAGATGCGGCGCATTGACTTAACTTCGCGTGGGGTCCAAGATTAATATATTCAGGAATATTCGTACACCGCCAGAAGATGCGGCGTAACTCCATTTCTCTATGCGGCGCATGTCCTTTGCCGTCTTGGATTATAACTTGTGAAATCTTGATAGTGATGCGCCGTATGTAAGAAGTAGGATGCGGCGTATCTGGAGCAGAATGATCTTGATCTTGTGCATTTCATTAGACTCTTAACTTCTTGCATGTTTTGCTCCATAATTAGTCCAAAATCGCAAAGTTTCACATAGTACTCGTTTTTACCTGAGAATTACAAAAGTAAACATTAACGTATCAATTCTCACAGATAATATAATAAAACAAGTCAAATAAATAGGATAAATGATGGTAATAAAATGTACTTATTTGAGTTCATCAAATATCCCCCCACTTGAACTTTACTTGTCCCCAAGTAAACCTTAGAATTAATCTTATGAAAATGTATCCTAAAAGATGTTAGGATTTATTTTTATATTTAAGCATGTATTCGTTTTTGCCATAATTGCACAACCAAACACTTAACGAATTAGAATAAAATAAAATATTTTGATAAAAGCAAATCTAATCGTTTAACTGTCCAGTCGTGACGAATATTCTATCATAAGCTTGGCAAGTATACGCATCTCCCCCACTAAAGCCAAAGAATAACAAGTCTAAAGCGGTAAAAAGGGTTTGTTGGCTTAGGGTTAATCATTCTTCTTAATCTCTATCGATCTCGTATTCCAGAAAAGGCGACAAAATCACAAATACATGATCGAATCCACGAACACGATACTTGCAATTGCTCAAATCCTTAACTCGAATAGGCTAAAGATAGGACCAAGTAATCTTTACCAATAATATTATATCAAAAAGGGCGACAAAATCATAAATACATAGCCGAATCCACGACTACGATACTTAAGACTGCTCAAATCCCTAATCTCAATAAATCAAATGTTTGGATAAAGAATAATATAGGGTATGGATAATGTTTGGGATACAAATTGGTGTAAAATGAAAAATAAACAAAGCAGATAAATTAAAATCCTAAGTGTGGTAAATTACTTTCTCAACCATCCCATGAATAAGACTCATATCATTGAATAACTCACGCTTTAACACTTGAAACACACGCTTTAGGTAGACACGAATTATACTCAACAAGATCTCAATCAAAGAATAACCTTAGTTGGCGTTCCCATAACGGCCAACTCTCATTCAATCCATAAATATAATATACAACAAATAGTGGTGATATCGACCACTTAATACAAAACTTTACATAAGTTGGTTAAAACAAACATCCAACTTTTCCTTTTTTCTTTTTCTTTTATCTTTTTTTTTTTTTTTTTTTTTTTTTTTTTTTTTTTTTTTTTTTTTTTTGACATCAACATATAAATGTGTAAAATTTCACAACTTTTCTATCACTATTTTTCCGGATAATTTTTTCCATACTCTTCATACTTTCAGAAATAACTGTAATAGCGAAAGTAGTAAACACACGAAAAATAAACTCAAAGATATACAATATTTACTTTCATACCAATTGCATTGTGCAATTTCCTGACTCAACCAAAGATAATGAATTACGCACGCGAACACAGGTAATGTAAGGAAACACACTTTGCCTAAAGCAATTAACCACGGATTTTAATCTACAGGGTAGGCTAAGGTGTAAGGGTGAAACGAAAGGAATGGCTCTGAGTGTTTTTCTAGGGGTATCTTACTCTAAAAGTGAGAGTAACAAAAGGGTTTATACGGGGGTTAACTAACCAGTGTAGTTAGTTAATATCACATAACATATAAAGGCTATTTGGGTGTAATCCTAGAAATTTACCAATTTAGACAAGTCATTCCAATTATATAGATAATACTTATTATGGTGGTCTCGAATAGTATACAAGCCAAGTTCTAAAGTTTACAAGTCACCGGCACACTCATAGATTTGTGAATTTTGATAAGTTCACAATTTTTGGAAATAATGTTATGTGTGCAGCTATGTAATTTAGACTTTAAACAAAAACATGCTAAAAAATTTTAATTTTGATATATTAAGCGCATTTTAAGCATATTTTGAAAAAGTTTAGGACAAGTAAGTGTTCTAATTCTCCAATCCCCCCACTTAAGTTAAACAACGTCCTTGTTGTTTGTATCAAAGATTAAAAACTGGAAAATAAAAGAATTAGAACAGAAAAACTCCCCTGAGATTTGCTCGGTATGATCCTCCATTACTTGTATAAGAGCAAAAATCAACTTTCTTGTGGATGAGAACGTTTAAGCTTCATATTTGATGTATCCACAGGAAATGCTGGAATCTATAATACCATCAAGACTTTAACACACCTGAGTTAAGAAAGTTCAAACTTGCATAATACATTAGTAGTTAGTAAAAATAAAACTTAAAAATTAAACTGAAAATCATCAGGTCAGTCGATACGCCGTATCTTATGGAAGAAGATACGCCGTATCGAGCCTGGGATAAATACGAAATAAAATAAAATAAAGGATAGGATGCGTCGCATCTGTGTTACTAGATGCGGCGCATGTATTTACCAAACAGACTGTTAACAGTCTGTTGTAAAATGGGCTTGTTCCATGGTTCATCTCTCGGGTTCTCTCGTTCACTCATGCTGAACTTAATGCCAGTCTTCATCAAATATAACAAGAAACATAAACTGGAACATTAGATATTAACATGATAATATAATTCAATACAATCCCAAAAATAATGATAATAAACAAGGAACAATGTCAATAAACATATAAAATCAAGTAGCTGGGGGGTCATCTCCAGTAGTCGGCTGAACCTCGGAAGTGCTGGCACCATCGGTCCTCTGTCTGACTCTGCGGGAGTATGTGGCCATGGCTCTGACGTGAGTACCGTCCGGGAGAGTATGGCTCATCCCCTGATGATCCATAATCCGACTCATACTCTCCACAAGCCAACCTAGGTCTCTCCTAGCCATAGTGAGGTCGGCCCTCATATCGTCAACAACGCCCCTCAGAGCTCTAACCTCCCCCTCAACTAGCTCAACTCTCTGCCCCACAGTGCGTACAACCGGTAGCTGGGGTGCTGGTGCCTCCTCCTGGGCTGGAGCAGCAGCCGGAGCTCCCTGAGGATCTCCCTGCTCCACCTCTACCTCTGCTGGTCTTGCGGGCCCCAACACCACCTAAAAGCAACCTCCCATAATCATCTCACAGATCCCTAACCTAATCAAATAATCCTGCCCAATAACCGGCAGGCTAGTCACCTCAATCTCCAGGCCGGCAGGGATCTCATCACCAATCACGCCAAAATGACAGGCTAGTCTAGATACAAAATGTCCTCCAGTCATCTAGCTCCTCCGATCTCTCCCCAATGCTCCTCTGGTGAGGAAATGTGACAGAAAGTGAGGGATGTTCACCAACAACCCCTCGTCCATGCTCCTCAGAAGGAAGAGGTCAAGAGTGGTCACCTTCTCAGGTGACTGACCCCTCCCAGCTATGGTCAATGCTATCATCCTGTGGCACAGCCTCCTCATAGGCTCCCTGATCAATGTATAAGATGGGGTGCCAATGGTGGAATCACCTCCTGATGATATCCTCTCCCAGTAATCTCCTAGCAACCCCCTATCAGGAACCACCCTCAAGCTCTCACTCCAGTACCTGGCAAACCCGTCAGACTCAATCTCCTCCTCAGTATGCAGGCCCATAGCCAAAATAAACTGCCTCATCGACATCTGCCTAAACTCTCCACCCAATCTAAACACAAGAGTGTCAGCAGTATCCAACTCCAAATCAGTCTCCCTATAGGAAACTGTGCTAAAGAACTCCAACATAAGCTCCCTAATCAGAGGCTCGTCAATCCTAAACATCCTCTCCCAAGCATAAGA
Organism: Artemisia tridentata subsp. tridentata; assembly: GCA_021014915.2. Taxonomy (NCBI): domain Eukaryota; kingdom Viridiplantae; phylum Streptophyta; class Magnoliopsida; order Asterales; family Asteraceae; genus Artemisia; species Artemisia tridentata. The sequence goes on from CP139503.1 coordinate 202,030,409, forward strand.
CCTGAATACGACCTCATCATCATCATCTCTAACTACCATCTCTAACCTGTCATGTAGACCATCAGCTGCATTCCCCCCATCAATCAAACCAACATCCGCAAATCCCAAAACCGAGACCCTAAAGATCTTCCTAAAGAAGATCGCTCTCAGTCTTCGTACATATTCAGCCTCAGTATCTGCTGTCAGCCCCATGGTCTCGAAACGGAGCCACGGATGTCTGTGTGCAACTTCAGGTAATGCCATCTGCAATAATTCTTTAAGGTTAGTAAACAGTCTGAAATAGGGTTGATACGGCGCATCTGATAAATCAGTGCGGCGTATCTGCACAAAATATAAGAGATGCGGAGCAAGCACAATAGAATACGGCGTATGGAGATGCGTCGTATCTAAATTAAGTAATACGGCGTATATGGAATTTTATTAAATTGGAAATAGGTCGTTACGCCGCATCAATTAACTTAGATGCGCCGCATCTATTGATATATCAGTATGAAAGAAAAGGGTCAGGCACGCATTCCAAGAAATCCGGACCCGTGACGTAAACTCCCACTTTAACATCACAGTCCCTTTTACCCATTAAAAGAGTTCTAAAAGTTTATTATACCACTACCAATCCATTTTCCCACTAAAATTCAAAATCAATTTCAAAACCCTAATTCACATTCAAATCAAATTAGGCCAGAAATTCAATGATTTATGCAAATTAAATACGGGGGAAACCATCTAACGCAAATTCTAATCAATTCTCCTAATCTTCCATTGAAATTCGGTCCAAGTTCTAATCATATTATCGCATAAACCCTAATTATCAAATTAAACAAAATTAAATAAAATAATAACCTTATATTACGATTAGAATTTAGTTCGGATAAGGAGGTTTGATTCGAGAAAAGCACTTCGGATCAAAGGGTTTGATTCAGGTGTGTGGTTTTCGTACTGACTGTGTGTAAATTTGGGGTAAGAAATTGAGATCCGGCGCATCCCTTTCGTATTTATAGGGCAAATAGATGTGCCGTATTTAATAATTGTAATGCGCCGTATCTTTCTAAATTCGTTGACCAGTTAATAAGTGTTAATAAGTCTGAGATACGACGCTAGAGTACTAGATCCGCCGTATTGTTGTTCCAGTAAACAAAATTTAAATAGGGAACGTACCTTGGCCTTTGCGACGCATTTCCTTATGCATCAAATTAGGTAAAACGGTATACCATATGATAGATATAAATTCAAGGTAAGGGTAATAGGCATATACGTTTTGTTAATGATTATAATCTTCTTGTTTAGTAGATAATGATTTATTCCAAGGTTAGGAGCAAATATCGTTTTAAGCTTATAAAATTGAGATTATATTCGGGAGAGGTTTCTTAGAGAACTCTCTATAAGGCTAGGTAAATTAATGTAGAGGATACCTGGAATTCTATTTCAAGAATTTTAAGATGCTCAAATGTTACCAGTACTGAATTCTCCTCAACTCTTGTCGTTTTATTTCATCCTTTCAGTCATCAAAGGTTTGATTACTCCAGCTAGCGTCTCTTGGTTAGGTTCAGAATGTAATCTTCCATAGTGATGCTTAAGCCATCATTTATCCTGAAAGTAAACCAACTTGTGCACGAGAGTAGTGGAACAATCAAAGTGAATATCAAAAATCAACTATGTTTATTGAATTAAATGCGTCGTATTAACAAAAGTTAATGCGTCGTATTTTCTTTACGTTTCAAAATACAAGATTTTTGATTCAGAAGATGCGCCGTATCGATAAAAATCGATGCGTCGTATCTGTTTAATAATTCGCAAAACTGTTTTTAATTTAAATAATAAATACGCCGTATATGTTAAAACAGATGCGTCGTATGGCGTTACGGTTTAGAAAAATTTCTTATTAAAAACAGGATACGCCGTATCTTGGGGAAAGATGCGTCGTATCGAATTTATTAAACACGTCGTATTTTATAAAAATTAAACGCAATACGCCGTATCCGTGAAAACAGATGCGCCGTATTGTTTGAATTAGCTCAGTACAACGATAGCAGAATACAGAAAAATAAAAATAAAAATAAAAAAAAACAAACAAACAAAAAGAACCAAAAATTAAAGAAAATAAAAACACACAAAAACAGAAAATATACAAAATAATACAATGAATGCAATTAATCTAATATATAACAGGGTTAGCGGTTAGAACCTAAAAATTAAAAAGAAAAACCTAATTAAAATACTAATCAAATTAACAGATAATAACAATTCACTCCCCGGCAGCGGCGCCAAAAACTTGGTGCGTGCGTGTGTATTTCTCTAATTTTTATATCCACGGTGTGTCGTTGTGGTTTTAGCAGTATTCAAGTTTTAAATTTATATTTAGCCGACTTATCAATAACACATACTTTAACGAGCAGTGTACCCGGTCAGTATGCATATAATGGTAAGTAGAGTGTCGATCACTAAGAGTGGAACGTATCATCTAGTTATTCTAATCAGTATTCTAATATCTTAAGTTAGCTATACAACCTAATCTAACGCAAAGGGGGGTTCAGCCTGAGAGACTGGCACGGTTTGGTTATGATTAAATAATAAACTAAACTAATGAGCACAAATCAGCGATTAGCACACACGTACACAGATAGATACTTGAGACAATAAGAAGACCTGTCCTGATAATTAAGTAGCTTGTCACTTGTTTTATTGCTAGTTTTATATGAAGTGTATAGTTCGATGCGACGCATCGAGAGTTAAACCTTTCTCGTTGGTTCTAATCTTATCGGCGAGTAAACCCTTAATGATCACTTATGTCTATCCCACTATCCTAGAATATTGAGCACTTGTGATGCCCACGTTTCGTATACGCTAAAATAGATAGGCGAGGAAGGGGCATGGCGACCCAAGCAATGCTTAGCTAGACACAGAGGTTATCAATGCACTAATAAAAGTCACCAAAGACATCAACATATAAACTTTAATTAATGGGAAAGCAATTTTAAGGGGTGCCCATGGTTTTCCGTAGTCACATGGAATCGGCCCATCAATCCTGATGAATTAAAGTGTACTAATACAATAAAACAAAACTACTTAATGAATTGAATACATGCAGGACCTTCTTACAGCTCTTGTATCTTCGTTTAGGGTGTGTCTTGTGCTGCTACTTCGTCTGAATTCAGCCTCTTTCTCGTACTAGGTATATTGCCCCCAAAATTCGTCTGACTTTGGGGTATTTATAGTTTCTGTCTGAGGGTTAGATGCGGCGCATTGAATAAGTAGATGCGGCGCATTGACTTAAATTCGTACACCGCCTTAAGATGCGGCGTAACTCCATTTATCTATGCGGCGCATGTCCTTTGCTGTCTTGGATCGTAACTTGTGAAATCTTGATAGTGATGCGCCGTATGTAAGAAGTAGGATGCGGCGTATCTGGAGCAGAATGATCTTGATCTTGTACATTTCAGTAGACTCTTAACATCTTGCTTGTTTTGCTCCATAATTAGTCCAAAATCGCCAAGTTTCACATAGTACTTGTTTTTACCTGAGAATTACAAAAGTAAACATTAACGTATCAATTCTCACAGATAATATAATAAAACAAGTCAAATAAATAGGATAAATGATGGTAATAAAATGTACTTATTTGAGTTCATCAGCACCATTATTGTCAGACATAATAGGGATGCCGTCGAGATGGATGTCATAGTCAATTAGAGCTTGTTTCATCTATAGTGCTTGTTGACATGCCTTTTTGGCGCTTACGTATTCGGCTTCGGTCGTGGAGATAGCAAGAGCCGTTTGTTTCTTGGAGAACCAAGAAGTTAGACAACAACCCATGAAGGTACAAAGGCCACTCGTACTTTTTCGATCCACATAATCTCCCGCATGATCAGAGTCGGCATAGACAACATGTTCTACACCGGTCCCCTTGGGATAAAATAATCCCAATTGCATAGTGCCTTTAATGTATCGGAAGTTACGCTTAACCGCTTCAAGGTGAGAGGTTTTGGGATCCTCTTGGAAGCGAGCACAGAGGCAGACACTAAACATGATATCGGGCCTACTTGCCGTTAGGTATAATAAACTACCTTTCATGCCCCTAAACTTAGTACTATCTACGGACTCACCTTCTTCGTATTTTGTGAGTTTAATTTCCGTAGACATGGGCGTTTTCATCGGTTTAGATTCTTCTAGACTAAACTTCTTAAGCATCTCTTTAATATACTTAGATTGATTAAAGAAGATACCATCTTCCATTTGTTTTATTTGTAGACCAAGGAAGAAATTTAATTCACCCATCATGCTCATCTCAAACTCGTCGCACAGTTCTGGACAAGTTGAGCCGAATATAATGTCGTCGACATGTATTTGAACAATGATGAGATGTGAATTTCGTTTCTTCGTGAAAAGTGTGTTATCAACCATTCCCATGGTATATTCATGTTTAAGCAAGAAAGCCTTCAATCTATCATACCAAGCTTTAGGATCTTGTTTGAGACCATATAGAGCTTTCTTGAGTTTATAAACATGATTTGGTTTTTCAAAATTATCGAATCCTGGAGGTTTTGCAACATATACCTCCTCGTTGATAAAACCATTTAGAAATGGACTTTTCACGTCCATTTGATATAGTTTAAAATCTAAGGCACAAGAATAGGCAAGGAGTATTCTAATAGACTCTAATCTAGCTACAGGTGCATAAGTTTCATCGTAGTCTATTCCTTCTTGTTGGTTGTAGCCTTGTGCTACTAGCCTAGCCTTATTCCTATATACGACGCCATTTTCGTCTAGTTTGTTTCTAAACACCCATTTAGTTTCTATGATGGTTTGATTCTTAGGTGGAGGTACTAAATCCCAAACTTGATTTGCGGTGAATTGGTTTAACTCTTCTTGCATGACAACTACCCAGCTTTCATCCTTTATTGCTTCACCAACATTCTTAGGTTCTACTGTGGATATGAAACAAAAGAAGTTACTTTTGTTTTGTGCTTGTGACCTAAGTGTTCTTTGGTTTAGGTTTCCTATGACATTTTCAATTGGATGGTTCTTGGATTCCTTAATGTTGACAACTTCATCAACTTCGACTAATTGATAAAGATTTATTTGATACCTTTTTAAGGGGTCATTTAAGCCCAAAGTCGTGTTTATTTGATCAAATATTGCCTCAAATCGTTTCTTTTTTGTATTTGTAGGTACTTGGGACGAGAATTCTGGAATTGGATGCTTTTCGGACGAATTTGGACGATAATGTGAAGAAAATGACAAAGTCAAGTAATCCTGTCAGAAAATGCACCTGACGGCGTCAAGTTCTACCTTGTGACGCAACCACTTGTAATTCTGGAGCTAGAAGAATTAACACACGTCGCTTCAGAGATTATTTTGGTATTTACACCTGACGGCGTCAGGAGTAACATGAAGTTAGGCGTCACGCTTTAAGAGTACAAGAGACGACTCAAAGACATTATAAAGCCTTGAGCTGACGGCGTCAGATGCTAACAAGGGACGGCGTCAGCATTGAGCTGACGACGTCAGTGATTATAAAGCGACGACGTCAGAGCGGCGACTTGCACAAGAAGAAATCCTAAAGGCGGCAAGCTGACGGCGTCAGGACCTATAACCTGACGCCGTCACAAGTGTAAATCTATATATAGTTTTCGATTTTTCTGCATAAAAAAAACACTTAAGAGAACCCTTTGGGAGACAAAAACCCTAGACGATTTTGGTGCTTATTGTAAGGCTTTTACAGCCTCTTTTCATCCATGTTTCATTGAAGTTAAGTATTCCCTTAATCATTCAATATGTATATGTGTTGTTTGATTACTTGTTTATCTTTTCTTCACTTTAACATGCTAGCTTAAATTATCTTGTGTTTGCTTAGATCTAATGAAACCTATTTGTCTATTGTTTAGTTGATTGCTTCACGTTAGGCTAAGAAAACTGGCTGACTTCCTTGTGTAACTAGCTTGAACGTCTTAGAAAACGTAACCATATCGTGCAATATAGGTTTTTCTCGTTGTATTTAATGCATGAATTGATGTTGATGATTCTATGATTGCTTAATTAACTTAAGGTCGTAGGAGAAATTGATATTCATAGAGTTGGGGAAGTAAGCACGCCCCAACGATTGGTATTAAGGAATACAACGCTTCAACTAAAACAAACGACGTGACAATTCAACAATTCAATAAAAGATAACTAGGGAGTAGTGAAATCTAAGTAAACACGTTTGTCTCACCATAAAAAATCCACCAATTTAATTTTCTTGTTATTTTAATTTAATTTTTAGTTTTTGGGTTAGTTGACTAGCAACTAATTCCGTCCTATCCTTCAAAACCAAGATTTTTACTTGTTTCATAAAAATATAAAAAATACAAAAAGAATCATCCCTCACTTTTAGGCTTACTCGACATACACTTCAACCTAACGACACTATTCCTCTAGAGAACGATCAATCCCCCGGACATACCTATACTACACTACAACGATCAGGTATACTGACTGGAGGGTTGCAAAACTTCTCAAGATCCCTTGAGAAGTAAAACATTTTGTGAGTCTTGCCACCCCGCATCACTATTTCATCATCAATGTCATTTTCTAAGGTTTTCTTGCCATTAGCCTCAATGGCTTCTTCTTCATCTAAGTCATCATCCACCAAGGGTGATGTCTTAGTTGGGGAAGGACTTTCATCGAATTTCACGTTGAGTGATTCTTCGACTTTCATTGTTTCCTTATTTAGGATAACATAGGCTTTACTATTTTGAGAGTAACCTAGGAAAACACCTTCGTAAGACTTTGGGTCAAACTTGGTGAGGTAATCTTTTGTGTTTAAGATGAAGCATTTGCTTCCAAACACTCTAAAGTAATCTAGAGTAGGTTTCCTTCCTTTCAAGATTTCGTATGGTATTTTTCCTAAGATTGGTCTAATCAAAATCCTATTGAGAATGTAAGTTGAGGTGTCTACGGCATTTCACCAAAACTTTTGTGGTAAGGATTGTTCGTTTAGCATCGTTCTACTCATTTCTTGTAGAGTACGATTTTTCCGTTCAACTACACCATTTGATTGTGGAGTGCGTGGGGCTGAGAAATTATGTGTAATACCATTACCATCACAATAAGCTCCAAATTGCACTTCATTATCAAATTCCCGACCATGATCCGTCCTAATAGAGACTATTTTACAACCTAATTGGTTTTGGACTTTCTTACTAAAGATTTCGAATTCATCAAAGGCTTGTGTCTTATTCTTAAGAAATCTAGTCCAAGTGTATCTAGAATAGTCGTCTACGATTACTAAGGTATAGTAATTTCCTTTGTAGCTCCGTACGGCGGATGGACCGAATAAGTCCATGTGAAGGAGTTCTAGGCATCTAGAAGTTGAGACCATGTTCTTAGCTTTGTGACTAGAGTGAGCTTGTTTTCCAATATTACAAGCGTCACAAAAGTGTTTATCAAACTTAAGCTTAGGTAGATTTCTAACTAGATCTTTAGATGCTAAAGATTGTATTAGAAGCATATTAGTGTGACCTAATCTCCTATGCCATAGTGTTGAGTTCTCATCTATGGTTGCTAGACAAATTTTGTCATAAGGCTTGTTTCCTATTTTCATAACGAATAAGCCATTTTTCCAAACTCCTTTGCCTATGGTTTTGCCGTCCTTAATGATTTCGCTACCTTCTTCTGAGAACACTACTCTACACTTATTGTCTACCATTTGACCAATACTAAGCAAGTTAAATCCTAAGTTATCTACATGCTCAACATTTCTAATAATAAGAGAGTCTTGAGTGATCGTACCTTTGCCTATGATGTTGCCCTTAAGTTGGTACCGAAAGTAACGTTACCTCTGTTGTATGCTTTGTAAGATGATAATAGACTTCGGGCTCCAAGTCGATTCCCAAGCATATCTATTTAATTAAGACAACAACTCAAACATTTGGTCCCCAATATCTCATGGGTCCAAGATTATTAGCGTGGAACATCCCAAACATTTTGTTAGGATGTTGAAAGGGTGGACAAATGTTCCAAGGCATATAACCACGTTGTTGGAAGTTATTCCAAGTCATGGGATAGTTATTTGGATAACTTTGCCTTCTAATATTGCCTCTAGGTTGTGGTGTGCTAGACCGTGGTTTGGAAGAATTGACTTTCCTAGGAGGTGGAGTCTTTGACCTAGTGTCGGGGTGTACATAACCAAGTCCGGGTGTTGACAATGGTTTGTAAAAGGTTTTAACCTCCCTTTTACTAGCAATAGGTATTTTGACATTGTTAACTACTATGTGATTTGGTTTAGGACTTGAGTTATTTTTTTTAGAATCGACTCTGTTCTGACCCTAGCAGCTGACAGTACCACGGTACCACTAACTTTAGTGGTGTCGTCCCTGTATTTAGTGGTGTCGTCCTCTGCTATTTCAAATTCTCCAGATTTTACAAATTTTGCTTGTTTAATTTCGCTTGTTGATGCTTTATCTGGATCAAAACCGAAGCCTGCTCCGGCATGTTCACTATACCTAATGTTTTCTAGCATGTCATTAAGTGCCTTTGTTCCTTTTTCAAACTTAATGATTTTGAGAGCATTTTCTTTGAGTTTTTCATTCTCAACTCGAAGACATATGCATGACCTACATCCAATATCTACTTTTTTGTTTTTCTCAAGTCTTTTGACTTGGTCTTTTAGTTCTAAAATTTCCGTTTCAAGTTTATGCAAAGTTGCTTTTAGTGTCTTGTTTCTAGTTATCATTTTAGAACTTACTTTGCATAATTTATTATATTCATCATATAATATGTTATCATCTATTGACGAATTATCATTACTATAGTAGGAAGAGTCGGAATGTACCTCATTTGAAGTGTGAGCCATGAGACATTTTTCGTCATTGGGCCTTTCTTCTTCTTCTTCACCGCTATCACTCCAAGAACCTCCTACGAAAGCTCTTTGGTTTTCGGTTCTCGGTGGTTTAGGGTATTCTCCAATGAGATGATTAGGATCTCCGCATCTAAAGCATTTTCTATCACTATTTCCTTTCTTGTCATCCCGATTCTTTTGGAACGACTTCTTTTCGTCACGAGGTTGTCTAACAAATCTACCTCTTCTCCTAAAGAACTTCTTAAAATCTCTAACCGCTAAAGCATACTCTTCGTCTTCACTATCGGAAGCCGAACTCTCCTCATCACTAGATTCCTTCTTAGCTTTCAATGCTTATGACCTTGCTTTCTCTCCTTTGCTTTTAACAATGTCAGAATCTTTCTTGATTATCATTTCATGAACTTTCAAGTTTCCTATAAGTTCATCAAGTGATAGTGTTGCCAAATTCTTTGATTCTTCAATGGCGGTGACCTTTGCTCTCCATTTGGGATGTAGAGTTCTAAGAAATTTCCTAACGTAGTTCTTGCTAGAGTAACCTTCATCAAGAGCTTTAAGACTAGTAATAATAGTATTAAATCTAGCAAAGGCATTATCTATTGACTCATCTTCCGGAATGGAAAATTGTTCATATTGTTGGACTAATAAGTCAATCTTGTTTTCTTTGACTTGACTATTACCTTAATGAGTAACTAACCAAGTTTTCCAAATTTCTTTTGTCGTGTTGCACATAAAGATTATTTCAAACTCCTTTTTTGGCAAAGCATTGTAAATCATCATTTTATCCTCATTGTTTTTGGCTAGTTTTCTTTTAAGGTTATCACTTTGTTTATCATAAGGAACAATTTCATCTTTTTTAGTTACCAGATTAGTTTCAACAGGTTTAAAGTCACCCTCGGTAATAACATGCCAAAGATCAAGATCTTTTGATTTCACATACATTTCGAATCTTGTTTTCCAATAAATAAAACAATCGGTTTCAAAAAGTGGTGGTCTTTGCATAGATTGACCTTCTTGATATTTGTCAAAATCCATTGATCGATTCAAGTTTTAAAATATAGTTTATTTTAAAAATCTTGGTTGACGTGGCTTCTGATACCAATTGTGGGAAACTAGAAGGGGGGTTAAATAGTTTACCAATTTTTAATATGTTTTAAAAGTTTGCTTTGAGAAAACTTTGATTCGATCTTATGTGAAAGTGCCAACAACAATATGAGAGTATTCTACTAATACCAAACGATATCAACTAAATGAAAGTAATAAAAGTAAAGAGTAAGAGATGGAAAGATCAAACCGAGACAAAGATATTTATAGTGGTTCGGTAACGAAGCTCTTCTTCGCCCTACTCCACTCCTTAAGTACCCAACTTGAGAGTTCTAAGCACTATGTCAACAACTCCCTTCAGGCGGAGAAAACCGTACAACGTCGCTTATTACAATTTCCGACACTAAGCTAAATGTCGAGTACTAATCTAGCTAGTACCAATCTTACTCATGATCCACACGATCCTTACTTATCACACGATCCTCACATTCTACTTTAGATCCACTTGATCTACACACTATCTACACAATAAACACTAGATCCACATGATCTCTACACGATCACAATGATCCTCACAAGATGACTAAACAAGACAACGACTACTTGATGTATATCAAGATACAACAAGTTAACAACAAGTAATGCAAGTGCACTACAAAATGACTCTAACACTTTGTATCTTCTTGATACCTTGTGTTCTTCTCTTTGACTAATAGAGGAATGAAGGTGATCTTTGGTTGAATGAAAGAATCACTCTTTAAACAAAAGTGTGAGTCCTAGAATACAGATCTTGTTGAGCTTGTTTAGAAACTTTGTTTAACACCAAAGTGTATGCGGAATCTACACTTTAATGCTAGAAGATTGTTATGAATATATGCAGCAATGTAATAGTGAACAATGTAACCAAAACGATTCAATATTAGTAATCAAATAATACGAGTGATCTTAACTATCACTAGAGTTTACAACCATGAATCAATGAATAATACGTATCTAACACAATGCCCTAGGACCTCATTTTATAGGCTAAGGAGTCCTAGTCGGCTTACATAACTTTATACACAAGATAAGTATCTTTTCTATATTTATCTATCACTAATCTTTCGGTACACGACATTCTATACATATCTAAACATAACCAGCTTCAGCATAGTAAACTTATAACTGGCAGTAGTAACTCTTTGTCTAGCAGCAGTAACCACTTAGTGTATTTTCTTAACAGTCTTCAGCATCTCTAACAGCAGTAAAATACACCAGCAACATTAACCGTAATACCAGCAGTGGAAACATACTTAGAACATTTTTCATTAAATCTCAAGAGTAGCAGTAATCATATGAGCAGCAATAATTCTTAAACCCAACAATCCTCCCCTAAACTTGATATTTTCTTCCAAAATCATCAAGTTTCTATCAAAGCATGAACAATCACTGAGAGGATGCTTTCAAACATATCAATTCTGTTTCTTGGCTTTGGGTGTGAGAATTATTTCCATCTTCTTAAGTAGCTGATATGTTGTTTCATCATAAGGATACTGGAGTTGCAGTCTTCTTTTTCCATTCAGCATTTGATGAACTATCTCCTTCATATTTCTTATGGGATAATCTTTTTCCACAAGCATGTAAACTGTCAGACCATGAGCATACAAAACATGAACTCCACAACTCTGAAACAGCTTCCATTGTATAACTGTGTTGTGTTTAAGATTTCTCCACTCTTCATCCTCAGGATGTGGCTCAAACATCACCTTCATGTATCTCCATAAGACATTATCCCATGCCTTTTCTGGCCTTTTATCTCCAAATTTTGCCTTGAAAAGCTTCTAGAAAGCTACCAATTCATCTCTGTCAAAATGTTGAACCATTTGTAGAAAGCTAATATAACTAACTTTTCTACCATCAAGTCTTTCAACTGCCCACCATGCTTGACTTCCATCAAATAATCCTGAAGTAAATGCAATAATAGGAGCTTTGACATTTAGAGGAACAACATCAATGACTTCTGGTTCTTTATCCTTTGATAGTTTAGTAAGAGACTGCATCTTTTCCAAGTCCTCTTCTTCAGCTACTTGCTCTTCAACTTTCTCTGTTTCATGCTCTGATAGTTGTTCTTCAGAGTCTTCTTCCTTTTGAACAACTTTTTGTTTCTTATTTTTGCATCTGCTCTTCAATCTAACTCCAGCTCTCTTGACACCTGAGCTTGAGCTTTCTTCCATCACTTCCACCTTCTCTTCAACCTTTTCTTCCTCCTTCTCTTCCTTTTTCTCCTCAGTCTCCATTGGAATAAAGCTATTAATTTCCCTTCTAGCATTTTCATAAAGCTCTACAATCCTTTCATAAGTTAAATGAGAAAGTTGATTAAGTTTCATGTTCTTCATATTCTTCAGATAATGACTCATCACCAGTCTTCTTTGAGCTTTAATAGGTGGCTTTGCCTCCTTTTGTGCTAACCTCTGTGCTGCATAGAACTTCTTCCTTTCAGCAATAAGTTCTTTCAACATACTTGCTTTTTGCTCAATTATGTACTTATCATGTTCTTCTTGATGAAGTTTTTGAGCAAGTTCCCAGTCAGCATCAGCTTGAGCTCTTTCATCATCCCATTCTGTAATCAGAGCCAATCTCTTAGCCTCTTTTTTAGCTGCAGCCTCTCTTTGCTTTTTAATAAGCCTATTTTCTTCAGCAAATTCAGCAGCCAAATCAGCAGCTACTTTAGCATCATGCTCCATCAGTTGCTCTTTTGTCAAGATAAATTCCACAGGCAATTCAGGCTCAGGCTCTTCAATAAGTACTGCTTTTCCTTTGCCTTTGTACTGTGGTGATGGTTTTGTTGCTTTTGGTTTGGTTGGTGATGGTTCACAGATGGTAATACCTTTTGCTTTACTCTTTGCTGGTGGTTGTGTAGGTTTTGTTGTTGGTGTTACTAGCTTGGATGTCTTCAATTCGATCATTGCTTTTGCTAATACCACATCCGTATCATCATCTTCACCAGCAGTAGAAACTTTTTGATCAGCAGCAGAAACTTTTTCACCAGCAGTAGAAACTTTCTCATAAGTAGTAGAAAGTTTTGAATCAGCAGCAGAAACTGATTTTGTTGCAGCAGTAGAAACTTCTCCAAGACTCTTAACTGTCTTCACCATAATTTTAGCTGCATCAACCAACTTTTTAGCATCCACATTTTTAACCACCACTTTTTCCAACACCACTTCATTTTCTTGAGAATCAGCAACCATAAAATCATTAACCCCATCCTCTGCACCAGCATCCATGTCCATATCAGCTCCAATCTCCTCCCCTGAAACCATGCTCTCAATATTATCCTCCCATTTTTTGGAAGCATCCACTTGCAAATTCTTGAGAACATCCTCAGAGCTAGAAGATATCACCTTCTGAGCTGTGCCAACCTTCATTACTCTTTTCAGTTTTTGAGCCCTTGACCTTTTGACACCTTCCAAAAATCTAACTCTCCTCTTTAAAGACTTGATTTCACCATCTTGAGCAGTAGTCAGTTGTTGTAGGTCAAGAACTTGTTTTGACAATTCTGTACAAGTTTTCATCAATTCCTGTAAAAGTTTCATACTATCCTCACCACTTCGGCTTGTGTTACCTAGCCCGAGAGGTGGATCATTGGAAGTGACATGAGTACCCGTCAATTCATTTGGTTCCATACTACCCTCATCACTTCGGGATGTGTTACCTTTCTTGAGAGGTGAATCTGTGGGTGAGTTAAACTCAGCCTCAAACCCAGTTTGAGCATCTGAGCCCCCCATATTAGCCATTTGGCTGGGGTTTCCATCACCTGCATTAAGTTCATGTGAACTCAACACATTAGATGTTGCCTTGGTTGGGGCCTTATTGATGTTACTACTGTCTTGCTCTGCATCTAAGCTAGTAGCAGTAGTAGCAGCCCCTTCTAAACTACCTCCCATCTCCTTATGGGTAGCCTCATCTGCAATCATAGTAGTACCAGCCTGAGGAAGCTAAGTACCCTTTTTAGTGATCCTACGGGTATCGGTATTTTGTGGTTGTGAGGATGATGTTAAAAGAGTGGGTGTGTGATGGGTAACAGTTTGATTTCCTGCACCTTCACCCTGATTTTGAGCAAAATTCAACATATTTGGAAGTAATTGTGTCTCTTTTCCAGAAAAATCTTTACCCATCCTTCTCATTTTTGAAAAAACTTTCTTTTGGAGCAAGGGGGCATCAAATGTTCCTTTATGAACTTTCTTTATAGAAAGTTGTTGATCAATAAACCTTTGCAAAAATCTTGGATAAAGAAAATATTTGCTTGAGTTATCCAAGTTCTTAACCAAACCTTCCAAAATCATTTTAGAAAAATTAAACTTTTGTCCTGAAGTTAGGCATATCACAACAGAAGCCATGTTAGTACCAAATTCATTCCAGCCAGTGGTTTTGGTGCTTAAACAATGCAGGAAGGTATGGATTAAGAATTTCCATTGAGGTGAGAAGAGACCTTTGTAAAACTTCAAATTATTATTTTTCTTCTTATACCCCATTTTTTCAAGTCCTTCAAAAATGGCAGAGTTTGAGAGACACTCAACACCTTTATCATCTACTAGTTGAAGTGATTCTCTAATAGATGACTCAGTGATGAGTATTTCTTGGCCATCTACCTTATCCGTTATCTGTACTTCTTCATCAACAGTTATGGCCTTGGCAGTAGACCAAAACTGCTTGATGTAAGAAATGTATATAGGAGGGTTCACCGTTAATGCAAACCTTATAGGGTTAGCATTTAAGAAATAAATTATACCTGTGAAACCTTCAGACTCTTTCGGTTTTTCAAGAAAAGCGACCATGTTATGAAACCCAGCAAATTCGCGTGACGACATCATTATCAATTAGGGTTTGTGAATTGGGGATTTGAGAATTTTGAAATTAGATGATAAAAGAAGTGTTAGGGTTTGTAATTGAAAGAATTATGAGCGCGTGAAACTGAATTATTGATTCAATTGAGGATTTAAACCCTAAGTGAAAAAGTTACAAATTCGTCCCTGCACTCTCAGACTCAGCAGCATAAACCTAGTAGTAGTAATTTTGGTTTAGCAGCACTAACTTTTGCTCAGCAGCACTAAGTCTGTTTTCCTCTCCAAACACCTTAAAATTCAGCACTCCAACCCTTTTCATTGATTTTCCTGCAAAATATTAGTCCAGAACACCAAAACACAAACAAAAACACATTTTCCAAAAATCACATGTTCAAATTATACTTAGCAGTTTAAATTATAACTAGCAGTTGAAACTAGCAGTTCTAATTTTAACCAGCAACACTAAGTATACATTAGCAACAGAAACAACTTATTGACATTCATAGCAGTACTAATCCTTACAACACTTTACAAAAACACAAAGAGATAAGAGATTTTAAAGATTTAACATTCCAATACTGACAATCAAAAATTGAAATCTGCCCACATCAAAAGCTTTTGTCAGTAAGTTTGCAACATTATTATCAGTATGGATTTTAACCATTTGAATTAACTTCTTTTCATGACAATCTCTTATAAAATGATGTCTTATCTCAATATGCTTTGTTTTAGAATGATAAACAAGATTTTTAATTATGCATATTGTACTGCAATTATCAATAAAAATTTTGGTATTCTTAAAATTGTAACCATAATCCAGCAATTGATTCTGAATCCAGAGCACTTGTCCACAACAACTTGCAACAAGCATATATTCAGCTTCAGTTGTGGAGTTAGCAACCATAGTCTGTTTCTTGCATTGCCATGAGATCAACCTACTTCCAAGAAATTGACATCCACCTGTTGTAGATTTCCTATCCAAACTTACTCCAACATAGTCACTATCAGTGTAGGCCATAAAGTCAAAAGGTGAAACTTTTGGATACCAAAGACCCAATTTAGGTTGACCCTTAAAGTACTTAAATATCCTTTTTATAGCATTGAGATGTGAGACCTTTGGAGTGACTTGATATCTTGCACAAGCATATACTGCAAACATTATATCTGGTCTTGAATCTGTAAGATACATCAATGACCCAATCATGGATCTACACATATAAACATCTACATCTTCACCATCTACATCTTTGAGCAAGGGTTTGGAAGTATCCATTGTGTTTTTTGCAGTCTTCACATCATCAAAACCAAACTTCTTTAAAATGTTAGCTACATACTTATTTTGACTGATAAATATGCCATCTTCTTTCTGTCTTACTTGTAACCCCAAAAAGAAAGTAAGTTCTCCCATAGAACTCATTTGAAACTTCTCATGCATTAACTTTTCAAACTTAAGACACAACTTCTTCTTTGTAGAACCAAAGATAATATCATCAACATACACTTGAACAAGCAAGATATCATCTTTGTTTCTTTTGATAAACAAAGTCTTGCCAATCTTTCCTCTACTGAAACCATTGTCCAACAAGTATTTAGACAATGTGTCATACCAAGCTCTGGGAGCTTGATGTAATCCATAAAGAGCCTTCTCCATCTTGTAAACTTTATCAGGAAAATTAGGATCTTCAAATCCTGGTGGTTGAGAGATATAAACTTCTTATTCAATTGTCCCATATAGAAAAGCACTCTTCACATCCATCTGATACACCACAAAGTCTTTATATGAAGCATAAGCCAAGAACAATCTTATAGCTTCAATTCTTGCAACTGGTGCAAAGACTTCATCATAATCAATACCCTCTTCTTGTGTGTATCCCTGAGCAACTAATCTTGCCTTGTTTCTAACCACAATGCCTCTTTCATCCTTCTTGCATCTGAAAACCCACTTAGTTCCAATTGCCCTCTTCCCTTTAGGAAAATCAACCAGAGTCCAAACTTCTTGTATCTTGAATTGTAGAAGCTCTTCTTGCATAGCCTCTACCCAGCTTGGATCTTGGACTACTTTATGCCAAGTTTTGGGTTCCACTTGTGATAGAAAACAAGCAAACAAATAATTTTGGAGATCTTTATGACTGTTTCTTTGATGAAGAGATCTAGCAAAGAAACTTTGGTCCATCAAATCCTTCAAACCTTTTGACATGCTTCTGGTTTGAACAGTAGACTGAACTTCTCCAATAATCTGTTCTTTAGGATGATTCTTGTGTATTCTGGTAGTTGGAGTAGGACTGACAAGAATCTCATCTTCCAAATTTGTGAAGTCAGCTTTTGAATCAAACACTTCATCATCTGTATCTGGATAAATATTCACCAAACTAGGCATATCTGGATCATCAGGATAGTCATCATCATCGAAAGATATCCCTTCTTTGTCATGATTAGCAACACCATCTTTAGACTTAGCACCATCTTTTGACTTAGCAGCAGAAACAGTAGCAGATTCAGTGTTACTGCTGCTAGTGATATTATCATTGGCAGCACAAACATCTTTTGGCCTAGCAGCAGATTCAGTGTTACTGCTGCTAGTGATGTTGTCATTGGCAACACAAACATCAGCATTCTTCTCTTGATATCCACTTTCAAAGTTAGTTTTTGAAACTTCATTCTCTGACTGTTTATCAGATTCACTTTGATTCTGTGGAGCTTCTTTGACAACTTCTTCTTCAACACTCTTTGGATCTTGATTTGAGGGAGGTGAATCATTAGGAAATATAGGTAACAAAATGAAATCTTGTTTTGACCCTGACTCCTTGTGTGATTCATCTTTATTAGAACTATCTTCAAAACCTGCAAAATCATTAGTATGTGTACCTGCAACAATTGGTACATAATTCATAGATTTTTTTAACATATCAAGATCAAACAGCCATGAAGGTCCTTCTCCTGCAACATTAGACTTATCTAAGGTATTTAGAATAGTAACATGACATCCAAATGGTCTTAAGAACTGTAGAGTTGGTTTCCTACCTCTAAAAAGTTCATTAGGAGTCTTGTTTTGAGGTTTGACCACTAAAACCCTGTTTTGCACATAACAAGCAGTATTAACTGCTTCAGCCCAAAAAGTTGTGGGTAGCTTAGAATCAGCTAACATGGTTCTAGCAGCTTCTATCAGTGTCCTATTCTTCCTCTCAGCAACACCATTCTGCTGAGGAGTTCTAGCTACACTAAACTCTCTCTTAATACCTTTTTCTTTACAAAAATCATCCATAACTCTATTCTTAAATTCTGTCCCATTGTCACATCTGATGACTTTGACTTTCTTATCCACTAGGTTCTCTATCTCATTGATAAAATTCTTAAGGATTCCACTAGTCTCATCCTTAGTACCCATAAAGAAAACCCATATAAACCTGCTATAATCATCAGTAACCACAAGACATTATTTTTTATGCATTATACTACTCATAGATATAGGACCAAACAAGTCCATATAAAGCATAAACAATGGTTGAGTAATAGAGTTTAGAATCTTGGACTTAAAAGAAGTTTTGTGTTGTTTGCCCTTAAGACAGGCAACACAAGTTTGATCATTTTTAAAACATTTTTGAGGCAAGCCTCTTACCAAACCATCTTTAACAATCTTATTTATGGTTTTAAAATTAACATGACCAAGTCTTCTATGCCAAAGCATTGATTCATCCAATGTGGCTTTTGCTACAAGACAAGTAAGACTCTCCTTAGGAACAATTTTCTTCATATCAACACTATACATGTTGCCCTTTCTTGGAATTTTAAGTAATATTTGACTTTCATCAGGTAACTTAAAATCTGGAGTTAGGACAAGACATTCAGTGTCAGTAAAAAGAACTTTGTTCTTTTTTGTCACACATTTGTGAGACACTAAAGAGATTATACTTAAGCTCTTGAACAAAATACATATCTTCAAAATCAAGATTACCAGTCTTGATTGTACCTTTACCAGTAATCCTACCACCATTTGCATCTCCACCAAAGGCAATATATCCTCCATCTAAAGGTTTGAAATCTGGAAGATAAGACATGTTTCCTGTCATGTGCCTAGAGCATCCACTATCTGCATATCCTTGATCATCTTCTTCTTGTTGTGGATGTTCCTGCACATCAAATAAAGGAAATTGGTTTCCTTTGGGGACCCAAGCCATCACTGACTTGGATCTGCCTCGTGCATCAATGTAATCATATTTCTTGAAAGTGATTGATGCACCATTGGGTTTGGTTGGTCTCCACTCCCAACATGCTGAGGCCTTAACAGCATTGCCCCTTTGTCCCCCAAACAGCATTGAAATGCCTAGCAGTACTAACTGCTGGCCTAGCAGTAGAAACTGTTGGACTAGCAGTTGTAACTGTTTGACTAAACCTTTTGTTATTAAACACTTTTCTCTTATAAAAGGGTCTATTAACAGTTTGTTGTGCTGTTTTATAAAAACTTGAAGTTGGTTTAGCACTTGAAACTGTTGGTTTGTAGTGAGCTGTAGAAACAGGCCTAGCAGTACAAACTTGTTTTAGGCCAGTTTTCAACAAAACTGCTCTTGGAGTCATTAAACTGTTAACATTAGGGTGAGTATTTCTTGAAAAACTGTTTTGATTTACCCTAGTGCTGGCATTCCCAGACACCCTGTTATTCCCATGTACCATCCTTTTCCCTTAATGGTAATCACAATAGGCCTGTAAATGATCAAAACTACCACAAACAAAGCAAGCCTTATTGTTCATTACAAAATCACTACATAGTTGTTGGGATTTAAGATAATTCAAATTCCTTTGATTACCCGTAGGTGAAGTTGATATGTACATCTCTGCATATCTAACTGTTTTCCTAACTAGTTTCTTAACTACTATTTTAGCCACATTAGGAATAGTTTTTATCTCTTCTTTCACTTCAGACACATCTTCCTCAACCAAAGAAGTGTCACTAGCACTCTCAAAAGAGTCCTTAACTTCATCAGTCTTTTCTACACTAGGTTTTTCACTGGTCTTTGGACCATACTCTGGAAATTCAGTTTCCTTAAATTCTTCTAACCCAGTGTGTGACAAGTCAATACCTGGAGGTGCAAATAACCCTCTATTAGAAGGTGGAACTGACTTGTATCCTAGACCTGACTTAGCTTTGTTTACAATTTGACACTCAATTAGCTTATTAACACTTTTAGAAGAATACTCAAGAGTATCTACACTAAGCTGTATATTATCCTTTTGTTGCTTAAGTTTTTCTAAGTCATACTTAAGTACTTTGATCTCAGCATCTTTGTATCCTAAATATCTTTTTAAAACAGCTATATCCTCAGTGAAGTTAGCTTCATTCTGTTTATAAAAAGTGAGTTGTTCTTCTAAAACAGCTATCCCTCTTTTATGATTTGCAAGATTATGGTTAGCCTTATTAAGCTATATTCTCTGATTATCATATTATGTTTTAAGAGATTCATATTCTTTTAAAGCCAAACAAGATTTTGAACAACTCTTAACAATATGTACCGCAGAATCAGAGAATGCCATCAGTGCAAAATTAGTAGATTCTTCCTCAGCAGCCATGAAGCTCCAATCAAAACCAGCTCCATCTATGGCTACTATAGCTTTTGAAGAAGACTCTCCTTCCTTCTTGTTTCTTACCTGAGACCTATAACCCCTGCTTTCATTACCTCTTCCTATGTTGTCCCAACTTCTAGGGCTTCTGTATTCCCTAGCAAAGTGCCCCAACTTGTGATAGTTGTAGCATTCTACTTTAGATTTGTCATAACCAGCAACATCACCACTGTTGATGATGATCTTCTTACATGTTCTCTGATAGAACTTCCTTGCCCTCATACTTAGTAAAGATGCTTGCCACTTGAGATCCATCTCTTCCAAGTCATCATCATGAAGTTGCAATAAATCCTCATGATAAAGTTGAGATCCATTTGGTTGACTGGCTATAAAAGCATAGACAGTTTCATCACTGAGGCTAGCAGTACTATTTTGTGGGCTAGCAGTACTAACTCCTGAAGCAGTACAATCTTCTTCTGAACTTTTGTTGCTGGGAGATGACACAAATGCCATGTTTCCAGAGCTAGAACTTGTGCTTCCAGATTTCTTTAACTGCTGTTCAACAATCTTGAAGTTGTTGTACAAATCATTGAAGCTCATCTTCTCAATCTCTGGCTTGTTGCTCCAGACAACTACATGTGTATTCCACTCTGCAGGCAAGCTTCTTAAAAACTTTAAATTGATGTCTTCCTGTGAAATCACTATACCCAGAACAGCCAGTTGGCTGATAATCTTTTGCATCCTGTTGAAGATGTGATCAAGGGATTCAGCGCTTGTAGCACTGAAATTCTCATATTGCTGCTTCAGCAAAGTTCTCTGTGTTTTCTTGGTAGCTTCATTACCACCAAATCTTTCAGTTATTGTTGCAAACAGAGTTTTTGCATCCTTATAGTTGCTGAATGATAACAATTGATCATTAGGAAGTGCCATAAGCAACAAGCTCTTAGCCTTGAGATCATTCTTCTTTTGTATCCTATCTTCTGCAGTAACAGGATTATTGTCAATAGTCTGCACTTTGACACCATTCTCAATTATTTCAGTAACATGTGGTTTAAAGGAGTTGCCATTCTCTATAATTTCCCATAGAGCATAGTCTTGCACTAGGAAGTACTGTTCAATTCTGAGCCTCCAGAGCTCATATTCATTCTGCTTAAGCAATGGTAATTTTGCAGTGGTTGATGATTGAGTAGTTTCCATGTCCATCTTCTTTATAGGGAATAAAGAGTTCTTCTGGTAAAATTCTTCTAGAGCAAAGTTTCAGAACCTTAAGCTCTGATACCACTTGTGAGTCCTAGAATACAGATCTTGTTTAGAAACTTTGTTTAACACCAAAGTGTATGCGGAATCTACACTTTAATGCTAGAAGGTTGTTATGAATGTATGCAGCAATGTAACAGTAAACAATATAACCAAAACGATTCAATATTATTAATCAAATAATACGAGTGATCTTAACTATCACTAGGGTTTACAACCTTGAATCACAAAGAAAAACGTATCTAACACAATGCCCTAGGACCTCCTTTTATAGGCTAAGGAGTCCTAGTCGGCTTACATAACTTTATACACAAGATAAGTATCTTTTCTATATTTATCTATCACTAAACTTTCGGTACACGACATTCTATACTTATTTAAACATAACCGACTTCAGCAGTAGTAACTTATAACTGGCAGCAGTAACTCTTTATCTAACAGCAGTAACTAATTAGTGTATTTTCTTAACAGTCTTCAGCATCTCTAACAGCAGTAAAATACACCAGCAGCATTAACCGTAATACCAGCAGTAGAAACATACTTAGAGCATTTTTCATTAAATCTCAAGAGCAGTAGTAATCATATGAGCAGCAATAATTCTTAAACCCAACAAAAAGAAACTATCTAAATGATCAAAGGAATGTAAGTGTGATAAGAGATTTAAACTCAGAAAGTTTTGTGTGAAAAAAGATGCCTAAAAACTGTGAAATGGACTGGTATTTATAGGCAAAGAAAATCTGACCGTTATGTGAGGACGGTACCACTAAATATCACACGGTACCACTAAATTTAGTGGTACCGTAGTACCGTCCGAGACAAGGACGCTCCAAAATTTGTTTTTAGTGGTGAAAGTTTATTTGGGGAAGTTTGGAGCTGATTTGGGGGGGGAAATAGCTGTTGAGATTTTTAAACTTATTTTTCCAATTAAAACATTTCTTTATAATTCAAAAATAATTTGTAAAATGTATTTTTGAAAAATGTTTTGTTACATTGAAAATGTGAAGTTTGATACACAAATTCACTTCTTTGATCATTTGTCAAGTTGTAAATTAGTTTGTTCATACCTAGAGTGATTTACGTAGAAACAGATATTTCGACTAAAAACTTGTTTACGTTATTTTTGACGTAGCGTGTTTTTACATTTTGTCATCAAAACATAGAGGTGTCGAGAGATAGAAATAACGTTTTTAGACATTATTTGTATCAACAGAGTTTGATGAAGAAGAAGCATGGGATTGGAGCATTAAGGAAAATGAAAGGTATGACTTTCTTCCTATGACTGACGAAGAAGAGACGGGTGAATCAAGTGAAGAAGTCCAACAACCTCAAAGTCCAACTCCAACCCAAGACTCACCTTCAAGTTCAAGTGAAGGAGAACCAAAGACAAGAAGTTTGGAGGAGCTATACGAGGTAACTGACGAGATACCTCTTCTTTGTTTATATGCTGACTGTGAACCTTTTATTTTTGAGGAGGCTATGAAAAGTAAGAAATGGAGACAAGCCATGGACGAGGAGATAAAGTCAATAATGAAGAATGATACGTAGGAGTTGACGACCCTTCCGAAAGGCCAAAAGGCTATTGGAGTCAAGTGGGTATACAAGGCCAAGAAAAACGCCAAAGGCGAAGTGGAGAAGTACAAGGCAAGACTTGTGGCAAAAGGTTACAAGCAGAAGCATGGGATCGACTACGAAGAGGTATTTGCTCCTGTTGCTCGTTTAGAAACTATTAGAATGATTATTGCTATTGCTGCTCAATATAGGTGGAAAATCCACCAAATGGATGTGAAGTCTGCATTTCTGAATGGACTTCTCAAAGAAGAAGTTGATGTAGAGCAGCCGGAGGGATATATTGCCAAAGGGCAAGAAGGTAAAGTGCTAAGGTTGAAGAAGGCCTTATATGGTCTAAAGCAGGCACCACGTGCTTGGAATACTAGAATTGACAAGTATTTCCAAGAACATGGTTTTACTAATTGCCTAAGTGAATATGCACTTTACGTAAAATTTGGAAATGGAAGTATATTGCTTGTCTGCTTGTACGTGGATGATTTGATCTTTACAGGAAACTCTCGGAGTATGATTAATGAGCTCAAGAAGTCAATGACGGGAGAGTTCGAAATGACAAACATAGGACTTATGTCTTATTATCTTGGGATTGAGGTGAAGCAGACGAATGAATTTTCATAAGTCAAGAAGGATATGCCAAGGAGATATTAAAAAGGTTCGGCATGGATAAGTGTAATCCCGTTGGCACCCCCATAGAACATAAGGCAAAGCCTTCTAAGCATGACGGAGGAGAAGCGGTAGACTCAACTCTATTCAAGAGTCTCGTTGGAAGTTTGCGCTATTTGACATGTACAAGACCCGACATTCTCTGTGCGGTTGGATTGATTAGCCGTTTCATGGAAGACCCGACATTCTCACCAAGCCGCTCAACGAGAAAGATTTCTCAAGACAACGAATGATGCTTGAAGTCGGTAAATCAAGTTTAAAGGGGGGTGTTGGATCGTAAACTTGATTTAGTCCGAGCCCATATAGAGGAAGTTTCTAGAATAACGTAGAATGGCCAAAGAAAATATCTTTGTGAAATATCTAGAATAATGCTAGAAATATCTAGTTAGAATTATCTAGAATTAGGATAAGAATAATGATGTATTAAGAATGATCTAGATTATGTAGGAATGTCCATGGAATATCCCGAGTCTAGAACCTTCCATGGACTAGTATAAATATGTGATGGATGTAAACATTTGTAAGAATGAAGCAAAGTTCAAGCAATAAAGTAAAATTGTAAAAGTTCTCATAAGTGTTCTTCTCTTTATTAAGTATAAGCCTAAAAGACCCTCGTGTTTCCAACATAAGTCGCATTGCAAAGTTACATACTTGTCTTTCCGTGAATCACGAATAGATATCTCAACTTAAGTGTTTGTTTGGCCTCCTCTATTAGATTTATGGTTTCTATGCATTTTTTGGGTAAATTACACCGTTGGTCCCTGAACTTCACCCCATTTTCACGTTTGGTCCCTCGTTTCGATTTAGTGGCGTACAGGGTACTTGAACTTCCATAACGGTGCGCAACTGGTCCCTCGAGCCCCGTTATGGCTAACGAGCATTATCTTTCCTCGTTACTTGACTTTTCAACGAGGGTATTTCTGTCTTTTCAGGGTATTTACCATCTCCACTCCAGCAAACATATGGTGTGAAGTATAGCGACACAATTCTCCTTGTTTCTTGCACAAATTGTCTCCCTCGTCAAAGAAAATAAATATGAGACATCCCCAAGATCACACATGGGTCACGGGTAAACACCAAAATGGTATTGTTTGGATATTTTACAACAACTACTAACCAAACAACGCATTAAAATTCAAAAACAGAAACAATCACCAAGAAAGTAAAAACCTTAATCCAAAAGGACAATGACAAATTTGCAGCACTCCAAATGTCAAAAATTGTCAATTGACAGTTACACTGAAGGGCATCTCCTTATTTATTTGCGTATGAATGTCTTTATAAAGAAAAACAGAAAAAAGTACGAAACAAAAATAATGTGAATACAATGACAATGAACCTGGTACAAATTATTCTATCTATTTAAAAGCCAGTTTTTTCATTAGGCAAAAAACGTCATTAACAAAGTAATTACAGCAGCAATGTGTGGTCCATAGGGTAGTTTCCTACTGTGGCTACAGTGTTTTTACTGTGCTAAGCACTGTATTTCACTGTATATTTGCTGTAGCATCGTCATTAGAAAAAAAAATAGTTAACAAAGTGATTATTATAGTGTTATCATATATTTTTCTTTAACACAAACAAATCATTCATTCACACACCCCAGTTCTTGAAGCTTCTTCCACCTAAAAAAAAAATCAAACCGTAATCTTCTCTCCGACGAATTAACAATTCGGTAACCCAAATATATGATCAAAAAATAAGAAACCCAGATTAATGAAGATTCTCAAAGCTAAAAAAGAGGGGAAAACCGAGTTTTGTAGTCGATTTTATTCCGGCACTGGAGATGAAAAAGACGAATATTGCAACAACGAAATCATAAATAACAGGTTTGATTTGTGTTTTTTGGAGTTAAGATTGTGATTTGTTTTTTATAAAGTTTTTGGTGTGATTTGGTGTTTTTTTAGGAGAGCAAATTCTTGAAGTTTTTAGAGTTTATGTGGAATCCCTTATCATGGGTTATGGAATCTGCTGCTATTATGGCTATTGCCCTTGCCAATGGTGGTGTAAGTGATTGTAATTTGATTATCTATCTTATTGTTTTTGGGTCGAATAATGTGCTTTGGATAACTTAGTATGAGAGTAGCTTAAGTGTTTGTTTTACACTTATCTTTTGTGCTTACGAATCTTTTGTCTTATGAGCTTATTATAACTTGATATTGGAAAATAAGCTCATAAGCTGAAAAATATGTTAGAAAAATTAGGCTTATGAAATATCAAATTATCAGCCGAGTCAAATAAAACTCTTAAGCCCCAAATTAAGCTTAAAAAAATATGGTTTTGCTTTTGATAAACTCTGCAATTAGTTTTGCAGAAGAAAATAGAAGATGGAATGAGGAAAATGCTGGAATTTTAAGATAGTATGCGCTGAATCACACACATGGTTACTGCTAATCGTTTTCGTCTAGATCAGGTAAACCATTTGTAAAGCCAAGTTTTCTTTTGCCCATCATCACCATTGTTCTCAGCTTGAATCTTGATATTATGGACAGTAAAGGTAGTGTCTCATTATTGACAGAGTGAATTATGAACATCGGTTATGTTTGAATGGAATGAAATGAAATTTAAACGTGTTTTGTTTTGATTTATTTTACAGAAAAAATTAAGAACGAAAGGAGTCCCAATAATGGAAGTTGCCAGCTGCTGAGGAACACTCATGTTTTCTTCAAATGACATTTGATTTCAACACATCTCTATGGTTGCAGCCAATACCGGTGTTGTGCTTTGTCTCTATATTTGCAGACCCGATCCTCACATATATTGATGCAACATCATCATTTGCAGCGTGTGTGCGCACCCAGATTGGGGTTGCAAAATTAACCATCGCCTATAATAGATATAGATAATTCAGTCGTCGGTTGCATGTTCCACTTGGCTATGATGATCATTTCACTATGTTGCTTTGCCACGGAAGGTGGAAGGAAGGTAGAGTCCGACAAACAGTCGCCTCAGCAACCTCCACGTGTGCAGGCAGAGCATCACCTAATCTGAGCTAAGTTTTCGTTTGTCTATATCTATTAAACTGCGGATAGTGGAATTTTGCAACTACAATAGGTTGCTGGATTGTGATGGGTGAAAGCGTCCCGTATCTTGGCGCGGCAGCACGATGTCGTGTTTGCAGCCATGACGGGTCGAATACCCTTCAAGGTATGCAATTTTAATTTTTTTTATATGAATTTGTTATGTATGTTCTGTAGTATAATGTTATTTTATGATGAATGCTTTAAGCTATTTTTGTTTTAAATTTCAAATACTTATGTAAATCCAAATACTTGATTCAAGAATCCATTTCTGAAGAGTGTTTGGTGATTCTCATAGGTTTGCAAATGAGCCGAGGTATATCAGCTGATAACTTGCTGACATTCGAGGACCAATATATCGATTTGGGAACGTCCGATTCTGAAAAGCAACGGCTTCTTGAAAAAAGGCTGAAGTTGACTGATTTGTACTACGATGCTCTAGATGCAGGAAAAAGCGGGAAAAGGGTTAGATATTATCCCGACTATTTTGTTATTGTTTTGTCAACAGAAAAGTGATGAATTGGGGATGAGTTGCATGTCTTTCTTACAATTAAGGGGTTTTGTTAATTTCGTTTTTTATGATGATTTTTTTTCAGGTTATGTTGTCGTTGCAGTTTACAGCTAAAGGTTATGTATAGCTCTTCCGTATTTAGCTTGCGTGCAAATTAGCTTTACCATAACAATGACCCGTTTTCAAAGTTGTTCATCCTTAACCCCGGGAGAATTAACATTGAACACGAATAGTAATAACTATATCCTATATATCAATAATCTTTTATTCACGTATCCATATAACTTATGTATGTCTGCCCAATAATTGTCAACTTTTTTTCGTTGGTTTTCAGGTTCTGATGCTAAAAAATATGAACATATATTAACGGCCGATGATCAATACCCCACAGTCCCAAAAGATCCGTTATTCAGTAATGAACTCTCACGTTTTTTGCTAGCCGCTGCGTAGCCTAAAATTAGAGGTTGTGCGTTGGTTTTAACAATCCATTGGGTATATAGTAACTACTGAACATAATGGGCTATGATGATTGCTGACATTTGTGGGGAAACGAAACGGGCTGTTGAAAATGTGAAGGTAGTGGCGAGGCAATCACCAGACGGCATAGTGTAAACGGTAACTAAGCAACCGGGTAACTCAGGTCAGGGCACAGTGTAACTAAGGGATTCCATTTAGGGCAAGGCATTGGAAGCTGTGATCATGAAGAATGAAAACTTACGTGTTTTATAACCGCATTCAATAGCGGGGCAACTGGAATGGTCGTTACAGCCATGGTATGCACCAACTTTTTGGGTTTTGGGCGGAGAAAAGCGGATGTGGGGACTCGGGTCAGGGCATATGTGCATTGGCTATACATGTGTAGCTCAAACCTTTAACAGGTCTTGGAGGCAAATACATGTGCAGCTCACAACAGGTCAAATACATGTACATTGGCTATACTTCAAATGCTACCGCTGATGCGGTAGGTTGCTCCTGCTGTGAATTGCTTTCGCTGCTACTGTTGTTGCTGATGCAGCTTGCTACCATATCAGGTACCCCATATTCTTTTACATAAGTGCATATAGGTGCAACTAATTTTGGAATTATTTGAGGTGCTTTGCTATTTACATACACATGAACTATATTCTTTTTATTTGCAAAAGTAGAAAATGGAAATTTGGGTAAAGTAAATCTTTAATGTGGCTCTTCGAAACTGAAATTATTGCTTTTTTCATTTGATAAGATAATGGTATTTGGAAGATTAAATAGCAACACTTGATATATGAAATGTTTTTATTTTCTCTTTTTTACTCTACATTCAAGAACCTGCATAAGAAAATTGAAATTATTATGAAACCTATTTGAATGTTTCTTTCTTATTAATAAACTGCAATTTTCATTTTTGCCGCATTGGTTTTCACTGACAACTTCTATTTCCAGGAACCATACTGCACGATATGTAAAATGAGTCTAAAAGCTCAGACAAATGATGCTGCTAATATATCAAATCCCAATGGGTTGGATGCAAAAATAGGAGTCGCTGCTCAGGTTATTTCTTATTGGTTTTTTAGCTTCCCTTTTTATACTAGAGAGTGACCATATCGTCAAGCATCTAGGTACTTATTTGTTTTCGTTTGCTAAATAACCGTGGTATACGGCTACTAATAGGTTTTGCACTGCATGAGAACACCCTGCACGTGTATTAGGTCGTTTATACATGTTGTCCTTTATCTGCTTATTTTGTGCTACCTAATATTTTTCCATATATGGAATGAAAGTAATCCTCTATAAGCATTAAAAGGTGAGAACGTGTAAAACCAAGCCCGCTTTAAATGTTTACATTTTCCTTTTAAAGTCTGATGTTCTGATGCTTAGAGAACTAGGTAATTAGTCGTATTCTAATTAACTAAGAATCTAAATTGTTAACCAAACCAAAACCAAGAAATTAGAATCAATTACAAAAATTGAGCAGATAAACATAGTCCTCACCTAAATATTCTATAATCTTTAAGAGGTTGTGCGTCGGTATTAAGCAACTGGGTTTGTTTCCCTGGCACCGTGAACTTTAGTTGTTTATGTGGCATGTTTCCCCTTTGCAGGTCTATTTCTAATTGTTTTCTGAATTGATCTGCTGACGGTTTTGTTAGGATCTCTGGGAAATAAGAATTCATTGTTGCTGCCGATAGTGTAAAGATTGGTTCCTGCCGATAGCTTGGTTCCTGCTGAAAGCTCATTGCTGCCGACAGTGTTATCTTATTCCTGCCGATAGTGTTGTTGCTGCGGATAGTATTATTTGTTATCCGTATATTTAGAATGTTTGTTATGATTTATTTTTAGAAGAGATTGTTGTTAATCTCTTTACACGTTTTCTTGTAGAACGGGTTAGGGTTAGGTGATCTTGTTAGTATAAAAGATAAACCCGTCTATGAGTTTATGTACGCCTTGAACATCTTTTAACATTCAATAAACAATTCTTAGTTCGATAGTTTGATCCATAGAGGATCATTGTTCTTTTAGAGTTTTCTTCTTTATAATACTTGCTGTTTAGTTTCCGCATAAACACTTGTATTGCAGAGGTTCTTGTTTATACCAAGCTCAATCAAGCTCGAAGTTCTCGATCCTACAAGTGGTATCAGAGCCTGGTAAGGATCTCTGATAAAGAAGGAAACAGTGTTGAAGTGTGTCTCTCTTGAATCTCTTCACAATGTCACTATCAGGAGATGATTTTGAATTGTGCGCAAGGAGGATTAGGAACTTGTTCCACAATAAGTCCTATGAGGAAAAAGAAAATTTGGAAGAATATGCTCTGTTAGGATTCCCATCTCAGGTACAAAGATGTAATTCTGCTTGTCAAGAATTGTACTCAACGCTTAATAATGAATATGATGAAATGAAATCTAAGTATAATGAATACTTTATTAAAGTTCATGCTTATGACAAAGCAGTTAAAACATTAGAAAAGCAAAAAGTTTGGTTTCAAAAGAATCAGTTAGCATATGAGGAAAAGATAAAGGTTTTAGAGAGGGACTTGAAAAACACCACTAATGAGCTTAAGCATTCTGAGTCTCAAAAGGCTAAGATGGTGTTAGAAAAACAGGATATGCAGACTAAACTAGACAATGCCTTGGCTAGGTTTAATAAATGGAAAGATTCATCTAAAAACCTAAACAAGTTAGTTGATAGTTCTATGTCTACGAAAACAAAAAGAGGTTTAGGGTATGGTAACTTGATAGGGCCAAATCAATTTTTTGACCCTAATGAGTATAGTGTTTTTAACCCTGAACCTGTAGACTATCAAAAACCTGTTAAATATGTGAAAGAAGGTGGAATGAATGCTGTTTCTCCACCAATAAGAGGAGTTTTTATGCCTTCTCCTGTACACTCTCTCTCTGATATTGACTCAGATGAGTCACAAATGGTTTATGGTAAAAAGTCCAAAGACTTACCTGAATCTAATGATTGTGTCTCTTGTCACACAAGTGACAAATCCTCAGAAGCAGAGTCTAAAGACTTTGTTTCATGTGACTCAAGTGAAAAGTCAACCACACCCAAATATCACAGGTCCTCAAGTTCAACTAATGGTATATCTACTCCCAAATCAGTCTTTTCAGATAACAGCTCATTAAATTCTTTTAAAAACAACTGTGTCTCTAGTTCCACTAGTGATAATAGTGCCCATATTAAGAAAAGTTGTAGTAAAAACAAGGCTGTTAGGAAGAAGACATGTTTTGTGTGTGGTAGTCAATATCAACTTATAAAAGATTGTGATTATCATGAGAAAAGGTTGGATGGTGGGAAACATCAGAACAGATCATTGTGGAAAAATGTTAAACTAATCCCACCATATGTTTCTCAAGCAGCAGGAATGAATTCTTATAGGAGTCCTTTTCCTGCTGATAGACCTATTCCTGCTGGTTCCTCTGTTCCTGCTGATTTTCAGGGAATCATTCCTGCTGGTACTTCTTCATATAATCACAGGGATTTTTGGCCTGTCTATTCTAATCAAGTCTTTGGAGGGGGAATGGCTTATTCTCCATGGTATCCTTGGTAGTTGTTTTGTTTGGTTGTTCATGTTGTTGTAATTGTGTTTGCTGGTTTATAGGGTAGCTTTAGCCTAAGGGGAGGCTAATGCTTGTAATTTTGTCTTGTTTTTCATTCTTTTAAGTTTTATTTGTGTTTCTCTAATCTTATCTTGCAGGATTTTCAGTGTCTTTTGTTAGTTAACTTTATTTTGCAGCTTCTTAGTGCTTGGAATTAAAGCTAAATACAGCAATTTTCATTCATCATAAGAAAGATCAGTACATTCAGTTGCTGGTTACAAAAGATTTCGAGTTACAAAAGATACTTATTCCACATCATTCAAAAGCTACAAAAGATTCCAATCATCCACCATAAATCTACCTAAACCTTACCACCTATTCCATCTTCTCTTTACCCTTACCCATGTTTTCAGGCATGTACCTCCTTCCTCTCTGACGACAGATCTCTTCATAAACATGAGGGACTGGTAGTGCCAATATCACTGGCAGTGGTTGTCTTTGTTCAGGGGTTGGCATTGAGGAGCTTGAGGTTGTTGTTCCTTGATGTGTTCTTGAGCGTGTCCTTGAAGATGGATGGATTGGTTTTGGAGTAGGGTTTCTTGATGGTGGAGCTGGATGGCTTGGTTGTGATATTGGCTTGCTTGATTGTGTAGCTGGCTGGGTTGGCTTGGGAGTGGTTCTGGTGAGATTCTTCCTTTGTCTTGGATCTTTGCCTTCACGTTGTCGATTGTGTCGACTTCTAGGGTTTGGTTTTTCTCGACTTGAACCTTCTTGATAATTAGCCTTGCCTTTTGGTACCGACACTTTATAGAAGGCTGCGGTTGTTCTCTCCATCTCTTCAGTGAGAAGAGCAACTGTCTTCTTCATCTGTTCTCTGTCTTCATCAGTCAATGGAAAATTGGGAGGGAATGTCTCCCATTCACCCTGGCAATACACCAAAGACTTCAACTCTGATGGATCTTCATCATCAGAGCTAAAGTACTCAAATGAAGAAGGGGTAGATGGAAGAGGATCAGATGAATCATCCTCAACCTTGGCCTTCCCTTTGACTTTAGAGGATGATGCTGTTTTGGGAAAGTAGTTGTTCCATCCTGAGTCACTCGAGGAGGAAGAATCCGATGAGATTTCGATTATTGGATGTTTGGATGAACTCATTCTGTGGTTTGATTTTTGGAGATTTAGTTTGATTTGTGGTAATAAAGGGTTTTGTGATGATAAAGTTATGTGATCTGAGGGTTATATAACGATATGAAGATTAGTGCAAATTTATTGCTGGTTGGTATTGAGAATTAATATGGGTAAGTTATTCTTAATGACTATGTTCGGTAGATTGACTTCGGTCAAACCACTTCATTCCTGCTGAATGGTCAAAGATTTTATTGCTGCCGATTGACCAAGTGTTACTGCCGAAAGGTCAAACTTTCTTAAGTTAATTGATCAATGATACGTGCAATAAATAGCAGCAATTTAAAGTGATATTTTTGGAAACTCAACATATAATTGCACATCTCTCATCTCTATTTCTTAGAAACCTATCAAACCCTAATCTTCTCATTTCAAACCCTAAATCATTCCTTCAATACAATGACAACTCTTCGTTACAAAGATGATCATAACAAGGTTGCTTATTTGGAATCATCTTCAAAAAGTGCTGGTTATGATGAAGTGCTGGAATTTCTTCGTGGGTCATCTATTTGTTATGCGCTCACATATTGCCCAGTAACGGTATATGATTCTTTGGTCAAACAGTTTTGGAGAACAGCTAAAGTAAGACATGTTGTGGGAAGGGAAAATGATATTGTTGCTACCATCGATAATCAAGAAGTGGTTATTACTGAGGAGTTGATTCGAGTTCAGCTTCAATTTCCTGAGGAACAAGGAGAATATGATCTTCCAAGGCAAGACATTCTTGATGGTATGGCAGCTATAGGGTATCCTGTTGCTGGAAGTTGCACCTTCTTGAAAAGTAGGTTGTCTCCTCAATGGAGGTTTCTGATTCATACTTTACTCCAGTGTCTTAGTGTTAAGTCAGGTGGTTGGGATCAATGTCCAAGTCCTATTGCATCTGGTTTAGTCTGTTTGTCTCAGGGTAGGATCTTTAATTGGGCAAAATATATTTTTGAGGGAATGATTGAGAATCTAAGTAATGGTAAAAACAGCTTTTTGATGTACCCTAGATTTCTTCAAATCATCTTAGGTGTACAGACCATTAATACATCCCCTAAGATTATAAATAGGTTGACTGCCAAAATGTTTGCCCTGATGAAGATGAACTTTACTGGCCAACATTTGCCTTTGTTGCCTCATATGTTACACCACCCTGATCCTGCTGATATCCCTGATCCTGCCGACAATGCTGATCCTGCTGATAATATCCCACCATCACCTAATGCACCTGAGCAAGAGACTTCAGTTGATGCTGCTGCATCTGCATCTATTGCTGCTGATGATCCATTACCACCTTCACCCAGACCAGTGACACCTACACCTGAGACTAATGACAATGTTGAATTCAATGAGCAGCCCATCTCAGCTGATACACCTATTGTCCAGCCATCTCCTTTAGAGGATTTACCTTCTTCTTCAAGGTTTTCATCACCTAGTCCTACTAGGCAGCCAGTTAGTTCTGACATCAATGCAGGGGAGGGATTTAATGTTTCTCCACCCAGAGTCAGTGAAGTTCCTAATACTTCAAGTGTTCCTGCTGGTGGAACTGATGATGCTGTTGATCTCACCTCTATGTCTCAGCTACTTGAAAGATCTGTGAAGAAAATTGAGGCATTGGAGTCAGAACTTAATGAGACAAAAAGGATTTTTGGTGAGAAAGTGGAGAGCTTGGAAAAGGAGCTCAGGGATTCTAATGAAGCATTTAGTAGAACTATCCAAGAACTAAATGATAAGATCAGCATATTGGAGGGTAGTCAAGTGCAAAAGAAAAGAAGGGTTATTCTTTCTGAGTCTGAGGAAGATCAGGATGATATGATATTTGATGGGCTTAATGTTCTAGCATCTGTTTCTCTTGATGGTGCAAATACTGAAGTTCCTACCACTTCTGAGCACACCATCACTCCTCAAGCTCAGGTTTCCATTGCTACTGATGTCTCCATTGCTGCTGATGTGTCTGCTGTTACTGCTAATGTTGAAAATATTTCTTCTGCATCTAAGGATCCTGTTACTACTGTTGGAAGTTCATCTGTTGCTGCTGAAAGTAACATCATTCCTCCTGAAGCAACTGAAAATGATGAAGAGATAGCTGCAAAGGTGCATGAACAGGAAATTGCTGCTGAAGAAGCTAGATTAGCTCAGCTTGCTCAAGATGAAGAGCTTGCAAGACAATTGTCTGTTGATGAGAAGAATGTTGCTGGGATTATAAATAACCCAAGTTCAGATGATCCTTCTTCAGAAGTGTTTAGTGCACAAGTTGAATATTTATTGAACACTGACATGATTATTAGAGCTCATGGGTTTATGGTTCTTCAAATGTCAGAATTAGATTCAGATACAAAGTCAGACCTCCTCAAGGCATTCATCTTAAAGAAACAAAGAGCAACCACTTGGAATGAATTGATGGAAAGGATCAAGGAAAGACAAAGGTTAGGATATAAGATGCCTACAAACAGAGATAATATCAATTTTATGAAGGTATATCTAAGGAATGAAGCTAACTACAAGATCAGTGATTTCAAAGGTTGGCCTGAAGGTGCAATTCAAAAGTTGTTCCTTGATACTTATGCAAAGCTCAACTCTTTAGTAGACACTGATATTCCACAAAGCAGGAAAAGAGCATCTTCATCTTTGGAGTCTGATGTTGCAAAGAGAATGAAGTCTGGAGAGGGTTCTAAGGATGATTCATTCATTGCTCCAAGTTCTACTAATGATGCATCTGAGGTACCACAAGAAGATCTTGTTTCTGCTGATCTTCCTACTGCTGATGTTTCTGTTTCTGCTGAGCCTTCTGTATCTGCTCCTATCTTTCAATATAGTCTAAGAACAAGGAAGAAGAGTCATTCTTTCCACTCTTCTTCTGTGGATATTCTTGAAGTGGATGCTCATGATTTGATTGAGGTTGCTTCTGAAAGTGATTCAGAGGGTGACTCTGTTCACTCTTGGGGTAATATTGCTCATTGGGAACTTAGGTCTACCTCTGAAGGTGAAGTTAATGTTTGGTTTTCTCTTGATGGGACAGTCAAGTTCTTTACATTTCTGAGGGAGATCTTGGATAGGGTTGAAAGAAAAGATTTGGAGCATCTTTATAGGATAGTGGATAATCATTATCAATCTAATACTCCAACTGGTAATGGTTTGCTGCTTTGGGGAGACTTACAAGTCTTGATGAATAAATTGGATGGAGACAAGGCTAAACTAGTGTGGGGTAATCAATCATCATGGAGAGTCTTCTCTTGGAAATTATATCCTTATTCCAATGTTCATGTTGTGGAACTCACCTCTGGCAAGTTCCTCACTATGTTTGTGGATATTGCTTATCCTTTAACTGAAGGAGTGTTAAAGAGAATGCTAACACAGAAGGTCAAAGTTCCTAAGCATACTATAGGAAATGATCTAACCACAGCTGAACAATTGGTTAAATTCATCAAGGATCAACTTGCAGCTAAGGGGTCATCAGCTTAAGGGGAGGATTGAAGATTGAGGGGAGGATTATTCTTATTGTTGTTGTAAAGTTTCTATCTTTCTTTCTTATTTCTTTTCTTTATTTTCTTTTGTTGTGTTTTTGTTTGTTTTTCTTAGTTCAAAAAAAAAAAAAAAAAAAAAAAAAAAAAAAAAAAAAAAAAAAAAAAATTGTATACTTTGTGTGCTAATAAGTGGTTTTGTAATCATCAAATCTGTAATTCCCAACAATCTTCCCCTATTTGATATTACAAAACAACCTGCATTAAGAAACAATGCTAAAACATGTCATCACAAATAATACGCTGCACATCATAAATCTTAGTAGTTGATGAGCAACACCTTGCAGGTACAGTGTTGGTATTTTCACCTGCACAATAAATGGTGCTCAACTCACCATGTCTTGCAGACAAGAAAGAGTTGACTCACCATGAGGGTACGGCTCTGGTGTGATCATCAAATCCGTTGATAGCTGTAATAGCTTGCTTAAAGCTATAGGGTACTTCAACTCACCCATGATTAAGTTCTGAGAGTTGAAAATGGTTCTCAATTCACCATGGATGTAACCCTTCTGGGATCCAAAGGATTGGCTAGTCCACAAAAGTATGGTTTGTGGTAAAGACACTTGGTATCCATATTTGGTATTCAATTCACCAAGGTTCAGTTGAAACCAAAGAATTGGCTAGTCCTGAGCAAACGGCTACAGGTAAAGACAAGTCAAATCCGTTTATAGTTACTGATTTGCTAATAAATCAGATGGTTATCAATGTACCATGGTCTAACACACCTAAACATTGGCTACTCCAGTAGTGATGGCTATTGGTAAAGAGACATCAAATCCATTATTTTCAATGATTCACCTCTCACAGGAGTTAACACACCTGGATGTGATGAGAATAGTATGAAACTTATAGTGATTTGATGTACATTTTGTCCTTAGTAGCAGCCAAGTTCAAGTGATGTTATGGTGACCAGTAAATCTATTTTGAAGAAGATTTCATGTTCCTGCTGCTCTATTGAAGTTGCTGCTGGATGCTATAGAAGTTGGAATCTTGAAGTTATTGAAGTTGCTACTGGTTACTTCTTATTGTTGCTGCTAAGTCGCAGTCCTCAAGCCTGAGTTTATGAAAGCCTTATCACATGGGAATCTTGCAGGTTAACCTAGTCAACCTCAAGATTAGGGGAGGATTTTTAGGATCTCTGGGAAATAAGAATTCATTGTTGCTGCCGATAGTGTAAAGATTGGTTCCTGCCGATAGCTTGGTTCCTGCTGAAAGCTCATTGCTGCCGACAGTGTTATCTTATTCCTGCCGATAGTGTTGTTGCTGCGGATAGTATTATTTGTTATCCGTATATTTAGAATGTTTGTTATGATTTATTTTTAGAAGAGATTGTTGTTAATCTCTTTACACGTTTTCTTGTAGAACGGGTTAGGGTTAGGTGATCTTGTTAGTATAAAAGATAAACCCGTCTATGAGTTTATGTACGCCTTGAACATCTTTTAACATTCAATAAACAATTCTTAGTTCGATAGTTTGATCCATAGAGGATCATTGTTCTTTTAGAGTTTTCTTCTTTATAATACTTGCTGTTTAGTTTCCGCATAAACACTTGTATTGCAGAGGTTCTTGTTTATACCAAGCTCAATCAAGCTCGAAGTTCTCGATCCTACAGGTTTCACAGGTCTTCACAACTTTATTAAGGCGATGATGATAAGTGTGTACATTCAGATTTTTCCGACACGTGGCCATTGGCAGGGCAACGACAATTGTAGTTGCGGGCACAGCAAAATGAAGCCGAATTAAACCCAACCAGAATTGTTGTTGCAGCCATGGCATACGTTTAATGTTGATTACACGTGTACATACCTGAGCCTCATTTTTTAGTGATTTGCTATATTCATTGACCATATAATAGTAGCAACATTCTGCAATAATGGATCGGCCAACATCTGTACGTACGACATTTTTCTATTTCACTATATTATCATAAATTAGATTTAGTTACACTGATTAACAGTTTCAAAATACCGGAAATTACAGCAAAAATACATTAACTTTAAATTTTTCCCAGTACTATACAGGAATCAGTGGATACTTTATTTTACACTGATTATATTCAGCATTATTTCCCAGATTCAGCTGAAATATTTCCCAGAGAAGCTCATAAATTTAGAGGATGCATAACATACTACGGGCATATATGGTGACTTTCAGGATCTTCAAGTTTGATCCCGTTCAACGAATACATATAGGTTGGTAGTTTGTACTTCATTAAATATGTGAAGTAATTAACTACCTCTCTTATTTGCTGAACAGAGAAACTTCTTGATTGTACTTACTATTCTACATTCAAACTTTTTTGATGTTTAGTTTCTTTACCAGATTTTTACATTTGTTTTTAGATCTTCTTTATAAAAAATTTATGGCGTTTTGGTGAGTTATATCTTTGAATAACATTTTGTTTTAATGAATAAGTTTCTTCAAAAGAATGCAAAAAACCAATGTCAATTCACCCCGCCGCAACGCGCGGGCTTCCCAACTCGTTATATATAAATACAATAGTATGCCTTGAGCCTTCAACAGGATGATAAAAACATGTTATGATTTTCAAAGTTGGATCATGAGATTTCACAGAAGAAACGAAACACTAGTTGTAGAGTTGGTCAAACTAGTTTTGGAGCTTGGGAGAGCCGTGGGGTTTGCTGATTTGATTGTGTTGACTTGACTATGATATCACATGTTGGCAACACCGACTCATGGGATGAAACCACAAACACAACCACTTTCAACCCCCACCCTCCCAACCCCAAAAGCTGTAACACCCCGAAAATCGTAATGAAGCAGCGGAAGACTTAAACGGGGTATTACAAACTAGATCACAGTCATAATTATAGATTTTTGATAAAAAGGGAAATTTTTATATCATTCAATGAAAACTTAATATTCAGAGATTACATATTTGTTATCAAAAGGGGTAGTAGTTCTCAAAAGTGATGATGAGTTTGAAAAGAATGATATAGCTATTTGGAACAAGGTGGGTCTTTTCTCCATGCTCGTGCCAACTCCGTGCTTGAGATTTCTTTAATTACCTGAGATAAACATGCTTAAAATGTCAACACAAAGGTTGAGTGAATTCACAGTGTTTTATTTGTAATAGTTTGAACACAAGGTAAATAATAGTGAAAACAATGATATTGCTGGGGTAATAAATAGATAAATATTGCACTAAGCCTCATGAAACGCAAACCTTAACGTGTAGGGGTAGTAATAATAAATATCCCAATCATAGCAATGATATGGGTGATAAATGCCCTGGTGTAGGAGTTTTGCCATACTCAAATTCGAATAAAGTGCATTTGTCTATCAATCCGGCTAACACTATGGCTATCCATCCGGCTAGTACAAATGGGATGTCACTTCCAATAGATCTATTCACGAAATTCACGTTCACTCGCAAGTGATTAATGGTTCATGATAAAGGGACTTTTAAATTGGCGGGGTAATAACTTAGGCAATATTAACTTAGCAATATCAATCAGGATAGCATACAAAAATGTTTGTGTTCAGATTTATAGCATGTATCTCCCCACAGGATTTGAAAACATAGTAAAAGTGGGACTATGAACTCACCTTGATAGTAGTAGAATCTGTGATGCAATAGAGTTCAAATGGTGTGTAGTAACTTCAGCGCGTGACCTAGATTAGTATGGCATAATTTAGTTTGTAATTCTGATTTAAAACTCGATGAACGTAATTAAGCTTAAAAGTTTTCTAAACATTTATGTTATTGTTACTAGTATTAACCATTTACTTTACGGCGTAATTATTATTGACGGCATATGACAATTTTTAGCGTTTCGGTTATTCGTCTACGTCACAATCAATAATTAATATTCGTCATGTTGTTAGTTCGGGTTTCACTAGGTGACATCATATTTTAAAAATGTAATATTTCCTTTTTAGCTTCTATAACCAAACGCACCCTTCAGTTTTTAATTAAACCTTCATGGGCTGCGGCCCAACTCAATTGTAACCCCAAAAAATTGTGGCCTGGTACAAATTACACAAGTTTCACTATAATATTCTATACTAGGCTTTGGCCCAGTGCCAACCTTAAGTCCATTTTCCCTTTGTTTTAGCAATTGTGCAGATTTACATGTGTTTGAGGGTTGTGGTTTGCCTGGTACTTTAGTTGGAATAAAAACAAGCCATTCGAAGGTTTTAAAAAAATTTATAGACTGTCTCGATGAGACTTTGGCGAGGGTGGAAGGCTACTGGGGTCTCGTTTGCTAACGACTCTCGAGTACTACTCGAGCTCAAGTCGTTGAGTATCTAGGTGATTGATAACGCAAAGGCTAGTCCGGGGTCTAAACGGTTTCGACTACTCTTACTGCTATCTTTTAACAATTTCGAAATCAAACTAACCCATGACTTTTTAGAGTCAATCCTTCCCCTTTCGACCCGTTTGACAACAAAACCATATTTGACTATCGTTAAACCACCACTTATTCACAAATCTTATATCAACTCGATTTACATATCAACAAAATCTCGCTTAAGTCTAATTCGACCTTTCTCAATTCTAAAACTGCATTCGATTTAACGCAACTCATTCACAACTCTCAACATACTTTCATTTTACCAACAATACTACAAATGCTCTAATTTTTGCTTATATCCATTCTAGTTTCCAACTCTTATAGATCGAATGAAAAGAAAAAGAATAAATAATTCAACCTCAAATAAAAGATGAACCTGAAGATTTGTAGAAGGTGTCGAACCCTATCAAATCCAAAAGCTCCAAAACCACTTCCTTTCCCCGATTCGAATCACAACCTCAACTCTTATCTTGAGAACCTCTCAAATTGTAGTGTGTTGATGGTGTTGGTGTGATTCGAATGGTGCCCAGGATGGGTGGATTTAAGGAGGAAAGTGGAGTTAAGCTCCATTTTGCTTTCGGTTGGGGGAAAAGTTATCTTTCCTAAATGGTGTCTAGTGTTTATGAACATGGTGCTAAATCTTAAGGGATCTCGTGAATTAGAAGAGGACAAGGGTTGTGGGTTGACTATAATTGATAGGGATGGTTCGGTTTGGGTTCTCGATGGAAGTAGTACAAGCGACAAGGCAAGAGTAGGGTGGTGCCTTTGAGGATGGTGGGTTGCCAAAAATTTGATAAGGGTGGAAGGTGGAGGTGGAAAGGTGTTGATGGTTATGGCTGGATTTGGGTTTTTGTTGGGTTCAAGAAGGAGAGCAGCAGCAGAATAATAAAAAAAAAGTTGTCTTGGGAATGTGTTAAAAAGAAGCAGCAGAATTGTTTATAAAAACAATAACAAGTGGCGACAAAAATAAGAGAAGAAAATAAATAATATAGATGTAGTAGTGCTTTTTATTTAGAGGTGTTTTAAATGCCCGGGTCTCGCTAGACGGTGTCAGTTCTGGCTTCATGTAATTATCTCTAACCCGAGAGTTTAGAGTCGTCATATCTTATTTGTTTATTTCCGAGTTCGTACTTATTTTTATGATCTGTTCTGTACATTCTTCGTTTGGACCTATTAAACTTATGCCATACTATCACGGTGTCGGTACGCGTACGGTTCCAGTGAAATTGGAACGTGAGTTTTGTCGCAGGGTTCGTTTTGAAATCTCACCAGTTATTTCTCAGTAAAGAAAAAAAATATATATAGTAATATTTCGAATGCCAAGGTGAATAAAATAACTTGATTAAAGTTCATAATCAACTGCTTCTGGTTTACAGAAAGTTAATAACTCGAAAATTTTCGGGTTATTACAGTACCTACCCGTTAGACAGGATTCGTCCCGAATCCTAAGATGTGGTAGTGGTCGGGGTTGTCTTATCGAATATGTGAGGGTATTTAGCACGAATTTGGTCTTCGCGTTCCCAGGTGTACTCTGGTCCTCTCTTAGAATTCCCTCTAACTTTGACAATAGGAATACGGCTTCGTTTTAATTGTTTGACATCTCTATCCAAAATCTCCATTGGTTCTTCGACAGAATTTAGCTTATTGTCAAGCCGAATTTCTTTCAAAGGTACGACCAGGGTTTCATGAATATCCAAAAATCTGTGGGGGTAACCTACCCGTTAGACAAAGGAGTTTGTTAATAACAATTTTTAACAATGAGGGTTTTGGTCGAGAATTTGGTGAATGTAGAGAAAGTTGCTAATCTTCAGCTTTTGTAGATGGTGAATCAGTTTGTTTTAGGATTTATAAATAACTGCTCCCAGCATAACATGATCCCTCCTGAATTAGACATAGGTAGCTAGGCTATGTATAATTTAGGAACAATGATGTGATGTTCGGTTTAGTCACTATAATTCTCAGTGTTTAAATAGATTCAACCCATGCCGTTTACAAAATGGAAATTTAAGGAAAGATGTTATGATTGATAACAAATTTGTTGATAATATGGAAATCAGAAAGGAATAGAAAATACAATAGATGGGGAATTATCACAGCAAGTTGTTTTTAGAACAGAAAGTAGTCTTAAAAATCCGGATACTAGGGATGTCGTAGACTTAGTACAACATAATACATAAGGGAATAGGACTGCTAAATTCTAAACTTCATCAGTCCGTCGCGTTGTTGAGGTCCTGGTGAGCTTCTCTTTCCTCCAACATATATGCTCTCCCGTGAGCACCTTCGACTTTTTGCCCACAGTTCTGAGGGCATTCATTCCTGT
Organism: Artemisia tridentata subsp. tridentata; assembly: GCA_021014915.2. Classification (NCBI taxonomy): domain Eukaryota; kingdom Viridiplantae; phylum Streptophyta; class Magnoliopsida; order Asterales; family Asteraceae; genus Artemisia; species Artemisia tridentata. The sequence continues at coordinate 202,073,025 of CP139503.1, forward strand.
AGTGTCCACGCTCCCCACAGCCAAAACAAGTCACTACTCGCTGTAAGTCGTTCCCAGCAACGGGGCCTCTATCCTTGCAATTCTTGGTCTGATGGCCTACTCTGTGGCAGTTTCCACACTTAACAGTGCAAGGCCCTGAGTGATGCCAATTGCACTCATCGCATAATGGGTGGTTCCCAGCATAAACTCTGCCTTCTGTTGGTGCAGCCATATAAGCCCTTGCGACTTTTTGCTCTCTGTTTTGTTGGTGGTGGTGGTTGTTGTTGTTGTTGTGATGCGAGCTGTTGTTGTGATTGCCTCTACGATCATCAAATTTTCTTTTGTGATCGTTGCTTCCCTGAGCCTGATTACGCCTGATTTCCCTTTCCAGTAATTTCTGAGCAGTCTCCATGGCTTCCTCCAGTGTTTGTGGTTTGGACACCGTGACATCTCCTTCTATGCTTCTGGGTAATCCTTCAACATACCTTTCCAGTGTTTTCTCGAAATCCGGCACCTTGGTTGGGCATAGTATGGAGAGCTCTTGGAATCTCCTATCATAAGCCCTAAGATCATATCCTTTTACCACCAAGCGGTCAAACTCATCTTCCATCTTTCGAATTTTGGTACGAGGACAATACTTCTTCAACATCTTCTGTTTAAACTCAGCCCAAGGAAGTTGGTAAGCTCTATCATTACCCATTTTATGAGCAGTGGCGTTCCACCACGACAGTGCATCATCTGTTAGAGTGCCAGTAGCAAAGGCGACTTTGTCGTTTTCGGCACAACCACTTCTTGTAAAGACAGTCTCTGAACGCTCAAACCATCGAGCTAACTCTGTCACTCCTTTAGTACCTTTAAAGGTTGGTGGTTTGCAACTCATGAACTCCTTGTACGTGCACTTGCGGGTTGCAACTGGCTCGCTCTCTGCAGTGGGCCTTGTTGCACTGCCTGTAGGAGTCGTGGCTGCAGCTTGAGCTATTAATGCAGCGGTCACGCTTTCCGTGATCAATCGGCGGATTTCCTCCGGAGTCATGATCGATCCGGCGACTGCTTCTGTAGTTCTGTTGCGGGTAGCCATGTTCTAACAATGACACAAGAACATATATTTAGGTTTTACGATTAATATAATCAAGTGAGGTGTCATAATTGTCCTCATAATAGTAGCATACAACATCCTTATAAACAAAATCATCAAAATTAATCATCACAGCATGTCTGAATACAATCAAAACATACGTGGAATAATATGGTGACGTATAAAAGAAAATCACAACACATAAATGAAGAAAGCAACCATAACATAGATCAATATTGGTACATAGTAATCATAACTAACCATGAGTTTTAATAATTTGATACATTGTTTCCAAAAGAACAATACAATACAAAATTATTAATGCCACGCTGGGCAAGTTAAGATGTCACTACTACAACAATACGTGGCTAATCTATGAAGTGCCGGGTGCATCTCCAGGTCCGTGCTGTAAACCTCTAACTATCTCAGCCAAGTCATCCATCTCTATAAAAAGCCTTTGGAAATCCTGGTTTATACTCAACTGTGCTGCCAACATAGCCTCTAAAGCGGTAATCCTCTGACTCTGAGTTCTCTCAGTATCCCTGGCTGCTCGTAGGACTCTTTCAACATCTCCTACCCTACACTGTAATCCCTGGACTGTCTCCTGGGCTACCGTCCGCGCATGCTCAACGACATCAACTCTGAAACTCACATCAGAGATCTCTTGTCTTCTGATGTTCATTCTCCTGAACAATATACGGAGGTCTTGGTCGTACGAATCAAACTGATCAGCTGGTATCTCATCGAGGTGCTCGGAGTGAAGCTCTACTCTTCTAGTCAGCGAGTCCAACTGGTTCTGCATCTGAGCAACAACGCTCATTTTCATGTCCTCTAGTGGTGTCCCAGGGTATGGAGTGTCCGAAGACTCGAATGATGATAAATGAGAGATATAGTCCCATGTCTCCATGGTGGCAATGCGATCGTCTATACATGGTATATCTCTCCACACCATGTCATCCTCTGTCTCCATTTGAGTTCTCCTAGAACTCTGGTCAACCTCGAATGTACTGGGCACTCCCTCCAACATCTCGTTATTTTGAGGCATGACGGCTCTCCCTGACGGTGGTAAGTGGATAAGTGAGTGTGGGAGTAAAGGAAAGAATAATGTCGAATCGGGTAACGTGGATGTGGACTCCGTTAGCACATAAGAATCGTCTGAGTTTGGTATGAGTTGGATAACTGAGGAAGTGCGAATAGTACGGGGAATGATTTCGGTAGAGTAAAGTGAATTAAAAGCCATGGTACTGTAATATCCCGATAATAACAAGTGTAAGTTAGCTAATAATAATAACATGCATTAGTTGCAATAACATTCGTAGGTGATAAAACTAGTTCGTCATGCATAATCTGCCAAGCAAATCTCGATGCTATTTTCTATAGTGATAAAATTCGTTTGTCATGCATAATCTGCCAAGCAAATCTCAATACAAAAGTGTAGCAAAGTGTTGGCACGGAGGGCATAGGGTGGTAAGGTTTAAAATGGTCCTTTTAGAAATCACGGTTATAGTCCAATGTTTTTGAAAAAGCATTTGGTTCTCTATAACCTTGGCTCTGATGCCAATCTGTAACACCCCGAAAATCGTAATGAAGCAGCGGAAGACTTAAACGGGGTGTTACCAACTAGATCACAGTCATAATTATAGATTTTTGATAAAAAAAAGGGAAATTTTTATATCATTCAATGAAAACTCAATATTCAGAGATTACATATTTGTTATCAAAAGGGGTAGTAGTTCACAAAAGTGATGATGAGTTTGAAAAGAATGATATAGTTATTTGGAACAAGGTGGGTCTTTTCTCCATGCCCGTGCCAACTCCGTGCTTGAGATTTCTTTAATTACCTGAGATAAACATGCTTAAAATGTCAACACAAAGGTTGAGTGAATTCACAGTGTTTTATTTGTAATAGTTTGAACACAAGGTAAATAATAGTGAAAACAATGATATTGCAGGGGTAATAAATAGATAAATATTGCACTAAGCCTCATGAAACGCAAACCTTAACGTGTAGGGGTAGTAATAATAAATATCCCAATCATAGCAATGATATGGGTGATAAATGCCCTGGTGTAGGAGTTTTGCCATACTCAAATTCGAATAAAGTGCATTTGTCTATCAATCCGGCTAACACTATGGCTATCCATCCGGCTAGTACAAATGGGATGTCACTTCCAATAGATCTATTCACGAAATTCGCGTTCACTCGCAAGTGATTAATGGTTCATGATAAAGGGACTTTTAAATTGGTGGGGTAATAACTTAGGCAATATTAACTTAGCAATATCAATCAGGATAGCATACAAAAATATTTGTGTTCAGATTTATAGCATGTATCTCCCCACGGGATTTGAAAACATAGTAAAAGTGGGACTACGAACTCACCTTGATAGTAGTAGAATCTGTGATGCAATAGAGTTCAAATGGTGTGTAGTAACTTCAGCGCGTGACCTAGATTAGTATGGCATAATTTAGTTTGTAATTCTGATTTAAAACTCGATGAACGTAATTAAGCTTAAAAGTTTTCTAAACATTTATGTTATTGTTACTAGTATTAACCATTTACTTTACGGCGTAATTATTATTGACGGCATATGACAATTTTTAGCGTTTCGGTTATTCGTCTTCGTCACAATCAATAATTAATATTCGTCATGTTGTTAGTTCGGGTTTCACTAGGTGACATCATATTTTAAAAATGTAATATTTCCTTTTTAGCTTCTATAACCAAACGCACCCTTCAGTTTTTAATTAAACCTTCATGGGCTGCGGCCCACAACTCAATTGTAACCCCAAAAAATTGTGGCTGGTACAATTACACAAGTTTCACTATAATATTCTCTATTGGGCTTCGGCCTAGTGCCAACCTTAAGTCATTTTCCCTTTGTTTTAGCAATTGTGCAGATTTACATGTGTTTGAGGTTGGTTTGCCTGGTACTTTAGTTGGAACAAAAAAAGCCATTCGAAGGTTTAAAAAAATTTATAGACTGTCACGATGAGACTTTGCGAGGGTGAAGGCTACTGGGTCGTTTGCTAACAACTCTCGAGTACTACTCGAGCTCAAGTCTTGAGTATCTAGGTGAATTGATAACGCAAGGCTAGTCCGGGGTCTAAACGTTTCGATACTCTTCTGCTATCTTTTAACAATTCGAATCAAACTAACCCATGACTTTTTAGAGTCAATCCTTCCCCTTTCGACCGTTCGACAACAAAACATATTTGACTATCGTTAAACCACCCTATTCACAAATCTTATATCAACTCGATTTACATATCAACAAAATCTCGCTTAAGTCTAATTTGAACCATTCTCAATTCTAAAACTGCATTCGATTTAACGCAACTCATTCACAACTCTCAAACATATTTTCTTTTACCAACAATACTACAAATGTTCTAATTTTTGCTTATACCCATTCTAGTTTCCAACTCTTATAGATCGAATGAAAAGAAAAGAATAAATAATTCAACCTCAAATAAAAGATGAACTGAAGATTTGTAGAAGGTGTCGAATGCTATCAAATCCAAAGCTCAAAACACTTCTTTCCCGTTTTCGAATCACAACCTCAACTCTTATCTTGAGAACCTCTCAAATTGTAGTGTGTTGATGGTGTTGGTGTGATTCGAATGGTGCCCAGGATGGGTGGATTTAAGGACGAAAGTGGAGTTAAGCTTCATTTTGCTTTCGGTTTGGGGAAAAGTTATCTTTCCTAAATGGTGTCTAGTGTTTATGAACATGGTGCTAAATCTTAAGGGATCTCGTGAATTAGAAGAGGACAAGGGTTGTGGGTTGACTATAATTGATAGGGATGGTTCGGTTTGGGTTCTCGATGGAAGTAGTACAAGCGACAAGGCAAGAGTAGGGTGGTGCCTTTGAGGATGGTGGGTTGCTAAAAATTTGATAAGGGTGGAAGGTGGAGGTGGAAAGGTGTTGATGGTTATGTCTGGATTTGGGTTTTTGTTGGGTTCAAGAAGGAGAGCAGCAGCAGAATAAAAAAAAAAAAAAAAAAAAGTTGTCTTGGGAATGTGTTAAAAAGAAGCAGCAGAATTGTTTATAAAAACAATAACAAGTGGCGACAAAAATAAGAGAAGAAAATAAATAATATGGATGTAGTAGTGCTTTTTATTTAGAGGTGTTTTAAATGCCCGGGTCTCGCTAGACGGTGTCAGTTCTGGCTTCATGTAATTATCTCTAACCAGAGAGTTTAGAGTCGTCATATCTTATTTGTTTATTTCCGAGTTCGTACTTATTTTTATGATCTGTTCTGTACATTCTTCGTTTGGACCTATTAAACCTATGCCATACTATCACGGTGTCGGTACGCGTACGGTTCCAGTGAAATTGGAACGTGAGTTTTGTCGCAGGGTTCGTTTTGAAATCTCACCAGTTATTTCTCAGTAAAGAAAAAATATATATATATATTAATATTTCGAATGCCAAGGTGAATAAAATAACTTGATTAAAGTTCATAATCAATTGCTTCTGGTTTACAGAAAGTTAATAACTCGAAAATTTTCGGGTTATTACAAAAGCTCCGTCTCATGTGCTCTTACAGCGGCCACATAGTCCCTCGCCCCCACGACAAATCCCTCTGCTACATCGGCGGAGACACTCGCATCGTAGTCATTGACCTCACTCACCGCCTCACCAAAACCATAATCAAATCACAATCATCATCCTCCTTAACCTCAACCCAATCAGTTTCACTCCCGCCCTTCCACCGCCTCACCAACAGGGGCGAAGCTTTATAGGGGCCGGGGGGCGCCCGACCCCCCGAATTTTTTTTTGCGATATAGGGGGTATATAGTTTTCGTGTAGAAAAATTTCGGTATATTAGGTTTCGACCCCCCATTTTAATTGTGAAATTTCGGTATATTTGTAACACCCTAGGCAAATCCCACATCGGCTGTGGCCTGGAGAGATGCTGGGTTCATAAGATAACATTCGCCTTACAATGACACAACGCGTTTTGTGGTCTACTGCGAGTGGGGTTCTTAGGAACTGGCAGTTAAGTGTGCTCATGTGAAGAGTAGTACTGGCTTGGGTGACCTGCCGGGAAGTCTTCAAATGAGGCCACAAAAGCAAAGCCGTGAGCCTGCGGGCAAAGCGGACAATATTGTGGTCTGAGTAGGCGGGATGTTACAGGTGGTATCAAAGCCACTCCTGAGCCGTTCGGGATGGTGGGGCAAACCTCATCGTGGACGATGAGTCCCTAAGGGGGGGGGGGGGGGGTGATTGTAACACCCTAGGCAAATCCCACATCGGCTGTGGCCTGGAGAGATGCTGGGTTCATAAGATAACATTCGCCTTACAATGACACAACGCGTTTTGTGGTCTACTGCGAGTGGGGTTCTTAGGAACTGGCAGTTAAGCGTGCTCATGTGAGAGTAGTACTGGCTTGGGTGACCTGCCGGGAAGTCTTCAAATGAGGCCACAAAAGCAAAGCCGTGAGCCTGCGGGCAAAGCGGACAATATTGTGGTCTGAGTAGGCGGGATGTTACAATATTAGATCCCGACCCCCCACTAAAAGTTGGCAAGCTTCGCCACTGCTCTCCAACAACTCCGGCCAATCCACCGCCGTCGACCGCCGCTGCCACTACCAACTCTTCTCCTTTTTTCAGATCTGCGGCCACTCCACCACCTCCCTCGTTGACCTCACTCACCGCCTCACCAAGACCATGTAGTTTTAGAAGAGAGAAAGAAATGATAGATTACAAAGAAATTCTTGGAATAATGATCTACCTGGTGTTCTTTTTGGTGTTTACCCGTGACCATGTGTTCGTGACACACACTTGTGTTCTTTTTGGTGTTTGTGTTTTTTTAGCTCAGATACAAGTACAACACAAAAAAAACATAAATAAAAAGACAAAAGTACACACACAAGAAAAAAAAATAAACAAATGCACAAAAAGATAAAAAGTACAAATTGCTACAGCAAATATACAGTAGATGGTGGTGGCAGTGGTGGCGGGTGATGGTGGTGGTGAAGAGGTTGAAGAAGGTGTGTTTGATGGACCAACTGTGCAATTGATTGGACCTGAAAAGACGAAAATACCCTCGTTGAAAAGTCAACTAACGAGGAAAGATAACGCTCGTTAGCCATAACGAGGCTCGAGGACCATTTGTGCACCGTTATGGAAGTTCAGGTATCCTGTACGCCACTAAATCGAAACCGGGGACAGAACGTGAAAACAGGGTGAAGTTCAGAGACCAACTGTGTAATTTACTTTTTTTTTTCTCTTTCTCTTGCATGCTAGTTGTGTGTTATTGCCTTTGTGTTTGCTTTGTATGTTGTGCTTTTCTCTTAGTTGTGCTTATGTGCCTTTTGTTGTTTCGTGACTCTTGCGCTTTTTCTTTTTGTGGCCTGCATGCCCCCATGTTTTTGTCTTTGCTCGTTTGTTTGTTTTTGTTTTAAGCTCCCCTTTTTGTATTTGCATCTCTCCCTTCGTACTCTGCTTGCACGCACATACTTGTCGGAGGTCTTTCTGGAAGCAATCCCTTTACCTTCGGGTAGGGGTATGACTGTCTACATCTCACCTCTCTCATACCTCGTTTCGGCGGGGTTGGGTAATGTTGTTGTTGTTGTTGTTGTTGATGCTGTTTCTAGCTATAGTCAAATACTTGATTTTTGAGTTCAGTTTGTAAATAAAGATAAGTTAAGGGTGTAAATTATCAATACCGAAAATTGAGGGTGAGTAGAACACGGGTGTTTGGATGCACGCGATGTACGAGGACGTAACATTGCTTAGCGTCGACATCTTTGCCGTTTACGGTTTTCTGTTGGTGACGGTGCTCACTTGACACACTTATTGGATCTTCATATTTTCAACTTTTTAAAAATTCAATTCGTATCTTTTTTAGAAGTCGCAAATTAAACCCAAATGAGTTTAGATAGGTTAATACAAAAAAAAAATGATAAATTATACATTGATGTTAGTCTAACAAATTCGTTGGACTCAAATACCTTTCAGTAATTTAAAGTAGTTTAAGAGGTGACCAAAGTAGAAACATGGGGTGTTAATAAGTTATGTGTATGCAAACCTCACGATGATAACTTATATACTCCTTTCGTCTCAAAATAATTGTCTTCCGACAAAAAACACTTAATTTAAGAAAGACATAATTATTACTGGTTTATCTCTCTTACTTTTTTCAGAATGACAGTTTTACCCATAACTAATTAATTAATGTTTTCTTTAAAATTTGTAATATTAATTTCAACCAAGGGCAATATGGTAAATTTGATCAAATTTTCCTATCTATTTTTAGTTGTGGATAATTAAATTGGGAGATTTCAAAAAGAAAACGTTGACTATAAATTTGGGACTGAAGGAGTAATTAGATGTGGCAAAATAGGTAGGTCGGGTCGAGTCACGGGTCTAGATTGGATCGGGTTTAGATAGGTCTTCTAAAACTATAGGTCTAAATGGGTTCGCGTTTAGATGGGTCGGGTCCAGGTTCAGATGGTTTTTGGTCGGGTTGACAAAAAAAATTGTTTTTCTTTAGTAAAAGATGAACTAGACCCGCCTAGACATGTTAATTAATATAATTGCAATTTCATCAAATACTCAATTAGACGTATCTATAATAGAGGCGTTTTATTTTGGAGACTTAAAATCTCATACATACCGAGGGACGATCCACGACCGTTGGATCAAAAGAACAATTTTTAATAATAAAAAACACGGAGGGACCAAAATTGACAACTTGGAAAAGTTACCCCAACAACCCCACCCCTACACCTCTCACTTTCCACACAATCAGTATACAAAAATCTCACTTTCTCTCTCTAACAACTATTAAAAAACTGCAACAAAAACTCAAAATCAACTGATTTTAACCGTTCAAATCATCAATAAAACACAAAAATGAAAGAATCATCGAGTGCACAAGCAGATCCACGAAAAAAACCGGTTCAAAATTAACCTACTGAATCTCGCGATGAAGGTACGATGCTTCCGACTAATTATTTAGTTGTTTTATTGGTTGTGTTTTTTAGTATTTACATTTGGTTGAGTTTCTGAGTAAAAAACTTTGTATACATTGATGCACACCAAGTGTTTGCTGAAATGTGTGAGTAAAAAGTATCATACGTGTGTATCACCAGTGATATTTGAAATTGAAATGTATATGTGTATTATCACTAGTGATATTTGTATTTGACTTAACCGTGCAAATCAAATAAAGCACACAGAAAATGAAACAATCGACATCTAAAACAATAAATACTTTAGTTTTTACTGTTATAGAATCATTATTAGTGTGTTTTACTAGTTAATTTTCGATAATTTTTGATGTTGTGATGATTTATGTGATAATATGAGAGATTAAAAGTTAGGTTTAACAGAACAAAAGATATGATGTGATGCTTCTGTATGATTTGTTGTGGATTTGTATGTTTAATGGATAGATTGTGCATGTTTCAAAAGGTTTTACCGCGGTATTTGAAAACAATATTGACTGGTAGTGTATCACCTGTGATATAACAGTTAAATTATTGTTGGTTGGTAATATATCTATTGTGATAACAAATAGTTATTTGTTTGACATATGATATTGAAAACAAATGAACTATTCGAACACTAACAAAAATTATGAAAATATTTTGATGCAGATTTGAATGAGACCTGTGCAAAAAACAGCCTCATCAAACGAAAAGAATCAACAACAAGTGCAATTGTCGTTGAAGAAAGCACAACATCTCCACGACCAAATTGAAGAAGCTCAAACACTTGTGATATCACAAGTTCCTCCATCACAACAATTGATTCAACAAATAGAAGAAAGCTGACACACATGTGTTATCACCAGTGATATCACCTGTGATATCACTTGATATCACATGTGATATGTGATCACATGTGATATCAAAGGTTCCCCCGAAAGCATCTGGGAATAAAATGAAGGTGTTGGTTGATGAACCAATGAAGAGGACGATTGTTGAATAACAAAAGTAAATAAAACAAGTTGATGAAAACAGTTGCGTTGTTATGTTTTAATCTATACGGTTATAAATAAATGTGTATAGTTGACAAGTTGGAAGTCAATAATAGGTATTTAGTTTGACTAAATCATGTTATTTGTCACAAGAGATTCAAACTCATAGAAATGGGCAATAGCGAGCAATTGTTTAATCCATCTTGATTTGTGAATATTTGTTTGATAAAGTTTTGAGTGGTATTTAGTTTAATATGGTAATGTGAAAAGTGAAAAGTGTCATACCTGTAGTATCACCAGTGATATTTGAAGTTGAACTGTATATGTGTATTATCACTAGTGATATTTGTATTATCACTTGTGAAATTTTGTATATTTTATAGGTTTTTTGTTTACTTGTTAAGCTTTATTTTACTAGTGCTATTGAGTAAACCTAACAATTCAGAAGAAAAGAAAAAAAAAAACATAATCATGTTATTTGTCACAAGAGATTCAAACTCATAGAAATGGGCAATAGCGAGCAATTGTTTAATCCATCTTGATTTGTGAATATTTGTTTGATAAAGTTTTGAGTGGTATTTAGTTTAATATGGTAATGTGAAAAGTGAAAAGTGTCATACCTGTAGTATCACCAGTGATATTTGAAGTTGAACTGTATATGTGTATTATCACTAGTGATATTTGTATTATCACTTGTGAAATTTTGTATATTTTATAGGTTTTTTTGTTTACTTGTTAAGCTTTATTTTACTAGTGCTATTGAGTAAACCTAACAATTCAGAAGAAAAGAAAAAAAAAAAAAAAAAAAACATAATAGTATCACAAATGATATACAAGTCCAGGATAAAATTAGCAATGCTATTAAATAAACCTAACAATTCAGTAAAAAAAATCAATCAATCAACAAACTAATACTTCAATTGCAGCGACTGAGAAACCGCCTCCACTTTCAACTACGCCGCCGCCCCATTGACATTTGAAACTTTTCCCTTGTTTGGACAAGTATGTCTATTATGATCAATTAAACTACAAATATTACAACCCTTCTTTTGGTTCTTACTTTTCTCAATAGCTTTCTCGCGTCTACCCTTAATACGGTCATTCTTATGTCCTTTAGGAGGATTCTTTATACCCATAAAATCTTGAACAATATCACAAACTTTTCGGGGTGGAAGACTTGGCAAATCAGTCTCAACTTTTGACTTTAGCTCTCTCAGGTTGTCTACAAAAGAAGTCCAGTATCATAGACAGCTTATCAGTAATTACAACAATAAGAAACAGATTATCAAACATATCACTGGTGATACTACACATATATCAAGCATATCACTGGTGATACTACACATATATCAAACATATCACTAGTGATACTACACATATACCATCAGCAAAAACATTTATTGTGTTTGTCTATTACAGTGAAAGGCACAAAAACCATCTTGTACATAAAAAGTACATAATTAATACCTTGGTGTAAAATCCAATAATGATCTTCATTACATACTCAGCATTAAACTCAGAAACAACACGAAAAATGCCAAGAACTCCATAAGCTTTTTTGGTAGCCGTGCAAGCATTTAAATAGAGCACCACAGAAAAGACTTCAAAACACTGTAAGCTACACCTTAATTAATAAATAATAAGCAATATTACACTATAATTAATAACTTATCAGTAACTTATACTCACAGCTTATCCCCACAAACTTATATTTTCATCCTCATCAAAATGTCAAAAATATTATATAAGAAAATTAAACATCTTAACATAAACAACTTATAAATAAACAGACTAACAATTATCACTGGTGATACTAAACGTATATCACTGGTGATACTAAACCAGCTTATAATCATCAACTTCAAATATCACTGGTGATACTAAACGTATGCTACAGAGCAAATTCAAAACCAAAATTAGACACAAAAACAGCATTCAAATGCAGTTAAAAACATAAATTCAACTAACAACTTAATTAATAAGCAAAATTGAAAAAGCAGATAACAAAATTATCAAATATTTTTCACTCACACATTTTATCAAACACTTGGTGTGCAACTTGATCACAAGAAATGTTAAACAACTTGATCCACATAATTAACAAACGATTCAACAACACTATCAACAACAACAATATCCATCAAATCAGCTTCTGAAAACAAATGGTTCATTCAAATCAAAAGAAGACATAAAAAAGGATGATAATGATCGGGAGGTGATTATGAGATGATGATCGGAATGGTGACTGGAATAGTGATGGTGATGATGATCCGAACGATGGTGTAGCGGTGGTGTTGCGGTGGTAACTGATTATGGAGGGAAAAGGTAACAGATTATGGAGGGAAGTCGATTGGGAGAAAACACACAGTTTGTGTGTGAAAAAAAAGAGCGAATGGGAAAAAATAAATAAAATAGAACTTTATATAGGTGGGGTAAATTAGGTTTAAGTGATTAAATCTTAGATTAATCTAGGCCATTAGATCAAAAAGGATGAAGGGTGGAGATTTATTCATTGGTATGCACACACAAAAAAGGTATGCATTTAAATTTTCCTCATCTATAATATTTAGAAAGACTCAATTAAATACATCTCATGTTAAATATTTACTCAATTAAACACATATTTAACCAATAAATTTTAAATTGTCACCTCCAATATAAACCATCTAGAACCGAACAAAAACAAGTATCTTCTAAAACCATTTAACTTATTATTTTTTTTGTTTACATTTCTTTTCACATATTGACCACATATCACATTTCATCAAATAAATGTTTTTACTAGATTTGACCTTACAACATTTTAGTTGGTGAAGATGCTTAAATGCCACTAGACCAAATATCTTGAGTTACAAAATTTAAATCAGTTTTAAAAACCCGGGTTGACCCGGCCGGTAAAACCGTAAGCCGGTCGGGTGACCGGAAGCTGGTTTTAAACGAAAAACCCGGTTGAACCGTCGGTTAAACCGTGACCTGGTGGCTCGACCGTATCAATTAAAAACCCAATTTTTAAAACATTGATTTAAATAACAATTCAAACATGGGACGTGGCTACGTGGTATGTCAAAATGACTAACGCCTCCGTTACCATGATATTAGCGTCATGTTATTTTTCTACTATCAATATCCGACCATTTTATTTACGATTTAAGATTATTTGAGTGCCAAACTTTTTTTACATACTAAGGGATCAATTTTTAACCTTCATCTTTATTTGATCTAATGGATGAGATTAATCCCAATAATTTAAAAAACCCACTTTCATCATTTTTTTTTCAAATATTAATATCTTTCAAACCGTTATTCGTTAAGCGAAAAAAAATATACCGTTACGACGAGCATTTAATTATCTTTCTATAGATATGCACTTTGATATACTTTCGATAAAATTTTTTTTTCGCTTTTTTTTACGTTTTTTTTCGTTACTAAATTTGCAAGAAAAAAATCACATGTGATATATCATATATGATATGTAATATCACATGTGATATTACATATCATATGTGATTTAACACTAATATCACATGTGATATTACATATCATATATGATATATCACATGTGATTTTTTCATGCAAATTTAGTAACAAAAAAAACGTGAAAAAAACGAATTTTTTTTTTGTCGAAAGTATATCAAAGTGCTCGTCTATATAAAGATAATTAAATGCTCGTCGCGATGGTGTAATTATTTTCGCTTAACGATTAACGGTTTAAGAGATATTTAAATTATAAAAAATAGGTGAAATATTAAAATGCTTTTAATCTCAACTATTGATTTCTTTTTAGATAAATGGTGGGGATGAGTCCCTTGATATGTAGAAAAAGTTTGATATATAAAATAACTCTCCTCTTTATTTACAGACACATACATTTTCAAAATCGAAAATTACAGAAAAGGCCGTTTTTGAAGATAGTTATCCCGCAGAGGGTCACTTTTTTGTCCATCTCCAAAAAGGCCACTCATTTCGCTGCTTCTAGGCAGCGAAATGAATCCCAACATGTGTCCGTTTCAGATTAATCGTAAAATAAAATAATAATAAAAAAAATTTATTCACTGCTACATTGCAGCGATATCTTACACACTAGGACCCACTTCAATAAAAAACAAAGAAATCGCCACCCATTTTCGGGGAGAACTTTCTCTCTCCTCGTTTTGGGCAAAAAAAAATCGCCTAAAAAAGTCAGCGAATTCTTACAAGAAGGGCCCACAATTTTTTTTTTAATTTAAAAATAAAAACTTACCAAAATCACACTACACTTTTTAATATTTACATTTTTTTTATATAACAAATTTTATTCGTCAAATATTTAGCAAATACATAGCGAATTCGTTAATTAAAAAAATACCGTTGTGAATAGCTCTAAATTACGAACAAAATGAGCCCAATATTGATATGCTTTTGACGTACGTACGATTTTATAAAAAATACTCCCTCCGTCTCAATTTATTTGTCAGGAGAGAGAAAACACAAAGTTTAATAAAAGTGTGGCCACTTTAATTTTCAACCCCTAAAATAGAATATTCCTCCACTAGATTCTCTAGTTTTTACTAAATAAGGAAAGTGGACAATTAATTTGAGACATCCATAAAAGGAAATATGGACAATTAAATTGAGACGGAGGGAGTATTGAAGTTTTGTTCGTAAGATATCGCTGCAATGTATCTGCGAATAAATTTTTATTATTATTATTTTATTTTACGATTAATCTGAAACGAACACGTGTTGGGATTCATTTCGCTGCCTAGAAGCAGCGAAATGAGTGACCTTTTTGGAGATGGAAAAAAAAGTGACACTCTGCGCGATTACTTTCAAAAACGGCCTTTTATGTAATTTTCGCTTTTCAAAAACTAAGTGAAAAAAAAAAGGCTGATGGTCGTTGTCACTTGTCAGAATCACGACTCCACCACAGTGGATGACAAATAACAGTCTGCCATGTAGACACACACGATGACCAACGACCCTCTATCCAACCCCCTATCAAGTAAGGAGAGCTAGGTTGTATAACTTCCCGCAGGTCTATATACCGTTTGATCCTACTACCATTTAATCCAATGTTTTAAAAACCGGTTTTTTAGTCGAACCGGCCATGCTTCCGTCACCGGTCGAACCGGCCGAACCGCCCAACAAAAAAAAAAAAAAAAAAAAAAGTCAAAACCGGTTGAACCGGACCGGTCGAACTGGAAAAACCGGCCGGTTCGCTACATTAAATGGGACTTATAAAAAACCGGGATTTAAAAACCGGCCGACCAGCCGGAGGCCGGTCGAACCGTCCGGTCCGGTTTTTAAAACATTGATTTAATCCATGTTTTCCACTTAGTAAAAAGATTTTTAATAACAAAATTCAGTATGTAAGTTTCTAACAACTTTGATACTTAATCCATAAGAACTAAAGTTTCTTTAAAATACTAGCTTGTTAATTCTTCTTTTTCTTGTGTTTAAGTCATGAATTACTAAATCATAATCAAGTGGATGCATTTTATGTGGATCAGTGAATATTATGGGTAGAGGCGGACCTAGGACTTTAAGTTACCGGGTGCACTTTTTTTCTTTTTCTTTTTGCAAGTATAAAGGAAATAGTAATGAACTAAAATGTACGATTTTATTAAAATTGGTAAACAAATTAAGAAGACATATATTTATGTTGACATATTAGTTGAGTAACTAAACAAAACATACATGTATTTGCGCGACACAAATTTCGTGACCAGGTTCATTTCGAAGAAAATAACATTTTTAATGACAATTTACACTAAGCGACAAACATTCATCGGGTTCCCATGAACCCCCGGAACCCCCTAGGTCCACCCCTGATTATGGGCTAATATGGTCTATTGTTGTCAACTTTTTAAAATAAAGCAATGTGGTAGTAATTTATATGGGCTAATTATACAATAAATTCGGTTGACAATCCTCCATCTATGTGAGTAACGAGGTGTAAATTAAAGATATTTAGTTGACTGAATTCGTTGCGATTAACTAGTTTTCAATATCGAAGCTAGTTACACACTTACACACTCGTTCCTAAAAGGTTAGTGTATAGATCACATGTGGTGCATTCATTTTGCTTTTTAAGTTGTTAGCTTAATGATTTTTTATTATTTTTTTTATTATTTTTTTTAACGACGGAATATATTAAAAAGCTAGAGAAAGACTAGCAAAATTACAAAGAATGATGGACTATTGGGTTTTGTAACCACAACGTCCAAGCAATGTTACACTTACCACATCTATTCATATACCAATCATAAGAATGAATGACTATGTTATCATAAATATGATTTTTCTTCATTTTCGGATCCTGGAAAACGATACTGTTTCTAAAACGCCAAAGCATCCATATCGTAGGTATATATGATCACACCCACTACCTTTCTTTTCTTTGCAACTGAAATAGAAGCTTCCACCCGATCTAACATCATGGAAACATCATCTATAGCCCGAATTTGTAGATCAAGCCAAGTAGCCACCTTTTTTCAAACTTCAACCGCTACATCACACTTGAAGATTACATGTTGAACATCTTCGATAGCTGACATACAAGACGGACATAAAACCGAAGGAATGTCGATACCCTTCGCTAGCTTAATGATTATATGTTATCATCCATGTTACCCAACAACTTTACCTTTCTAGGACTTGACTTAAATTTTGATCTATTGGACCTTACTTGTTTGAACTTTATGACTTGTTCAGTATGACAAGAATTTTAAAAGTATTGCATATTGTGCAAATAATCAAAGATATGAGGTAGAATGAAGTAATTTGCGTAAAAAATGGAAACTCTTGTTTGGTCATTGACTTGATCACTCATTAAGCAAGTAATAAATTATGTGTGTTCCTAGATGCTTCGAAGAGGTGTCCACATTAAGAGTAAACTATGGTAAAAGTAAACTATACGGTTTGGGCGTTAACAATGATGAATTAGGAGATACGACGAATTGGATGGGGTGCGATATTGGTGAACTCCCCTTCACATATTTGGGTTTACCAATTGGTGAAAACATGAGTCGGGTGAATTCTTGGAAACCCGTGGTTGAAAAATTCAAGAATCGTTTGGCCGGGTGGAAAGCTAAATCGATGTCGTTCGGGGGTCGGTTAACACTGGTGAAATCGGTTCTCGGTAGCTTGTCATTGTATTATTTCTCAATGTTCCGTGTGCCTTTGAGTGTGATAAAAACTCTTGAGAGGATTAGGAAAAACTTTTTTTGGGGTGGGATTGGGGGAGGGCAAAAAGCTTTCTTGGGTCAAATGGGATACAATACTTGCTTCTTTTGGGGAGGGGGGGGGGGGTGTCTTAATGTGGGGTCACTTAGGGCAAAAAACTTGGCGTTATTAGGGAAATGGTGATGGAGATTTAAGAGAGAGGGTGAGGGTCTATAGGTTAAGGTAATTAAAAGTATTCATGGTGTGTGTGGGGGGTCTTGGGGGTAATAATGGGTGGGGTGGGGGTGATGTTGAAGGGGGGGGGGGTGTGGGTAGATATTGTGAAGGTTGATATAGAGTTGGATGAATTGGGATTAGATTTCACGTCGTCATGTATGGGGGTGTTGGGAGATGGAAGGGATATTAGGTTTTGAGTCGATAGATGGGTGGATAGTAGAAGGCTTTGTGATAGGTTTCCTAGACTTTTTCACTTAGATAATAGTAAAGAGGGTAGTGTGTTGGATAAGGGTTCTTGGGTAGATAATGAGTGGGTTTGGGTTTGGGATTGGAATAGGAGCATTAGGGGTAAGGTGTGTAAGGAATATGAGGATCTAATTGAGGTGTTACGAAATGTGGTTGTTTCTAATGATTGTAGGGATAGATGGAGGTGGACACTTGGTGATGATGGCGAGTTCAAAGTCAAAAGTCTTACAAGTTTGATCGAGGAGAAGGCTCTTCATGTGGATAGCGATGGTCAAGATACGATTTGGAACAAGTTGGTGCCTAATAAAGTCAACATCTTCGTGTGGAGAGCTCTTAAAGGAAGATTACCGGTGCGTGTGGAACTTGATAGATGAGGCATCGATTTAGACTCGGTTTTATGCGCGTGTTGTAACGATAGTGTGGAAACATGTACTCATTGCATTGTCACGTGTGACCTTGCAATGAGTGTGTGGACCAAACTCTTTAATTGGTGGAATGTAGGGAATGTTAACGTGTTCACTATTGAAGAACTTTTCGCTCATAGTGGGAATGTTAACGTTTCCTCCAATTTAGCTTTACTTTGGTAAGCAACAATTTGGACATCCGGCTACGACATTTGGAAAGAAAAGAACGCTCGTGTGTTCGGTAAGAAAGCTTCAAGTACTAACAAGATTATAGAAGACATTCAACTCAAGTGCTTCGAATGGATAGTGAGAAGATCAAAGAAATATAATTCGATAGATTGGCAACAATGATTACGGGACCCTCGAAACATACGGATACAATAATTTTTTAGTCTACTACATTCTGCTACAGTTTCGTGACATCATATGGGAATCATTATCAATTAAGTGAGTGGATCAGAATCTACTGTAAAGTTCCAGGTACTGTTTTTCAATCATTGGTACATCCTGGGATTGATAGGTTGTGAGTTTCCAGTGTGGCCCAGGTAGAGGTGCAATAGTGAACCGGTTTTTTTTTAACCAGTATAATCAACCGGAACCGGTTTTTTTTAACCGAACCGGTTAATTTTAACTGAACCGGTTAGACCAGTTTTCAGTTTTTTAAATGGACCGGTTTTTTACCGGTTTTAAATCCGGTTTTTTCAATTAACCGGTTTTATTTTATTTTTTTATATATTTTTTATTTTTTTACTAGCCGTTGCAAATTTAACCGGTTATAACCGGTTAAAAAACCGGTCAACCCAAGCGTCAAACTAGCCATTGTTAGAAAAAACCGGTTTTAACCGGTTATTTCCGGGTTTTTTTTTTAAATTCGAGCAAACGGTAATATGAACGTTTCTAGCCGTTTTTTTGATTTTTTTTATGTTTTTTTGATGATTTTAAGCCATGGATTGGTAGTATAAATACATGTAATGAGTTGTGGTTGAAAACACATCAAAAACACTCTCATATCTCTCTTTAATCTCTCAAATCTTTATATATTTACTCTAATCTCTCAAATAATGGAAAACTCGCAATCACAACAAGCTTCCACTACTCCCTCGTCCGTTTCTACTAGCAATGCACGAAAAGTTTACACAAATGATGATGTTGTGAAAATTAGACCAACTAACCGAAAAGGGGATGTTTGGTCTAATTACGATTTGTGTATTATGATTGATAATTTGGAAAGGGCGCGTTGCAAGAAATGTGAGAAATTTTATAACCCCTCGTCTAACACTACACTAAGGACTCATAAGAACGGTTGTAATGCGGTCCAAAATGATACGTCACAAGGTACTATTGGTGCGGATGGTCAAGTTTTTATATATGATAATGATGCGCTTCGACTTGATTTTACGAAGTTTGTCATTCAACAAGCGCTTCCATTCAACCACTTCGACAACGTCAAGCTTACGGAGATCATCAAAAGGAGGCTACAACCGCGGTATCAACATGTAAGTCGTACTACTCTTAGAAGTGATGCTTTTAAATTATGGGAAACGGCTAAAAAAGATATTATTGATGGTTTTCGTGAATATAAATATGGTGTTTCTATAACTACGGATACTTGGACCGCACCACATGGTACGACAAATTCTTATCTCGCCGTTACGGCTCATTGGTTTAATCCTGAATCTTGGTTATTAATGAAACGGACAATTGCTTTTAAACTATTTGGTTATCCTCATTCGGGATCTAATTTAAGAAAAATTTTACATGACACTTTAATTGAATATAATTTAGATGATAAAGTTTTTACGATTTCACTAGATAATGCATCCAATAATACTAGAGCTATGAAATTGTTAAAATTACGTATAAAACCCGTTTTAGATGGTGCTTTTTTTCATTCCCGTTGTGTTGCTCATGTTATAAAATTATCCGTGCAAGCGGCATTAAAAATATGTGATAGTTTAAAGAGTAAATTTAGGGTTTATTAGTAACTATATATAGTTCGAGCAACGAACGAAAAATGAACTATAGACGTTTTCGTAAACAATGTAGTGAAGTACCCCTAGGACCTTGCTATGATAATAATACTAGGTGGAATTCTACTTGCATGATGTTTGAAAATATATTACGACAACGTGAGACTTTAAACGCTTTTAATGATATACTTGTTAGTAGAAATAAGTCCATTTCGATAAGCGACCAAGATTGGGATCGACTAAATGATTTAACTATTTTTTTACAAGTTTTTAAAGAGGCAACAATTATATTATCGGGTGTTTATTACCCAACTAGCTCATTAGTTTTAAAGCAAATTTATACTATGACGGAAAAATTAGAAGAATTAAAAACCTCACATACTCAAATGTTTAGAAGAATGGTTAAAGATATAAAAGAGAAATTTGTAAAATATTTTGCTGGTTTACCTTTGGTTTTTACTTGTTCCGCCGCACTTAATCCATGTTTAAATGTTGGAGGCGTAGAACTTTTAATAACAAGAATAACGGAAAATTTAGACTTATCCTTTGGGTTAGACGATGACGACCCCGACTATTTAAGATCCCAAATTTTTAAATTTAACGATAATTTTAAAAAATTATTTGGAATTTATGCAACAAAATATGGTCAACAACAAAACCCAATTGTTGACCAAATGCGGGCCGGATCGTCTCGAATGGCAAGAGACATTAATATAAACCTTTATAATAGTTTATGTGAAGATGCTACAAAGCGTCAACGAACATCGGCCCCAACAAGCGAGTTGGGACAATATATGGCTACAAACTTTTTAATAACTTTAAGTCCCGAAGAGTTTGCAAACTTTGACATTTTGGCTTGGTGGAAAGAAAGGGAAATCCAATTTCCAATTTTATCCGCTATGGCTCGTGACTTATTAGCGGTCCAAGCTTCGACGGTAGCTTCCGAATCGGCCTTTTCTACTAGCGGTAGAATTATATCAGAAAGAAGGTCAAGACTAACCCCGAATCCGTGGAAGTATGTGTATGTTTGAAAGATTATTTGGACGGAGTAGATAGGGTACAACATGAAACATCGTTGGAAGGTCCGATATTACAAGACGTTGAAGAAACTATAGAAAGAGAAGAAGTTGATTTAGGGATATCACCTCCGAATACCGAATTAGATGAAGGTGAGTTTGAAGACTTAGATATTGAAGAAGTAGATGTAGAAGATTTTTTGGAAGATTTAATGACTTGAGTATAACGGGTGATGGCAATGCCGAAGCTCGATATACTTGAGTACACTAATATGTTTTCGGGTGATGGCCATGCCGAAGCTCGAAATGTATTAGTATTTATATATTTTTAGTTGTATAATTGTATTGTTTAAATAAAAGTTATGATTGTATTTTTTTAGTATGTTTCCGGTGCAAATAAAAAGTTATGATTGTATTTGTTTAGTATGTTTCCGGTGTATTGTTTAATTAAATGTTTGATAATTAACAAGTTTATTAAATAAATGTCGAAGTTTTTAGTAAAATTTCGAAAAAAAACCGACCCGGTAAATAACCGATAAAAAAACTGATTCCGAACATTTATAACCGAAAAAAACCGAACCGGTAAAAAACCGATTCCAAAAATTTATAACCGAAAAAAACCGATTCCGAACATTTATAACCGAAAAAACCGATTTTGGAAAAACAAAAAAAAAACCGAAACCAGTTATTAGAAAAACCTGTTTTTTTATAACCGGTTTTCTAAAAACCGAAAACCCGGTTTTAACCGATTTATTTGCACCTCTAGTCCAAGGTGCTGACAGTATTTTAATATTGGGTTGCAACTGTTATACTAAGGCCATGTGTAGTGGGCGCTAAATTGCCCATATTTTGCCCAATTCGCGCCCCTCCCCATTACATAGGGGCGCTAATTGCAGAAAAAATCGAATGGGCGTGATTTAAATGGCGCCCCGCCCCTCCCTTTTACCAAGAAATCTACCGTTAATTCATCCCATCTCATTGTTGTTTCTTCTTTTTTTTTTAAACGCTGTGTGTGTGTGTGTGTGTTTTTGTGCCTGGAAAAGGAGAGTATAATCAAGAAAGATGATACTGTACCTGTGTGTGTGTGTTTTTGTGCGTGAAAAAGAAAGCAGCATATATGATAGTAAAAGAAAGATGATACTGTATCTGTTAATAAAGGAGTGGATATAATTCATCCTATCCAAAATTCATTTCTTTCTTTTATTAGATATATCATCAAAAATTTAATGTAATTTTTTTTAATTAATAAAATGATGTTGTATTTTTTTTAATTAATAAAATGATGATTTAATTTAGAATGTATTAATTTGTTGAATTTATAAAATAAAAAGAAAAAAAAAAAAAAAAAAAAAAAAAGGTGACACATGTCAAATTTTGCCCCACCCACCATTACACACCAAACCAATTCAAGCCCTTTGCTGACTCACCTGCCACGTGTCAGATTTTGCCCCCATATACAACATTTACCACTACACATAGCCTAATGTGAGTTTTGAGTTGATAGTTTGGGTCAAAGGGTACTTTTACTACTGTAGTTTGACAGTTGGCTGTGTCCGGTCACTCTACATACCTTTTTGTCCTTTGCTGTCTGCTCTCTGTTTTCTAATGGGTATATTTTGGGAGGGGCAATTTATCCACACCCTCCCATAGGGAGGGTATCCAATCATTGGATGCATCGCGGGCTTGTACGGTGTGCATCGCTAGTTGTACGGTTTGACTTAACCCTCCCTGATATGACAACATAGGGAGGGTATGTATAACGCATCCCATTTTGGGAGGGTTGTGTTATACCGACCCTCTTGTACTTTTATTCCTTTTGTCTCCTCCTTTTTTTCAGTACAACACAGTTTTTTGTTAGTTTCTGTTCCGTATTTCTGACAGTTTTAAGCGTTTGACTTATTAAACTTTATATTTTTTGTTCCGCACTTTCAGATTTATAGTTTTTTTGATATAAACAAAATTATAAAAAAAATAAAAATAAAAAAAAAATAAAAAAAAGGGGAAAAAAATAGGGAAGGTCTCGTTTGTAAAAATAGGGAGGGTCTCAATAACTTGTCACCTTTTCTAAGTGGGTTGAATTTAAATGTATCTGCAAGTGTTGTTTGGCTAGTGTGTGTCACTCACGTGTTTATCTGCTTTGTATGTGCACGATTGGGAAAAAAAAGCATGCAAGTGACTATATTATCAAGAATTCAAAAAAAAAAAAAAGAGTGATATGTAATAGCGACACTTATTCCATATATGCTGAAGTATCATTTTGTAGAAAAAATTTCTGTGTTGGTGAAACTCACCAATACTATATCCCTCTCGACTTATAATATACGTGTTGGTGAAACTCACCAATAATTATAAGCCCAGAAATGAATAAGTTTGACCAGTTGTTGCAACAACTCCGTAGTAACAAAATACGTATAATACATTAATAATTTTGTTAGACCTTTAGAAACTGTTACTATATTTATTTCTGACGTGAAGACCATTTCCTACTTTACTATTTGCATGCATGTAGTTATTAAATCACGTTCCCATGTTCCTTCTTAGTTTTGTTAAGAGTAGTTATAGTCGATTCCACGTGCTTTTAAAAAGTAGCAAGTTGTTTATGTTCCTAAAATCTGAGAAGAAAAAGAATGAATTAGTTCAAGAATGAATTAGTTCAATAGTTAGCTCTTATATAGTTTAGTTATAGTTTAGAAGTAGCAAGTAGTTTATGTTCCTAACCATCTCGAATCGGTTTTTTATCAATGGTGCTTTCATCGACTTACTCAACACCTCCAACACGATACCCACCTTCCCTACAAGAATCCATGGCCACCCTGGTCGACAACATATCCAAACTCGTTGCATCTCAAACCGCATTCGACGCCCAACTCAAGATTATCATCGAAAAACAAAAACAAACCTTAGCCTTCATCTCACTGATCGTGCAAGCTAATAAACGAGATACCACGGTCACCAATGTCATCCACCAAAGTTTGACCTCTGATATGATGCCAGTTATATGTATTTACTACGTATTACGTATGTGTATGTGAAATCCCTAGAGATGTTTATATTTTTGTAAGTTTGAAATTCTGAAGTCCAATTTCAATGTGTTCCAAAGTATATTATTTATTGTCGTCCCATTAAAACATTTATAAACGTCTTACAATCTCTGTTGCCTTCTTCTTCCATTTTTGCCCCCTCGTCAAGTGGCTCAATTGTCGAGCCTTGGTTAAGGATTAACGAGAAAATGCACAGTTAGATGTGTTTTAAGTTTGAGCTGTGTCAGTGTTGCAAAAAAAGGTCTACAAGGCCGATTAATCGCCGATTAGGTGCTACAAGGCCACCGACCTTGCCGATTTATGTAACTGGGTCAAACAAATAGGTCAACCGTGGTCAACGGCGGTCAATGGTGGTCAAACTTGCCGGAAACCTATAAATCTTGCCGGAAGCACTCAAAACCCACTGTAAACTTATTTTTATCACTTATAGTAACTGTTTAAGTCTATTACAAGTTTTTTTTTAGAAAATACGTTGCCGGAAATACCTAAAACTCACCAGAAATACACAAAACTTGCCGGAAATAACTAAAATTTGTTAGTAATGCCAATCCGATTAATCCCGCCTAGACCGATTACAAGCTACAAGGTGGTCGACCGCCCGACTACCGATTCGCGATTTTTGCAACCTTGGCTGTGTCAAAAGGCATTGCTTCTGATCAGGTTTTTTTTTTTTTTTTTTTTTTTTTTTTTTTTTTTTTTTGACAAACAAAAAACAAGGACCAAGTACAAGACAATACACAAGCTAGAGAAGCACTAACAAGAGAGCAAAACACAAAGACACTACCAAAGGCAACAAAAAGGAAAATAAAAGCCCAAGGGAGCTACATACTGACCATGAAACTATTGAGAAGAGGCTTCCATCAAGATACATGGAAGTGCCTCACTCAAATACATACTGACCATGAAACTATTGGCAGCACACCAGGAAACAACTCAAAGCACGGACAATCACAATCCATTCAAAGTTGTACCACATTTACTTGGATCATATAGCCATTGTTGCCAACTTAATGCTTCCTTTTTTGCCCTTCTCACAATCCACTCAAAGCTTTGTAATTTAATGTCTTGCACAATTTTGTTCACACTTGAAACTTTTGCTCTAAATACTCTATTATTTCTTTCTTTACATATGTGGTAACCAGTAACCCACGTTACTATTTGCCACAAGTTTCTCATATACCTAGACATACTATCATTACCGCTATGACGAAATACCTCATTAGTGGAAAAAGCATTAAACGGGGCGATTTTCCACCAATCAAAAATCTTCTCCCATATGTGTGATGCCATATTACATAACACCAGGCAATGATCAATTGTCTCTACGACATCATTACAACTAGGGCATAAAAGAGAGTCCAACTCAATACCTCTTTTGTCAAGTTCACTTCTAACCGGAAGCCTTCCTTTTAATGCACGCCAAATGAATATGTTAACTTTTTTTGGTATAATATTATTCCACACCGTTTCTTGCCTCAACTCTTCCTCATGCAAATACTTGATATCCACCATCCTTGACAGCGCCTTGACCGTGAAAAGACCATTGTCTTCAAGAAGCCATGTCCACGAGTCCCTACAATCACAAGATAGAGAAAAACACTAATTAGATCTTCAACCTCACCATTAGCCCTACCCCTTGGTTCCCTAACCCACTCCCACTCCCATCTCCATGACCCCTCAACCCATTCCCCTTTCTCCGCTACCTTCGCCTCCTTTCTACTATCCAAGTGGTATACCCTAGAAAATCTACCCTTAAAGCTCATATCTCCCCTCCATCGATCTTCCCAAAAGTAAGTATCCCAACCATTTCCTACCCTCCTACAAAAAGAATTTGCTAACCCAATACCCAACTTATCTAAGTCTACCCCAACCTTAACAATGCCACCCCAAACGCCACCGTCGCAAGCCTCCTTCAACGTGCTTACACTGCCTAAACCACCATCACTACCATAAATACTCCTAAATTACCCTTCCCCAAAAAGCGTCACCCTCAACCCTAAACCTCCACCACCATTTCCCTAACAAAGCCCAATTTTGATCAGTTATCAACACGTACATTTGAGCAATGAAGACTGCCAAATGATTCTATCTACATATATGTTAAAGCCATCGAATATGATCTGTTTAATATAGCTTCGATCAAATGTAAAAAATGTACTTAAAATTTTGATTGAATAAATTGAACTATTGATACGAAAGGATTGAACCGCATCACAAAGATAGAGCAGGTTGATGCACATCGAAAATCTTTTATTTGTGTAAAAAATGTTAAAGTTGTGGGAGGACTTGAACTTGTGACCTATAGGTTGGTAGACTCATTCTTTGCCATCACACTAACTTTCAACACCTGTCTATGCCATTTTTATACATTTATTAGAGATGTGAATGTGAAACTCCTTAGTTACAAAAATGTTGGATATAGAATATGAAAATGGGTTCTAAGTCAAATTTCATCGTGTTTAGTCAAAAGGTAAAACCACTTCTCGATCTTGTATAGCATTGTCCAATATCAACACATACAACTTGTGCAATTTATGTGTAAGGCCAATATCAAGAATTTAACAAATAAACATGTTTTCAACAAATAGATTTGCATATATTTCTTTTTTCTTAACTATTCTCCATAAAACCAAATAAAAACACATATAGTATGATGAAATAGTGACATCTCTGAAAGAAAAAAATGTGTTGCTTAAGTGAATGACTATTTAATTTATTTGATTGATTATTTCTATAAGTGATGTGCATTCGATAAAAAAAAACATACAAACGACCAAGAGACATATCGATCAGTAGGTTAATAACGTTATGACTTATTTATATTTTGTTACATAAAAAAAATTAAGTACAGTGTTATTAATATCTGTATTAGACACTTTTACTATAGTTGCATTTTATAGTGCAACAAGCAAAAGGTTTGAGGCACCTTTTTGTTGTGTAAAAAAAATGAATGAAATGCCACCGTTATGACTTGAACTTGTCACCTATAGGTTGGTACATTCATTCTTTGCCATCAAGGTAAACTTCCATCCTACCTTTAGTATGCCATATTTATTTATTAATCATGTATGTGTCTGAATGTGGAATCTCTATACATTTTTAAATTTTTATAACTTACCAGAACATAGAATGTGGAAATGGGTTCTAGAGTCAAATTTCCTTGTGTCCCCATAAAAACATGTATATATTTCACAATCTCTTTTGCCTTCTTCTTCCATTTTGAAGTTTGAACCCTCGTCAAGTGGCTCAATTGTCAAGTGCTGATGAAGGATTTACCAAAAGATGCACCTTTAGGTTTAGGTTTTGTTAGCCTTAAAGTTTTGTCATATGTGGGAATTGCACTTCTTTCTTTGTACAAGGACTAATTTAGTCATTCTAGCTAAGTTAGGCCATGTATTCTTAGCATAAATACCTTCCTAGTCAACACTAGGAAGGTTGAGGATTCACAGTTATTGTTTGAGGTGTGTATGTGTTCCATTTCCTCTCTCAAGAAATAACACACACACCTCCCCAATCAATAAATTTCTATAATGTTTAATCTTTAGATCGTGTTTCCTCCACCTCCCATACGTGAATCTATACCTCTACAATTGGTATCATGAGCTAACCGGGTGGCGATTTGTGGTGTTTTTAAGGTGAAAATATGTGATTTATGTTGTGTTTAACTCGGTTCTTCTTCATTGATGACGTATAGTCCGTATTCGGGTCACGAACCCGACCCATACTTAAGTCCATCACGAATGGACCCATACCCATCACGAATGGGCCATCACAATAGCGGTTTGGGCTCACGATGGCCCAAACCCAAAGCTATTTACGGTTTTGATATAGATATCCCTTATTTATGGATATATATCATATAACCGCCCTATGCGGGATATGCTGAGGAGTGAAGGACACGAAACCGACTAAGGTATCGTGTGCATATATAGAGGGCATCTCAACCCTCACAAAGGTACGACTTACAAACCCTAACTTTTCTACAAACCCTAAAACCGATTACTTACTCTCACGCCGGAGGATAATCGTGGGAGACAATCCCACGATAAGCCTAACGGTGTTTTTCTGTTTTCTTAGTGCGCAGGTCTCAAGCATTAAGATCGAATTGGTACGGAATCAAGGAACGCCCAACTTTTGTATCAACAAGTGGCGCCATCCGTGGGACCCTACACTAAGAATTTTACCAAGAACTAGAATGACGAAACACGGAAGTCACAAGAGTCCGCATGCGAAGAAAGCGCATGACGACCCACTAGGGAAGAAGCATCAAACTGATGCGGCCTCTAAGCAGGCCTCTGGGACAACCAGCACGCCTAGAAGCTTAGGAGCGCACTCAGATCTGGTCTTTCCTACAGTGGAATCACTTACCAGGACTACCCCCGCTATTACAACAAGTACTAGCGCGATAGAACTGGAGCGCACTCCTCTTGCCATGCCAGAGGTGAACTTCACTGAGCCTCCCAATGCGCCTATCCGAAACAAGGATCTTGTCTTGGAAACAGACTCCATCGCGCTAGAAGGAGTCACTCCCGAATTGGCGCCAAGTGACTTCGTATCTCAAAACTACGAAGCCTTGGCTGCGCTCATGCGAGAGGAGGCAAAGAAGAGGTCAAGCCAAAGTCTGCACGCCAGACTCAACTTTGACCCTGAGCATGAGGCATCCCCACCGCGCTACCGAAAGGAAAGACGCGAGAAGGATAGCCGCAAACAACCAGTGTTTACCAGGATTGGAAGGAAGGTTGTGGATGATGAAGCAGCCGATCTTCAACATCTGGAGGAGCATGAAGAGGGGGAACGGCGCGCCAATGTCCACGCTAGGCTTGGCAGTCGCAGGATTCAGGATAGGCTTGGGCGACGGTGTTCCCCAAGTGAAAGCCCTTCAAGCTCTGATTCTGATGATAGTCGGCGCAAGCGCCGCAGAGGAACAAGCTCAGATTCTGATGATAGTCGACGCAAGCATCGCAAAAGAGTGCGCTCATCCTCAAGTGATTCCCGGACAAAGAAACTGGACACGGGAAATCAAGAGGAAAATACCGCGACCAGGAAGACGAAGACATGTCTCTTCCCTGGCGCCGCCAAAAAGTTGATGCGTTTACTAGGCGCATCAGCGATTTTTCAGAAAATAAGAAAAGGCGCATGCCTGCTAACGTCAAAACATATGATGGGACAGGTGATCCTGATGATCACCTAAAAATTTTCGAATCGGCAGCCACTATCGAAAATTGGCCACAACCTGTGTGGTGCCATATGTTCAACTCTACATTAGTAGGGAACGCGCGCAACTGGTTTAGTAAGCTTCCACGCAGAAGCATCGGTGGGTTTGAAGAGTTGCGAAAGGCGTTTCGCTTAAACTTTACTCAAAGGAAGAAGTGCGCAAAAAACCCTGTCGAACTCGCTAGGGTTAAACAGCGACAAGGGGAATCCACAAGCGCTTTCATGGAACGCTTTAAGGACGAATGCATGCAAGTCAAGGCGTGCCCAGAGATACTAAAAATATCGGGTTTTATGAATGCAATCAATAACCCAGATTTGATAAAAAAGTTAAACGATAAGGTTCCCCTAACCTTTGACGAACTCATGAAGCGCACGAGGTCCTTCGTCCAAGGAGAAGCAGCCGCTGCGGATAGCAAGAAAGGCTACTCGAACCATAGGCCACAAGAAGAGTCAAGGAGACAATCCTAATGACCAGAGCGGCAATCGTAACAAGAGTTATCGCACTCAAAGGCGGCGGAAAGGGAAACGACAAGTACACCCCATTAACAAAAACTCCAAAGGAGATATTCGCGACGGAAGGGGCGAACTTTCCAAGACCCCCACCTATGCGCACCCCTGAGGATCGGCGCTAGGGAACGGATACTACGAGTATCACGCACAGAAGGGCCATACTACTAATGAGTGTGTCCAGTTACGCCAACTAATCGAGAAATTAGTGAAAGAAGGTAGACTGGACCACCTCGTTAAAAATATTAAGGAGGGGAAAGACAAGCAGAGAACCGGAGGCAAGAAAGAAGCGCCTAAGGAAAAAGCTGATACTATCTACATGATACAATCATGGCAGCGCAAGACTAGGCAAAAGGTGAGCCAGAAATTCTCTCATGGAAGCGAAATCTCCTTCCCCACCTTGACTGCGGACAACGCAGTGGCAGAACCACTTACCATTGAAATAAATGCGGGGGGTCACGACATCCACCGCATGTATGTCGATGGGGGCGCATCAGCGGATATAATGTATGAACATTGCTTCAAGAGATTGCGTCCTGAGATACAAAGACAGTTAAGTCCAGCCACGACTGCACTTACCGGCTTTACAGGAGAGAAGATATGGCCTATGGGGCAACTGCGCTTACTAGTTGCTGTCGGTAACAAGGAACACTCCACGACAGCCTGGATGAACTTTATGGTGATCAAATCCCCTTCGCCATACAATGGCATCATTGGAAGGTCAGGAATCTCAGCGTTGCGCGCGGTACCATCCACAGCGCATGGGATGCTCAAATTCCCAGTAGAAGGTGGCATTGTCACCATTTACAACAACGCTGCGCCACCAGAAGAATGTAACACGATTACATGTGAGACGACGCACGTCCCAGAACAGAGCGCAGCTAAAGTTCCAAATTTGAAGGTCGCAATTCACCCTGATTACCCAGAGCAAGAAGTATCAATCGGAGGATCGCTGTCTGACAAAGGCAGAGCATGCTGTATGCGTACTTTTATAGCGGAATCTGGATATCTTTGCCTGGGAACCAAAACACATGACTGGCGTACCACGATCGATAGCATAACACAAGTTACAAATCCGACAAGGATATTCACCAGTAAGGCAGAAAAAGCGCGGCCAGGCTCCAGAGCGCGCAAAAGCCATACTAGAAGAAGTACACAAACTTGTGGACGCTGGCATCATGCGGGAAGTCTATTACCACGATTGGCTTTCCAACCCAGTGATGGTCAAAAAGAGCGATGGCAGTTGGCGAATGTGTGTGGACTTTACTGACCTTAATAAAGCATGTCCACAGGACTGCTACCCACTACCAGAGATAGACTGGAAAGTGGAATCGTTGTGTGGATATCCCTTTAAGTGTTTCTTGGACGCATACAAAGGGTACCACCAAATCCAAATGGCCAAGGAAGATGAGGAAAAAACAGCTTTCCACACAAGCCAAGGGGTCTACTGTTACACAAAGATGCCTTTTGGCCTGAAGAATGCGGGCGCCACCTACCAGCGATTGGTAGATAATGCATTCGAAAAGCAAGTGGGCCGCAACTTAGAAGTCTATGTGGATGATCTTGTCATAAAAAGCCATACTGAGGACGAAGTGGTGCGCGACATAGAAGAAACATTTAGAACGCTACGGGCGATCAACATGAAGTTAAATCCCAAGCATGCACTTTCGGTGCTACAGAAGGAATGTTCTTGGGATATCTGATAGAACCAGATGGCATTAAGCCATGCCCAGAAAAGACAGACGCTGTCCTCCAACTTCCTTCACCGCGCACGTTGAAAGAAGTTCAATCTCTAAATGGAAAGCTAGCCGGTTTGAACAGATTCCTGTCCAAATCAGCGGATAAGTCACTTCCTTTATTCAAAACACTCAAGAAGTGCACTAAAAAGGGAGACTTTCCGGTGGACTGCGGAAGCGGAAGAAGCCTTCACCAAGCTTAAGCAACATATAGTAGCGCTTCCTAAGCTAGTCGCACCCCGACCAGGGGAGGAGTTAATCGTCTACTTATCCGCCACCCAAGGAGCGATCAGCGCAGTCCTACTGACGGATAGGAATTCTGTGCAAACACCAGTGTATTTTGTAAGTAAAGCACTCAAAAAGACAGAGATCAACTACAGCTCAATGGAGAAGTTGGTTTTGGCGTTAGTATTTGCTGCCAAAAGACTGCGCAGATACTTTCAAGCGCACCCAATAGCAGTAATTACCGACCAACCTATCAAACAAGTTATCTCTAAACCTGACGCATCGGGCCGATTACAAAAATGGAGCGTGCTATTAGGAGAGTATAACATCTCCTATAGACCACGCACTGCGGTCAAAGGACAAATATTAGCAGACTTCATTATCGAAAAGCCAGACACCGATGCCGCACCTCCACCAAGCAAGGTAGAATTACAAGAGCCATGGATCTTATTCACGGATGGATCTTCATGCGTGGATGGGTCGGGCGCTGGCCTTATACTCACTAATCCAGAAGGAATGGAGTTCACTTACGCACTGCGTTTTGAATTCACAGCCACGAACAACGAGGCAGAATATGAGGCCCTAATCGCTGGATTGCGCATTGCAACTCGAATGGGTGTACGCAACCTAGAAGCAAACGTGGATTCTCGATTAGTAGCCAACCATGTGTTAGGAGAATATGTGGCTAAAGAGGACAACATGGTCCAATACCTTGAAAAGACAAAGTCACTAATTCAAA
Source organism: Artemisia tridentata subsp. tridentata (assembly GCA_021014915.2). Taxonomy (NCBI): domain Eukaryota; kingdom Viridiplantae; phylum Streptophyta; class Magnoliopsida; order Asterales; family Asteraceae; genus Artemisia; species Artemisia tridentata. The sequence goes on from CP139503.1 coordinate 202,105,492, forward strand.
GTTTTGATAGGTTTACAATCAAACAAGTTCCTAGAGGGGAAAACAAAAAAGCAGATGCACTGAGCAAGATTGCATCTACAAGCTTTGCGCACCTATCAAAACAAGTATTGGTGGAGATTCTAAAGAACAAGTCCATCTCGGAGATGGAGATATCTACGGTGATAGAAGAACAGGATCCTACATGGATGACCCCTATCATCGATTTTATAAACAAGGGCAAATTGCCCGAGGAGCTAAAAGACGCTCGACGGATACGGCGCACGGCGCAGAGGTTCGAACTTAGAGATGGTATCCTATATCGGCGCTCATTCCTACAGCCATGGCTTCGATGCGTTGGACCTCTCCAGGCAGATTACGTACTCCGGGAGATCCACGCTGGGTTCATGCAGCATGCATTCAGGACCACGATCCGTCGTAGCACGCGCATTGCGCTCAGGATACTACTGGCCTACTATGCACCGTGATGCGCGCGATGTGATAAGAAAATGCAATGACTTGCCAAGTTCATAGACCCATCCCGCGCAGACCACAACAAGAGCTAACGCCTATTACTTCCCCATGGCCATTCTATAAATGGGGCATTGACATCGCGGGTCCTTTCCCTGTCGCAGCAGGAGGACTGAAATTCCTTATTGTGGCAATAGATTACTTTACTAAGTGGATTGAGGAAAAAGCAGTTGCGACAATCACAGGAAACCAAGTAAAGCGATTTGTCTGGAAAATATTGTATGCCGCTTTGGATTACCTGGGGAAATCGTTTCAGATAACGGAAAACAATTCCGTGATAACCCATTCAAAGACTGGTGCGCGGAGTTAAATATCACACAACACTTCGCATCAGTTAAACACCCACAAACCAATGGCTTAGTTGAGCGCGCAAATCGAAGTCTAGGCGAAGGAATTAAAGCACGCCTGGACAAACACAAGGGAAGATGGGTGGACGAATTATCGCATGTCTTATGGGCGCATCGCACGACGATCAAAGTTAGCAATGGAGACACTCCTTTTTCCCTTGTCTACGGGACAGAAGCTGTTCATACCAGTTGAAATTGGGATGCCAACTATCCGCACCGCGGAAGTTAATGCCGCGACCAATGATGACGAACGGCGGATAGATTTGGACCTGCTGGAAGAAAGGCGCGAGTGTGCAGCCATACGAGAGGCAAAAACCAAGTCAAAGATGAAGGGATACTACGATGCTAAAGTTCGAAGCACCTCATTCAGACCTGGAGACTTTGTGTACCGCGCTAATGATGCAAGCCACGCAGAAGATACAGGTAAACTTGGACCGAAGTGGGAAGGGCCTTATGAAGTCATTGAGGCACTAGGACAAGGTGCGTACAAACTGCGTAACACAGATGGCCACGAGCTACCACGCACATGGAACGTTTGCAATCTCAAGAGATGCTACCTTTAGATAAGGCTACGGCCTCACACATGGACACCTCCGCACTTTAGTAAGTGCTCAATAAATATCCGTGTATTTATATCTTGTTTCATTTAGACAAATGTTTTTCTTTTTTACAAAAACTTGCAAGTATTAATAAAATGATTGCGGTTTCTAGCTAACTCCGTGATACACTTTACTTTATTGCTTACATATAATTTATGTCTCAATATTGTTTGTTATATTATCTTTTGCCTACATGGCGTGCATGCACTAATTAAAAACCCACGATGGTAAAAGGATGAGTAAACCTAATAAATGACTCGTTGAGTAAGAGGGTTGCAAACCCATCAACATCGGATCACGTATCCTTGTTAAACACCTTACTCTCAAGACGTTGGAGTAAGTTCGATGCGCATCTCACGACGGGTGCGCAATTATGCATACTGTGCGCGTTTAACAAATTAGGAGTTAAGACAATTATCCCCTTAACATGGTATTCGCAGTACGCTGCAATCCATACACTTGTGCATCTCATATACATTTATGTTATACACGATAATGTCATACACGACTATGCCATAAATTTACACACGCTTATGTTAAGATTATGATACCAGTGATTATAAATTCTTTAAATATATTTATATAAACGGTTTGATTCTTAGACATCTTTCACGAAAAGACAAAATAAACTAAGCACAATCAATATAACCACAATCAAATTTGGTACAATATGCGTACAATCGCATATTTCAAAACTAACACTTTGTTATGGATTACGAATTCATACAAAAGGATAGACTTAACATGCATATGTGCAACAAAAATGTTAATCTATTACAAAAAGCTACCAAGACAAAAAAGATCTAAAGGCTACGAGTACGCTTGAGCCTAGAACTGCTAACACCACCTTGGGGCGACACTGTCGGTACGCTGACAGGCACACCATCAGACCTGGGGAGATGCGCGGCACCAACACCGCAGAGGATAGCCTTTCCCTTCACACCCTGCTTCTTTGCCAATCTCGTAGCATGAGCTTCTAAACATTGCTTCAACGAGATTTCCTCCTCAAGAGCAAAGGGATCCTGGACATTGCGAGGATGGACAAAGATGGGCACCTGCAGCTGCGACGAGTCTGGCTTGAGAAAATAGTCAGCCTCTGCCTCTGCGCTCTCCACTGAATGCCTTGCCAAGGTCAACCCCTCCATGATAACACTTATGGGGTAATCCTGGTCACGCTCAAGTTAAGCGATATGAGGAAGCTCCAACAGCTTCATCTTCTCCATTGATGCAACAAGCTCATCATAAGCACTCGCATTATAAACAGGTACTTGTGCGACAGGAATCTTCAACAGACCGCTCTCAGAGAGCTCCTCTACAGCTTGCGGCTTGCCACGTGCAAGTGCGCGCTCAACAACCTCCCCAAAGGCCTCTCGCACCTCTTGGGACTCCAAAGTACCCATCGCAGCAAGGCGTAACCCATGGCTAATGAGCCATCTGCGTTCAGCAATAGTAGACACCAAATGAGGGTACAAGCTCCTCATCATACTCAATGCTCAACTTACGCAGTTTGCGCTCCTAGTTCTTCAGCAAGCTCTCCACAGACTTGCGAAAGCCATCCATGTTCGAGATGAGTTTGCCCTTGTTCAGTTCCATATATCTCAAGGCCCAAAGGCAGGAGGCCTTGTATTCCTTGCTCCTTTGCGCTCTTGACTCAGTTCAGCAATAAGTGACATCTTCTCATCAGCAACCTTCTGGGCGTACATACTAGATGCCCTCGCTTCAACCTGTGCATCAGTCAACTGCGCCCTCAGAATATCTATCTCCTTGTCCTTCTGCGCAACTTGGCTACCCTCACCACTATACTGAGCCTGTAGCCGCGCAACCAATGAAGCCAACTCTTCTATAAGGCGACCTGTTGGCGCATCTTCAGTAGACTTTTCCCCACTCACCGGACTCTTGGGCACAAACTCACCAGTATATGCAACATCAGCCTTGGGTGGCGAATTTCCAACTTGCGCACCCTCATCAACAACAGCCTCCAAACTGCGCGCAAGTAACAAAAAGTCAAACAATGACAACAATATCAACAAGGAATAAAAGGTTAAAGATAGGAGGTCCATTGCTTACTTGAAAGGAGGAGTTCCAGAAGCATCCTTCTGCGATGCAGTTTCTTCAGATGATTGCCGGACAGAGATAGTAGGGCGCTTACTTGATGTACTTGCGCCATCATCACCAGATGATCTCTTACGCTTCAACCTTTGGCTCTCCTCCTCCTCTTCCTCAGATTCATCCATGGCACTCCCCGACGAATCTACGTGTACTACCTCCACAGGGATCTGCGACCCAGAAGCGGGAAAGCTACGCAGAGGAGTAGCCATAGTAACACCTGAGGGGATCTCCCCTGTCTGACCTGTCTCCTCTGGCTCTTCCTGCGCAATGACCATTGTGCGCCCTGCAATAGCCTGTAGAATTGGCTCTTCGTCATCCCTCAGAGGGCGCACCCCTACAATCACTTGTTTTGGCTTCTCCAGCGAACCACGCTAAATAAGTCCATTTCTGCGCAACAAGCAACAAACAAACACAAACTAAGTTAGATTATTCACAAAGGGAGGAGCGCTTACTACTAATAATCGAAAAGGAAGGAAGGACGAGCACCCACCCCGGCTATTTTCATCCAAAAAAGATGGCACCTCTTCTGGCCTACCGAAGTAGTTGCGAATGATGCCCATGTGCACCAAAAACTCTTCTGGATACGCTTGTATCGGAATGCGATTAGTATTTATCATGTCCGCATCAGCCTCGTTATACAACCTGGGGTCTGGGCGCTCATCCTTCGGCAATGATTCTTTGGTATAAAACTCGAAAACCCATGGAAAGAAGGCACTATCTACCCAAAAGAACTTTCCCTCCAAACCCTCAGCGCATCTAACTTATCTGTATAGCATTGCAATGTCCCGGCGCACTTAGCAAAAGACACCCACCCATTCGACCACGTTGTGTGGTAGAACGCGCGGAATAGATGGACTGTGGGCTCAATCCCCAAAAGGCGACAATTTACTTCGAAGTTAGTTATTTTTGCTGCACCTATACAGTGCAGCTGAGAAATATGAAGGCGATAATGATTTAGAATATCGCACAAAAAGAGGGAGATGGGCGCACGCTGGTTAGCGAATTCGAAGAAGCGCGTATAGACCCCCACCTTCCCTCGCGGGAAATTTGCTATTGATGCATTCGCAGCCGGAACTACCGGATGCAATGAGAGAGGGATGTAATAATCGGAGGTGAACTGACGAAGTTCATCCTCCGATATATCGGAAGGAATCTCAGACAACTGAAGAACCATTATTGGAATTTAAAGTGTTATGAAGCGCACGCGCTATTACCTGGGATTTCGTTGATTTCTTGATCGCTATTGGAAGGTTTAACAATGGCGGAAAAATGATGGTTTTTACTGTGGTAGCCACAGAGAAATGACGGCTTCACTTTATATAGGGTACACATATTCGTGGATGTACGACATGTGTACCCCACTTGCTCTAATCGGACGGGTGGGAACTCAAAAGGTAAAGCACTTTTTCACCCACCACACACGATTTTCGAAGAAGATACTTGGACTAGGTTAACTCGCTACTTTTGGCGGGAAATAATTAAAACTTCCCCGCTACGCATCGAGTAATATATATATATTTTTTTAAGTTGTTAGTCTAGTACCCGCAATCACGCATTGCGCACACTAGACTGGGGGGACATGATGACGTATAGTCCGTATTCGGGTCACGAACCCGACCCATACTTAAGTCCATCACGAATGGACCCATACCCATCACGAATGGGCCATCACAATAGCGGTTTGGGCTCACGATGGCCCAAACCCAAAGCTATTTACGGTTTTGATATAGATATCCCTTATTTATGGATATATATCATATAACCGCCCTATGCGGGATATGCTGAGGAGTGAAGGACACGAAACCGACTAAGGTATCGTGTGCATATATAGAGGGCATCTCAACCCTCACAAAGGTACGACTTACAAACCCTAACTCTTCTACAAACCCTAAAACTGATTACTTACTCTCACGCCGGAGGATAATCGTGGGAGACAATCCCACGATAAGCCTAACGGTGTTTTTCTGTTTTCTTAGTGCGCAGGTCTCAAGCATTAAGATCGAATTGGTACGGAATCAAGGAACGCCCAACTTTTGTATCAACATTCATCTTCTTCAACAGCCGAGTTTAAAGGTATTTTTGTGTTCGACTTATGCTAAAAAGAACCCAACTGTTGTGTTTTTATTTCATAAAACGTGACCTGTTGGTGATTTTCTTGGAATCGTTCACATAATCAAGTGGTAAGGTTGTGTTTTTAACAAGTTGGTTTGTGACTTTGTGATAGTTTTTCACTCAAATCTAGTTTTTGTGGACTGGATATTGGTTTGTTCTTGGTCCCTAGATCGAAAATCATCAATAAATCTTGGATAAGATTTGTTTTTGGATTATAATTGATTATTTTAGTCCTTGAATTATTGGTGTGAATTATTGGTCAAGAATAATTGAGTTGAGTTGGTAAGTTGGTGCATGTGGGCAAGTGACACAAAAGGTCAAAAAGTGGGTGAAAAGTGCAGTTTGTCGAAATTGGCTCTGCAACACGTTTTATCGCAATTGACGAAAAATCAGACGTTTTATCGCAATTGGGCACTTTTATCACATTTCCACCTCAGATAGTTCTATCGCATTTCCAACTCAGATAGCTCTATCGCATTTCCAACTCAGATAGTTCTATCGCATTTCCAACTCAGATAGCTCTATCGCATTTCCAACTCAGATAGTTCTATCGCATTTCCAATCCAGATAAGATTATCGCATTTGGAATCCAGCTCTGTCCGAGATTGTTCTTCAATTCAGATATCGGACAGAATCTCAATTCAGATATCGGACAGAACTACCTTATCGCATTTGCCAAAAAAAAGAAAAAAAAGAAGAGTATTTTGGCGGGAAAACTTGAGTAAAATTTAATTTTCACAGGAGACTTAACGGTCCATTTTTACGCGAGATTCAAATTCTGGTACAAGTGTGAAAATTTTGGCCTAAAATTCAAATTTTTTGGCCAAAATTCGAATTTTTCGGGGAATTTTTGGTGTAAAAATTTCTTAAACTCTAATTTTTCCGGCATCATTAGAATTGCATTTTATGGCATTTTTCACAACAAAATCACACATGAAATTATCGGACTGCACCTTCAACATCACCACGTATAGCCAAAAAGATCCTAATTAAGATTCACAATCAAATGACAATAGTTAAATTATTAGCTGTGACTACGGGGATGATTCGTTATTATTTATTTGGGTTTGAAGTAAGGTTTTACGGATGCGTGTACTTATTTCATCTTCTTTCTTTCTACCATCCAGCGAAGATGACTTGTTTGGGCATATATTAATGGTGACAAAGACTTGGATATCTAGTTACTTTTGTGATTCTCTCTCTATTCTCACAAAGTAGCTATCACTTTAAGGAGTTACGTTGTAGTGCTCAGTGTCTCACGTAGTTGAGGATATGTCAAGAGGTTTTGTGCTAATACTTCTGTTAAGGGTATAGGGTACACCGTTCTTAGTCACAAGGATAGTACAAGCTTAAGTCACAAATCTGGGCGATGTTACTTCATTCTCAAGTTCATCATATTGGGTTATCATCACATGTGGTTACTACATGAAGCCGTTGTTTTTTATACAGGAGGTTAGATTGGGTTTATCGACATCTTCTCACAGGCTGATTGGGTTTAATGATTAAGTGCTTCCAGTTAATACTTCACGTACACATCATTAGGCTGATTCCGATAAATCGTAACCAGCAGGGAGAGAAATGTGTACATCGAGGTCTCACAACAAGTTCACGTGATCGGGCTTAATGATTTATGTAATGATTTGATTTGTGTCAGAAATTGGTTGATTCTATGTCTTATCCTCTACTCATCTTATTCTACGTACTTCTACCTTTTCCACCTTCAACAATTTCTGGCAACAAAATCAAGATGATCAGTGGTTCAACTTGTTACTTTGGTGTTATCATTTCATGTGTACGTTATGGGCCGATTTTTCAAATGAAAGATAACTGGGATGCATTTGGTGAGATGACGATGTTGATACCCTATTCCCCCAAATGGATAATCTTGAAGAAGGTCGAGTCTACAGTCTGTTCTACATTTTCCGCTGCATGTTAGAAGACTAAAGACGAAATGCATTTAATTATCAAAAGACTTCTTTAGATACAGGACAATCATCAGAAAGGTTGTCAGTTTGGGGGAGAGCACTAATTAGGGGAGAGCACTCAGGGCACGCTGTATTAAACCCTAATTAGATTTGCTCACATGGTTCGTCTGCAAGTAAAGAAATGAAAGCTGAGAAGATTCTGCAAGTTGAACGAAGTAATGACGTTTGAAGACTATTCTCTGTGCTTATGGTTTATATTTTACTTGTAGGGAACATTGTAAGCAATTCCCATATGACTTCACTTTGGGGAGAGATTGTTAGCCTTAAAGTTTTGTCATATGTGGGAATTGCACTTCTTTCTTTGTACAAGGACTAGTTTAGTCATTCTAGCTAAGTTAGGCTATGTATTCTTAGCATAAATACCTTCCTAGTCAACACTAGGAAGGTTGAGGATTCACAGTTATTGTTTGAGGTGTGTGTGTGTTTCATTTCCTCTCTCAAGAAATAACACACACACCTCCCCAATCAATAAAGTTCTATAATGTTTAATCTTTAGATCGTGTTTCCTCCACCTCCCATACGTGAATCTATACCTCTACAGGTTTCTTAATTAGAGCTGAGTTACAAGGCAAAACCGCTTCTCGATCTCCTATAGCATGGACCTATGCCTTGCTTTTGATCAGTTATCGACACATTTGAGCAGTGAAGACAGCCAAATACTTCTATCTACATATATTGATATACGTATATAATAATGTAGCTTTCTCCATGTTATATATTGAAAGGTTGTACGCGTTACTTTACCATGGTAAAAAAACCGTTTACCGAAAAAAGAAAGAAAGATTTTACACGTAGATGTTAGCTAATCACCATCGTCAAGTAGTTGAGTCATCTTAATCGATCTCCTTGTGCAGTTGTGTGTTTATATAAACCAAAATCAACAAATTTTCCAGAAAACCATAAAAAGCACCCATATTGGTATAAATGTATAATGATTAAATGTCACATAAAGCTATTTGGTTCTAGCATTTCGACTCATAACAAGGAGAAGCCAAGCCATTAATAAATATTGATGTTGATGACATACGTACTATCAAATAACCAACAACCTTGGACCAGGAAAAACTTTATGTCAATTGCAAAAGAATGGGGAGTTTTACTATGTATGAATTGTTGGAATTATATAACATGACATGCATAAATATAAACATATAACATCAAGAATACATGCGGAAGCGTATAGGATCATATAATGCATAAATTAATTAACCAAACATTAAAGAATGCGTACCTTTGATTCTAGCTAAACAAGAATCAATCTCCAAGTAATTCTTCAATCAAGAACCCTAATTAGGGTTTATAGGATTATAAGAATTACCCCTTACCTCTTTTGTAATTCAATCCAAGAATCAAACAATAGTGTGTTTGATTCACGTTCTTGTACACACGTAATATAACGTATTAAAGTTATGCTAGTAATTGAATCACAAAATTTAAACCAAAGACTTTGTTTAATGAAAAGCAACCGATCGACCCTATAGAAGGTTTTATTCGATCGGCCTAGGGAAGAAACAAGGAGAGAAAAACACTTAGGGATATTATGTGTACAAGAGGTAACCAAATAATGACCCTATGTGTTTGTTTATATAGTATGGAAAACTTGGAGCTCAAGTTGGATAAGGAATGGGTTACCCATCCCTTATGCCGATCGGCCTCCACCCTTAATGGGTTTCCGGAAGCTTCTTGACTTGCCAATAAATCATACATAAAACTTTTCTTTTATTCGTCTAACGATCGTTAGCCATTATCCGTTAAATACTAACGGTCGTTACGTGTTTTGTGATAATTAATAAATAAATATATCATTATATATTTAATTATTAATCCTTAATACTCATACGTAAAGTGTGCAATCCCGTGATCTCGAGTTCGATCTTAACACACGACTATTATTTCATGTCTATAAAACTAACAGCTCCCACTTAGACATGTCATAATAGTGTGATCACATCGGTTAGCGTCTAGCAACACTTCGATGCCTCTAGTACAACTCGAGTAAGGCTCCTGGAAAACCTTTTAATGATTTCTCATTATTATTATCCTTTTGTTTCTAATACCACGTTAATAAGGATATGGATAAAAGTCATTCCTTAATTAACCATTCTGTTTCTCGTTGTTTGTGATTGAGCAAGATTACCAAATCTTTCTGAACATATTCAGGGGAGATCTTGGGCGTGGCCACGCAAACATCTTGTCAACCCTACGAGGGGCCCAGCAGTATTAAACTCCAAAAATAAATTTGGAGGAACAAATTCTATCTTGACCACGAGCAAAACTCACAAACTTTGTAACACTTCCGAAAACAACCCTTATGACTACCAGTTACGTATAGCGTTAAGTTGTTCCACAGAAATGCACTACATTCATGACAGTTATCTCGTATCTCAAGTCTGAGGATAACTTCTCATGATTTACTTAATAACAAAATCCATAAAGTAACATCATGTAGTTGGGATAAGTCCTATATTCGATATCATTGAATATCATGTGAATTTTGTATGACAACGCATCAATATACTTTCAAGTATATTCTACAAAACTCACATTTGTCTTAATTTAATAATATTCACATATTATTAACTGACAATGGACAATTTAGAATAACATTTATTCACGGATTAAACATGCAAAAACAGGACAACAATTATTAAAGAATGAAAATAAACATACCAAAATTACTTTATTTCATTAAAACAATAATTGTTTACAATATCCTTTATCCAAATACTAAACACAGTCATGCATGAAACTACTAGCTAATTTAAGCCCAATGCCATTGGCTAATTCAGTAAGCTTTTCTTTAGCTAAAGCCTTAGTGAATGGATCAGCTAAGTTATCATCTGTGTGAACTTTTAGTAGATTTATTTCACCTTCGCGGACCTTTTCCCGAACATAGTGATACTTCCGTAGAAAATGTCTGGTGCCCTTCATGACTCCAGGTTCATTGGCAAATATGATTGCAGCAGAATTGTCACAATACATATTAATAGGTAATTCAATTGAAGGCATAACACCAAGCCCTGAAATGAATTTCCTAATCCAAACAGCCTCCATAGCAGCTTTCGAAGCAGCTATATATTCAGCTTCTGTCGCAGACATCGCAATTGTACTCTGCTTCTTGCTCTTCCAGTCTACTGCTCCTCCATTGATAACAAAGACATAACCCGTCTGAGACTTCGCATCATCTTTGTCACATTGCCAGGACGCATCACAGAAACCTGTAACAACAAGTTCTGTAGCTGGATCTCCACCATATACCAAAAACATATCTTTTGTACTTCGTAAATACTTGAGAATATGTTTAACAGCAATCCAGTGTTTTTCACCTGGATTCTGTTGAAATTGACTGGTGATGTTTTGAGCAAACGCCACATCTGGCCTTGTGCATTTCACCGCATACATAATAGATCCTACAGCCGAAGCATAAGGAACTTTACTCATACGTGCCACCTCAGCATGTGTTGAAGCACATAACTCACTACATAAGCCATGTTTCACTTCCATTGGCAAATATCCTTTCTTGGAATTTTGCATATTGAATCTCTTCAATACTTTGTCAATGTAAGCACTTTGACTTAATCCAATTAACCGCCTTGATCTATCTCTATAGATCTTGATTCCCAGAATGTATGCAGCTTCCCCCAAATCCTTCATAGAAAAGCACTTTCCAAGATATGCCTTAACCTTTTGCAAACTTGGAATGTATTTTCCCATGATCAATATGTCATCAACATATAGAATAAGGAAAATTGCATTTTCACTCCCACTAGCTTTGTGATATACACATGGCTCATCAAGATTCTGAGTAAATCCAAACTTTTTGATTTCTTCATCAAATCTTTTATTCCATTGCCTTGATGCTTGCTTCAATCCATAAATGGATCTTTGAAGTTTGCATACACGGTTTGGAAATTGTGGATTCACAAACCCCTCAGGTTGCGCCATATAGATGTCTTCATCTAGGCGACCATTTAAGAAGGCGGTTTTTACATCCATTTGCCAAATCTCATAGTCATAGTACGCTGCTATAGCTATGAGAATCCTAATAGCTCTAATGTCTGCTACAGGAGATAAAGTCTCCTCGTAGTCAATTCCAAAAGTTTGAGTAAAACCTTTAGCAACCAGACGAGCCTTATAGGTGTGTACATATCCATCCATGTCAGTTTTCTTCTTGAAGAGCCACTTACTCCCAACTACCTTGGCATTAGGAGGAAGGTCTACTTCAATCCAGACATCATTATCTTTCATGGATTGCATTTCCCCATTCATAGCACCCTGCCATTTTTCCTTTTCAGGACCATTAATGGCAGCCCTATAATTAGCAGGTTCATTAAGATCCCCTAATATAGTTTCCTCAGCGACTACGTTAAGACATAGACGTTCAGGAGCTTTCACATGTCTTGAAGACTTGCGAATGGGAACTGCTTCAACTTCAGGTGGAGGACCCAGACTTTCAGGTTCCACAGGAAGTACGCTAGTGTTTTCTGAAGGTAATGCATTATCTTGATCATCTTCCAGATCATAGATTCTCCCACTGACTTCTTGAGATACAAGATCCTTTTCAAGAAAGTCTCCATACCTAGCAACAAACACTTTGTTCTCAGGTGGGTAGTAAAAGTAGTAACCCATCGTTTCCTTTGGGTATCCTACAAAAATGCATTTTACAGATCTTTGTTGGAGTTTATCTGCTGAGTCACGTTTAACATACGCCTCGCAACCCCAGACCTTTAAATAAGACAAGTTCGGAGCTTTTCCATTCCATATCTCATATGGTGTCTTATCAACCTTCTTAGTGGGAACCATATTTAGAATGCGAACTGCAGATTCTAAAGCATAATCCCAAAAGGACAAAGGAAGAGTAGTAAGATTAAACATTGATCGCACCATGTCTAACAATGTACGATTCCTTCTCTCAGATACACCATTTTGTTGTGGAGTATATGGAGATGTGAGATTCTGGACAATTCCATTCTCAGCTAAGTAATCTTTAAACTCTTGACTTAGGTATTCACCACCTCGATCGGAACGAAGAGCTTTAATCTTCTTTCCTAATTGCAGCTCTACTTCTGCTTTAAAAACTTTAAATGTTTCAAACACCTCATGTTTATGTTTAAGTAAATAAACATAACCATAACGGCTGAAATCATCTGTAAAAGTTAAGAAGTAGCTAGCACCTTTCCTTGACACATGTCTAAGTGGTCCACACACATCAGTATGTATCAAACCAAGTAGATCAGAAGCTCTTTCCATATTGCTATGAAAAGGTTTCTTCGTCATCTTCCCAGATATACAAGACTCACATTTATCAAATGATTCATCATTGATACTTTTCAAAAGCCCATCACGTTGCAGCTTTTTCATGCGAGTCTTGCCTATATGAGCAAGTCTACAGTGCCAAAGGTAAGAAGAATTCAAGTCATACTTCATTCTCTTACTTATGCTATACATTGAATTATCAATATTGGACATATTTTCATTCATATCAATTTCAAACACACCATTCACATCAATAGCATTAAAATAAAATACACCATTTAAAGAAACAGAAATTCCATTGCTATTAATAGTATGAGTAAAACCAAGATCCAATAAACATGAAAAGGAAACAACACCCCTAACAATAGTAGGTGCATAATGACGATTGTTTAAAATCAGTACTAAACCCGAAGGTAAAACTAAATTAAACACTCCTATGGCTTCAACAACTGCTTGTGCTCCATTGCCTACTTGCAGATATTGTTCCCCACAAGATAGTCTCATTTCCTCTCTAAATCCCTGTAGTGTATTACATATGTCAATACCACATCCAGTATCATATACCCAGGAATTTATTTTATGAGATAAAGTAAATAATTCAATTACAAATAAGTTACCTGAAGTGCTGGCGCCCACGTGCCCAGTCTTTTTAACCTTATTTGCTCGCAAATCATCAAGATAAAGAGGACAGTTCCTCTTCCAGTGACCCTCTACTTTACAGTAGTGGCAACCTTGATCCTTCTTAGGATTATCCCTTTTCTTTGGAGGGTATTTCTTGGGTTCAGGTTGATAAGCCATAACTTGCTTACCCTTATCAGCCTTTCCCTTTCCTTTACCCTTCTTTTTGTTCGCATTTGGCTTGTTAATTCTACCCCCTTGAATAGCAAGTACCTGGGGTGTAGTAGCCTTTGGTGGTAAACCTTTCTCATAATCAATAAGCAATGCGTGTAATTCAGAAACTGTCTTCTCCGCGCAGTGCATATTGAAGTTACGCCCAAAACCACTAAAATCCTTTGTCAAGGATCTATTGATTAAGTTTATGGCAATGTCTTGTTCATAGACCTTGCCGAGTGCTTGTAATTGATCCATGTAACTTTTCATTTTCAATACATGAGCACTCACAGGTTCACCATCAGCCTACTTACAACCATGTAGAGATTCCATCAAATCATAAACTTCTACGGTTTGTGGTTTCTCAAACAATTTTCTGAGTTCGCTTAGCATGTCCATGGGGAAGAAATTCTCAAACTGCTTTTGTAAAGCAGGTGTCATTGCTCCCAACATTAAGCAGGCCACATCATTATGTGTCTTATACTCATTTTTCCAAACTGCTTTCTCTGCATCAGTTGCAGCATCGCCAGTTGGTTCAGCAGGACAAGGCTTATATAGGAATTCAAGTTGATCTGTCACTCGCAGGACAATCCTGAGTGAACGATACCATTCATTGAAATTCTGTGAGCCAATCAATTTTTCTCGTTCAAAGAATGTCTTGAACGCAGAACTCAAATTGGTGTTATTATTTTGAGCCATTTCTACAGATAAAGAAAGTTCAAATAATTAGTATTTTCGATAATACAATTTTTCAAGAAAATAAAATACCCAAGGAAATAAAAATCCATAGAATTTTCTTGAAAACTAGGACCCACATAAACATAGTTTCATTACATCAGTTGATCTGCTAGTAATGAAAGTATAATATGAGGTAACTTGTCGTACAATAATTGGCAAACATTTTCCAATTCCTAGAATTTATGGGATTTACATTGACAAAACTTGTTGCAATGTAAGCATGTTTTATCCCCATCTTAATGCCTTGAGTCCAAGCTCTCACTTCCTACTCAATTTAAGTCGTCTAATTTAAAAACTGCAAACCCATAGTTCCATTACATCAGTTGATCTGCTAGTAATGAAAGTATGAAGTTTACCTTTCCATTGCAATCTAGCCAAGCTCTCACATGACGTAAATTACAACTTCAAGTGTTTTTTAATTAGATGGCATTTGACTTAATTTTATAAGGGTACAAATTTTGATGTGTGTAATCAAAATAATGTATGAAGAAGCATGCTTACAACTTCATAACATTGGTTTTAACAAAACAATTTTATTTACCAATTCATTAAGATCAAATTAGCAAAGTTTTCATTGAGGTATTGGGTTCACCAATCAAAGAATTACCTACAATTATCATCCACTATATCCTACTGCTGCATGAGTCAAAAGACCTAAGTTATTCGGATAATTATCACAAAAGTGACACGTGGAATTGAGGTCAATTCACCCTTAAGATGATATTGTACATATAATAGTAATACTTGGTAGCTCCAATTTGACGCACAAAGTGGCGGAGAAGCAAACGTATGCACTAATGCATTTAAAAACGCGCTTCTTTCGGTTTGTCAATTTAATGTCAAACCATCCTTAAACCTCTCTTATAGTTTGTCACAATTGGGTGAGCCGTTCTTACTATAGGTACAAAAACATCATTCAATTAAACTTTGAAATTTTGACTCTTAAAAACCAAAACAAATTTCGCCATTATTTAGTCCATATTATTTTTCTATTCAAAAATTACCCTTTTTTGTTTATAAACATGTCTTTACAATTAATAAACAAAAAACAAGTAATTTAAATAAAAAATAATGCAACTAAATACACATACATAAAATAACGATTAATATGTATTAAAACATGTAGCCACATGCAAACTTAATTCGATAATCCTATTAAAAATCAATTCTAGGTTTATAATGTATATATTAAATTATGGTTTTCTCTTCAATGGAAGTAGAGCCACATGCATCGACGAATCGATTGCGTAAACCAAAATTCAATATATACCACATAACACATAATTGATTACTTAATATATTGGAGTCTTCCCCAATTCGACATCTATCAATTAAATTACATGCGTATATCTTAACAATTAAATAAAACACTAATCCATGCAAAACATGCACGTTCTCATGGATTCACACATAACAATTATTGCAATTAGTCACAAGATCGCATTCAAAAAAACATAAACATGTTAACTTAGGGTTTCTAATCAAATTAAAATCAAAACCAAAACCCTAAAAAATAAAAAAAGTAATCGACTTTTTCATCAAAATTAGGGTTTGGATTTTAAAAGCCCTAATAATCGACTAACATGTTCAAACACAATCCAAGATTCATTTTTTTATGCGTTTTGGTAATTAATTACACATTATCCAAGGCTCGTGATGCCACTGTTGGAATTATATAACATGACATGCATAAATATAAACATATAACATCAAGAATACATGTGGAAGCGTATAGGATCATATAATGCATAAATTAATTAACCAAACATTAAAGAATGCATACGTTTGATTCTAGCTAAACAAGAATTAATCTCCAAGTAATTCTTCAATCAAGAACCCTAATTAGGGTTTATAGGATTATAAGAATTACCCCTTACCTCTTTTGTAATTCAATCCAAGAATCAAACAATAGTGTATTTGATTCACGTTCTTGTACACACGTAATATAACGTATTAAAGTTATGCTAGTAATTGAATCACAAAATTTAAACCAAACACTTTGTTTAATGAAAAGCAACCGATCGACCCTATAGAAGGTTTTATTCGATCGGCCTAGGGAAGAAACAAGGAGAGAAAAACACTTAGGGATATTATGTGTACAAGAGGTAACCAAATAATGACCCTATGTATTTGTTTATATAGTATGGAAAACTTGGAGCTCAAGTTGGATAAGGAATGGGTTACCCATCCCTTATGCCGATCGGCCTCAACCCTTAATGGGTTTCCGGAAGCTTCTTGACTTGCCAATAAATCATATTGATGCGTGCGATGTGTCGTTGCTGTTTAGCAGTATTAATGCCTACTCAAGTTTTAAATTTATATTTAGCCGACTTATCAATAACACACACACTTAACGAGCAGTGTACCCGGTCAGTATGAATATAATGGTAAGTAGAGTGTCGATCACTAAGAGTGGAACGTATTATCTAGTTATTCTAATCAGTATTTTAATATATTAAGTTAGCTATACAACCTAATCTAACGCAAGGGGGGTCAGCCTGAGAGACTGGCATGATTTGGTTGCAATTAAATAATAAACTAAACCAATAGGCACGAATCAGCAAGTAGCACACACGTACACAGATAAATACTTGAGACAATAAGAGGGCTGTCCTTATGATAAGTAGTTTGTCACTTGTTTTATTGCTAGTGTTATATGAAGTGTATAGTTCGATGCAACGCACCGAGATTAAGTCCTTTCTCGTTGGTTCTAATCTTATCGGCGAGTAAACCCTTAATGATTACTTATGACTATCCTATTTATCTTTCTTCCTACTTTTCTACAGACCATAGAATGCATAGGCGGTCTAATAAATAGGCGAGGGCAGAGGCATGGCGACCCGATCAACGCTCAGCTAGACACAGAGGTTATCAATGCACTAATAAAAGTCACCAAAGACATCAACATATAAACTTTAATTAATGAGAAAGCAGTTTTAAGGGAGTGCAATCTTTCCGTTGTCACATTACACAAGCCACCAATCTTGATGAATTAAAGTTTACTAACACAATAAAACAAAACTACTTAATGAATTAAACACATGCAGCACCTTCTTACAGCTCTTGTATCTTTGTTTGGGTGTGTCTTGTGCTGCTGCCTTGACTGAATTCGTCCTAGGGTTTCTGTACTTCGGTCTCGTATATAATATATGTCTCTCGAATTCGTCTGGTCTTGGGGTATTTATAGTTTCTGTCTGAGGATAAGATGCGGCGCATCTAGTAAGTAGATGCGGCGCATTGACTTAACTTCGCGTGGGGTCCAAGATTATAATATTCAGGAATATTCGTACACCGCCAGAAGATGCGGCGTAACTCCATTTATAGATGCGGCGCATGTCCTCTTGTATCTTGGATCGTATCTGGTGAAATATTGATAGTGATGCGCCGTATGTAATAAGCAAGATGCGGCGCATCTGGAGCAGATTTGTCTTGATCTTGTGCATTTCGGTAGACTCTTAACTTCTTGCATGTTTTGCTCAATAATTAGTCCAAAATCGCCAAGTTTCACCAAATGCTTGTTTTCAACTGAGAATTACAAAAGTAAACGATTAAGTATCAATCCTCATACATAATATAATAAAACAAGTCAAATTAGTAGGATAAATGATAGTAATAAAATGTACTTATTTGAGTTCATCAAATATCCCCCCACTTGAACTTTACTTGTCCCCATGTAAACCTTAGAATTAATCTTATGGAAATGTATCCTAAAAGATATTAGGATTTATTTTTATATTTAAGCATGTATTCATTTTTTGTCATAATCACACAACTAAACACTTAACGAATTAGAAGTAAAATGAAATAATTTGATAAAAGCAAATCTAATCGTTTAACTGTCCAGTCGTGACGAATATTCTATCATAAGCTTGGCAAGTATACACGTCTCCCCCACTAAAGCCAAGGAATAACAAGTCTAAAGCGGTAAAAAGGGTTTTGAGGTTTAAGGGTTAATTATTCTTAATATCTATCGATCTCAAATTCCAGAAAAGGCGACAAAATCACAAATACATGATCGAATCCACGAACACGATACTTGCAATTGCTCAAATCCTTAACTCGAATAGGCTAAAGATAGGTCCAAACTTCACCAATAATAATATATCAAAAAGGGCGACAAAATCATAAATACATAGCCGAATCCACGACTACGATACTTAAGATTGCTCAAATCCCTAATCTCAATAAATCAAAGGTTTGGTTGGATAAAGAATAATAAAGGGTATGGATAATATTTGGGATATAAACTGGTGTAAAATGAAAAATAAACAAAACAAATAAATTAAAATCCTAAGTGTGGTTAATCACTATCCCAACCATCCCATGAATAAGACTCATATCATTGAATAACTCACGCTTTAACACTTGAAACACACGCTTTAGGTAGACACGAATTATACTCAACAAGATCTTAATCAAAGAATAAACCTTAGTTGGCGTTCCTATAACTGCCAACTCCCATTCAATCCATAGATATAGTACAACAATTAGTGGTGATATCGACCACTTAATACAAAACTTTACATCGTTGGTTAAAATCAAACATCCAACTTTCCTTTTTTTCTTTTTCTTTTCTATTTTTTCGATTTTTTTTTTTTTTTTTTTTTTTTTTTTTTTTTTTTTTTTTTTTTTTATACTTTAACATATACATAGATGTGTAAAATTTCACCACATCACTATAATGATAATTCTGGATAATTTTCCTATACTTTTCATGACTTCAGAAATAACGGTAATAGTGAAAGTAGTAAACACACGAAAAATAAACCCGCGAGCTCTCTCCAATGTGGTAATGTGCAGGTGGTGGTAAATCTGAAATCTGAGTAGTGGGTAAGGCTGGGGTAGTGCATCTTGCACGCTTTTTAGGCGGCAAAGATAGAGCAGGTGAAGGAGTAGTAGCAGGTGTAGTAGTGGGTAAATCTGATGATGGTGGTAGTGTAGGAATGGCTGGTGTCCTGAATGTAGTGGTAACACGACGTACGCTCTTACGAGCACCAATGATCGTCTAGCGACGAGGAAACATAAGAACAGGTTCGGCTGGGACTGATGAAGTATGGGATGATGACTCTGTCAGGGGACGGGTAACAAGAGGTGGTGCAATGGGTGAAATCTGAGGAGTAGGAGCAACCTCATCCTCGTAGAAAGCCTCGGTATCCTGTGCCAAAGGTGGTGAAAGTGGTGCAGGCTGAACAGGTGTAACCATGGGTATAGTGGAAGACATAGCGTCCTCAATGTCCACATCGGAAAGTATGATAATCGGGCGGGAGTTAGAAGACATATCTCTGGGGAAACAATGCAAAATGAAATGAATAACTCATGTAATGAAACTCATAAATAATAAATATGCACTTATGATGAAATGATGAGACGCTACCGTTGGGGTAGTTATAGTCTAGGGTATGAGGACAGCCTAGTTCGCTATAACCATTGCTCTGGTACCAATCTGTCACACCCTGAATTTACCTGTTAATGGCAGCGGATATGAATACCTTGGTGTGACTTACATGGCGTCTCATACAATGGATATATTGAACGACCTAAAGTGTCGTTTTGAAAATACACGTTTGATCATAATTAAAATCAGAGTTTACAAAACATAGGTCCCAAATGATGTTGCAAGTTTATAACAAAACCATAGTAGATCAAACGTTTACATAAGTGCATGAAAATAAGTGATGCAAGTCGACCCCGCGACTCCAAAATAGCCAAATGCATGTCCACACGCTAGCTAATTACCTGAAAATACATTGCTAAAAACGGTCAACATAAAGTTGGTGAGAGATCATAGGTTTAATAAAATGAAGGTATACGATAGCCACAAGTATAAAGTGTATGACATAAGTCACATAAAAATGGTGTACAATAGACTTAAGCTCATGACCCCGAAACTATGACTGAATCTGTGGTGCCCCTCAGAGTGTTTTGCCAGGCACTCTAATAAAAAGACATGAAATGCATCCGCTATCGGTTGTTGGTCAAAGCCAACACGGATGGAGGCGTCACCCTCGATAGATCTATCCACTCACTCTCGCTTACAGGTAAATTAACGGTTCATGATATAGGGGACTTTCATATGGCAACAAGGTAACTTAATCTATGTACAAGGAATTTGATACTAGGGCTCGCATATAAAAATGGTTGCAATGTATTCTCCCCCGTGGGATTTGAAATGAAATAATAAATTGAAAAACGGGGCTATGAAAACTCACCTCAAGTGATGGTACAACAATGCTATGAGTATGTGATGAACGGGAACAACAAGGCGCGTACACTAGCCGCTACCTATCATGAATGAGCATAATCTACTTAGATTATGAGGCAATGTAGTGCATGTACATGTATATGTAACCTATACCACTCGTACTTTGAAAATAATAGTTATCGTTAATATGTAAAGTTCCTCCAAAACTTGATATAAATATGTTAACTTGTTTCGTCAAAACTAGTCATGTAATAAAGTGTATAAAACGTTCGTGTTAGTATCGGCGTTTTGAAAACATGAAATGTAATATGATAGTCGTGTTAATAAGTCTTTGATCGTACGTGTTCCAACGGGTAAGAATTACGGTTCTCCATAGTCGTTACGTGAAAAATATAGTTTCTAGTACGTAAACATTTTCTAGTTAAAAAGCTGTCAAAATGAAAGGTATATTATCGATGTTTAAACGCGTGTATCTTGTTCGTTATTAGCTCGTTTTCGACGTTCTTTATATCCGTGGGTTCGTATAAACATGTACTAATATATTTTCAGTAGCTCGGGTCATCTAGGTCGCGTTAAACGCCTCAGTTTGTCCGTCGAAAGTCGTGTAACAGCATGTTATTTTCTGAAAATTAGTTTTCGTCGTTAAACTTTGAAAAATCATATCTCCTTCGTTATTAACTCGTTTTTATCCCCGTTTTCGGCCACGGCTTCGTCTCGGAATGTATTTTCTAAATATTTGGCCAAAAATTATCTCACACCTACTGATTTTCCCACGTTTCACTTTTAAGGACAGAATGTTTTATATACTTGTTAAAACTTGATTTTCTAGTTAGTAACTTGTCCAAAAATGTCACAAACAACAACCAATCTTTCTAAAACTTACCATATATCTTTTTAAAGTGTCAAGGGTCCTAAACATCATCATCCATGTAGATCTAACAAGGATCTAAGTATAAAACACTTCTAGGGCTCATAACTTGCAAAAAGATTTAAAAGGAGTGGTATAACTAACATATACATATAGATCTTGCATAAAAATGATATGAACATTATATTAACTTGGTAAAATTATGAAAATGAGTTTTGACAACTTACTTGAAAGATTAGTGATAAAAAGATGATGAAAACCTAAGAAACCTTTGAGTTTGTATTTCAAAACCCTTAAAGGAATACTAGATGGACTTGATTATGGATTGATCTTGAAAGTTTGATGTTTTCTTCCTCTTGTTCTTGTTTGGCCGAATATACACACACACATATAGAGATGAGAGAGTTTCTTGAGATATTATGCAAAAAAGAAGTGAAAATGTGGTAGGTAATTATATATATTAGACAAGAATTAGTGTGCATTAATTGTGAAGTGAAGTTGCAACTTGTGATGTGTTTTGGGGGGTGTGAGGCCGGCGCACAAAGAAGAGAAGGGGGGGGGGGGGGCCTCTTTTGGATTAAACCTGTGATGATTACATGTGTTTAGGTGTTTAATTTATTAGTTTTAGGTGTAACCGGGTACCGCGTTTGCTAGAAATAAAATTTAACGGAGTTAGTCGGGACTTGACGAAGTCATAAAAATTACAAAAATATGTTGGGTACAAATATTGGGTGTTCGGGTAATTATTGTTTAGTTTTTACGAAAACCGTCGTAATTATATTAAATGAACGATATAAAATTAAATAAATTCGCAAAATACCGGGTAAATGAATTTTATAATTTTCTTGATGTTAAAATGAGTATAAAATATATCGGGACCATCGTGGGGATTGTCGGACGTGTTAGTCACATTTATTGATCGCGCGTTAACGTTTTAATTAAAAGTAATTATACGTAAAACGTCAAATGTAACAAAAATATTAATTTGATAAACCTACGAGTGGAATAGTATGAAAATGTAAATATGATGATATGCAGACTATTACTAGTCCGTATGCAATGATCCTACTGATGATGCATAAATTTTGCAGCTAAACCAAACCGGTTACGCTGAAATGAATGATGAACGATGGACATGAATGGTGATTTGTCGAGGTTAGGAAAGTGACCTGAAATTACGGGTTGTGACAGTCGCCCCTCCAAAAGGGAATTCAGTCCCTGAATTCAATTGTTGTTGGTTTCAGAAGCAGGTTCAGGAAAAAGGTGTGGATACTTGCGTCGCATTTGGTCTTCTCGTTCCCAAGTAAACTCGGGTCCTCTTCGAGAATTCCAGCGAACCTTCACGATAGGAATTTGACTCTGCTTCAATTGCTTGACCTCACGGTCCATGATTTCTACAGGTTCTTCCACGAAATTAAGCTTGTCATCTAGTTGAATTTCTTCAAGTGGAATAACGGACGACTCGTCGGAAAGACACTTCTTGAGGTTTGAAACATGAAATGTGTTATGAACGTTGCTGAGTTCTGGCGGAAGTTCAAGCTTGTAGGCTACCGGACCAGTCTTTTCCAGAATCTTGAATGGCCCAATGTATCTCGGGTTCAGCTTCCCGCGTTTCCCAAATCGGATCACGCCCTTCCAAGGCGAAACCTTCAACATGACTTTATCTCCAACTTGAAATTCCAATGGTTTGCGTCGAACATCTGCATAGCTTTTCTGTCGACTTCTAGCTGTTTCGAGCCTTTCTCGAATTTTAACAATCTTCTCGGTTGTATCTCGTACCATCTCTGGACCGGTTAATTGTACTTCACCAACTTCGGCCCAACACACTGGGGACCGGCATTTACGACCGTACAATGCCTCAAATGGTGCGGCCTTTATGCTCGAATGATAACTGTTATTATAAGAAAACTCGATTAATGGCAAATGGTTAGCCCAACCATGTCCAAAATCAATCACGCACGCCCTGAGCATATCTTCTAATGTCTGAATCGTCCTCTCACTCTGACCATCGGTCTGAGGATGATAGGCAGTGCTCATGTCTAATTTGGTGTTGAATGCATTTTGTAGTGACTTCCAGAAATTTGAAGTAAAACGACTATCTCTGTCGGAAAATGATGGAGACTGGTGCACCGTGCTTTGAGACTATTTCCTTGACATAAAGTCTAGCGAGTTGGTCCATGGAATAAGTCTCTCTAATCGGTATGAAATGGGCTGATTTGGTGAGACGATCTACTATAACCCAAATAGCGTCGAATCCACCTGAAGTCTTAGGAAGTTTAGTAACAAAGTCCATTGTAATACGCTCCCATTTCCATTGAGGAATCTCTGGCTGTTGAAGTAACCCTGACGGTTTTTGATTCTCGGCTTTCACTTTAGCACACGTAAGACATCTGCTAACATACCTCGCGATCTCTGCTTTCATATCGGGCCACCAATAAAGTTGCTTGAGATCCTGATACATCTTATCAGAACCTGGATGAATAGAGTACTTCGACTTGTGCGACTCATGCATAATCAACTCTCGTACTCCACCATAAAGGGGTATCCAACTTCTGTCCTTGAAGCATAACACTCCATCGGATCTCTTTACAAATCCATTCTCGCTCTCGGGCATACCATAAATCTTCTCGTGTGGTCGGTTTTCTTCTTTGAGTGCTTCAATCTGAGCCTCTAAGATCTTTGATGGTAAAGGTGAAATAATTGTCATTCCCAATGACCTGACCCTCAAAGGTTTGGGTCGTTCTTTCCTGCTAAGAGCGTCAGCTACAACATTAGCTTTTCCCGGGTGATATCGGATCTCACAATCGTAGTCACTAAGCAACTCTAGCCAACGACGTTGCCTCATATTGAGTTCCTTCTGATCAAGTATATGTTGTAAGCTCTTGTGATCGGTAAATACCACACACTTGGTGCCATAAAGATAGTGCCTCCAAATCTTAAGTGCGAAAACTACAGCACCCAACTCCAAATCGTGCGTAGTGTAATTCTTCTCGTGTTTCTTAAGCTGACGTGACGCATAAGCAATCACTTTCTCGTTCTGCATTAACACGGCTCCAAGCCCTTTGTGTGATGCATCGCAATATACCATAAAATTTTCAATTCCTTCTGGTAGTGCTAAAATCGGCGCGCTACAAAGCTTCTGTTTCAACAACTGAAATGCGGACTCTTGCTTATCTCCCCATTCGTACTTCTGATTCTTCTGTGTCAACTTGGTCAGCGGCTTAGCTATCTTGGAAAACCCTTCAATGAACCTCCTGTAATATCCGGCAAGTCCTAAAAATTGGCGAATTTCTGTCGGAGACTTGGGCGTAGCCCAATCTTTAACTGCCTCAATCTTTGCTGGATCAACTTGTAGTCCTTGGCTATCAATGACATGACCAAGAAATTGAACCCTTCGTATCCAAAAATCACACTTAGAAAATTTGGCATACAATTGCTCCTTCTTGAGCAGTTCTAGAATCGTTCTGAGGTGTTCTTCATGCTCTTGCTTACTCTTGGAATAAATTAAGATGTCGTCGATGAATACAATCACAAACTTATCAAGATACGGCTTACACACCCTATTCATGAGGTCCATGAATACCGCAGGTGCGTTAGTTAATCCGAACGGCATCACTTGAAACTCATAGTGTCCATAACGTGTTCTAAATGCGGTCTTCGGGACATCCTCCTCCCGAACTCTAAGCTGATGGTAACCGGACCTCAAATCAATCTTGGAGTAATAACTAGAACCTTGCAACTGGTCGAACAAATCGTCAATCCTAGGGAGTGGATAACGATTCTTCACCGTCAACTTGTTCAGTTCTCGGTAGTCAATACACATTTTGAAAGATCCATCTTTCTTCTTCACAAACAAAACCGGTGCTCCCCAAGGCGAGGAACTCGGTCTAATGAATCCCTTGTCCAGTAATTCTTGTAATTGGTTCGACAACTCTTGCATTTCGGAAGGCGCTAAACGATACGGTGCTCTTGCAACAGGTGCGGCTCCTGGCACTAAGTCGATCTGAAACTCAACTTGACGCGTAGGTGGTAGTCCAGGTAATTCTTCCGGAAAAACCTCGGGAAAGTCCTTAACAATTGGCACATCTCCAAGTCGTTTCTCATCCGACTTCTTCTCAGTAATGTGAGCCAAAAATGCATAACAACCCTTCTTGATGTACTTCGCGGTCTTGATGCATGATATGATACTAAGTCTAGTTCCACTTCGCTCTCCACGAACGACTAATGTCTCCCCATCATAAGGAAGATGAACAACCTTCTCATCACAAATAATTTTTGCATGGTGACGGGACAACCAATCCATGCCGATGACAATGTCAAAACTACCAAGTTCTACGGGCATGAGATCTATGTTGAATGGATGATTAAGGAAATTGATGGTGCAATTACGGAGAACTGTATTGGTGCTAACTAAAGACCCATTAGCTAGTTCAACTTGAAATGAAATGTCTAGTGCGGTTGGTGTAATGTTGAGTAAAGGTGCAAACGTAAGTGAAACAAAACTTCTATCGGCTCCCGAATCAAATAAAATAGAAGCATAACGATTATTGACAAGGAACGTACCCGTGACAACCTTCGGGTCTTCGCGGGCATCATCTCCACCCATGACGTAAGCTCTCCCTCGAGCTATTCCTCCTTGATTCCTTACCTTCGGGCAATTGTTCCTAAAGTGTCCCACTTCTCCACAACTATAACACGTTGGCGGTGGATTCTGATTGTTTCCCCCAGGAGCAGACCTACATCCATTTGCTTGATGACCAACTTTCCCACAATTTTGACAAGGCCTAGGGCAATCTCCCGGGTTATGATGCGTTTGGCACTTGTTACACTTTGGTAGAGTACCGGAGTAACCTTTCTTTTCTGTCGGACCTGCAGCATAGGCCTTTGCAGTCTCTTGCCTCTTGGGTGGTGGTTGGTTGGCGTTGTTACCTTGGTTGTTATCCCATTTCCTTTTGTTGTTGTTGTTATGGTTGGTGTTGTTACCTTGGTTATTGGAGTAGTTGTTGTTGTTCCGGTAATTGTTGGTGTTATTGTTGTTGTTACGGTTTCGGTTGGAGTTATTGTTGTTGTTGTTGTTGGCGGGTGTCACTTTCTTCAGAACTTGAGCTATGAGCTTTTGAGACATCCTGATTGCCTCATCAAGAGTTTGCGGATCAAAAGAAATCACATCACCACGGATGTTTTCGGGCAAGCCACCAATGAAATTCTCAACCAACTTTTCATTATCAGGCACCATAGATGGGCATAGAGCGGCTAACTCTTGGTACCTCCTAATATAAGTCTCAATGTCATTTCCCACGGTTACCAGATCATAGAACTCCACCTCTAACTTCTTCACTTCGGTTCGTGGGCAAAACTTCTTAGTTACCAACTTTTTGAACTCGTCCCATGTGACCTTGTAAGCATTCTCCATCCCTATGGGCTTTGCATAGGAGTTCCACCACGATAAGGCTTGATCACGAAGCGTACTCACGGCAAACTTAACCTTGGAATCATCCGGACAGTTGCATAAGATAAACACGGATTCGGTATGTTCGAACCATCGAACCATGGCAGTAGCCCCTTCAGTACCCTTATACAAAGTAGGATCTCCACTCTTGAAATCCTTGTACGTACATTTCTTTCCATTAGTCCCGTTGCTAGCTTCTCCCGATGTTTCAATCCGAGAAGCATCTTCGGCAGCTCTTGCGGCAACAGCGGCTCTTTCAATCTCTAGGGCTTCGGCTATACTATCCCTAACGAGCTTCCTGATAGCAGCTTGAGTCATATCTGGGGTAGCCGTTGCAGCAGCCTTGGATCTTGTTTTCCTAGGTGCCATAATTCTGGTACATCACAACAGAATACATCAACCACAATCATACTAGAAATGATTATCGCACAAAATATATACAACCACAACCTGTATGTATATAAACACAACATGTATAAATACAACCACGACATGTATAAATACAATGAAATCACGATGAGAACAACCACAACATGAAATTTCATAGAATAATCACAACACATGAATATCATACATGAAAATTTCGGCCTACGTGGACCGATATCATAATAGCACAACCAAATCCTACATAGTAGAGTCATACTTGATACATTTTGTTTGTACTACAACCAAAAGACAACAAGTTCATAACTATGTCCCACACCCCGGGACTAGGATAATAACAGTACAAGCTACATGATAAAGTCTAACACTAAGCACTCCCTGGTGCTCCACCTGGTCCACCTGGTCCACGCCTCTAAGTTTTGACCACTTTGGCCATGGAAATAGCAACCTTCTCCAGCTGCTCCACTCGCAACTGAAGATCGGTCTCTCTGCTCTGTGATGCAGTCAAAGCAGCTCTAACTGATGCCAACTCAATAGCCTGGCGGCGTAGCTCCTCCTGAGTCTGCTCGGCTCTGTCCCGAATCTAGGGTAACTCATCCCTCAACTGGTCTATCAACTCCTGATGCGCTAGCTGACGTGTCTCCAGCCCATGATAAGACACATCAATAGAAACTCTACCCTGAACCAAATCCTCTACATCCTCCTCAACCACATCTAGTCGAGGCGCAAGGATCTCATCTACTCGGTAACTCAATCTAGCTAACTGCCCCTGCTGATCAGTCAGCTGGGCATCCAAGGTAAGAGCAGTGGGTACCCTCGCAGCAGCAGCCCGCGAGCTCTCTCCAATGTGGTAATGTGCAGGCGGTGGTAAATCTGAAATCTGAGTAGTGGGTAAGGCTGGGGTAGTGCATCTTGCACGCTTTTTAGGCGGCAAAGATAGAGCAGGTGAAGGAGTAGTAGCAGGTGTAGTAGTGGGTAAATCTGATGATGGTGGTAGTGTAGGAATGGCTGGTGTCCTGAATGTAGTGGTAACACGACGTACGCTCTTACGAGCACCAATGATCGTCTAGCGACGAGGAAACATAAGAACAGGTTCGGCTGGGACTGATGAAGTATGGGATGATGACTCTGTCAGGGGACGGGTAACAAGAGGTGGTGCAATGGGTGAAATCTGAGGAGTAGGAGCAACCTCATCCTCGTAGAAAGCCTCGGTATCCTGTGCCAAAGGTGGTGAAAGTGGTGCAGGCTGAACAGGTGTAACCATGGGTGTAGTGGAAGACATAGCGTCCTCAACGTCCACATCGGAAAGTATGATAATCGGGCGGGAGTTAGAAGACATATCTCTGGGGAAACAATGCAAAATGAAATGAATAACTCATGTAATGAAACTCATAAATAATAAATATGCACTTATGATGAAATGATGAGACGCTACCGTTGGGGTAGTTATAGTCTAGGGTATGAGGACAGCCTAGTTCGCTATAACCATTGCTCTGGTACCAATCTGTCACACCCTGAATTTACCTGTTAATGGCAGCGGATATGAATACCTTGGTGTGACTTACATGGCGTCTCATACAATGGATATATTGAACGACCTAAAGTGTCGTTTTGAAAATACACGTTTGATCATAATTAAAATCAGAGTTTACAAAACATAGGTCCCAAATGATGTTGCAAGTTTATAACAAAACCATAGTAGATCAAACGTTTACATAAGTGCATGAAAATAAGTGATGCAAGTCGACCCCGCGACTCCAAAATAGCCAAATGCATGTCCACACGCTAGCTAATTACCTGAAAATACATTGCTAAAAACGGTCAACATAAAGTTGGTGAGAGATCATAGGTTTAATAAAATGAAGGTATACGATAGCCACAAGTATAAAGTGTATGACATAAGTCACATAAAAATGGTGTACAATAGACTTAAGCTCATGACCCCGAAACTATGACTGAATCTGTGGTGCCCCTCAGAGTGTTTTGCCAGGCACTCTAATAAAAAGACATGAAATGCATCCGCTATCGGTTGTTGGTCAAAGCCAACACGGATGGAGGCGTCACCCTCGATAGATCTATCCACTCACTCTCGCTTACAGGTAAATTAACGGTTCATGATATAGGGGACTTTCATATGGCAACAAGGTAACTTAATCTATGTACAAGGAATTTGATACTAGGGCTCGCATATAAAAATGGTTGCAATGTATTCTCCCCCGTGGGATTTGAAATGAAATAATAAATTGAAAAACGGGGCTATGAAAACTCACCTCAAGTGATGGTACAACAATGCTATGAGTATGTGATGAACAGGAACAACAAGGCGCGTACACTAGCCGCTACCTATCATGAATGAGCATAATCTACTTAGATTATGAGGCAATGTAGTGCATGTACATGTATATGTAACCTATACCACTCGTACTTTGAAAATAATAGTTATCGTTAATATGTAAAGTTTCTCCAAAACTTGATATAAATATGTTAACTTGTTTCGTCAAAACTAGTCATGTAATAAAGTGTATAAAACGTTCGTGTTAGTATCGGCGTTTTGAAAACATGAAATGTAATATGATAGTCGTGTTAATAAGTCTTTGATCGTACGCGTTCCAACGGGTAAGAATTACGGTTCTCCATAGTCGTTACGTGAAAAATATAGTTTCTAGTACGTAAACATTTTCTAGTTAAAAAGCTGTCAAAATGAAAGGTATATTATCGATGTTTAAACGTGTGTATCTTGTTCGTTATTAGCTCGTTTTCGACGTTCTTTATATCCGTGGGTTCGTATAAACATGTACTAATATATTTTCAGTAGCTCGGGTCATCTAGGTCGCGTTAAACGCCTCAGTTTGTCCGTCGAAAGTCGTGTAACAGCATGTTATTTTCTGAAAATTAGTTTTCGTCGTTAAACTTTGAAAAATCATATCTCCTTCGTTATTAACTCGTTTTTATCCCCGTTTTCGGCCACGGCTTCGTCTCGGAATGTATTTTCTAAATATTTGGCCAAAAATTATCTCACACCTACTGATTTTCCCACGTTTCACTTTTAAGGACAGAATGTTTTATATACTTGTTAAAACTTGATTTTCTAGTTAGTAACTTGCCCAAAAATGTCACAAACAACAACCAATCTTTCTAAAACTTACCATATATCTTTTTAAAGTGTCAAGGGTCCTAAACATCATCATCCATGTAGATCTAACAAGGATCTAAGTATAAAACACTTCTAGGGCTCATAACTTGCAAAAAGATTTAAAAGGAGTGGTATAACTAACATATACATATAGATCTTGCATAAAAATGATATGAACATTATATTAACTTGGTAAAATTATGAAAATGAGTTTTGACAACTTACTTGAAAGATTAGTGATAAAAAGATGATGAAAACCTAAGAAACCTTTGAGTTTGTATTTCAAAACCCTTAAAGGAATACTAGATGGACTTGATTATGGATTGATCTTGAAAGTTTGATGTTTTCTTCCTCTTGTTCTTGTTTGGCCGAATATACACACACACACATAGAGATGAGGGAGTTTCTTGAGATATTATGCAAAAATGAAGTGAAAATGTGGTAGGTAATTATATATATTAGACAAGAATTAGTGTACATTAATTGTGAAGTGAAGTTGCAACTTGTGATGTGTTTTGGGGGGTGTGAGGCCGGCGCACAAAGAAGAGAAGGGGGGGGGGGGCCTCTTTTGGATTAAACCTTGTGATGATTACATGTGTTTAGGTGTTTAATTTAATTAGTTTTAGGTGTAACCGGGTACCGCGTTTGCTAGAAATAAAATTTAACGGAGTTAGTCGGGACTTGACGAAGTCATAAAAATTACAAAAATATGTTGGGTACAAATATTGGGTGTTCGGGTAATTATTGTTTAGTTTTTACGAAAACCGTCGTAATTATATTAAATGAACGATATAAATTAAATAAATTCGCAAAATACCGGGTAAATGAATTTTATAATTTTCTTGATGTTAAAATGAGTATAAAATATATCGGGACCATCGTGGGGATTGTCGGACGTGTTAGTCACATTTATTGATCGCGCGTTAACGTTTTAATTAAAAGTAATTATACGTAAAACGTCAAATGTAACAAAAATATTAATTTGATAAACCTACGAGTGGAATAGTATGAAAATGTAAATATGATGATATGCAGACTATTACTAGTCCGTATGCAATGATCCTACTGATGATGCATAAATTTTGCAGCTAAACCAAACCGGTTACGCTGAAATGAATGATGAACGATGGACATGAATGGTGATTTGTCGAGGTTAGGAAAGTGACCTGAAATTACGGGTTGTGACATCTATAATACCACCAAGGCTTTAAAACACACCTAAGGTAAGAAAGGTTCAAACTTGCATAATACATTAGTAGTTAGGAAAAAAAATAAAATATAAAAATTAAAATGAAAATCATCAGGTCAGTCGATGCGCTGTATCTTATGGAAGAAGATACGCCGTATCGAGCCTGGAATAAATACGGATCAGAATATAAGATGCGCCGCATCCTTAACCAGGGATGCGCCGCATTAAAATAAACTGATAAAAAGTTTTAAAGTCGAAAATAAAAATATGCGGAAAAATAAAGATATGACCATTTGCAGGAGATGCGTCGCATCTCAGAATTGAGATGCGCCGTATCCTCTGCGGCCTGACTGACTCGACACAAAAACAGAATAATAAAAAGATAAATCCGGGTTGTCTCCCGGTAAGCACTTGTCTTTATTCCAGAGTCTTCAAGTTAGACTCACGTTCAGCTCATCATTTAGTCCTTGTTACGGTCCATCCTTCTTCCTTCATCCGAAAGATGTTCCCGTATAGCTTTGCGACGTTTTCTTCCGTTCGGCTTAATCTTCTATAACTCTTGGTCTTCGTCGCAACATATTCTTCATCAGGTCCCAAAGAATATTTGATGATTTTAAATGTTTCAGAAATAATCATGGGTGGCTCATTATAAGGGATCCCAAGTAGTTGACACTTTCTTTTGGTGAACTCTTCCTCGTCTTTATCAACAAACTTAAAATAAGGATCCTTAATCAAATAATCATCTAGTTCTTCAATTAATGACTTATTGTTATCATCATCTTGAATTGCCTCCCACTCTCTTTCCAATTCCCATTGTAATCGTCGACTAAGCTTCGTGAAATCATCAAATTGTTCATGCACCCATTCCCAGAAAGTAGTATCCGATGTTCCCTTAAGTCCTTTCAAGTATTCAATTCTACCCTTTTCTTGCAAAGCCTCCGTTTTTTGTGGGCAGTCTTCTATATTATCATACCACTCATAGTCCAAAAAGGTTACATCTTTTCCAACCCGTTTCATCCCAATTATACTTCCCCCATTACAGGTTCCGTCACTCTTATAATCATAGGTCGGCCAAACACTACTCCCGTCCTTGAAAACGAAGGGTGTACAAGTGTGATTAATGTGCTCAAATTCCCATGGTTTATCCCAAACCCATGGTACTTGGTCATTCCATACGTAGTACCAGGTTTTTTTGAAATCATCATAAGTCTTGAACCCTGGTAGATCTCCAGTTAGCACATCATTGTCGACTTGAAAAAGGTAGTTAAATTCCTTGAATTGCTTGCACAAGGGTGTCTCATAATCGAACACGTCAATGTCTATTTTGAATAAATCTTCAATGCCCTCATTGACTGTTGCATCATGAAGTGACGACCCGTAGTCGCTTTCTACTTCTTCGTATTCACCTCTCATCCAATATACCCATAACGCATCTTTAGTAGCTCGATCCATACTCTTATGGTTATTGAATTTACTAGCCAACCACTCTGAAAAATTAACATCGTTAGGATCGTGGTTAACGTCAAAGCAAACCTTTCCAATCATATTCCTTCTTATCTCCATGAACTCGTTAAATTGCTCCCTAAAACTCCATGTCAACCATGAAGTCATAATCCGCTCGACTTCATTCGCAGGGGCAAATTTCGGACTACCATATTTAAGTTCAAGCCAATCATTGAGGGAGAGGTCCATCAATCTTACCAACTTGCCATGAAATAGTAACTCCGCCACAGCATAAATTCTGTCATCGTCCAGACAGTTCTCATTTAATCCCCAGTACTGTTCGGAATAAGGCATGTAAGAGATTTGGGTATTGCCTTCACCACAGCTTTTGTTGCTTGAGTCCATGTATGCAAGATAGAATTTCCCATCATCTTCTTCGATAGTAGTCCAGTTCAATCATTTGGATTCAATGATAGGCCATAAGAGCGATAATTCATCTCCAGTGTACCTCACAAATACATCATAAGAGAATACCCCTTTGTCAATGTTGCATAAACGCATGAATTCCTTAAAAACAGCCTCAAGAGGGGTCTCCCAAGAGAATAAATCTGCATCGATCATGAGCACATTGAATGAATCCGAAAGCAAGAATTCCTTAGCAAGATATCCGTTAACTGACATGTCTTCCATAGCAAAATCTGTCATCAAAGGTGAAATCATCAGTAGGATTTGTTCGCTAGAAGAGAAATTAATGAATATAGAAACGGATATAAGAATAAAAATAGCTGATATCTGCAGACGATGCGCCGTATCCAAAAAGTTGGATACGCCGTATCTTATAATCGTTAAAATTAAATCAGTCTTTTATTCAGAAAATAGATACGCCGCTTATAAATTAGAATGCGCCGTATCTGTTTTTAATTATCAAAAATCGATATTTATTAAAAATTAAATGCGTCGTATTAACAAAAGTTAATGCGCCGTATCTTCGTTACGTTTCAAAATATAAGATTATTGATTCAGAAGATGCGCCGTATCGATAAAATCGATACGCCGTATCTGTTTAATAATTCGAAAACTGTTTTTAATTAAAATAATAGATACGCCGTATCTGCTAAAGCAGATGCGTCGTATATCGTTAACGTTTAGAAATTTTTTTTTATCAAAAACAGATACGCCGTATCTTGGGGAAAAGATGCGTCGTATCGAATTAATTAAACGCGTTGTATTTTATAAAAATTAAACGCAATACGCCGTATCTATGAAAATAGATGCGCCGTATCGTTCGATTTAGCTCAGTACAACGATAGCAGTATGCAGAAAATAAAAACAAATAAAACACACGAACGAAAATAAACACAAATAAAAGCACACAAAAACAAGAAAATATGCAAAATAATACAATGAATGCAAATTAATCTAATACACAACAAAATTAGCGGTTAGATTAAAAAAAATTAAAAACCTAATTAAAATACTAATCAAATTAACAGATAATAACAATTCACTCCCCGGCAACGGCGCCAAAAACTTGATGCGTGCGATGTGTCGTTGCGGTTTAGCAGTATTAATGCCTACTCAAGTTTTAAATTTATATTTAGCCGACTTATCAATAACACACACACTTAACGAGCAGTGTACCCGGTCAGTATGAATATAATGGTAAGTAGAGTGTCGATCACTAAGAGTGGAACGTATTATCTAGTTATTCTAATCAGTATTTTAATATATTAAGTTAGCTATACAACCTAATCTAACGCAAGGGGGGTCAGCCTGAGAGACTGGCACGATTTGGTTGCAATTAAATAATAAACTAAACCAATAGGCACGAATCAGCAAGTAGCACACACGAACACAGATAAATACTTGAGACAATAAGAGGGCTGTCCTTATGATAAGTAGTTTGTCACTTGTTTTATTGCTAGTGTTATATGAAGTGTATAGTTCGATGCAACGCACCGAGATTAAGTCCTTTCTCGTTGGTTCTAATCTTATCGGCGAGTAAACCCTTAATGATTACTTATGACTATCCTATTTATCTTTCTTCCTACTTTTCTACAGACCATAGAATGCATAGGCGATCTAATAAATAGGCGAGGGCAGAGGCATGGCGACCCGATCAACGCTCAGCTAGACACAAAGGTTATCAATGCACTAATAAAAGTCACCAAAGACATCAACATATAAACTTTAATTAATGAGAAAGCAGTTTTAAGGGAGTGCAATCTTTCCGTTGTCACATTACACAAGCCACCAATCTTGATGAATTAAAGTTTACTAACACAATAAAACAAAACTACTTAATGAATTAAACACATGCAGCACCTTCTTACAGCTCTTGTATCTTTGTTTGGGTGTGTCTTGTGCTGCTGCCTTGACTGAATTCGTCCTAGGGTTTCTGTACTTCGGTCTCGTATATAATATATGTCTCTCGAATTCGTCTGGTCTTGGGGTATTTATAGTTTCTGTCTGAGGATAAGATGCGGCG
Organism: Artemisia tridentata subsp. tridentata; assembly: GCA_021014915.2. Taxonomy (NCBI): domain Eukaryota; kingdom Viridiplantae; phylum Streptophyta; class Magnoliopsida; order Asterales; family Asteraceae; genus Artemisia; species Artemisia tridentata. The sequence goes on from CP139503.1 coordinate 202,141,132, forward strand.
CATCTAGTAAGTAGATGCGGCGCATTGACTTAACTTCGCGTGGGGTCCAAGATTATAATATTCAGGAATATTCGTACACCGCCAGAAGATGCGGCGTAACTCCATTTATAGATGCGGCGCATGTCCTCTTGTATCTTGGATCGTATCTGGTGAAATATTGATAGTGATGCGCCGTATGTAATAAGCAAGATGCGGCGCATCTGGAGCAGATTTGTCTTGATCTTGTGCATTTCGGTAGACTCTTAACTTCTTGCATGTTTTGCTCCATAATTAGTCCAAAATCGCCAAGTTTCACCAAATGCTTGTTTTCAACTGAGAATTACAAAAGTAAACGATTAAGTATCAATCCTCATACATAATATAATAAAACAAGTCAAATTAGTAGGATAAATGATAGTAATAAAATGTACTTATTTGAGTTCATCACATATATAAAACTTTCCTTTTATTCGTCTAACTATCGTTAGCCATTATCCGTTAAATACTAACGGTCGTTACGTGTTTTGTGATAATTAATAAATAAATATATCATTATATATTTAATTATTAATCTTTAATACTCATACGTAAAGCGTGCAATCCCGTGATCTCGAGTTCGATCCTAACACACGACTATTATTTCATGTCTATAAAACTAACATGTCTGATGTAACTTCGAGCCTCAAAAGGATCGATAAAGCTTTTAGTATGATCGAAACGACGCAAGTTGAGAAAATTACAGCATCAAGAACAATTAAAGTGGGCGAATTGTTTAATAACATTGGTGTTAACGAATTCGATTTAGAGGAAAAGTGGGACTTTGGTGCTGATGATGAGCAGAGGGAAGTTCTGTTAAAGAAGAGGACCATTGTACTAGAAGAGAGTCTAGTCATCGAAGGTCAACCATGTGAAATATCTGGCGATATTCCGTTAGAAACACAAGTCAATGGAGATGTTTCACATGACAAAGAAAAGGAACTTGAATTCCCGCCTTTGAATCAATTGTCAAGCCCTTTCAAATTTCAAAAAGGTTCTGGTCAACTAAAAGGTCCAAAGCAAAAGCAAAAAAGTCATGTAGAATCTTCAAATTGTAATGGTGCAGAAAAAGGGGATGTGCTAAAAGAAAGAGAAATGGATGTAGAGTCTTATCAACTTTTGGATGAAAAAGAAGAAGCTACAATCCTAACTTGCTCTATATCCTATCAAGATAATCATGGTCTTGACGATTGTGAATGTATGATGTGCGATAAACTGAGTAAGAAAATTCATGGAAAATGAAAAATTAAGGATAAATCAATTGCATCAAAGTTTATGGGCATTGATAGAAAGGTCAATGCTCGCTCTATCATCCATTCAAAAGGTAGAAAGAAGAAACAATCCCAAACATGCCCATCTGATGACCGTCTAAAATCATTATCAGTTGAGGACGAATATAATGCAAATCTTTCTCCTGTTAGAAAACAAAAATTCTTCTCTGAATTAGGATTTTCAGAGGAGAGCGAAAATGAGTGATTTTTATGCCTATTTCAGTTTTAAAGTAGGTGTTTTAGATAGCAGATTATGTAGTTTGTTTTCCTGGGTTTAAGGTGGAGGGTAGGCTGGTTTCTTTATTGTTGGAGGCTTCTATGTTGGGGGCTTCTACATTATGGTTTTTTGAAGGCGAAGTTAGGCTTGTTCAAGGGTAAGTTTAAGCTTTGGAGTTGGTTTAGATCTCTTTTGGGTCATTTGAGTTGTTTCCATCTGCTTATATTTAGTAGTTTTCGGATGTAGTTCGATGTTTTTAGCTAGTTAGGCGATGTATTTTATTTTGTTTCAGATGGCTTGTAATCAATTCAAAAATCTTTGGATTGAATATCTTCCATCTGTTTTTGATGTTCGCCTTGTAATTTGTTTTTCTCAGTTGTTGAATATATAGTTTTTCGCTTTAAAAAAAAAAAAAAAACTTTAAATATGTACATGACATTCTTAGACTAGTGTAATAAGGACCCTCAAATGACTTACATCTCTCTTGTCACTTTAGCTTTCTCTCTCCAAAACTACTTCATGACCAACTTAGTGTAACAAAGAAACGACACCATAAAAATATACTCCACAAAAGTACATTTTAATTAAACACCGCACACAAACAATCACACAAGTTGGTTGCAAAAAGCGCCCGATTCAACAATTTCGTCTGCATGGACCGTCTAGGGGAAGAAGTGTAGCAAGCGTGGGACACGTTCTCCTTGTGCCACATGGGCAGGGACTCGTCAAAATTTGCATTACTACGTCCAGCGTTATATACGAAGTAGTAGTTGTCAAATCAAAAAGTTCAAAAGGTTATCCAAGGATATGTAATTTGACTAATTTTATTTGGGTCCCATTCGATTAAACTTGTATTCTGTGATATTTTTTATGAACGGCTAAAATATATATAACTAAAAAGCTGTTAGCAAGGCGCTAGGAGCAAAAGTACATATACAGACTAGAAAGGAACACAAGCTACATATTCTATGATTTATATCCCTTTAAAGATTCGTTTATACTAAAGCCAGGGACGGAGCCAAGGCAAAATATGACCGGGTGCACACAAAAATTTGAACAGTAGTTGTAATACCCGAAATTTCAAAACATGCAAAATGACCAAATTGCCCCTGAAACCTTAAAAATTATTTAAAGCTTACATAAAATGCCAAATAATTCTTAAACCTTTGGAAATGAGCATCATATGAAGCAAAGTAATTTTGAGGCAACATTTTAACATTTTACAATGTACAAAAATATACTTTTCACACACGAAAATGTTACATGGACCTAAAATTTATATAAGTATACAATTGATTAGTTAATTTATATTTAAATCTTTTAAATTGAGATAATCATGAAATCAAATAAGGAAATTGCACCCAAAAATCAGAATATTGATTTATTCCCAATCAATGGGCCGAGATTTGAGCATCCTTTCCCTCCTACACGGTTTTAATCTTTTCTCCTTTATTTTCATTCGCTAAACCCTAACAAACACCACAAAAATTCTCTCTACTTCTCACGACTTCTTGGAGGATGCTAACCATTTTTCCTGGACTCTTTCAAGTGCAAGGAAGGTGGTAAAAATGGGTTCAAGATTTATGGATCGCTATTGTGCTCGGTGGAGTTTTCTTGGTGTCGAATTGATTGAGCCGAGAGAACAAAAATCACACTCCTTCATCCGATCGTATAAAAACACATCTGGTATTTTTCTTGCGTCCTTTACATCATATATGAGTGTTATAAAATAGCTAAATCAGCCCATGCACATAAAACAGATCATGATAATTATAGATGCTAAAAACGTGAATAAAACCTAAATTAATTCATGCTAATTTTCTGGAGCTTGTATATAATTTTTATGGATCCTATACTAATCATATAACTCTGGAAAAATAGATCTTGCATTTGTTGAAGCTTGTATTAGTCATGGTAAATTTTGTTACTAATCGGATTTAAGAATAAAAGGGTTTTAATTAAAATAAAATCGTGAGACCTAGGGTTTCATGTTTTGATGATGGATCTGAGCATTTAATGCATTTTTTTAAGGTTGTATTAATTATTGGTGATGATTGGATTTGATTAGGGTTAGGGTTTATGGTTTAAAATGGTTACCGATTGGGTTTTGAAACTATAAGGGTGTGTTTTGTAATTATTTAAGCATGAGGGTTATTTTTGTAAGTCATTTTGGATCAGGGGTAAATTGTATAAAATATTATATGGGGGTATCTTGTGTTAATTTTGTAGGTTAAAGGTTTACTTGGTAATTATATAATTCTTTTAATCCGATTTGGAAAATAATTAATTGGAGGGACCTATTTTGTAAATTCTAGAAACTTGAAGGTGTGTTCGTATAATATTTAATATAAGGGGCTTAATGTGTAATTTTGGATACCTAATGGCTTAATATGCAATTATGAATAATTTGTATTTCGAATTGTAAGTTTTATAAAATTAAGGGACTTGTTTTGTAATTATGTATAAGTGAAGGGTTATTCGTACCATATATTAAATTGATGGTAATTATGTAATTTTGTAAAATTAAGGGCTTGATGTGTAAATATAAATATGATAAGGGTTAAATTGTGATTTATATAATTATAGGGTTTATTTTGTAACTAAAGGGGTATAATCTGTAAACTATGAAACTTAAAGGAGTAAAAGTGTAATTCTGGAAAACTTATGTAGTTAAATGGATAATTTGTGATACTTTTGTTTTAAACCTTTAACTTTGGAATATTTATCTTTAAAACCCTAGAATATGAAAACTTGTCATATTTAACCCTAGACTTTTGATACTTGCTAAAATAAACCTTATTTCCATAATAAATGACTTAACCTAATTATAATATTTAAACCTGCTAATTATGGAAACCTGCTAAAAATAGGAAGTTACTAAATATGGAAAGTTGCTAGAATGGAAAGCCGACTAAAATAAAGTAATCTGAATTAAATAAGCTAATAATAAGATAGTCATGAATTCGTGTAGATTCGCTGAAGATGGAGTTGCTTCCGACCTTTATATTTCTGTTGTGTTCTTCACTTGCGGTATAAGGTACAGATATTCTGACCTTCTCACAGGTTTCTCATGAACTCTTTCTCTCTTATATCTTGTTCCCCTTGAAATTTGCTATGTTCCCCTTGATTTGTGAACCTTGCTATGCTTCCCTGATAAATTGAACCTTGCTATGTTCCCTTGATACTTGATATGATTCGTTCATCACCCTCTGACATGAATATTCAAACCCCTGAATACCTTGAAGGTTCATTTGATATCTTGAACTGGATGCTAAAACCTTTCTAAATTATATATGAAAATGTTTTGAGAAAAGCTATTTTAAAACGATGTTGTTGAGCACGATGCGATACCACTTTTAAATGTAATTTGGCTATCTTTTGTGAAAAACTAATTTTAAAGACTACTGTTATGAAAATCGTTAGTAAAGATAATTTTATGAGAATCATTTGATTAAGTTTACGAAACTACTTTTAAGGACTATCTTTATGAAAAACCGTTTTGAAAGATCATTTTTATGAAAACTATTATTAAAGGATTGCTTTAAATGAACTTTTGATAGAAACTTCTGAAATGAACTGTTGCTATGAAATTTTGATTTTGATCCTTTGATATACTTAAAATGGAGACTTGATTTGATACATTGATATATATATCTTGACCTGATATACTTAAAATGGGAACTTGATTTGACACATTGATATAAACCTAAATCTGATATACTTGAAATAAAACTTGACTTGAACTATCTGATACGAAACTTGAACCTGGACATCTGATCCATGATAATTGACCATGACCCACGGTTTGATACCCGAGCCACTATTTATTTCACTAGGCATGAGGGTTTCATGTCCTTGTCATTGATGCACCGATGACTTGACTCTAGGGTAGGAGAGTGATGACCTATCCCGTCCCTGATTTTATTTGTTATGTAGGAGAAGAATCTGGTCTACTGGGGCGCATGGATGCATTCTAGATTTGATCTGTTTCTGTTATTGTTTATTGTTATATCTGGTGGCTGATGGTGTGTGCAATACACGTCTTTCACATATCTGGGAGCTAGCTACTCCATTTGGTTACATTTGAGATGATATGATTTGTTTTGTTTCTGGGCTCGTGGTGGATTACTGTCCCGTTATCCTTACCTTATAACCTTTTTCTTTTCTCTTATTCTTATCCATTTATCATCCCTCGACTCTTATTATATCTGCATGACTTTTACATCTTTTACTTTTCACTTTTCTCTACTACTGCTTTGTTATCGTTATATCTGTTTACTGAGCTCTCGTAGCTCAGCCGCATTTCTTTTCCTGCGGCAGGTTTTAGTAGGAAGCTGGGAATGAGTGGAGAGTACCTTGGACTTAGAAGATTGATAGCTATTCGGGATTAGAGATGATTAAAGTTATTATATCTTAGAATTTGTATTTATCGAAAGTTTCATTTGTAACTTTGTAGTTTTCAGTATTTCATTTGTAACCTTTGAATTCTTGTATTACTTTAAATGTATGCTTTGTTTGATCTGATATGAAACCATTATTGTGACATCTTTACCCTTGTCGGGTTGGGGTGTTACAATTTATGGTATCAGAGAGACAGGCTGCGACTTGTAATACATTTACCCTTGACCTGTGAAGTTGGACCATTAGGTTTCCACTGTAGGCGCTCATAAGATAACCTGTAAGAATTTTGCTTTAGGATTTCCCTATAGGAACTTAGGTTCTGACCGGTGAGGAATGGGTAGACTATAAGGCATTTGTTTAAGTAGCGTTGCTTCCGCATCACTATGATTCGTGCCTTGCTTTTGGTTAAAGCTTGTTGAGATCACTTTTGGAAACTGAAAGCTTACGCTTTGCACCACCTAAGATTTGAAACCTAAATAAATCTTGAAAGCATTGAGAATTGCATAGTGATTGCCTGACACTATTTGATCCTTGTCTTCAGATTCCGACTCCGACCACTGATCCTTTTGTTAATCATTTTAATGCCTCTTCGGGCATTCTGAGAATCTTCATGGCGATGACATACTTGATACATTCTGTTATTTGTCTCTTGCTTTTGATAAGCATCTACAAATTTTCCGACGTTATTCGATTTCATCTTACCCATCCCTGTCCCTATGAGAAGTCTTGTGGTGTTTAACCACGAGTATAAAATGTTTCCCTCTCATTTTGAACGATAAGATTTGCTTTGCTGACCCGTCCTTCTTTGGATAGCTAACCTTGATTTTATTCTTATAAAGGATTGGTTGATCGAACATTCAAAATAGTGACAACCATCCTCCTATGTCTCACCTTTGGCGTTTGAAACAATTTTGAACTTCCTACCATGAGTACCGATTGTTAAACTCCTTGCTATCACTATTACTCTAGAGACTCGTGTGTTACTTTCGCGGTTATGAAGTTTCCCTAGAAACCATTTCGTACACAAATGAATAAACCTTATCTTGAAAATTAATTGGCACCCTGAGTTTTCCGAATATGATTCCGGGTTGAACCCCCAAGTTTTCCACCGGAATAGGAAGTAGGATTTGACATGATACCGAGAGATTGTCTAGCCGCCAAGCGAAGATGTCTTTCGGATCATACCAGTTGATTTGAGCAACCAGAAAGAGCAACAACCGAAGACCAGGAAGTGAGTTGCTTAAGTATATCTTCTGGGAGTGTTCCACTACCTGATTGTGATCTTCACTTCCGAACTGTTTGACAAACAGTTTGATACCTCTCCGACCATCCCAAAGGTCACTTAACCCCAATGTGTTTGACACACCTTATTAATTCATTTCCAGTGCTGGATATAAATGTATCATCTGATACTACTCCGTCTTGCGAAATCCATTACTACTCCTATGAGGACTCTGGTGATTATTAACCATGGATATAGGAAATTTATTCCCTCCCTTTGAATAATGAATCTTGCCGCCAACTAGCTTCCTTTGGAAGGATATGACGATAATTTTGTCTCGATATTAAATTGTCAACTGAGCATGATGATGCTGATAACTGATATTCCTTACGCCTCACTTTTGACAGTTATACGATGTTTGTATTACCGATGATTCACAACCTACCTGCCACTTATGCTAAATAGCTAAACAAAATTTCCAGCACCTTGAACTGTTCATTTATCTATCTCAACACTATATTGAACCATGTACTCAACCTTGATATATAAACTAACCATCTGTCTTGACGACCGTACTCATCCTACGAATCCGTTTACTTTTGATATATTCGATTTTGAGGTCTTTAAGTTATGGATTGGCTGGCCCTCATAAGCTGCCAGGGATTACCGTACCTGATATGTGACTTCAGAAATCTATTTGCATCCTACTTTTGTTATGATAACCTTTTAACCGCTCAAATCTGTTAAGCTTAACGCTGCTATGGAAACATTTACCTTGATCTCATTTGATTGTCAAATTCTCCTGACACTTATTAGTGTCCACCCTTAGAAGCTTTGGCATCGGAAGTTTTGTTGTACAAATTTTTTTGGTGTAGTAGAATTGACTTTGAACCGACCTCAGTTGATGAACCATGATGCTATAGAAGTTGAGAGATTGAAGAAGCTGATGGAATGTGATTTTATTCACCTCAGTGTTTCCTTTTGAATACCCCTACTAGTTCATGAAGAAGAAAGAGAAAATTTTGCGTCAGCGTATCGATTATCGTAAACCTAACCGTATCACTACCCGAAATCATTTTTCATTTCCGCGCGTCAATGATTGATTCGTCCTATCTTTGAAACTCCATATCAGACGGCCTCATTTAATGTTTGAAGGACGGAAGAAGCAACCACAAGTACTTCCAAGAAGAGAGTTGACTAACTGAGAGTAACCTCCGTGAAGCATTACAATTTTATTTGAGAAGAGGAAGACATGTGATGTGAAGTAGATATGAAGTTTTTCCTGAAACGATTCATGAAGCTGTTTTCGTACTCGTTGTGACCATTAAGAGTTTTAAATAATGCCAATTGTATTGGCTAATAAAATCATATTTTTTCGTGAGTAATCGGACAACTGTCATAGTATGACGGTGTTTTGTGCTCTGAGACGAACGAGGTATCCTAATAAAGGCTTCTGTCTCTGGACTCGTAGATGAGTTGTTTCGGTCGCAAATAAAAGGGATATCCTCAAAATCGTGTTAAATCAGAGACCTTGATGTGGACCTCATTTTTGTATGCAACGGTTTTCGAGGGAAGGTTTGGAAACTACTTAGCGTCTAAACTAAGGTATCTTTATCGGCTTAAAAATTATCGAAACGAGAATTTGAAGAAATTCATTTCTCACCAAAAATAAAATAAATAGAGGAAAATAGGAATTTGGGAACGAGAAGTCCACAATTAGCTTTCTGAGTAGTGTTGGCAATCTAACTTGTAAATAACAATGATTTCGTTTTTAAGCTTAGTTTGGGGACTCGTGAAAAATCAGGGACGACGAATTTTATCCGTATGGTCACTTCTTTATGAGTCGTGTTTCCTACTCGAAGACCCTAAAAATTATCGATAGATAATGATTGTCAAACAAAGCCGTCACATGAATAATAAGAAAAATACAAAAATAGAATAAAAGGAAAAATGGGGAGTTTTTAGAACTTAAGATTTCTTGATCTCTTTTGAAAATTTTGCTACTTCTCAAAGTTAGTAAAAAGAGATTGGAAATTTTCGGTTTCAAAAACGTGTTTTTATAACATTGCATGAGGACATTGCAATAGCTTAGTCTGGGGGATTTTGGTATGTGCTTAAACACATACCTTTTCTCGACCAAAAACCGGACCAAAACGACCAAAAACCCGACCATAATGCCAAAAGATATAGTGTTTTTGTGTTTTGTCTATGCAGGGATGGATATCGCGAAAAAACCGACAAAAAGACAAGAAAATCAAGAAAACGAGCACGGGATACGGAAAAGGCTCAGAACCGGAACCGGGAAAGAAGATTTGGTCAAAAAGTCAACAGAGGTCCTCATATTTTCAGAGATTGTCAATTTCAGCCCTTGGATCTACTTTTGAAAAAAGGCAGCAAAGGTTCCCCAAAAATCCAGAATTTACAAGAGTGGTCCCTTAAACTTTACATTTAAAAACCCTTAAACCTTAAAATCACTTAAACCCGGTTTCACTACCAGTCCACCAGCCCACCTTAAAACCTTATCCAACCAACCCTTTAATCCTAACCAAGCCCAACCCACCATACCCGTACTAACTCTCTTGACCCGAACCATTCACAAAAACCCGGTCAAACCCAGTATTAATCCTCAGTCAAAATAATATTAACTCACACACACTCCACAAAAACGCGCCCAAAGTTTATCCCTAAAATTCACTGCCGAAGAACCCTAATATTTACTACACCAAATTAACCCCGTACAAATGATTATCTCATGATTGGTAACTTCTGGAAGGGTCTGACACTGCCAGGGACACGTGGAGGCCAAGGATTGGACAAGCCACCTCATTAAATTGATCCAACGGCTGGAAATCATGCTTGGAGAGCAAGGGAGGATCTAAGGGTGTGATTGAGAGCAAGAAGCCACGGATTGCCAGCATGGACTCCCAGAAGGTTCCCCTGAAGCTTATAAATAGAGGACCTCCTCATTAGCTAAGATCGGTCCAATTTTTATGTCTTAAGAAATTGTTGCCATTTAATTTACTGTTTTAGTATAATCATTTTAATTCAGTTGTAATCTCTCAGTTGTACTTTTTAAAAGTTATTAATGAAATTTTTATTTTTCCTTTGAATCTATCTCAATTTAGTTGTTTATCTGAATTTAGTTATTGAAGTTGTTATTAGCTCATTTCAAATCATTTCCAGCATTATTTCTATTTACATTTCAACTTTTGTTAAACTCTTTTGAAAATCCAAAAATAATTCCAAAAAGTAAAAATCCAAAAATAATCTAAAAGCTCAGCTTCAATAGGCTATTTTATAAGGAGTATAAGCTTATACAAGCTCATTAGCTTGGTGTAAGTCTTTTCTGAGTTCAAATCTACCTTTGCTACACAAAAATCCAAAAGTCAACCAAAGTCAAACTCAGCTTATTTTAATAAACCAGCTTATTTGAGGAGTAAAGGCAGCCAATAAGGAGTCCAATTGGCCTGTCAAAAGACAGGCAAGCTCAGTGAACTCCCTCTGTTCTTACTGAGGGAGAGTTACTTTGTAAGTTTTAGCTCATTTACATTTTACTCAACTTTTCATAGTTTAATCCTGCTGCTACTAGTTAAATTTCTGATTTGATATTTGTGGCTTACTGTTTTGTGCTTGATTAGTTGTTTAAGTAGATTTGATAATCATAGATAGTGGTAGTTAAGTTGAATTCAGTTGGTATTTAGTTGATATAGTGCTCATTAGTTTGGTAGAATAAGCTTCTATAAGGTCTGTTTTGAGTTAATGCATCAAATCTGTTACTGATTGGTATTATTGATTAAGTATAATTGAGGTTAAGTTGCTGTTGTAATTAGATGTTAAGGTTAGAATTGAGCAATTGAAGTTTTTGGATCATAGTTGCAAAAGTGATAAGCATAGGCTGCTCTAAATAAGCTCTCATTAAGCTAGGTGAATTTGAACCATCAATTTGGTATTTCTAAGTTCCTTATATTAGTTTAGATCAGTGTCCAAAAGTTGGATTGTTTAGGTCAAGGTTTACAAAGTTTGCGCCATTTCTGCTGTCTCAGTATGTACTGAGCAAACCTGCTCCACAAGTTGCTGTTCTAAGCTTATTTTTGGCTAATTTGATTGAGATAAGGACCTGACATTTGGCTTATAAGAAGTTTGTATAGTAAGCTTTAAAGGCAATATCTGGTATTTGAGTTTGAAGCTTATTAGGAGGCTTATTTTATATAATTAGCCCCTTGGAATTGTCCTGCTGTTGCATCAGATAAGCAGCCCAGACCCACCTGATCTGATAGCTTTTTGAATAAGCTAATCAGCTCCAATTTTGGGCATTTTGAGTTTTTAGGAAGAGTTTCATATAAGCATTAAGCTGATTATCTGGGATTGACATTTACAGCTTATTAAACAGCTTATTTGCCAGCTGCAACTAAGGATAAGGGACTGTTTGGTACTGTGATAAGAAAAAGCTGATCAGCAGCTTTTAGGGTTTTTCTTTTAGCTTATTTGTGTGTTCTGAGTATCTTTAAGCTTAATATAGTTGACTTCACTTTACCTGAGCTTTTTATTGTTTTTAGCTTATTTTTGCTTATTTTAGCTTATTCATCCTAGTGCTTATTTTCTGTTCTGGCTTATTTAGACCTAATCAGCTCTTTTAATTATTTTTATTAAATTGCTCATTAAAAATTAGAATTTCTCAAAAATTTTCAGATTTTTCTAATTAGTTTTACTATTTTTAAATCTTTTAATTAGTTTAAATTAGATTTTAAATTATAAAAAATAATTAAAAAGTCAAAAAAAATATTTTTCTTTTTCCAAAAATTTTCTTTTATCATTTTTAATATAGGAAAATTATTTTTATATTTTTAAGTTTTAAATTTTAGAAATTCATTTTTATTTACGTTTTATAATTCGTCGCGTAACGTTTTTAAATTCAAATTTTCGTTTTTAAGTTTGTATGCTTAGTTTAACTGTTTCATTAGCTTAATTAGTTGTTTACTTTTATTATTTTATTGTTCGTAGTATAAAATCACAAATCAATCACTCTTTTTCACACATTCACTACACGTATTCGACATCGTTTACAACAACTCGATATTCGACCTTCGTTGGGACACGACCCGGGGAAAACGCATCTGTTGAGTTTTACCCTTGGAAAATAATATACTAAAAACATTAAATCACCCGTCTAAGACACGCAGTTTTGCTTCTCTATTAATGTTAGTTGTACTAAATTAAGAGCAGAAGCAGACTCGCGAATGGAAGATGCACAGCGACCATGTCAGAGATTCACGTTACCGCACCACAATGTCCTGAAGAAGTGCCGAAGGCTTGAGGGACCAGACTCAAGTTTATAATTTCTTCCCACCCTATGATCATACGACAGACTACATGGACTTGGAAGAAGTTTAAGATCATGAATGGATGAAAATTCTGAAGCGAACGTTTGTGTTTGGAAGAGTTGATTCTGTGAAGGAGGAAGCTATGGATGACGTAATTCATTTCCTCTTGACCTACTTAAATTTCCGTTACCTAATGATAAGATCTTTTGAATGACTTAGGTTCCCAACTAGTAATCCCGTTTGTGTTAATTTTGCGTATGTTGGATGATGGTTTGTTATGCGAATTTTGAAGCAACCACTGATATTGCCTGAGTTGATTCTGGTGAGTGATGAAGGACTAACGCTATTAGCAACGTACCTAATTCTGATAGATATTCCAGATCCTTTCCGATACTCTTTCGAGTAGTTCATTCTTCTCTTAGTTAGGGTGTTTGATTTTAATGACCTCTGAGACTGTAGAAAGATTTGGTGGATTAAGATAGGTTATTTTGTTCACGACCTGAGATAAAGTATGACCATCATGAGGGCATATTTATATGATGCCAGTATTATGACGTCTGGCCAACGTGATAATACTTACACCATATAACGTGCACTTGTTGTGGGCATAAGATATTTCGGGGAGTACCTAAGAAGTTAGAATTTGATCTCCGTTGGTTTATCCGTGATTAGTAAGACTGTAGGTTCATTCTATCTATGTGTATACCCTACTTTCGTTCTTTAGATATCTGGATGAGTTTAAACTCCCGTTTTGCATTCTGTTGACCTCAGTTATAAATCTTGAACTCTTTGTAGAGCCTCTACTGTTGATACAGTCAATTTGATTTGAAATCTTGTTCGTCTTCCATATGAGCTTTCCAGGAGATTCACCTATCGTCCATTTTACGTTGCATGGACCTTTTGATCAGAATCAATCTAATTTGCCTCTTTCTGATAAATTTGAACCCATCTTGTTTAATTTGAGTCATGAGAAAACTATTTGGTCTGAAGATCCCTTTTGGAAGGACCTCCCCGGACGTGAGTATGTTGTGACGATCTTTTGCAATTTGCTACGACTTCGTCTAACTTTGCGACTTCAATTTTCTAGGACGAAATTTTTTTTAGAGGGGAAGAAGTTGTAATACCCGAAATTTGAAAACATGCAAAATGACCAAATTGCCCCTGAAACCTTAAAAATTATTTAAAGCTTACATAAAATGCCAAATAATTCTCAAACCTTTGGAAATGAGCATCATATGAAGCAAAGTAATTTTGAGGCAACATTTTAACATTTTACAATGTACAAAAATATACTTGTCACACATGAAAATGTTACATGGACCTAAAATTTATATAAGTATACAATTAATTAGTTAATTTATATTTAAATCTTTTAAATTGAGATAATCATGAAATCAAATAAGGAAATTGCACCCAAAAATCAGAATATTGATTTATTCCCAATCAATGGGCCGAGATTTGAGCATCCTTTCCCTCCTACACGGTTTTAATCTTTTCTCCTTTATTTTCATTCGCTAAACCCTAACAAACACCACAAAAATTCTCTCTACTTCTCACGACTTCTTGGAGGCTGCCAACCATTTTTCCTGGACTCTTTCAAGTGCAAGGAAGGTGGTAAAAATGGGTTCAAGATTTATGGATCGCTATTGTGCTCGGTGGAGTTTTCTTGGTGTCGAATTGATTGAGCCGAGAGAACAAAAATCACACTCCTTCATCCGATCGTATAAAAACACATCTGGTATTTTTCTTGCGTCCTTTACATCATATATGAGTGTTATAAAATAGCTAAATCAGCCCATGCACATAAAACAGATCGTGATAATTATAGATGCTAAAAACGTGAATAAAACCTAAATTAATTCATGCGAATTTTCTGGAGCTTGTATATAATTTTTCTGGATCCTATACTGATCATATAACTCTGGAAAAATAGATCTTGCATTTTTTGAAGCTTGTATTAGTCATGGTAAATTTTGTTACTAATCGGATTTAAGAATAAAAGGTTGTTTTAATTATTGGTGATGATTGGATTTGATTAGGGTTAGGGTTTATGGTTTAAAATGGTTACCGATTGGGTTTTGAAACTATAAGGGTGTGTTTTGTAATTATTTAAGCATGAGGGTTATTTTTGTAAGTCATTTTGGATCAGGGGTAAATTGTATAAAATATTATATGGGGGTATCTTGTGTTAATTTTGTAGGTTAAAGGTTTACTTGGTAATTATATAATTCTTTTAATCCGATTTGGAAAATAATTAATTGGAGGGACCTATTTTGTAAATTCTGGAAACTTGAAGGTGTGTTCGTATAATATTTAATATAAGGGGCTTAATGTGTAATTTTGGATACCTAATGGCTTAATATGAAATTATGAATAATTTGTATTTCGAATTGTAAGTTTTATAAAATTAAGGGACTTGTTTTGTAATTATGTATAAGTGAAGGGTTATTCATACCATATATTAAATTGATGGGTAATTATATAATTTTGTAAAATTAAGGGCTTGATGTGTAAATATAAATATGGTAAGGGTTAAATTGTGATTTATATAATTATAGGGTTTATTTTGTAACTAAAGGGGTATAATCTGTAAACTATGAAACTTAAAGGAGTAAAAGTGTAATTCTGGAAAACTTATGTAGTTAAATGGATAATTTGTGATACTTTTGTTTTAAACCTTTAACTTTGGAATATTTACCTTTAAAACCCTAGAATATGAAAACTTGTCATATTTAACCCTAGACTTTTGATACTTGCTAAAATAAACCTTATTTCCATAATAAATGACTTAACCTAATTATAATATTTAAACCTGCTAATTATGGAAACCTGCTAAAAATAGGAAGTTACTAAATATGGAAAGTTGCTAGAAATGGAAAGGCGACTAAAATAAAGTAATCTGAATTAAATAAGCTAATAATAAGATAGTCATGAATTCGTGTAGATTCGCTGAAGATGGAGTTGCTTCCGACCTTTATATTTCTGTTGTGTTCTTCACTTGCGGTATAAGGTACAGATATTCTGACCTTCTCACAGGTTTCTCATGAACTCTTTCTCTCTTATATCTTGTTCCCCTTGAACTTTGCTATGTTCCCCTTGATTTGTGAACCTTGCTATGCTTCCCTGATAAATTGAACCTTGCTATGTTCCCTTGATACTTGATATGATTCGTTCATCACCCTCTGACATGAATATTCAAACCCCTGAATACCTGGAAGGTTCATTTGATATCTTGAACTGGATGCTAAAACCTTTCTAAATTATATATGAAAATGTTTTGAGAAAAGCTATTTTAAAACGATGTTGTTGAGCACGATGCGATATGTTGATGCAAATAATGTTCTAAAAACGTTATTTATATCTTTCGATTACTTCACGTTTTGAGGATGACAAAATGTGAACTCACGTTACGTTAAAATTAACGTTAACAAGTTTTTAATCGGAAGATCCCGTGTCCACGCAAATCACTCTTGAACAAAGTTACAACTTGGACTAGTGATCAAAGAAGTGAATTCATGTTTTGAAAATTCACATTTTAAATGGGACAAAACATTTTTTCAAAAATACACAAGACAAATTATTTTTGAAATATTAAGAAATGTTTTAATGGAAAAATAAGTTTGAAAATCACAACAACTATTTTTCCCCCCAAAATCAGCTCCAACCTTCCCCAAATAAGTTTTCACCAGAAAAGACAAAATTTGGAGCGTCCTAGTCTACCACGGCTCCACGGTACCGTTAAATTTAACGGAGCCGTGGGTCATTTAGTGGAGCCGTCCGTACCATTTTGAATTGTAACGTTCAGATTTTCTTTGCCTATAAATACCCACCTCTTTCACAGTTTTAGGCACCCTTCACACACAGAAAAATCCCTTAGTAAAATCCTCTCACACCTTTCACTTCTTAGGGTCATTTAGATTAGTTTTTCTTTGTTTCAAGAGTGATCCAATCATCCTTCAAGTGATCCTCTTCATACCTCTTCACTAGCAAGAGAAGAACACAAGTATCCAAGTTGATACAAGGTGTTGTCATCCCTCTTCATTGGAAAGAGAAGAACTCAAGTAATCAAGAAGATACTAGAGTTGTAGTTGATAGGTTTTTGTAACACTTGTTACAACCTTGTTGTATCTTAGCATACATCAAGTATACTTTTCTTTTTGTGAGTGAGAGTGAAGATCAAGTGTGATCTATAGAGATAGTGAACATCTCTTGAAGCCATTGGGCTTGTGTGATTGATCAAGAAGATCAAGGGTCATTAGGTTAGTGTTAGTTGAGTAGAGTGAAGTAAGTGTTGATCGTTGTGATCGTGTTGAGATCTTGGTGATCTCTTGAAGCCATTGGGCTTGTGTGTTTGGTCACGTGGACCTTGGTAGATTGGTGCTAGCCAAGATTAGCACTCAACATCTAGCTTAGTGTCGGAAATAGGATAAGCGACGTGTACGGTTTTCTTCGCCTGAAGGGAGGTTGTTGATATAGTGTTTGAAACTCTCGAGTGTGGTACTCGGGGAGTGGAGTAGGGCGAAGAAGAGCTTCGTAGCCGAACCACTATAAATCCTCTGTCTCGGTTTGATCTTTCCAACTCTACTCTTTACTTTTATTTGTTATTTTTACGTAGCTTAGTTTGTAGTTCATATTGGTGTTGTTTGATTACACATAGAGTTCGAATCAAAGTTTCCAATAGCATACTTTTAAAACAAGATTTTTAAAAGAAGTTTTTAAACCGGTAAACTATTCAACCCCCCTTCTAGTTTCCCACAATTGGTATCAAGAGCCACGTCAGTTAAGTTTTTAAAGTATACTGTATTTTAAAGCTTGAACCGATCAATGGATTCCGACAAATATCTAGAAGGGCAATCTATGCAAAGACCACCACTTTTCGAAACCGTTTGTTTTATTTATTGGAAAACAAGATTCGAAACGTATGTGAAATCAAAAGACATTGATCTTTGGCATGTTATTACCGAGGGTGACTTTCAACCTATTCAAAAGAATCCGGAAACTAAAAAGGATGAAATAGTTTCTTATGATAAACAAAGTGATGAACTTAAAAGAAAATTAGCCAAAAATAATGAGGCTAAAATGATGATTTATAATGCTTTGCCTAAAAAGGAATTTGAAAGAATTTTTATGTGTAATACGGCAAAAGACATTTGGAAAACTTTGTTAGTCACTCACCAAGGTAATGACCAAGTCAAAGAGAACAAGATAGATCTTCTTGTTCAACAATATGAACAATTCTCTATTTCGGAGGATGAGTCAATAGATAATGTTTTTGCTAGATTTAATACTATTATCACTAGTCTTAAAGCTCTTGATGAAGGTTATTCTAGTAAGAATTATGTTAGGAAGTTTCTTAGAGCTCTACATCCTAAATGGAGAGCAAAGGTCACCGCCATAGAAGAGTCAAAGGACTTGGCGGCATTGTCACTCGATGAACTTATAGGAAACTTGAAAGTTCACGAGATGATCATCAAGAAGGATTCCGACATTGTTAAAGGCAAAAGCGAGAGAGTTAGATCTCTAGCATTAAAAGACAAGAAGGAGTCTAGTGATGAGGAATGTTCGAGTTCCGGTAGTGAAGATGAAGAGTACGCACTAGCCGTTAGGAACTTTAGAAAGTTCTTTAGGAGGAAAGGTAGATTTTCTAGACAATCTTGAGATGAGAAGAAGTCATCTCAAAGAAATCATGATGAAAGAAAAGGGACAAGTGATACGAGATGCTTTAGATGCGGAGACCCTAATCACTTCATAGGAGAATGTCCTAAGCCACCTAAATCCAACAACCAAAGAGCCTTCGTAGGAGGTTCTTGGAGTGATAGCGGTGAAGAAGAAGAGAAGAAGCCTAACGATGAAACGTGCCTAATGGCTCAAGCTTCTAACGAGGTACAATCCGACTCTTCTTATTATAGTGATAATAATTCGTCAGTAGATGATAATGAATTACATGACGAATACAACAAACTGTGCGTAGTTAGTACTAAGATTTTAGGTAGAAACACTAAGCTAAAATTAAAATTAAAAGAACTAGAACTACAAATCTTAGAACTAAATGATCAAGTCAAGAGACTTGAGAAAAACAAGGAAGTAGATTTAGGATGCGGGGCATGTATTAGTCTTCAAGTAGAAAATGAAAAACTTAAAGAAAATGCTTTAAGAATCATTAGGTTTGATGAAGGAACTAAAAAGCTTAATGATATACTTGAAAATATTAGATATAGTGTACATGACCGTTCGGGTTTAGGATTTGACCCAAATCAGGCTTCTACAAGTAGTACTAAACAAGTAAAATTTGTAATGCCTGAAAAGTCCATGTCTGAAGGTGACGGCACCATTAAAGATACAGACGGCACCACTAAATTTAGTGGTACCGTGTGGTGCTGAGGACAAAACTGGGTCAATTCTGAAAAGTAACTTAAGTCCTAAACCAAGTCAAGTAGTTGTAGATAGAACTAGAGTGTCTACTCTAAGTAGAGAGGAAACCAAAGGCTTTAACAAACCATTGTCATCTCCCGAACATGGATTTGTAAAGCGTGACACTAGGTCAACTACTCCTCCACCTAGAAAGGTAAACTCTCCCAAACCTCGGTCTAGAACTCCTCTACCGAGAGGTAACTTTAGAAGACAAAATCATCCAAGTAACTTTCCCGTAACTTGGAATGATCGTCCATCACAAAGTTACTTACCATGGGAAATGTGTCCTCCATTCTCACATCCTAAACTAACGCAACAAATGCGTAGGATGTTTAACTCTAACTTTGGACCCATGAGATATTGGGGACCAGATGTTTGAACATTTATTTTGCTAGGAAAACAAGAGTGTAAATAAACTTTGGAGTACAAAAAAAAAAAAAAAAAAAAAAAAAAAAAAAAAAGGAGTATGATGTGTTATCAAGCATATCCGGTGACGCAATAGTCAAGTAGTGTCTTTCATGCTTAACATTCAACAAAGGTACCCTAGTCTTCTAGTTTTAAGAGCAAACACCTCAGGCACAGGTACGCTCTCTTAAAACACCCTTTGTTAGTAGTAATCTTTGGCATGAAGTAGTGTAGTTAGAATCTAACATGGTAGGCACTATAACACAGAAACTCTATTCACATCTCATCATGCCAAATTCATCTTGTCCAGAAATGTTCGATGATCGCTTGAAGATCATGCGTGACAAGTTTGAATTAAGCATTGATGAGTGAATCAAGTTCCCTTCCTTGCACATATTTAATCTTGCCTAAATGAAGTATCCCTGTAAACTTATGTATACTATATGTATGAGATACATAGTTTAAGTAATAGTCTCTATTTACAATAACGCCCATATCCGCAAATGCGAAACTCACAAGAGACGAAGAAAGTGAGTGCGTGGATATAACTAAGTTAGGGGCATAATAGGTAAAGCAGTTTACCTAACGGCAAGTAGGTCCATTATCATGAATAGTGTTGGCATTGTGCCCACTTGTAAGAAGTATCCCAAAACTTCTTACATCAAAGTGTTTAATGTATCATACCATACATTAAAGATACTATACACTTGAGATTACAATATCTTGAGGAGATTGATGTAGAAAATGTTTCTATACCAACTCTGCTAATGTGAGAGTTAATGTGGGTTGAAACATAATGAGTAATGTTTGTACCTTCATAGGTAGATTAACAAACATCTTGGTTCCCCAAGAAACAAACTACTCTTATTGTCACCACGACCGAAACCGAGTTCGCAAGCGCCGGAAAGGCATGACAACAAACACTATAGATGAGACAACTCCCTGTGAAGAGTAGCAGTCAAGATGCCATTGGACTTGTCCGGGAACCCTATAGTTTGCTCATGAATGAAGTTCGTCGAAGTACGTCATCTCCCCGCGGAAAGACATCTCCTCCGTCATGATAACGTCGAATGAGAAATCTTCTCTTTGAAAAGTATTTCTTCTCATCTTAACCTTTACATTCTCGACAAATGACCTCTTAATACTCCATTGGAATTATTAATGTCACTTCTCACGTCTCATCATATGACTTTTCAAGTCATTCCTCATATCCCGCTCATGACTATTTCAATATTTCTATGGAAATATTAAAGTCATCTCACACTTCCATTCTATTCTCGACTCATGACTTTTGAATATTTCATTAGAAATTTCAAGTCATTCCCTAAGCCGTATCCTATGACTTCGTAATATTTCACTGGAAATATTAACGTCATTCCTCGCGTCTCGTCATATGACTTTTCAAGTCATTCTTCTCATCCCGCTCATGACTATTTGAATATTCCTTTGGAAATATTAAAGTCATCCGTCACGTCATGCCTCATAACCTTTCATCCCTTCTATGACCTCTCGAAAGTTTCGCGGGAAACATTGAAGTCATTCCTTGTGTCATATGACTCATGAATATTTCACGGGAAATATCTAGTCATTCCTTGTGTCGCGTACTCCGACTAATTAAATATTTCATGGGAAATATTATAGTCATCCTCCTAAACACAACTCATAACTTCTATTTATTTCACGGGAAATACTAGAAGTAAATCCTCATCCAATGACATCTTAGTCAATTTCCTCGGAAACACTAAGGTCATTTCCGGTCATCCCATTTAATCATCTTTCGTCAAAAAGTTTATTAGGTATAAACTTTTTCCTCGTGTCAAAAAGTCTTACTAAATAAGTAAGATTAATCAGCCAAAAGTCAAAACAGAAGAAAAACTGGACAATCAGATACATGGCTCCACTAAAGAGCCACGGCTCCACTAATGTTTAGTGGAACCGTGGAGCCGTGCATCTGAAAAACGCGCCCAGTCACTCCTTTCTTCTGCATAAACTTTCCAAACACACAAAACCTCTTCCACCTGCTGTCATAATCGAACCATAACACCATAATTCAACTAAACTCTTGCAAATCAAGATTGAGGCATTGGAATTAACAAATCCTAACCACAACATCATCAATTGTAAGTAATTTACTCTTATTTTCTTTTAATTTGAGTCTAGGATTTGTTCTTGAGTATAAATCCGAATTGGGGATTTTCAAAATTAGTTAAACCCTTGTGAAATTAAGACTAGGATTAGACAATGTAGTATTCACATGATTCCCTAAACCTAGGATTTCCAAAAACCCACTTATGTTGCAAAACCTAATCCGAAATTAATCACTAAATTCGGATTATGATTGTTTATTTGTAATGGAATCATGTTTAGGATGATTAAAATTGAATTAGGAACGTTCTGCATTAAAGCTTTTCAATCTTAAAGCTTGTTGGCACCATGTTGAGGCATTTGCCAAACACCCCAATTCAATCATTTTTCTAAAAACTTCACAAGTCTAGAATCATGAAACCTTTTTCATACATTTTTGATGCAAACTAAAAACATTTTTGCATGCATACATGAACTCTCAAATGTGGCTCAAAGTACATAATTGATATGTATTGTTCGACACATTTGATTGAGCAAAAGTGAAGTTAGGAGCGTTTGGGCAATCTCATTAGGATAATTTTAGAGTCGAGATTGCCGCACCTCCACATTGTTTGCATTTAGGCACACACACTAGAAGTCTAATCATTAAAATGCAACGAACTAACATATACAAAATTTTTTTTTGTAGACAAACAATGCCTCGGAATGATTATCAATTAACCCGAAAATACATCATTGAAACACTTGAAAACCCAAACATCACTGATGAACAGAAAGCTTATTTTTCCAAAGTGCTAACACGATACATACACGAAGGGCGTGTATTCGATGCACTTTATGTCATGTCAGATAGAGTCAGTGCTTGTTTTCCTTCCATTCGGTTCGATTGTTTATACACAATAAACGATCAAATATGTCCCCTTTTCGTTCTCGAATTTTACAGTCGTGTTCGTACCTACACTGACTCTGACGGTAACGTCTTTCTTGACTTTTGGATTCAACACCAAAATATCACCCTGTCTGTCACTCAGTTTGGTGAAATTCTTGGTGTTCCCTCATATGGTCAGTGTGCTTACACCAACGACCATTCTCTAGAGTCTCTTTACTACAATGTTGAGATAGAAGGTGCATATAGTACCCAAATTCCCGACATTGAAGTAATCAAACAAATTATCCAAATTTCTCGAGTCGCCAACACGTACCAAAAACGTGATGGATCCGTTGTCTTTCTCGACCCATCCAAAATCTACCTCAGGGAACTCCGTCCCGACCTTAGAAGTTGGGAACTTCTTCTACGTGAAAATGTGTTAAGCCTAGCGGGCAACCGTGATCACGTACCGGCAAGTCTTGCCCTTATGCTTTACTGTCTTAGTATCGAGGAACCCTTCAACCTCGCATACTACATGGTCAAACGGATGGCCAACATTCATCGTCGGTCCGACGAGCTCATGCCATACGGCATGTTGCTTACTCGTTTATTCAGGTGGGTCATGGAACATTTCCCACATCTTTAAAGTGTCGACTATGTCCTAGTCAATCCGGTTATGCACACACTTCGTGGACCACAACGTCGCACAAAGCAACGTAAGGACAAGGGGTCCAAACGTGGTAGTAAATCCACTTCCGATATTCCCCATTCATCCTCCTCCTTCAGTCACGAATCATCATCTGAACCCATGGATGAGGACGATGATGAGGTGAACGAAGAAGGAACTTCTAGCCCTCAAATCCCTTCTCCCGACACCTACTTTCGTAATCTTGATACCTCATCATTTCGACGTACAACCGACCTCGAAAATGGGATGGTTAATCTACCCAACATGATGAGAAGGCAAACCTCAATGTACAATAGACAAGTGGAAATGCATGAGCAAACTATCGGGGGATTCAAGTCCATCGGCAAGGCGATAAAAGGGCTTGGGAACAAAATTAAGAAGTTGGGGAAAAGAAAGGATTAGATGGAAATAACTTAAGTAGTATTATCTATATAAGTATTATGCTTAAAATACTACTAATAGTTTGTGGCATTGTTGCCTAATACATTAACTTGCTTGATGTGTTTCCTTTGAACATGATTAATTCTATTGGTAATTAATTCTCATGTTAGTTTATCTTGCCTAAATCATGCATGTTAGTTTATTTTATTACATGCACTAGATGTTAAAAATGCTTGAATTCATGCATGCTTAATAGTTGCCTAAATACATAGATGATCACATGATCATGTTAGTTGCTAGTTGAAACTAGCTTTAGGAATTCTATGTGTTTAGTAATTTGAGGCTTTGAGATTTGCAGCCAATTGATTCCCCAAAAATTTCCCCATTTAGGCTGCCTAAAACCTGCAGACCTGGAAAGAAGGTCAAAAGAGCCCACGGCTCCATTAAATAGGCCACGGCTCCACTAAATTTAGTGGTGCCGTAGCACCTTTAATGGTGCCGTGCCTCTGGAAGATGAAAACTGCTATTCTCTTCCACTTTTTGACTATCTTTTCCAGAAAATCTGCAACCAAAACCTGATTCCCATGCACCCAAATCCCCAAATCCAACATTTCAAACTTGCATGCTTATGTTTTGGCTATTTAAGCTAACATTATGCATTGCCATCCTTACACCCATCCTTACACCTTCACACTCACCATATCACAATCATGGGATCAAGGGTATTCAAGAAGCAAAAATTCTACATCAAACCAACAAATGAAACCACTCAAATTGATCAATGGATCAAGAGTACTCACACATCACAAATCTCACCAAACACCAGAGAGACAATTTTCATTGATCTCACCTTGGATGATGATGATGATACACACACACCCATAGCCTCAACCAAATCATCATCTTCTTTCACTACACCCCATGCTCCATCCAAGGCAACAACAACCAAACCAACATCCTCATCCTCCACAACCTTTAGAACCAACACACCTTTAACCTTCACCCCATCATCTTCACCATCACCACAACCTTTAGCCCTCACACTAGCCCTATCACCCATATCACCTTTTGAACTTACCACCAACACCTCATCATCTTCCCTATCACCATCACCTCAACATTTAATGGGTCATCCCATCCTTTATCCCCTACAACCACACACCTTGAGTTGTGCTTGTTGTCACCACAACCAACTCCTTATCATGGGCCTTAGAGATGAATTGAATCTTCAATTCTCCTACCTTGAACACCTCTTCACACCACCACAAGGACCCATCATTTTACCACCTCCACCACCACATAGCCCATCCAATTAAACATAGTCATGTTTAGTCTTTCCCAATAAATACCTAGGAACCTTTTGAAGTTGGAAGCAAATCTAGAAGCCTCATGTTACTTCTGATGTTTATGTGTCTTCTTGTTAGTTTTAATTTGCTTTCCTATTGTAGTCATACTTATGTATGACATTTATTTCATATTTATGCAATTGGCTTTTCATTTTGGCTTCTTAGCCATAATTTTTCTTGTGGTTGGTTATTTGTCACAAATGTGCTACTTGTTAGATATTGTATATTTGTCGTCTAACTTTGTTTTGTAGCACGATCCATTGCTCGATTCCTTTGTGTTCTCCAAATGAGGGGGAGTACACATCAAGGGGGAGCCTTAACCACCTTTTTGATTTGACAAAAAGGGGGAGAAATGGGAGTAAACTCATTAAAAAACTTGTTAAATTTAATTTTAACCTAAAATGAGTTTATATTTTGTCATCATCAAAAAGGGGGAGATTGTTGATGCAAATAATGTTCTAAAAACGTTATTTATATCTTTCGATTACTTCACGTTTTGAGGATGACAAAATGTGAACTCACGTTACGTTAAAATTAACGTTAACAAGTTTTTAATCGGAAGATCCCGTTTCTACGCAAATCACTCTTGAACAAAGTTACAACTTGGACTAGTGATCAAAGAAGTGAATTCATGTTTTGAAAATTCACATTTTAAAATTGGTACAAAACATTTTTCAAAAATACACATGACAAATTATTTTTGAAATATTAAGAAATGTTTTAATGGAAAAATAAGTTTGAAAATCACAATAGCTATTTTTCCCCCCAAAATCAGCTCCAACCTTCCCCAAATAAGTTTTCACCAGAAAAGACAAAATTTGGAGCGTCCTAGTCTACCACGGCTCCACGGTACCGTTAAATTTAACGGAGCCATGGGTCATTTAGTGGAGCCGTCCGTACCATTTTGAATTGTAACGTTCAGATTTTCTTTGCCTATAAATACCCACCTCTTTCACAGTTTTAGGCACCCTTCACACACAGAAAAATCCCTTAGTAAAATCCTCTCACACCTTTCACTTCTTAGGGTCATTTAGATTAGTTTTTCTTTGTTTCAAGAGTGATCCAATCATCCTTCAAGTGATCCTCTTCATACCTCTTCACTAGCAAGAGAAGAACACAAGTATCCAAGTTGATACAAGGTGTTGTCATCCCTCTTCATTGGCAAGAGAAGAACTCAAGTAATCAAGAAGATACTAGAGTTGTAGTTGATAGGTTTTTGTAACACTTGTTACAACCTTGTTGTATCTTAGCATACATCAAGTATACTTTTCTTTTTGTGAGTGAGAGTGAAGATCAAGTGTGATCTATAGAGAATAGTGAACATCTCTCACTGGTACAGATTCTGCCTATCGTCACACTGGAAATGCGTGACTATATGCATATAGTCACACACGTTTTTTTGGGTGTGTGTGACAAAAAGTCGCGCCACCGTAGGTATCATATGGTCACATTGTTTAGTTTGTGGCCGTTTTCATCGAAAAAGAGTGACCAAAACCCGAATATGTGTGACTAATTACGCACAAGTTTTGTTGGATTCATCAGTATGTGTGACTATTTCCCATCCTATGGCCACACGAAAATATAATAAATGTGACGTTTGTGATGATTTAGTCACACATCGTGTGTTGTTTTTTTCGAGTTAGTCACATACAATTTAAAAAACAGTGGCCAAAAGTGTTAATAAGTGTGACCATATGCTGTTTAAAGTGAAGAAATGTGTACTATTGATCATCCAATGGTCACATGAATTCTTAGTTTGTGTGGCCTTTTGCAATATTTAGTCACACAAAGCATGTTTGCTTTGGGTATTTAGTCACATACAATTAAGCATAAAGTGGCCAAAAGTGTTAATAAGTGTGACCATATGCTGTTTTAAGTGAAGAAATGTGTATTTTGTGTGACTATTGATTATCCAATGGTCACATGAATTCTTAGTTTGTGTGGCCTTTTGTAATATTTAGTCACATAAAGCATGTTTGTTTTGGGTATTTAGTCACATACAATTAAGCATAAAGTGGCCAAAAGTGTTAATAAGTGTGACCATATGCTGTTTTAAGTGAAGAAATGTGTATTTTGTGTGACTATTGATCATCCAATGGTCACATGAATTCTTAGTTTGTGTGGCCTTTTGTAATATTTAGTCACACAAAGCATGTTTGTTTTGGGTATTTAGTCACATACAATTAAGCATAAAGTGGCCAAAAGTGTTAATAAGTGTGACCATATGTTGTTTTAAGTGAAGAAATGTGTATTTTGTGTGACTATTGATCATCCAATGGCCACATGAATTTTATGTTTGTGTGGCCTTTTGTAATATTTAGTCACACAAAGCATGTTTGTTTTGGTTATTTAGTCACATACAATTAAGCATTAAGTGGCCAAAAGTGTTGATAAGTGTGACCATATGCTGTTTAAAGTGAAGAAATTTGTATTTTGTGTGACTATTGATCATCCAATGGCCACTTGAATTTTATGTTTGTGTGGCCTTTTATAATATTTAGTCATACAAAGCATGCTTGTTTTGGGTATTTAGTCACATACAATTAAGCATAAAGTGGCCAAAGTTGTTAATAAGTGTGACCATATGCTGTTTAAAGTAAAGAAATGTGTATTTTGCGTGACCATTGTTCTTCCAATGGTCACATGAATTTTTATTTTGTGTGGCCTTTGGTACTATTTAGTCACACATCGAATTAAACAAAGAGTGACCAATAATGTTGGAGCAGAGTTGCTACTGCTAGCAGTACTAAGGTAGTCCAAGGTAGTCCTGCTGAAGCAGAGTTACTGCTGCTAGTACTATGCTAGTGCTGCTGGAATGTGTATATATATTATATATAAAACAATATTAAAAAACACAAGAAATTTCAAATTGAATTAAACTCGAATGTATATAACTGGACAGAATATACAATTGTAATGTCGTACTTAATTAATCAAATATCTAAAGACTTTTGAACCTTCACCCGCTTAGCAGTTTGCCTTAAGTCGTTAGCAGATATATATTGTTTCTTCGTTGGTGCCTGTGGTACACATTTAGTCACATGGTTTGTTGGTGTAACCTGTAGTAAACAAAAGACGCTTCTATCAAGCATTGAATTACATATGAATAATTATATATGTAGGTTGAAAAAACACATGTACGTACCACCTCTTCAAAAATAACTTGATCCTTTGGCCATGCAACGAAACTACCTTCGACTTTCTTAACTGTTTTGAACCCATTATTTGCTACGTCCGGTATGCATGCTGCATCAACTAACGATGAATCAATTGACACTCTGTAGCAATCATTTGGGAGTGGTAGGTTATGCAGCATTTGCTTTCCATGAGACTGGTATATGGTACCAAAAGCAACGATATTTGATTTCTTTATGTGCCAGAGTTTGCACTTAAGTGTCTACAAAAAAAAAATTTGCATGTATATATCAGAAATTATTTAAACAAAAGAATAACAAGAAACATGTTGAAATACATACTGTTGGCAGTGCTTGTGTTAGAGACACATCTTGTTGCGATTGGGAATCTGGAGACCCGTTTCGTCGCTTCTTTTGCTTTGGCTTATTGGGTCCGACAGTTTTAGCAAGTTCCTATTGATGTCTGTTTTTTATTTTATTTTTATTTTTATTTTTCCAAAGAAATATTCGTGAAAATATTTCCCCGGGTCGTTCTCCCAACGAAGGTTTGACGGCGTTTAAGTCGATTCGGAGTCGTGACAATGTGAAGTGAATAATTGAAAGTGAATATTTTGGTGTTGATTAAACTAAAATATGAAAAATTAAAAGCATTCTACGCTATTAAAATAAATGCACACAAAGAAAATTCAAATAAATGCAAATCCCGGGCTAATCCCGAGATTTATAAATCTATTAGTTAAATTATACTTAAAATAAAATAGTAAAAACTAAGGGACTAAAATTGAAATTTAATGAAACTGATTTTATAAAAGAGAATTAAGAAAATTAAAGTTTTATAAAAGACGAGGACTGAAAATGCAATTTTGGAAACTTTATTTAAACTAAAACTTTTTAAAGTAAAGACAAGGGCCAAACTGTAAATTCTGAAACTTCTAATAAAACTAAAAACGTTTTGAAAACAAAGACAAGGACTAAATTTGCTGAAAATGAAACTCAAGGACTGATTTGTAAAATCCACAAACTAAAAACTTTTTACACTAATAAAAACACCCAGGTTCGATTCCTGGTATATACAAATTAACTCAACTATATATATATATATATATATATATATATATATATATATATATATATATATATATATATATATATTTTTTTTTTTCTTGTGCAAAACAACTAATCACTAACTAATACTATTTTTTTTAGAAAAGAAAAGAGTAAAAAAAAAACACTACCTAAAATTGCAGTATTTCAAAACAACAACTCAGTAACATTAAACAAACAGATCCAAACATCCCTTTATATACAGTTAACAATATGATTATGAGATTTAGACTTCCAAACTCCAACCAATTGATCAAATTTAGTTCTATAACAATATTAGAAACCAAATCAACAGCAAAATTCAACAATTAATCACAAGAACACAGGAACACAGATCATGCAATATTAAGGCAGTTTAGATGAAATAAGCTAAATCAAACTATTTATCAACTACAAATGATTAACACAACTACTAAATGAAGATTGAAATCAGAATCAAGCAACTAGTAAACAAGTAATGCATATCTAACTATATAAACAGAAAATGCAATTCAGAGTAAAATTTAAAAGAGAATCTTACAAATTGTAAATCCTAACTGAAATAGTGAGAATTCACAACCCAAGCCTATCTTTAGATAGGCTCTATCCAATCTAAAACTACCCTTAACCACCACTGAAAACACCAGATTCCACCATCATCACCAAGTTCTGATCGTTGACTTTAGTTGACCATGGATGATTGCACAATTCTAAGCAGTAAATGAACTAACAAACACTCACCATAAGCTATTGTTGAGCTTGGATGAGCTTAAAAAACATTAACTAAAAGCTAAGCAGATTCGGAAGGTTAATTTGCTGGAAAATAAATTGCAAGAAATTTAAAATGAAACTTTTATTAAAAATTTAGAACTGAATACAACTTCGAAATCCGAAATACAAAATGCTAAGATTAAACTAAAAAACATTAAACTACCACTAATCTACTCCTACTCCTACACCTAGCTAGCTAACCGAATTGTGAGTGAGAGAGCTTTGTATTTATAGCCTTTATCCTCTAATCGTAGCCCTCCATTTCATCTCCTTGTCATCAACTCGTTCACAACCCTTGGATTAAACTCGATGAGGTGTTCGGACCAATCATTAGATGCCACGCGTCATTCTTGGTGTCAGTAGCTTCCTAGAAGTCCGTGCAATGACGATCTTACCCTTAATTGCCGTAAATTTTAGATGGGATAAACTAGGGTTCATCGGTAAATAGTATTTTCTGGGGAAGAGGGGTAATTTTGGGAGCGGTATTGGGAGAAAAAGATAAGAGGGGTGCGTGTTTTATTTTGTTTGTTGACCGAGTGAGATTTATTCTTTTGACCGAATGGGAGTTAACCATTTTGACCGGTTTTAGAGTTTAGTGTTGGATCGGGTTTGAAGTTGTTAGGGAATGGGTTGGGCTAAGCGAAGGAGGATTGGGCTTTTGTTGTGTTTATTTGTTGAGTTGGGAGGTTGGGTTTTAAAATGTGATATCCGGTTTTTTGTGTTTAGTTTGGATTTGGTTTTGGTTAAAGTTCAAGGACCAATGTGTATTTTCTGAATTTTAAGGGATCATTGCTGTCATTTTTCTAAAGATGATCCAAGGGATTAGTTTGATAATTGCTGATAGATGGAGGACCTCGGTTGACTTTTTGACCATAATTTCTCCTCGGCATCGGCTACAAATAACACTTCCATATCTCGTGCTCGGTTTCCCGGTTCTTTGTTTGATTTTGTCCTTTTCTTCGATATCCGTGCCTGCACATATAAAAACACAAAAACACAATATATTTGGCATTTTGGTCGGGTTTTTGGTCTTTTTGGGTCCGGTTTTGGTCTAGAAATGGTATGTGTTTAAGCACATACCAAAATCCCCCAGACTAAGTATTGCAATGTCCTCATGCAATGTTATAAAAACTCCCCGATTTTCCTTTTTATTCTATTTTTGTATTTTTCTTATTACACGTGACGGTTTTGTCGACAATCATTATCTAACGATAACTTTTAGGGTCATCGAGCAGGAAACACGACTCATAAAGAAGTGACCATTTGGATAAAATTCGTCGTCCTCGATTTTTCACGAGTCCCCAAACTAAGCTTAAAAACGAAATCATTGTCATTTACAAGTTAGATTGCCAACACTACTCAGAAAGCTAATTGTGGACTTCTCGTTCCAAAATTCCTATTTTCCTCTAATTATTTTATTTTTGGTGAGAAATGAATTTCTTCAAATTCTCATTTCGATAATTTTTAATCCGATAAAGATACCTAGTTTAGACGCTAAGTAGTTTCCAAACCTTCCCTCGAGAACCGTTGCATACAAAAATGAGGTCCACATCAAGGTCTCTGATTTAACACGATTTTGAGAATATCCCTTTTATTTGCGACCGAAACAACTCATCTACGAGTCCAGAGACGGAAGCCTTTATTAGGATACCTCGGAGTCGAAATTTGGCATTTTTAGACATTTTTAAGCACTTATTATTAATCCTTGGCCCTTTATAACAATCACAACATCGGCTGCGAACCGGCAAGATGTGATAGTCTATTATGACCTTGGAATTTTTCCTCTGCCTTTATTAGAAGTCTACAACATCGGCTGCGAACCGGCAAGATGCAGAAAACTTTTTATGGCTTTGGATTATTATTATTATTATTCATTATATATTTTGCCAAATCCCGAGTCCTACGGCTTTTATAACAATCCCAACATCGGTTGTGAGCCGGCAAGATGGAATAGTCTATTACACCGTAACACTGGCAGTACCTTGATGTGTACCCAACTTTCATAAGCAAGGATTCTCTTAAGAATGATTAAAAACTAAATTTCGCCAAAACCAAAATAGCTTTAATTATTTATAGAGTATTATTTTTGGTGAAACAAGCTGATGGGAACAAAAAGCCACAAATAACTTCGATGAGCTCTAAAGAGAACCACTACTCCACGTTTAGCAATCTAACTTATAAACAACTCTATCATTTCTCGTTCTTCGCAAATTTAAAATCTTAAATAATAAGATCCGCGAATACTTAGCCTTATAATCAAGCCATGCATATATAAAGTCGAATACGGAAACTTGCAAATTCTTAAAAAGAATTCGCGTTTTCTAGCTCCTTGTGTAAAAGACTAGCACGAGCTTATAGATTATAAACGGTTAAGGAGACAAGCTAAGGCTCAACACGCCCGATCAAGTCAGAATTTTATTCCTACTCTCACCAGCGGAAAATCAACAAAAATGTCAAAACTTATTATATTTTTGCAAAAAAAAATTTTAAATTTTTCTCATCTTTTGGTTTTTTTCAATTTTTGAGGAAAAACGGGATTGCACGAGACAATAGCAAAAATGCAAGGCAAAAATCAAATCGCAAGATTACCCCCCCAGACTAGAACGAGACATTGTCCTCAATGTCTTAAAGGTAAGGGTTCTCCTACAAAAATCTAAGGCCGTTTATTAATTATGCCAAAAGATAAATGTAAACGATAAGATTTTAGGATATCGATAAGCTGCGAATGATGAAACTCGAGTAGCGTGAAGGAAACTACGAGCACGAGAGTCTTCATCATCGGGCATTCCTGGACACATCACAGAAAACAACGAAACACAAGATATGGAAGAGGAAACCCTCCTCACTCACTTTATTAAAAAATAGAAAGAAGATAGAAGGATATGCATGGGGTGCCTCCCACGAAGCGCTTGTTTATTTATCGAGTCGTATAGCTTAGACTCGCCCCGAATTTACTTAATCTTGGGGGAGCAAATGGAACGGACACCCTGGAACGGACACCCGGCATGAAGAACGGAGATGCCGGGGTCGAAGACGGTATCCTCACTCCCGGAGGAGTGGAAAGATGGAGAAATGATGGGATAAGTGAAGAATGGGTGAAACACACGGATGGCGAAAACAAAGTCAAATTCTGAATCACGGGTGGGTAGGGTGGGGAAAATATCAAGCAACGGAACATCATGTTCAGAAACATCGTCCACCACTCCAAAAATAACTTCATCCGTATCGGATTCAAATTCTACATCCGGTGGTTTCGCGGGTGGACGAGAATATGGTAAATCGAAGAGAAAGGAGTCAACATCAGCAAGTAAATCATTATCTTCAATAAGACCATTCTCGTCATTCTCAATACCCGGTGGTATCGAGTCATCCGAAGCAAGAAATCGATCGGCCTCCTCTAAAAGAGAGTCACGTGACGGATTATTTGAAATATTGCTCAAAATAAGCTCGGAATCGATCTCAAAGTCAAAACGCTCATAATCCGGAAGAGAAATATCAGAATGAATAGTGGAACTGCCACTACTTTTCTCTTCAAATCGAAAAATTTCAAGCTCGGGTAAGAAATCACTATCCATATCGGGGATAGGAAATGAAGAGGTGATCACGGCATTAGTAGACGGAGTCGGATTATTTAAAGCTTCGATCTTTGAAATGAGAAGATTGATATTAGATAATTTTTCACGAAGTAAATCATCTTCGATCTCATCTTCATCTAGGTCGAAATCCTTTATCTCCTCTAAGCTAATGAACTCATAATCGGAACGCGATTCCTCAACATCATCGATATCTCCACAAGAGTCTTCAATACTCGGAGTATACTCATTGTGAGAATCGGCATAACTTTCAACGTCATCATCCGCAGCGTGATCAAACGGCATCTCATCCGTATCAACGGTTTCAAAAAGAGGGTTCGAATAAATAATGATATTTTCGTTTGGAACATCCTCATCTGGAAGCGTATCATCATCGGTCTCATCAAAAACTTCACTGCTCATCGGAGGGAGGGAAGATAATGGTTCTTCACTCAATAATTCTTCAAGAAAACGAATATCTCCCTCCGAATCAAAAGTAGAGTCATCAACCATCGTTGAATCGGAATTATCATTAGCAAGAGAAGTATCGACCTCTTCCAAAAATGGGGTCACTTCCCTCAACCGGTGTGAGGGAAGGATTGGAAGAGTCGGGGAGGATAGATTCAGAAGACGAAGTGGGATTGCCACTCGAAGAGTAATTAATGTCATGTGTACAATATAAAGCTATTACAACCCGCCTCTGCTCCTCAAACAACAATTCTTCCATGCTTTTTGTTCCATCATCTTCGACGGTTGTGGTAAAAAATGGTGAAGAGTTATAATAAGAATTAAACATGAGAAGGAGAAAGAGATAGAATTATACGGTTTAGAGGGTTAAAGAAAAAGAATCAAATTGATGAGAGGATAAGAAGATTATTTTTGGATTTTATAATTTAAAAACATTGAATAACACAAAAGAAAAGGAAAATAAACTTTGAAAAGAAAAATCTTTTTGGAATTTTATGTTTATAAAAACCTTGAAAAACAAATTTATTTTATTTTTGGTAACCGTTACGTTATCCGTAACCGTTTCCTTCAAAACTACTCGCTATCCGGTTGTAGAATTAAAGTAGTCCGATAACGTTTAATTTCACGATTTGTTTTGTTGTTTATTCGGAATGGTTTACAACCGCCCTCCTTCAACGGAAGACGGAGGATGTTTATTAATGGTGAAAACACTTTAAGAAAAGTGTTTTTTTTTTTTTTTTTTTTTTTTTTTTTTTTTTTTTTTTTTTTTTTTTGATTAAAATTTTTTTTGGTTTTGTGAATACTTGGTGACAAGTATTCAAATGGTTTTTTTTTTTTTTTTTTTTTTTTTTTTTTTTTTTTTTTTTTTTTTTTTAAGAAAATATATACAAGGAAGGCTTTTCAAATCACGAAATACGATACGAATCAACGACAACGTTTCAAGCCTTCCCCGGCAGCGGCGCCATTTTCTTGATGTCTGTTTTTTATTTTATTTTTATTTTTATTTTTCCAAAGAAATATTCGTGAAAATATTTCCCCGGGTCGTTCTCCCAACGAAGGTTTGACGGCGTTTAAGTCGATTCGGAGTCGTGACAATGTGAAGTGAATAATTGAAAGTGAATATTTTGGTGTTGATTAAACTAAAATATGAAAAATTAAAAGCATTCTACGCTATTAAAATAAATGCACACAAAGAAAATTCAAATAAATGCAAATCCCGGGCTAATCCCGAGATTTATAAATCTATTAGTTAAATTATACTTAAAATAAAATAGTAAAAACCTAAGGGACTAAAATTGAAATTTAATGAAACTGATTTTATAAAAGAGAATTAAGAAAATTAAAGTTTTATAAAAGACGAGGACTGAAAATGCAATTTTGGAAACTTTATTTAAACTAAAACTTTTTAAAGTAAAGACAAGGGCCAAACTGTAAATTCTGAAACTTCTAATAAAACTAAAAACGTTTTGAAAACAAAGACAAGGACTAAATTTGCTGAAAATGAAACTCAAGGACTGATTTGTAAAATCCACAAACTAAAAACTTTTTACACTAATAAAAACACCCAGGTTCGATTCCTGGTATATACAAATTAACTCAACTATATATTATATATATATATATATTTTTTTTTCTTGTGCAAAACAACTAATCACTAACTAATACTATTTTTTTTAGAAAAGAAAAGAGTAAAAAAAAAACACTACCTAAAATTGCAGTATTTCAAAACAACAACTCAGTAACATTAAACAAACAGATCCAAACATCCCTTTATATACAGTTAACAATATGATTATGAGATTTAGACTTCCAAACTCCAACCAATTGATCAAATTTAGTTCTATAACAATATTAGAAACCAAATCAACAGCAAAATTCAACAATTAATCACAAGAACACAGGAACACAGATCATGCAATATTAAGGCAGTTTAGATGAAATAAGCTAAATCAAACTATTTATCAACTACAAATGATTAACACAACTACTAAATGAAGATTGAAATCAGAATCAAGCAACTAGTAAACAAGTAATGCATATCTAACTATATAAACAGAAAATGCAATTCAGAGTAAAATTTAAAAGAGAATCTTACAAATTGTAAATCCTAACTGAAATAGTGAGAATTCACAACCCAAGCCTATCTTTAGATAGGCTCTATCCAATCTAAAACTACCCTTAACCACCACTGAAAACACCAGATTCCACCATCATCACCAAGTTCTGATCGTTGACTTTAGTTGACCATGGATGATTGCACAATTCTAAGCAGTAAATGAACTAACAAACACTCACCATAAGCTATTGTTGAGCTTGGATGAGCTTAAAAAACATTAACTAAAAGCTAAGCAGATTCGGAAGGTTAATTTGCTGGAAAATAAATTGCAAGAAATTTAAAATGAAACTTTTATTAAAAATTTAGAACTGAATACAACTTCGAAATCCGAAATACAAAATGCTAAGATTAAACTAAAAAACATTAAACTACCACTAATCTACTCCTACTCCTACACCTAGCTAGCTAACCGAATTGTGAGTGAGAGAGCTTTGTATTTATAGCCTTTATCCTCTAATCGTAGCCCTCCATTTCATCTCCTTGTCATCAACTCGTTCACAACCCTTGGATTAAACTCGATGAGGTGTTCGGACCAATCATTAGATGCCACGCGTCATTCTTGGTGTCAGTAGCTTCCTAGAAGTCCGTGCAATGACGATCTTACCCTTAATTGCCGTAAATTTTAGATGGGATAAACTAGGGTTCATCGGTAAATAGTATTTTCTGGGGAAGAGGGGTAATTTTGGGAGCGGTATTGGGAGAAAAAGATAAGAGGGGTGCGTGTTTTATTTTGTTTGTTGACCGAGTGAGATTTATTCTTTTGACCGAATGGGAGTTAACCATTTTGACCGGTTTTAGAGTTTAGTGTTGGATCGGGTTTGAAGTTGTTAGGGAATGGGTTGGGCTAAGCGAAGGAGGATTGGGCTTTTGTTGTGTTTATTTGTTGAGTTGGGAGGTTGGGTTTTAAAATGTGATATCCGGTTTTTTGTGTTTAGTTTGGATTTGGTTTTGGTTAAAGTTCAAGGACCAATGTGTATTTTCTGAATTTTAAGGGATCATTGCTGTCATTTTTCTAAAGATGATCCAAGGGATTAATTTGATAATTGCTGATAGATGGAGGACCTCGGTTGACTTTTTGACCATAATTTCTCCTCGGCATCGGCTACAAATAACACTTCCATATCTCGTGCTCGGTTTCCCGGTTCTTTGTTTGATTTTGTCCTTTTCTTCGATATCCGTGCCTGCACATATAAAAACACAAAAACACAATATATTTGGCATTTTGGTCGGGTTTTTGGTCTTTTTGGGTCCGGTTTTGGTCTAGAAATGGTATGTGTTTTAGCACATACCAAAATCCCCCAGACTAAGTATTGCAATGTCCTCATGCAATGTTATAAAAACTCCCCGATTTTCCTTTTTATTCTATTTTTGTATTTTTCTTATTACACGTGACGGTTTTGTCGACAATCATTATCTAACGATAACTTTTAGGGTCATCGAGCAGGAAACACGACTCATAAAGAAGTGACCATTTGGATAAAATTCGTCGTCCTCGATTTTTCACGAGTCCCCAAACTAAGCTTAAAAACGAAATCATTGTTATTTACAAGTTAGATTGCCAACACTACTCAGAAAGCTA
Organism: Artemisia tridentata subsp. tridentata; assembly: GCA_021014915.2. Classification (NCBI taxonomy): domain Eukaryota; kingdom Viridiplantae; phylum Streptophyta; class Magnoliopsida; order Asterales; family Asteraceae; genus Artemisia; species Artemisia tridentata. Next base: position 202,178,486 of record CP139503.1, read on the forward strand.
ATTGTGGACTTCTCGTTCCCAAATTCCTATTTTCCTCTAATTATTTTATTTTTGGTGAGAAATGAATTTCTTCAAATTCTCATTTCGATAATTTTTAATCCGATAAAGATACCTAGTTTAGACGCTAAGTAGTTTCCAAACCTTCCCTCGAAAACCGTTGCATATAAAAATGAGGTCCACATCAAGGTCTCTGATTTAACACGATTTTGAGAATATCCCTTTTATTTGCGACCGAAACAACTCATCTACGAGTCCAGAGACGGAAGCCTTTATTAGGATACCTCGGAGTCGAAATTTGGCATTTTTAGACATTTTTAAGCACTTATTATTAATCCTTGGCCCTTTATAACAATCACAACATCGGCTGCGAACCGGCAAGATGTGATAGTCTATTATGACCTTGGAATTTTTCCTCTGCCTTTATTAGAAGTCTACAACATCGGCTGCGAACCGGCAAGATGCAGAAAACTTTTTATGGCTTTGGATTATTATTATTATTATTCATTATATATTTTGCCAAATCCCGAGTCCTACGGCTTTTATAACAATCCCAACATCGGTTGTGAGCCGGCAAGATGGAATAGTCTATTACACCGTAACACTGGCAGTACCTTGATGTGTACCCAACTTTCATAAGCAAGGATTCTCTTAAGAATGATTAAAAACTAAATTTCGCCAAAAACCAAAATAGCTTTAATTATTTATAGAGTATTATTTTTGGTGAAACAAGCTGATGGGAACAAAAAGCCACAAATTACTTCGATGAGCTCTAAAGAGAACCACTACTCCACGTTTAGCAATCTAACTTATAAACAACTCTATCATTTCTCGTTCTTCGCAAATTTAAAATCTTAAATAATAAGATCCGCGAATACTTAGCCTTATAATCAAGCCATGCATATATAAAGTCGAATACGGAAACTTGCAAATTCTTAAAAAGAATTCGCGTTTTCTAGCTCCTTGTGTAAAAGACTAGCACGAGCTTATAGATTATAAACGGTTAAGGAGACAAGCTAAGGCTCAACACGCCCGATCAAGTCAGAATTTTATTCCTACTCTCACCAGCGGAAAAATCAACAAAAATGTCAAAACTTATTATATTTTTGCAAAAAAAATTTTAAATTTTTCTCATCTTTTGGTTTTTTTCAATTTTTGAGGAAAAACGGGATTGCACGAGACAATAGCAAAAATGCAAGGCAAAAATCAAATCGCAAGATTACCCCCCCCAGACTAGAACGAGACATTGTCCTCAATGTCTTAAAGGTAAGGGTTCTCCTACAAAAATCTAAGGCCGTTTATTAATTATGCCAAAAGATAAATGTAAACGATAAGATTTTAGGATATCGATAAGCTGCGAATGATGAAACTCGAGTAGCGTGAAGGAAACTACGAGCACGAGAGTCTTCATCATCGGGCATTCCTGGACACATCACAGAAAACAACGAAACACAAGATATGGAAGAGGAAACCCTCCTCACTCACTTTATTAAAAAATAGAAAGAAGATAGAAGGATATGCATGGGGTGCCTCCCACGAAGCGCTTGTTTATTTATCGAGTCGTATAGCTTAGACTCGCCCCAAATTTACTTAATCTTGGGGGATCTTTTATTTATCGAGTCGTATAGCTTAGTCGATCATGTATGTAAAATTCAAAAATCAAAGGGCGATCTTTTATTACTATACTTACCATTGTTTCCGTTACCTTTTTAGAAGTTTCAAGGCCATTGGATTTCTCCTCAATTCCCGCATCTTTAGGACTTACAACACCACTTGTCTGAGTGCCATTGGAGTCACCTGCAATATTGTCAATGGCCATTGGAGTCACCTGCAATATAAATTAAGAAATACAGTCACTCATCAGTTTATGTTCAATGCCTAGTATCATTAGCATCAGTGGTGTTAGCATTAGAAAATGAAATTGTTAACAACATAAAAAATGGCTTACAACTGAGGCTATTGGCGATGGTTGAGTTGGCAGAGTTATATTCATCCCTTTATCATTCAACTGTTGCAGAATTTGAGAAAGCATTATATTTGTGTTTTCCACCTCACCGGATAATTTATTGACCTGCACATCTTTTTCGGTCATCTCGGCGGACAATTTTTTGATCAATTTATCTTTTTCTTCACGCTCGCGTCTCTCATTATCCAGTTGAGTTTGAAGTAAGGCAATTTTTTCATTGGCTTCTTGTTTTCTTCGAGGAAGGCCAAAATACTCTTTGTATGTTACTGCACCTCCCACTCCTCTGGCATAACCGCCCTTTTCCTTACCAAATACAAATGTCATGGCATCAGTGCCATCATTAAAACCCGATGTTCCTTCCTTGATCTTGTCATCAGCTTCTTTCTGCACAAAAAATATAGGAAATGTTGGGATTAAAAGTCTTCTTGGTGCTGTTAGAGTAACTGCTGGTATACAAGCTACTACTGCTAGTACACAGTTAAATGTTGCTGCTATATAAGCATAATAATAGAATTAGCAGTCAAACTTACAAGTTCATCTCCCTTTGATTTAATATCATCATTTGGGTATTCGCCGTCTTTGTTTACCCTTCCTTTCACCCACATTACATCACGGGGGGGTTCTTCATCCACTTCAATCTCTTTATTTTCGATCTAATAAACATCAAATGCATACCCATGTAAAGTTAAACCAAGATAAACGAAAATATGAGGATGCTTACACATGTACAGTTAAACCAAGATAATCGAAAATATGAGGGTATTAATGCAAATGTGCAAATTGGGCAATGTAAACAGATTCATTTCTCATACTGATCGTCTCTTAATTGGTAAAACAAACATTGTGTAATCTTACCATTTTCTCTTTGACATAAGCATATCCACCTCGTCCCATTTTATGCTGATAAATATTTTGGGAACGCGCCATTTTACCTTTCTCAGATTTCTCCTAAAAACACAAAATCATAAGGCGTTTAGATGCGGTAATGCTGCAAACTGAAAATAATAAAATGACATATACACTTAATTAAAGATGACTAATTAAAACCTTGTATGCTTCGGTGGTCGTGTATTTAACATACTCGACCCAGTCTTCTGATTTCATTATTGTATTATACAAGTCCGGGACTTCATTCAGTTTGGAAGGTGTATTTAGGTTGGGCAAAATGTAGTTGAATTTGAGCTTCCTTCTGTAATTCCTTAGCATTTTACCAAGACGAATCATTATCAATTTTCTGTATTTGACGTCAACAACAAAAAATTTCTGAAAAGATTAACACAATGTTGTTAATTAGTTGCACATAATGTAACTGCACATAAACTTATGTAACAACAAAAAATTTCTTAAAACATTAACCTTCTTACAGTGTAGAATCTTCACACCTATCTGCTCACGAGCCACATCTCCTAAAAAACTCACAAACACTGCTCTGTTTTCCCCTGTTACCCTACCGAGTGCATCGAAGGTTACCTTGAGCTTTGTTGCACCAGGTTTGTCATGCTTCGCGCGAAACTTTACTAGCCTGGTTGAGCCCCTCTTAGCTACTATCTCAGGTGTTTGGTTGGTTACAGGCTCATCTATATCTTCTTCATCAGAAGACTTTTCGGATTCATATTCTAAGGCGTTATCATCATGTACAATATGATCAAGAGGAAGCAAAGTATGGTTATCAACAATGGGTTCAGTTTCCATGACTCTTGAGCAACAAAGGGTAAAAGAAAATGATTATGGCTTAGCTTGGAGAGTAATGGTGAGAGAAGATTTGATTTTTGTTTTTTATTTGCAGTCTTTTTTTTAAGGAGAGAAAAGAGGCTATACACCAAGAATATGAATCGTTTGTGATTCAAAAAATTTCGATCCAAAAATTTGCCTCCAAGTTGTAATTTGAAATTAACAATTGAATTATTTGAAAATTTTCCCTTTGAACCTGTTAATTAAAGCATAAACTTGAAAAAATCAAATTTTTGGCTCCAAATTTTATAGAGTACTATCTTAATAATCGCAAATAATGTATCATACTGTGCAACCATCACATCAACAGTACAAACGTAATTACTACTAGTTATTGTACCCTTACCAATTACATTTACAAAACACAAATTACTAATTACCTTTTTGTTATTTGGTTTCATTGTTTGCGTGCTTGTGTTTGCCATAAGAATGTGTGTGTTGATTAGGGTTTATTGATTTTTGTGTGTGTTTACAAATGACCGGGTAAAGGGATTAATTGCTGGTTGAATATTGAATTTGTGGTTTGGTTTAACTATAGCTGACGTGGCAAGATTTGTTTAAAAAAAAAAAAAAAAAAAAAAAAAAAAAAAAAAAAAAAACTAATGGTGATGAGGTGGCGGTGAAATCCGGCTATAGCCGGTAAATAGGGATGGCAACGGTTCGGGTTCGGGGCGGGTTTTAGTATACCCATAACCGAACCCGTTTATAATATACCCGTACCCGCCTCATATCCCACCGGATACCCGATTAATATTATCCATCGGTTTTTCGGGTTTCCCCGCGGGTATTAGTTATCCGTACGTAGTTGAATATTATATGGACAAAATTGGCGGTATTAAGATTAAGTCACGCTAAAATCCACCGAAAAAACAAAAGAAAATACTCTAACCACATCCCAACAATAACTCAGCTTTAAACTTTAACACAATGTCACGTCAGCTTTAACACACTCACCCTTAATTAACTGAGCTTTAGTTATACACAAGATGTTTAACGAATGAGCCGAGATGATATGGTTGTATACGAGATGTTTAACGAATGAGCCGAGATGATATGGTTGTATATATACGAGATGTTTAACGAATGAGCCGAGATAATATGGTTGTATACGAGATGTTTAACGAATGAGCCGAGATGATATGATTATACACGAGATGTTTAACGAATGAGCCGAGATGATATGGTTGTACACGAGATGTTTAACGAATGAGCCGAGATGATATGGTTGTATACGAGATGTTTAACGAATGAGCCGAGATGATATGGTTATACACGAGATGTTTAACGAATTGAATGAGCCGAGATGATATGGTTGTATACGAGATGTTTAACGAATGAGCCGAGATTATATGTTTGTACATGAGCAACACACCCAACAATAACTCACGCAACCTTTCGACCCTGTTTCATCATTTCTTAAAAGAGTTTAATTTCTAGACCAACCCTGATAGCTGGATGGTCTTGAGGCAACTCACGCAACCTTTCGACCTCTGGATCAGCACGATTATGCATCTGTAGCATAATACGAGTTATCTCACCTAGCAAATTGTTAATCAATTTGAGTTCTTTTTCTTGTTCATTGTGTAATCGGGTGAGGATAGCCTTTTGCACCTCTGCTAGTTAATTTGTTAGCCACAGTGTTTGTGTTAAAATTAGTGATACTTGCGAGGGAGTTTTATAAGAAGTTGTGTGAGAAAACGAAGTGTTGTGAAAGTGGCTTTGATAGTGGAAAGCCGTTAAACTAGCCATTGGAGGCTATTTTAAAAATCAGATTGAAAGTAAAAGTAACCGTACGAGTATTATTCAAATTCAAACGTAAAGTAACAGTACAACATATTAATAACGAGCGGGATATTTAAAATTTAAAATTTCAAATTCAAATTAAACAAAAAGGCGGGATATATTTAAAATTTATCAATTCAATTCAAATTCAATTCAATTTATAAATTGAAAATAAAGTATCAAATACAAATACATTAAACATGAAATAGAAATACATTAAACATGAAATAGAAATACATTAAATGTCAAATAAAAACTACGTTAACATAAACAATGATTGATTAACATAAACAACATACGATTAACATAAACAACATACGATTAATAAAAACTATCCAGGAGGACTTGCATATCTGCTTCCTCTTGCCTAAGTTGTTCCTCAGTTAACCCAAACGGATTTGGGTCTTGGTTATGAACTGGTTCATTTTCAGGTTGATTATTCACCGGAAAATTTTCCGGTTGGAAAACCGGAAAGATATGCTCGGGTGGAGTATGGAATTTTTCATTTTCGCTAGGTGGGCTTGGAAACTGTTGGCCAAAATCCTTTTGGCGAGGTGGGCTTGGAAATTGTTGGCCAAAATCCTTTTGGCGAGGTGGGCTTGGAAATTGTTGCCCGAAATCTTTTCTGGAAGACATCTTGAATTTGAGATGCTTGGATCTTGAGTATTTGAGAAGTTTGGAATGTGTTTCTGTGTGACTTGTGCTTCAGAAGCATTGGTATTTATAGGGTACAAATGCACACGTTTTATTAACGTGACTTTGAATTTTAATTGTTGGGGCTAACCTGCGTTAACGCAGCGTTAATATGTTGTACTTTATCTTACGTTTGAATTTGAATTTTAATTTTAATTTGTTAAGGCTGAGTTATTGTTGGAAGTGGCCTAAATATACCCATACTTCTCAAACACATTCAGACTGCGATAGATATTAAAGCATGTATTTACATTAAACATGTACTAGAAAATATCAATTACCCTAATGAAAAAGTCAATTAGTCATTAAAGTTAGCACACAAATTACATTAAACATCATTAATATAGAAAATATCAATTACCCTAATGAAAAAGTCAATTAGTCAATCCAACACCAAACACACTTCTAGATCAACTACACTAGTCAAATCCAAACCAAACACAAACCAAATCCGATCAATATTATCCATCTGTTTACTTTTGGCGCCTCTCGATGGTCCCTCTTCCCGCCTAAAGTATTGGGAACCGTTCGTATACCTCTCTAGCCTATTTGTACAACTCGACATGGAAAACCGTTCATAATTAATCAACCGTACCATATACAACTCCTTTGATATTTTCATTAGAAAATAAATTTCAAATTTCAATGGCTAACTCCTCTTCAACTCCTTCTTCCAACAAAAACAAACGCCCAAGGGATGATTCTCCTCCACCAATGCCTGAAAAATATAAGAAAATTGGCATATCCCAAAATATTTGGGAGAAATGTAGTAAAGGCCAGTATGGTGTTGAAAACGCATTGTTAGAAATTCACAACAAGCGTATAAAGATGTATAAAGAAAGGCACAAGAAAGATTTAGAGGTCATTGAGGAGCATCAGAAGAAAATTGAGGAGAGGAACAAAAAAATAGAAGAAGAAAGAGAGAAAATAGTTGATGTTTACAGAAGTATTGAAGCTAGTAAATATGTGTCTTAATGTATCTTTTCTTTATATATTTTGCCTATGTATATTTTGCCTATGTAAATGTAAACTTATTTTGACTTGGTTTAATATATGAATGCAGTTATTATGTACAAGTTTATGATATTTGAATACAGTTATTATTATTGTACTGCTAGGTAAACAATTGTACTGCTATCGAAACGTTGCACTGCTGGGTATCCTTTTAACAGTGGTTGGGAGTGCAGGGTAGTTTGTATCACTTTTTACTTAAAGTGTATAAACCCCCAATTGCTGCACACAGTCACATTCACGCACACATTACTCTCTCTCTTCCACTCCCTAATCGAATTTTAATTGTCAAATTGCAAAACCCCCAAATCAAATCATAATGTCGAACCTAACTTTTACCGAACCTCATAATAATGTTGCCTTTTTAGAAAAATCCAATAAGTCTGTAGATTTTACTGAGATCATTGATTTCCTTAATGCAAGCTATATTAAGTTTGCATTAACAGTAAAACCTACTATATATACTTCCAACATTATCCAGTTTTGGTCGTCTGCTAAGGTCCAAACTATTAATGGGGAAGCACAAATCCATGCCCTTGTAGATGGGCAGATGATTATCATTACAGAGGCGTCTATTCGAAGAGATCTTCTCCTAGATGATGCTAACGGAGTTGAGAATCTTCCAAATACTACAATCTTTGAAAAACTTGCACTGATGGGCTATGAGAGATATACAGATGCTTTAAAGTTCCAAAAAGGTAATTTTTCTCCTCAGTGGAAATTCTTAATTCATACTGTCTTAGTGTGTCTAAGTCCAAAGACCACTGCATGGAATGAATTTAGCAGTAATTTAGCTTCTGCTATAATTTGTTTGGCTGAAAATACTCAAAGATTTAATTTCTCAAAATTAATTTTTGATAATATGGTTAAGAACTTGGATGGTTCTTTGGCTAAATATTTTCTATATCCAAGGTTTTTGCAACTCTTTTTGGACAACCAATTTAAAAAAAAGAAAAGTCACAAAAATGTTTATCCCACTCCCTGCCTTACCAAAAAGGTTTTTGCTAATATGAGTAGGGTTGGAAAAGATTTTTCAGGGAGAGTGACACCTTTGTTTCCAACAATGTTGGCACTAGCCCAAACCCAAATGGGTGAAGGTTCAGCAATCCCAGCTGGTACCCATCACACACCCACAGAACAACAACAAAAGACCTATAAACGTAGGACTAACACCAAGAACACTGAGCTACCTCAGGCTAGTGGTTCTATACCAACTGTTGCAGATGAGGATATCACTGGGGGGGAGAGTGACATGTTGGCAAGGGCTGCCACTACTGTGTCTAGCTTAGCAGCAGCACAGGACAGTGGTAACATCATTAAGACCCGAACCAAGACAACTTCTAATGAAGAAAGTTCCTCTGGAACTGATTCAGGTGAAGGTCCCAGTCACATGGAAACAATGGGGGGTTCGGATGTTCATCCTAGGGGTGAGACTGAACTTAACTTTTCCAGTGATCCACCTCTCGGGCTAGGTAACACAAGCCGAAGTGGTGAGGATAGTATGCAACTTTTGAATGAATTGAAGGATACCTGTACCAAGCTGTCTGCACAAATTGGTGATCTGCGAGCAATAGCTTCTTCCCAAGATGGAGTCATCAAAGCTCAAGGTGGGGAGATAAAGGCTTTGAAGAGAAGGGTTAGGTATTTAGAAGGAGTCAAAGGATCAAGAATTCCCAAACAAAAGGTTTAATCTTCTGAAGCTTCTAAGGATGCTCCCAAACAGGGAGGGAATGAAGGCAAAGTTTCAGGGGAGGATAACCAAGGGAATCAAGTGGTGATTGATCATCGTCTGGGCAAGGTTACAAATGCTGATAGTGCTACTGAGCCAATTACAGTTGGTACTACAAAAGCTAGTACTGCTACACCAGAGGTGTTTGCAAATGCTGTTAGTGTACTTGCTGAGCTGAAGACAGCAAAACCAGTAACCAAAGGTGTTGTGATACAAGAGCCATCATCCTCTCCAAAAGCTAAACAATCAACTCCACAGGTACAAGGCAAAGGTAAAGGGATTCTTACTGAAGAGCCTGTGGAGAAACCATTATCAAAAGAAGAGCAATTAAAAGTTGATGCTGAAATTGCTATGAAATTCTCACAAAAGTATGATGCAGAACATCAGACAATTTTGGAACAAAGGAGAATACAAGAAGAAAAAGATGCAGAGTTAATAGCTTCATGGGATGAGCAAAGGGCTCAGGTTGCAGCTGATTCTGAGCTTGCTAAGAAACTACATAAACAAGAGCAAGATAAGTACTCAGTAGATGAAAAAGCCAGGATGCTGAAAGAATTTTTTGATGCAAAAAAGAAGTTGTATGCAGAACAAAGATATGCAGCTAAGAAGAACAAGCCACCCACTCAAAAACAAAGAAGAGATCTCATGTGCAGGTAGTTTTTTTTTTTTTTTTTTTTTTTTTTTTTTTTTTTTTTTTTTTTTTTTTTTTTTGCAAAGGTATTTATATTAATATCAACAATACCCAATATGTACATCATATCATAAACATCTACTCATGTGCAGGTATTTGAAGAATGTGGACAGATGGAAACTAAAGGATTTGAAATTCTTGGATGATAAAAGAATTGAAGAATTATATGCAATTGCCAAGAGAAACAATGATCTCTTCTTGAATGACAGTTCAAAGAGAGCAGGTGAACAGTTGGAAATAGAAAGCAGTAAAAAGAGAAAACAAGAACAAACTGAGCAAGCTGTTGCTGAAGAACAAATGCAAGCTCACACTGAACTTGCAGTTGACTCTATAGGAGAAGCCATGGATGCACAACCTTTAACTGTCAAACATCCCATTGTTGATTATAAGTCTGGATCTTTTGGGGAAACAGTTTATTACGATATTAAGAGGCATGATGGTTCTTCTAGAAGGTATGTAAGCTTTCTTCACATGGTTCATGATTTTGATAGACAAGATATGATAGCTCTATGGAAATTACTCAAACAAAGATTTGGTAATAAGACACCAGAACAAGCTAATTATGATAGAGAAGTCTGGAATTATTTAAAGGTAATGTTTGAACCAAATCATGAAGATGAATGTTGGAGAAGACTAATGCACAATACTGTTAAAGAATGGAAAATTTTTCAACGATGTGGAGTACATGCTTTAACTGTGAATGAGTTGGTGATCTACATGCTTGTAGAAAAGGATTACCCTTTAAAGTTTCACAAAGACATTCTACATCAGATGTTGCGTGGGAAGAAAACACTCAAGCTTCAGCTTAATTATGATGACATGGCATATGAACTGCTCAGGAAGATGGAAGAGTATCTAGGACCCAAGGACAAGAAATAGAATGTATAGTTATTACTGCTACAATGTATAGTTTGACTTAAACATGTATAGTTATTACTGCTAGTATGTATAGTTATTACTGCTAGAATGTATAATTATTACTGCTAGAATGTATAGTCTGACATTTATCATGTATATGTCCACTTGCAGTCAAGCTTTATTGTATTTGCAGTTTCCATTTATCATGTATATGCACTTGCAGGCACTTTAGTAACATGTTACTTCATTATAAAGTTGAAAATTGACTTTAGAAAGTCAAGTAATTTGGTTCCAGCTAGGGGCAAGTAACATACTTACATACTACTGCATTAAACTAGATAGACTATAAAATCCCAGCATTGTAATGGGGCAAATTAAATGAAGAGTCATGACTAACAGTCTGAACTCAAAATATGACTCTATGATTTAGACACCTAAATAAATACTTCATGTGACCATATGTAACATCTTGAATTTAGTCACACAAACACTCAATGTGACTAATATCAAGGTTAATGATAACTGAGTTCACATTTTGCTATACATATTAGTCACATGAATATTTCAGTGTGACTATTTTCAATGTATTGGTCACATATAATACCCTTATAATGTGGCCATAAACATAATTTAGATGCACATTTGTGGTATGGTGTTACTATTGTATAGCCTATAGTCACATGATTGTGCTACAATTAAATGTGACCATACACATTAGGAATTGGCAGGCAAACACACACTTAACTTTAGACACACATATTAACTTACGTGACTATTTGTATCGAATTTTGGTCACACTTAATCATGTATGCCTATGGTTTAGTGTGACCATATATGACATTTGGTCACACATCTCAAGTGTGTGACATATATTTGTCACTTTTAAATGCATATCGTGACTATGCTTCAAACTTACTTTTCAGTTGTCACACATTTCAAATTCATATGTGGCTAAATTTTCAACAAAAACTAGCAGTCACGCTTAAATAATGTGTGACAAACTTGAGCATATGATTTAGCCACATACACAATTACTTCGTGTGACCATATATGGATTTTGGTCACACTTTTCAATTGTGTGACATATATTTGTCACATATGTATATATATAGTGTGACTAATGTTTCAACCTTATTTGTATCCGTCACACGTCCCAAATTATAAGTGACTAAAAAATCAAAATTTTTTTTACCAGATACGTATAGTCACGAAAATATTCAAATGTGTGGCTATAGCCTCGGGTGTAATTCCGAAATGGTCACACAAGTCGGATCAAGTGTGGCTGTTTATTTTATTCTGGTAGATTTAGTCACATAAAAAGGCGACTGTGTGGCTGTTCGAAAAACAGCATGTGTGACTAAATCCCATTTTTGTACTAGTGAACATCTCTTGAAGCCATTGGGCTTGTGTGATTGATCAAGAAGATCAAGGGTCATTAGGTTAGTGTTAGTTGAGTAGAGTGAAGTAAGTGTTGATCATTGTGATCGTGTTGAGATCTTGGTGATCTCTTGAAGCCATTGGGCTTGTGTGTTTGGTCACGTGGACCTTGGTAGATTGGTGCTAGCTAAGATTAGCACTCGACATCTAGCTTAGTGTCGGAAATAGGATAAGCGACGTGTACGGTTTTCTCCGCCTGAAGGGAGGTTGTTGATATAGTGTTTGAAACTCTCGAGTGTGGTACTCGGGGAGTGGAGTAGGGCGAAGAAGAGCTTCGTAGCCGAACCACTATAAATCCTCTGTCTCGGTTTGATCTTTCCAACTCTACTCTTTACTTTTATTTGTTATTTTTACGTAGCTTAGTTTGTAGTTCATATTGGTGTTGTTTGATTACACATAGAGTTCGAATCAAAGTTTCCAATAGCATACTTTTAAAACAAGATTTTTAAAAGAAGTTTTTAAACCGGTAAACTATTCAACCCCCCTTCTAGTTTCCCACATGATACCACTTTTAAATGTAATTTGGCTATCTTTTGTGAAAAACTAATTTTAAAGACTACTGTTATGAAAATCGTTAGTAAAGATAATTTTATGAGAATCATTTGATTAAGTTTATGAAACTACTTTTAAGGACTATCTTTATGAAAAACCGTTTTGAAAGATCATTTTTATGAAAACTATTATTAAAGGATTGCTTTAAATGAACTTTTGATAGAAACTTCTGAAATGAACTGTTGCTATGAAATTTTGATTATGACCCTTTGATATACTTAAAATGGAAACTTGATTTGACACATTGATATAAACCTAAATCTGATATACTTGAAATAAAACTTGACTTGAACTATCTGATACGAAACTTGAACCTGGACATCTGATCCATGATAATTGACCATGACCCACGGTTTGATACCCGAGCCACTATTTATTTCACTAGGCATGAGGGTTTCATGTCCTTGTCATTGAAGCACCGATGACTTGACTCTAGGGTAGGAGAGTGATGACCTATCCCGTCCCTGATTTTATTTGTTATGTAGGAGAAGAACCTGGTCTACTGGGGCGCATGGATGCATTCTAGATTTGATCTGTTTCTGTTATTGTTTATTGTTATATCTGGTGGCTGATGGTGTGTGCAATACACGTCTTTCACATATCTGGGAGCTAGCTACTCCATTTGGTTACATTTGAGATGATATGATTTGTTTTGTTTCTGGGCTCGTGGTGGATTACTGTCCCGTTATCCTTACCTTATAACCTTTTTCTTTTCTCTTATTCTTATCCATTTATCATCCCTCGACTCTTATTATATCTGCATGACTTTTACATCTTTTACTTTTCACTTTTCTCTACTACTGCTTTGTTATCGTTATATCTGTTCACTGAGATCTCGTAGCTCAGCCGCATTTCTTTTCCTGCGGCAGGTTTTAGTAGGAAGCTGGGAATGAGTGGAGAGTACCTTGGACTTAGAAGATTGATAGCTATTCGGGATTAGAGATGATTAAAGTTATTATATCTTAGAATTTGTATTTATCGAAAGTTTCATTTGTAACCTTGTAGTTTTTAGTATTTCATTTGTAACTGTTGAATTCTTGTATTACTTTAAATGTATGCTTTGTTTGATCTGATATGAAACCATTATTGTGACATCTTTACCCTTGTCGAGTTGGGGTGTTACAGTAATACTAGAAACATATTTCGATGGACCGGGTGCATTTAAGATAATGTGGAAAACTAGAAGGGGGTTGAATAGTTTTTACCGTTTTTCAAGTTTTATTTGCTTTGTTACTATATGTTAATTTCAAGGAAACAATCACAAATAAATAATCACACAATGTAAACAAAAGATAAAGAGAGGAAAGATCAAACCACACGACACTGTTGTTTATAGTGGTTCGGCTACAAGGACTCTCTTCCTTGCCCTACTCCACTCCCCGAGTTTCCTACTCGAGAGTTTATCTTTCACTAAGAAACAAACTCCTTTTCTAGGCAGAGAAAACCTTTACACGTCGCTTACTTCCTTTTCCGGTACTAAGCTAAACACCGGGTTCTTTCACAAGGTAGAACCAACCTGACGTCGCCTATTTACTTTACCGACACTAAGCTAGATGTCGAGTTCTTTACACGGGTACAACTACTCCCTACACTCTTTGTGCTTTAAGGACTAAAGCACTAACCACACTCACTGATTACAAATGATAGATATGATGTGTGAAACAAACTACAATATCACACAGTAATGCAACTAAAGGATTACGGTTCTGTAGATCCTTGAATGCTTGATCTCGTTTCTACAAAATGAAAGATCAAAGTGAAATGCAACTATGAATGATGTTAGTAAGATATGTACTGAATGAATATGTGTGTTAAAGCTATATGAGTGATGAGAAAGCCAAATGATCAGCTTGCTATTTATAGGCAAGCTGATCTTCAGCTCACGGATCTGATGAAGCGAAAAGTGTACCGCTTTTAGGGGGTCATTTAAGCCCTAAATCGTATTTATTTGATCAAATATTGCCCTAAATCGTTCCTTTTGTCATTTTAGGTACTTTGGAGAAGAAATCTGGAAAAGGAAGCATTTTGGACGTTTTTGGAGCATAAAAGTGAAGAAAACGGCAAAGTCTCAAAATCGGCTGAAAAAGTACCTTTGACGGCGTCAAGTATTGCTCTTGACGGCATCATGGCTTGGCAAAAGAGGTGGATATTAAAAATACACATGATAAGCCAGAGAATTTTACAACGGATTTTTGACGGCGTCAAGCTTTAAGGAGATCAAGGCCATCACGGTTTAAGCTAAAGCGGGACGGCGTCAAGCTCATTTCTGACGGCGTCAAGCCTTGATAAGCCAGGGAGGATTTTGGAGCATTAAAGAGGGACGGCGTCAAGAAGGCCATCCGGGAACCCTAGACACGGCGAGGTGACGGCGTCAAGATCCATAACGTGACGCCGTCAGCCCTTAAACTCTATATATAGTTTTGCAATATTTTGTCATTAGTGTGCAACTTTGTGAGGAGAAACCCTAAGATGAATTTCTGCCATTTTTAAGGGTTTTCATACCCTTGGATCTCCCATGTTTAATTGAAGATAAGTTATCATTTAATCAATCAATATGTCTATGTGTTGTTTGATTATATCTTGTTCTTGTCTTTTGATTAACATGCTAGGCTAGATTTATCTTGTGTTTGCTTAGATCTAATGAAACCTAGCTATTGATTATTGGTTATTAGTGTGTTATTGATTGTATTGGATGATTGTTCATCTATGTTAGGCTTAAGAAAACTGGCTAACTTCCTATTCGGTAACTTGCTTGAACGTCTTAAGAAACATGAACCAATGCGTACTAAGGTTTTTATGGTTGTATTTAATGCATGAGCGACTTCTAGTGATCCCATGTTAGGAGCTTCTTAGCCGGCTCGACATAGGAGTGAAGTAGGAGCTTGTAGAGTTGGGGAAGTACGTACGCCACCCTACGATTGGTATTAAGGAATACACCCGTCATCCACGCAATTAATACACACTAATCAACCGGTAAAAGATAGTTAGGGAGTAAGGAAATCTAAGTAAACACATTTCTCTCCACATAAGTTTCACGACCTTTTCATTTTCAGTTATTTTATTTTATTTGCATTTGTAGTTATTTGGGTTAGTTGACTAGCAACTAATTCCGCCCACTCCTTCAAACCCGAGATTTTACTTGCTTTCATAAAAATAAAAAAAAAATACAAAAATAATCTTCCTTCACCCTTAGACCTAATTAGAGTAGTTTTTCATACCTAACGAACACTATTCCCTGTGGAGAACGATCAATCCCCCGTACTTACCACTACACTATACTACATCGGTCAGGTACACTGCCTGGTGGGGTTGTAAGCCTCTTGAGATCCCTCGAGAGGTAAAACCTGTTGTAAGGTTGCAAAACCACGCATCAGGATCCCACGGATCCCTCACAAGGGATCCGTCCTTCATATGATTTGGATCTGTGGGATGTGACAGCTAAGGTTTAGTTGTATCTTACCATATCTTACCAAATCATCCAAGATCCTCAAATGTCAACTATGTATCTTGCAAATCTAAACAAGATATATCAAAGATATTGTATGTGATGTATGCAATGATGTCATGGAATGAGTTTAGAATTAAAGTTTCTTTTTAAGGAAACAAGTTACTAAATAAGCAAACTTGTAATTCTTGGTTATTATGTGAAGTGTAGAATGTGTACTTAAGAGACTTAAGCTAGTATTTATTATTTGCTAAAAGATATTCCTTTTATTTGTCATTAACAAAACTAATGAAAGATCAAATAATATAAATAACGTTTTTGAGACGCTATTTGTATTAACAATCTCCCCCTTTTTGTTGATGACAAAACATAAGGTATATTTTTGAGCAAGAGAATAAATATAGCATGAGTTATTAAAAATATATATTAAGTTTGTTGGTTGAAGAAAAGTTTTGTAAAAAATGTATGTACTGTGATGAATCACAGTTAATGCAAACTTAGTCCTTTCTCCCCCTTTTTGTCGAAACAAAAAGAGTAGCGTAGCGGAATGCGATTTTGAGAACTTTAAAGCTCCCCCTTGTTTTATACTCCCCCTAGATGGAGTAATCAAGGAAATAATGCATGAATCTACAAAACAAACGGTTATTATATGAAATGCTTATGAGATGCTCCCCCTTGATGTATACTCCTCACTTCTCGAGTACCAACGTATACTATGAAGGGTATGATATGCTGCAAATGAAGTGTTAGTAATGAATGACTTCAATGAAGAAGTAGAATGCTTGTGAAGTATTCATCCAAACAAGCCTTTCAATATGTTTTGACTTTTAAAAGTCAAACTAAGTGTCTGATCATTATTTTTACCTAAAGCAAGCATAATCAAGGTATAATATGATGTTAGTTCATAATGATAATGATAATATGCAATATGTTGATCACTCATAAGCATAAAACATCACATTCATAGATATTGAAAATTTTGTGACAAAAGTCACAATGATGAAATGATGTTACAAGTACAATAAAAAGACATCCTAGAAAGAAAATAAAAAGTCCTAAAGCAACAATTTAAAAGGTCATAACAACTAGTCTAGAAAGCTCCTATTGAGGAGGATGAGAGATTGCGTTTAAACGTTCAAGAACATGGTTCAAGATGAACCTCATCTCATTTTGAAGCTCATGGACCAAGATGTTGGTCCTTTGGGCCAAGTGAGCCGTTCTCTCACAATGTGCGCAATCATGACTTGAGAAGCCGGGAGGAAGACTAGGCTCCAAGTTTTGTGGTGGTGGTGGTGGTGATGGTGGTTGGTTGTTGTTGTTGTTGGATGGTTGTTGTTGTGTTTGGAGGGAGTTCATAAGGATGTTTTGAATGTCCATTGCTTCATGAAGGCGATGGTCAACCATACCCGAGAGCGCATAGAGTTGTGTTAACTCCGCACTTCTCTCCTCTTGTGTTTGAGGAAGGTTGCTCCACATCGCTTCATCAATGGCGATGAGTATTGAAGTTGGTGATAGTGGTGGTATTTGTGGACGAGGTTGTGGTGCTTCTCGGTATAGAGGATCATGAATCTTCGGATGGAGAGGATGAAATAGCATAGGTTCTAAGTTTTCAAGACTATTGGTGGAGGATTGGTTGATGTAGGTGGAAGGTCTTCTAACTCTTCAAGATATGGTTGTGGAGATGTTGGTGGTGTCCTAAATAGTTCCATGGGTTGGAGTTTTGGTGAGGATGGTGATGAGGCAGACTTCTCAGACTATGATGGAGCGGAGCGGGAGCGGGTGGTGGTGTGGTTGCTACAGGAGTAATGGTAGGAGGTGGTGTTTTTATGACTACATGTGAGGGAGTTGGAGTGGATAAAGTAAGGAAGTTTTCACTAGCAATGGGTGAGGATATGTTTAGTGGTGATGATTCTTCAGAGGATGAGTTGTGAATGTTGATGAAACAACAAGGTTTCACACTCATACGAGCTGTTCATTTTAGTGGTTTGGATGTGGAGGAGTTGTTTGATTTTGTCATTGAGACTTTTTGGTGAAGTATGATAACTAAAATGTACAGGAGAAGAGATGGTTGTGATGTGAATTGAGGATCCTAAAGTGCTAATTTATAGACAGAAGGTTTGTGAGTCTGTGTGTTTGGATTTGATGTGAATCCAATAGAGAATGTTGGTTTCTAATGATTTGGAACAAAAATTTGTGCAGGTCATATCAAGGAAGTCAATCCATTGAGCTTTGGTTGAGTAATGTGTTGTGGATTTGCAGTTAATACAAGGAGATAGTGGAAAATCTGATGATTTGATATTTCCACGGATTTGACGGATCCCTAAAAAGGGTTCCTTCTTTGTATCAGTTTGGTAACTCACACCTAAAATTCAAAAATTTAAATTTTGGTGGGAAATTTTGTTCCTAAGTTTCTAAGAATTCCTAAATGATTTTAAGATGAATTATGATCAGTGAATGAATCCTAAATGATACTAAATACTAAGATTTAAGAATCGGGATAAGTCGAAAAAGTTTTAGAATTTTACTGGGAAACCTGCGGATCCAAGTTGAATCAAAGGCGGAACCTTATTCAGGGATCCATGGAATCCGCAAGTTGGCGGATGGCGGATCCAACGATAAGCCTTGGCGGAGCCCAGGTTTGGGATCCGCCGGATCCGTATGCCTAAAACTAAAGAAACTAAACAGAACATATGTCATATTTAGCATTTTTTGACGAAAACCCGAAAATTCACCTAGACCTTACTCAACATCTAATATGTATAGCAAAACAATTAAATATGATAACATTAACACACGTTTATACATAGTTTAATTCGTTCTTAGAAACTTACCGTTTTAGGTGTTATGCCAAACATAGGCTATTACCCGGAAAGTTGATAACCATGATAGTTATCTACCTGCAAATGTTAGTTATTACACATACACAACAAGTATTATCAGATAAATTCGAGACACATAGTAGTTTAACATCACAATATCCAACATTATTCGAAACCAAACACTCCATCAACTAAGCTTCTTCTTCAACTTCTTCATCCCCTTGTGCAATTTCATCATCCAACGACCAAGATTCTTCACCATTCTTTTGATGTTTTGATACTCAGTGGATTCATTTTGAATTGGAGGAAGATGGCTCAAGTATTCGGGTGGAGGAATCCTAGAATTTGGCAAACCATCATCTTCACTCATTGAAGATGATGAGGATGATGTTGGTACACGAGGACGTTTGCCTTTATCAACACTAACCCTAAAGTCGCTCAAAGGAACGAAGGTATGTTCAATTTCATTGTAATCCAGAACAAAGCCTAAATGGTTTGGACGAGCGGGTGCAAAGGCTCTATAAAGTCGGGTTAAGAGCATACCATAAGGCATTGCAATCTTGCTTTGAACCGGAATGTCACACATTCTTTTGGCAACATAATAAGCAAGATTGAAGGGTTGATGAGTAGAGATGTTGTACATCATATGACACAAACAAGCATTGATGTGATCACGGTTTCCTATGGTGCACATCACATTAGCCCTTAAGACATCTTCCATTTTCTTGAATTCGGGTTTGAGTTCATTTAGCTCCATTGCAAATGGATCTCTAGCAACTTCACGACCACGATACATTCTTGTGGGGTTGTTCTTAGGAATGAAGAGATGTTCCCTAATAACTTCTTTTGATTCGAGAGGAGTGACATATGGTGCCGTCCTATCGAGATTGGATTCTAAGATTGTTAAGGACCATTTGTCCGAGTAAAGACATGTCCCTTGGTTTGGAATTCCTAAGACCTCACCAAATTGATCAAGAGGGATGTTGACAAGATTTCCATTTAGAGTAAAATGAAGACTTAAGTAACCTTGGTCACTCGAACTAAGACCTACACTAGCATAGAACTCAAGTATGAACCTAGGAATAATTGGTTCATCTATATCTAAAAGAGAATCAAATCGAAGTGCGGCTAATTGTTCCCTAAGTTGAGTTCCTTCATAGAACGATGAATCTACGACTCTACCCTCATGGACATACTTTTTCTCTAAGGGTTTGAATATTTCGATTTGGGCATTGGTTAGACCTTTGGTTTTGTGGACATTGGGTAAGTAGTTAACGGTTCTTTTGTGATCGTAGTTGGTTGCGGGAGGCATGATTTTCCTAAGTACAAAAGTTACATAGTTTTAGTTAAAATGATCAAAGTAAGTGTAAAATTCCTAGTGTGTGCCTACATGGGGACAATGTGGAGGTGCGGTTATCTCGACTCCTTTTGATGCAAGAAAAATTAGTTTATGCAAGTTTTTTTTTATAAACGAGAGATAACCTAAACGCTCCTATTTCAATGTAGCTACGGTTGAATGTACCCGAAAATACATATTAATTATGTATTCCCTTTAGCATTCAAGAGACATTATGCAAGTGAAGTCTAAAAGATAACGTTTTTGCATTTGTATGAACAATGTTCAAAAAGATCATTTTACCTAGTCGTTAGAAGATTTTAGTAGAAAAAATTTTCATGGGGTTTTTGTTAAATTAAGACAATGTACTATGAGATGCAATTCCTAACTAAGAAAAACATGTTTTTAAGTATAATGCAATAAATATGCTTCATGATTTTTTAAGAATTATGCATATACCCCAAGTTTTGGTTTTGTGCATGAAATGGAAATCCTAGACGCAGATCAGGAGTATAAATATGATAAGAATACTTACAGTGATGTTAGAAGCACAAATTTGTGGAAGAAAATGGTCTAAATTGTGATGGAGATTAAGTGTGTGTCGAGTATAGTAAGGTGATATGTTTTGGAGTGAGGAATGAATAGTAGTTGTTCTTGTTTATTTAATAATAGACTGAACTCAGCATGCTACGGATCCGGCGGATCCAAAACAAAGGATCCGTCCTTGTTGTCGATTGGATCCGCGGATCACAACACATGTTTTGGTTTAGTGTCGTGTGTGGCTAAACTAATGTTTATACTTATGTTTCACCTAATCACTATGTTCCATTAATCCTAATCCAAGTCTAAGATAGTTGAAAGGTTCTCGTTTAAGTGGTTTTGTGAGAATATCAGCAATGTTGTCCTCTGAGGAAACTTTCTCAATTGAGATGATTCCCTTCTGTACATTGTCGCGAAGGAAGTGATGGCGTATTTCAATATGTTTGGTTCTAGCGTGTTGGACTGGATTTTTGCTTAGATCGATAGCACCTTTGTTGTCGCAAAGAATGGGAATGTTGTTGAGTTCAATTCCATAGTCGACGAGAGCTTGTTTCATCCACAGTGCTTGTTGACACGCCTTTCCTGCAGACACATACTCTGCCTTTGTTGTTGAGATTGCGAGGGCAGTTTGTTTCTTAGCGAACCATGATGTTAGACAATATCCTACAAAAGTACAAATACCGCTAGTACTTTTCCTATCAACATAATCACCTGCATGATCTGAGTCAGTATACACTATGGTTTCTACACCCGTTCCTTTGGGATACCATAATCCTAAGTGTGTAGTACCTTTGATGTACCTAAATATTCTTTTAACGGCTTCAAGATGGGACGTTTTTGGATCTTCTTGAAAACGTGCACATAGACAAACACTAAACATAATGTCAGGCCTACTAGCCGTAAGATAGAGTAAACTACCAATCATTCCTCTATATTTATT
Source organism: Artemisia tridentata subsp. tridentata (assembly GCA_021014915.2). NCBI lineage: Eukaryota > Viridiplantae > Streptophyta > Magnoliopsida > Asterales > Asteraceae > Artemisia > Artemisia tridentata. The sequence goes on from CP139503.1 coordinate 202,200,013, forward strand.
GCTATCTACGGATTCATTTTCTTCATCCTTAGTAAGTTTGGTTTCGGAGGACATGGGTGTTCTCATGGGTTTTGAGTCTTCAAGACCAAACTTCTTAAGCATATCTTTGATATACTTTGATTGGTTGAAGAATATCCCATCTTCTAATTGTTTAATTTGGAGACCTAAGAAAAAGTTTAGTTCCCCCATCATACTCATTTCAAACTCGTCATGCATGATTTTTGAGAAATCGTCGCATAACTCTTGACAAGTTGAACAAAATATAATGTCATCCACATATATTTGGACTATGATAATATGTGATCCCTTTTTCTTGGTGAATAGAGTATTATCTACTAGGCCCATGGTATACTTATGGTCAACTAGGAAAGTCTTAAGTCGATCATACCAAGCCTTTGGTGCTTGCTTAAGTCCGTATAAAGCTTTCTTAAGTTTGAAAACATAATTTGGTTTTTCAAAGTCGGCAAAGTCGGGAGGTTGTGCAACATATACTTCTTCATTTATAAGACCATTTAAGAAAGCACTTTTGACATCCATTTGAAATAACTTAAAATCATGTGCACATGCATATGCAAGTAATATTCTAATAGACTCAAGTCTAGCTACGGGTGCAAAGGTTTTATCGTAATCTATACCTTCTTGTTGATTGTAACCTTGAGCTACTAGCCTAGCTTTATTTCTAGATATAATACCTTTTTCATCCATTTTATTTCTAAAGACCCATTTGGTGCCTATTATGGTTTGGTTTTTAGGTGGAGGGACCAATGTCCAAACATCATTTCTAATAAATTGATTAAGTTCTTCTTGCATAGCAATTACCCAAGATTCATCTTTTATTGCCTCGTCTATATTTTTAGGTTCAATAGTTGAAATAAAACAAAAATAATTACTTTCATTTTGAGCTTTGGATCTTAATGTTCTTTCATTAAGTTTTCCTATGACGTTTTCTAATGGATGACTTTTAGTTTCTTTAATATTGACTATTTCTCCTTTTACGGGTTCATTGTTATTTTCAATGTTTTCTATATCATTAATCATTTGACTTTCAACTAAGTCATCATCTACCAAAGGTGATGTCTTAGAGGGAGGTGGACTTTCGTTGATTGTTACGTTCAACAATTCCTCGACTCTTGATGTTTCCTTGTTTAATACAATGTATGCTTTACTGTTTTGTGAGTACCCAAGAAATACACCTTCATACGACTTTGGGTCGAACTTAGTGAGATAATCCTTTGTGTTTAAAATGAAGCACTTGCTTCCAAAAACTCTAAAATATCCTAATGTAGGCTTTTTGCCTCGATAAATTTCATAAGGAGTTTTATTTAAAAATTGTCTAATTAAAACTCTATTTAGGATATATGTAGAAGTATCTACAGCGTGACACCAAACTTTTGTGGTATGTTTTGTTCATTTAACATAGTTCTACTCATTTCTTGAATTGTTCTATTTTTACGTTCTACTACACCATTAGATTGAGGTGTACGAGGAGCCGAGAAATTATGAGTTATTCCATTATTATCACAAAAATTTCCAAATTGAATTTCATTGTCAAATTCTCGACCATGGTCAGTTCTAATAGATACTATATTACTTCCTATTTGATTTTGAATTTTCTTGCTTAGAATTTCAAATTTGTCGAATGCCTCATTTTTAGTTTTCAAAAACTTTGTCCATGTATATCTAGAGTAATCATCTACTATGACTAAAGTGTAAAAAATTTCCTCCATAACTTTGTATAGCCGACGGGCCAAACAAATCCATATGTAATAATTCTAGGCATCTAGATGTAGATACCATGTTTTTAGCCTTATGGCTATTATGTACTTGTTTCCTAATTTTGCAAGCATCACAAAAGTGTTGGTCATATTTCAACTTGGGTAGGTTCCTAACGAGTTCTTTGGATGACAAAGATTGAATAAGCCTCATATTAGCATGACCTAAGCGTCGATGCCATAGAGTTGAGTTTTCGTCCAAGGAGGTAAGACATAACTTATCTTTAGGTGTTTTATCTAATTTCATAACATAGACATTATTCTTTAAAACACCTTTTCCTACGGTTATGCCATCTTTAAGTATTTTACTTCCATTTTCACTGAAAAGGACGTTATACTTTTTGCGGCACAATTGACTTATACTAAGTAAATTAAATCCTAAATTATCTACATGAGCAACATCATCAATAGATAGAGAGTCATGAGAGATTGTACCTTTTCCGATGATTTTACTTTTAAGCTTGCTACCGAATGTGACATTACCTCCGTCATACACTTGATAGGTTGAGAAAAGATTTTGTTTCCCGTCATGTGTCTTGAGCACCCACTATCTTTGATCCACTCATCAGGTTCAAGATCAACTTTCAAGCATACCTAAGTTCATAAAAGACTCAAGCATTTGGTCCCCAATATCTCATGGGTCCGTTTGGGTTAAACATGACATTATCATGGTTTATGTATGTAAATGGTGGACAATTGTTCCATGACATATAACTAGGACCATGAAAGTTTCTAGGTATGTTTTGGTTCCAATTATTTTGATAAGTATGTTGTGGATTAACTATACTCTTTGGAAAGGGGTGTTTGGGAAAACTCATTTGAGGTCTCTGTTGATCCGTTTTAACTCTATATTCATTTCAAGCTTGTCCTCTTCCTAAAGATACTGCTGGTTTATGTTTATTATTGGTTATACTACTGTTAGGTTTCTTAGTAACTTTAACAAACTCGGAACGGTTGACTTTGTGAACCTTCTGTTCAACTTCTGTACTCGCGGATCCTTTGGATACACTTGGCGGATCCAAATTTTTGGATCTGTCGGATCCGTGAGTGTCCAACTTGGTTGAATCAGTTTTATTCACAGTCTGTTCCTTATAATCACTTAAGGTTCCTAGTTTCATAAAGCCTAGTCCAGTTTTATCATGAGGTAGCTTTTGCATTTTCATTATTTCATCTGCACAACTTATGTTTTTATCAAACCTTTTAAACTTTGAGTTTTGTTTGATCAAATCTTCCTGTGTGGTTCTTAAGGTTTCTAATTCAAGTTTTAGTTCTTGACAAGACACACACGTTTCTTTATTATCTTTACCTTTTTCAATTCGTATTGCTTTTTCTTTAAGCCAAAATACTTCATTTTCTAAAAGTGTTGTCTTTGTTTTCAAAAACTTGTTTTTGTTTATGATTTTTAAAGTAACGTCACACAGTTTGTTATATTCTACTTCTAAGGTTTCGTCATCTATAGAGGAGTATGAATCAGAATGTACCTCTTCTGTGTCATTAGCCATAAGTGCCATTTCGTTGTTCTTAGGCTCATCATCATCATCTCCTTCACTATCGCTCCAAGCTCCACTAACGAAGGCTCTTTGAGACTTGGTCTTTGGAGTCTTTGGACATTCTCCTATTAAGTGACTGGAGTCACCACACCTATAGCATTTCCTATCAACCTTACCTTTCTTATCGTCACGATCTTTCCGAGAGGATTTCTTTTCATCACGAGGTGGTTTTACAAACTTTCCTCGTCTCCTGAAGAATTTCTTGAAATCCCTCACGGCCATGGCGTACTCTTCATCATCACTGCTTGAACAAGACTCATCATCATCACTTGACTCGACTTTGGCTTTCAAGGCAATAGACTTAATCTTCTCCTTTTTGCCTTTGACAATTTCCGAGTCTTTTTCCATAATCATTTCGTAAACTTTTAGGTTTCCTATGAGCTCATCCAGTGTCATGCTTGAGAGATCTTTAGATTCTTCAATAGCTGTCACCTTTGCTCTCCATTTCGGATGGAGTGCTCTTAGAAATTTCCTGACAAAATTCTTACTAGAAGAAGATTCATCAAGTGCTTTAAGTGATGTAATAATAGTATTGAACTTAGCAAACGCACTATCAATGGTCTCATCTTCAGAGATAACAAATTATTCGTATTGTTGGACAAGAAGATCAATTTTGTTATCTTTTACTTGTGAGTTCCCTTGATGTGTGATAATAAGAGATTGCCAAATATCCTTAGCCGTTTTACACATAAAGACTCTTTCATATTCTTTCTTAGGTAAGGCATTATAAAGCATCATTTTGGCTTCATTATTTTTGGCATTTAGTTTCTTTTGCTCATCACTGTGACGAGTAAGAGAAGCTCCTTCATCCCGACCACCCGAAATATTATTACTAATAGGTTTGTAATCACCATCAACTATAATATACCATAGATCTATGTCCTTTGACTTTACATAAGTCTCAAAACGATTTTTCCAATAAATAAAACAATTTGGTTCAAATAGAGGTGGTCTCTGCATAGATTGCCCTTCTTTAAAGTTTTCAAAATCCATGGATCGTTTTAAGTTTTAAAATACAATATATTTTAAAGATCTTAAGTAACGTAGCTCTTGATTCCAATTGTGGAAAACTAGAAGGGGGGTTGAATAGTTTTTACCGTTTTTCAAGTTTTATTTGCTTTGTTACTATATGTTAATTTCAAAGGAAACAATCACAAATAAATAATCACACAATGTAAACAAAAGATAAAGAGAGGAAAGATCAAACCACACGACACTGTTGTTTATAGTGGTTCGGCTACAAGGACTCTCTTCCTTGCCCTACTCCACTCCCCGAGTTTCCTACTCGAGAGTTTATCTTTCACTAAGAAACAAACTCCTTTTCTAGGCGGAGAAAACCTTTACACGTCGCTTACTTCCTTTTCCGGTACTAAGCTAAACACCGGGTTCTTTCACAAGGTAGAACCAACCTGACGTCGCCTATTTACTTTACCGACACTAAGCTAGATGTCGAGTTCTTTACACGGGTACAACTACTCCCTACACTCTTTGTGCTTTAAGGACTAAAGCACTAACCACACTCACTGATTACAAATGATAGATATGATGTGTGAAACAAACTACAATATTACACAGTAATGCAACTAAAGGATTACGGTTCTGTAGATCCTTGAATGCTTGATCTCGTTTCTACAAAATGAAAGATCAAAGTGAAATGCAACTATGAATGATGTTAGTAAGATATGTACTGAATGAATATGTGTGTTAAAGCTATATGAGTGATGAGAAAGCCAAATGATCAGCTTCCTATTTATAGGCAAGCTGATCTTCAGCTCACGGATCCCACGGATCCCTCACAAGGGATCCGTCCTTCATTGGATTTGGATCCGTGGGATGTGACAGCTAAGGTTTAGTTGTCTCTTACCATATCTTAGTTGTATCTTACCAAATCATCCAAGATCCTCAAATGTCAACTATGTATCTTGCAAATCTAAACAAGATATATCAAAGATATTGTATGTGATGTATGCAATGATGTCATGTAATGGTTTTAGAATTAAAGTTTCCTTTTAAGGAAACAAGTTACTAAATAAGCAAACTTGTAATTCTTGGTTATTATGTGAAGTGTAAAATGTGTACTTAAGAGACTTAAGCTAGTATTTATTATTTGCTAAAAGATATTCCTTTTATTTGTCATTAACAAAACTAATGAAAGATCAAAGAATATAAATAACGTTTTTGAGACGCTATTTGTATTAACAGATAACTTTAGGAAAAATTGATGTTTTTTTCAAAAATTAACACTATATCGAAAAAATCCATGGGGTGCCCGGGTGTAACACCCCAACCCGATAAGGGTAGAAGTACTACATTATGGTGACATATCAAAACAAACGCAAGCATACATCTTAAGTAATACAAAGGAAATCTCAAAGGTTACAAAGGAAAACTGAAGTACAAGGTTACAATATATAACATCAACAAATACTAAGTCTGAAAATGTAAACACTTCTTGTAATACCTGAAATTCAGATAACCTGTAAAATAACCAAATTACCCCTGAAACCATATAACCTAAGTAAATAACTTATAAAAGTCTGAAACAATTCCAAACTACTGAAAACGAACTACCTATCTAGTAAATTTATTTCTGGGACAACATTATATTAATTTGAATGTCCAAAAATTATTAATTCACATATACATATTTGTATAATCCGAAAATAATTAACTAAAGTTAATATATTTATAAAATCATTTTAATTAAGATAATTATCAAATAAATTAGGAAAATATATCAAAAACAATACAATACTAATCCTTTTCAAATTTTGGGCCAAAATTTTGGATCCATGCCCCTCCTAGTCGGTTTAATAAGGATAACAACAAACCACATTATTTTGTAAAACCCTAAATAGCCGAAACCCTAACTAGCGACACAAAACAAATCGACCAAAACATTCCACACAACTTCTGGACTTGATCTAGCATTTTTCTGGAGTTCTTCAAGGTGTAATCTAGCTAGGAAAAGTAAGAGTTGGCTTGTGGAGGGCAACGTTCGATCGTGGTTAATTGTTTTGTTCGAATCATACGTACGAGAGGTATAAATTCCCACGACTTATTCTCACGTTCTAAAAATTATCCAGTATTTTTCTAGTGATCTACATGTCGAATATGACCTAAGAAAAATAATAAACACGAATCATGCATGTTTATTTAGGCGTACGAAATTAAAAGGGTTAAAACAAACTTAATTTGTAAATCATGCTATATGAATTTTCTGAGGTGTAACCATAATTTTTACATGTTCTATACTGATAATATAAGCCTAGAAAAATAACCATTTGATTTATAGAAGCCTAGAATAATTAATCTTGAATTGTGTAATTATCGGATCTAAAAGAAAATAAAGATAAATTGGGGGAAAACCCTAAATCGAATTAGGGTTAGGGTTTTGTGGTTTGGATCTGAATAATTTAATGCATTTAATGATTGTGTCATAATGGTTTAATGATTGGTTAAAGTTAGGGTTTGGTTTTGCAACTTTACAAGTATATACGATTGGTTTTTAAAGTATAAGGGTGTGTTTTGCCAACTTTGAAACTTGTGGGATATTTTTGTAATGTTATATAAGTCAGTAGGGATGTAAGAAAAACATAACTTGAGGGTCCTAAGTGTAAATATTGCAAGATAATGAATTAAGTGTATTTATAAGGGTTGTTTTGTAATTAATTAAAATAGAGGGACTAAAAGTGTAAATTCTGAAAACTTGAAGTCATTATAGAGTAAATAATGATATTAAGAGTGTTTTGTGTAATTTTGAGTATTTATTGGCTTAATATGTAATTTTTTAAAATTATGATTTAATTATAAATTTTGTAAAGTTAAGGGACCAAATGTGTAATTAATAAATTCTGAGGGATCTAATTTGTAATTCATATAAGTCTGAGGTTATGTTTTGTAACTTTGTAAAATAAGGTACTTGTTTGGAAAATATGAATATTATAAGGATTAAAACATGAATTATGTAAATGTAGGGTTTGTTTTGTAAACTACATAACTAAAGGGGTTTAATCTGTAAATGGTGAAACTAAAAGGGTTAAGATGTCATTCTGAATAAAATGAGTATTTAAATCAGTAACTTAAAGTATTTTCACTTTATGCCTTTGAATTAGATGAACATACAATTAAAACCCTTAACTATGAAAATCTGTCATAATAAACCCTAAACTTTTGTAACTTGCTAAAAGATACCTTAATACCATAATAAGCCTTAATTAAGGACTTAACTTAATCTGAGATATTAATATCTTGCTAAATGTGAAAAGCTGTTAATTTGGGAAACCTGCTAAAAATAAAAAGTACTTAAAAGGAAGAGATAACTAAAACCCACTTGTCATTTTGTCTTCTACTCCCTTAGGTTCGAGGAAGGAGTAATCTAATCTCTATCAGCGTTTATCTCTGTGTTCTTGCATTCATAATAAGGTACAGATATTTTGCCCTTCTTTAGTAAGGTGCCTTCGTTTTCTTTTGATTTCGTATTTTGATTCGTTTAGGATTCCCTATGCCATTGCTATGTTCCCTCCTGTTTGTGCACCTTTCATGTGATCTTTTGTTTGTGAACCCTTGATGTGTTCCCTTTGTTCTGAATCTTTATTGAATCTCCTTGTTTTGACCTATTGTCCTGAACCCTGATCTGTAAATCTTGTTTTGAAACTTAATCTGATATACTTGTAGTAAAACTTGATTTGATTTTTGATATAAATCTTAATCTGTTAAATCCTTATTTGAACATAACTGATTTTGGAACTATCTTTAAAATACATATGAAACCGTTTGAGAAAAGCTATTTCACAAGAAGCAACACTATTTTAATGGAAGTTAATAAAAGTTTTGGAAGACCATTTTTATGAAAACTATTTTGTAAGATCAGTTGTCATGAAACCGTTTGTGAAGGATTGTTTAAATGGACTTTTAAATGGAAATCTTTTTAAATGAACTTTTGCTATGACCTCTAATTATGAACTGTGAAAACTCTTTTCTGAAAACCTTTTGATATTGCCCTTTGAAACTGAACTTAAACTTTGATATAAAAACTTAATCTGATAAACTCCGACTAAAATCTTTGATATTAAATCCTAAAAATTTCTTGATATGAACCTTATGCCATGAACCCTTAAGATTTGACTTTCTAATTATGCTAGTACATTTGACCTTTGACCTGACAGTTTGATATAACGAGCCAATCACTAGGCATGAGGGTTTCATGTCCATGTCATTGACGCACCTTTGACATGACTCTAGGGCAGGAGAGTAATGACCTGTTCCGTCCCTTATTTATTATTTGCTATGGCCAATACAATTATGATTATTGATTTATCTGTGGGGCGTATGGGTGCATCCTAGATTTGACCTGTTATCTGTATTTGTTGTATGATTATGATTATTATATCTGGTGACTGATTGTGTGTGCGATACACGTCTTTCACTTTGTTTGAGAGCTGATCACTCTACACAGGTTTGTTTTATTATATTAGTAATGCTATGGTATTGTCAGTCATCTGGGCTCGTGATAGATTCCTGTGTTCCTGTTTTTCTTAAATCTTATTCACTTTTGTGCTTTTCTTTTATTCATGATCCATTTCTCATTCCTTTCATTTTGATTTCGTATCGGTATGATCTGCATTCCTGATTTCCCTTGTACTACTATACATTATCGTTTCTTGTTATCTATATATCTGTTCACTGAGCTCTCGTAGCTCAGCCGCGTTTTCTTTTTCACGCAGCAGGTATTAGTAGGAAGCTGGGAATGAGTGAAGAGTGTACCTTGGACTTAGAAGATTGGATAGCTATGCTGGGTTAGAGTTGGACTGAAGACATTATGTTTTAGAATTAGTTTTGGAAGTTTTAATTGTAACCATTTAGATTCAATATTACATTTGAGATCCTTGAATTTTTGTATTACTGTATCAGTATGCTTTGTTTTGATCTGATAAGTACCCATTGTTGTGATATCTTTACCCTTGTCGGGTTGGGGTGTTACAATTTATGGTATCAGAGATAACAGGCTGCGACTCGTAATACATTTACCCTTGACCTGTGAATCCTGGACCACTAAGTTTCCACTGTAGGCGCTCGTAGGACAACCTTTGAGAATTTGACTTTGGATTTCCCTTTAAGAACTTAAATCCTGACCAGTGAGGAATGAATAGATTATAAGGTGTTTTGTTTAAGTAGTATTGCTTCCGCATCACTCTGATTCGTGCCTTGCTTTTGGTTAAAGCCTATTGAAATCACACTTGGAAATTTAGAGCTTATGCCTTGCACCACCTAAGAATTGAACCTAAATAAAACATGAAGCATTGAAAATTGCATAGTAGTCATCCGACACTATTTGATCCTTGCTTTCAGATTCCGACTCCAACCTCCGAACCTTTTGTTAATCATCCTGATGCCTCTTCGGGCATTCTGAGAATTCCCTTGACAATGATGTACTTGATACATTCCGTCAGTTGTTTCTTGCTTCTGATGATCATCTATGAAACTTTTGACACTATTTAATTTCGTCTTAACCATCCCTGTTTCCATAAGAAGTCTAGTGTTCTTATAAGGATTGATTGACTGATCATCTAATATTGACGACTATCCTCTTATGTCTCACCTTTGGCGTTTAAAACAATTTTGAAACCCCTACCATGATTACCGATTGTTAAATCTTGCTACCGCTACCTGATTTTGACTTTCACTTCCAATCCGTTTGATAAACAGTTAATATTTTCCGACCATTCTGAGGGCCGTTTAACCCTAATGTGGTTGACACCTATTAGTATCCACCATTAGAAAGTTTTGGCATTGGAAGTTTTGTTGTACAAATTTTCTGGTGCTTCTGATGAAACTTTTGGGTATCTCTCCTGATTGAGAAGTAAAATTGGCTTTGAACCGATATCAGCTGACGAACCATGATACTGTTGAAATTGAGAGATTGAAGAAGCTGATGTAATATGTTTTTGTCCACCTCGATGTTCCCTTTTAAATACTCTATTAATTTATGAAGAAGAAGGAGAAAATTTTTGCGTCTGCATATCAACTATCGTAAACCTAACCGTAATTTTAACCGTAATCACTTTTCAATTCTACGTGTCACTGATTAAATTGTTCTACCTTGAAACCCTGTATCAGACAACCCCATTTAATGTTTGAAGGACTAAAGAAGCAACCACGAGAACTCCTAAGATAGGAGATGACTAACTGAGAGCAACTTCCGTAAAGTATTTTAGTTTATTCGTAAAGATTGGTGATACGAATTAGATAGAAAGTTTTCCCTGAAACGATTCATGAAAACTGTTTTCGTACTTACTGTGACCATCATGAGCTTTAAATAATGCCAATTGTATTGGCTAATGGAATCATGTTTTTCGTGAGTAAATGGACAACTGTCATAGTATGACATTGTGTTGTGCTCTGAGACAAACGAGGAACACGTAGATCATTTTCGTATTAAGTTGAATGACCCTTTGTTCTGGAAGAGTAGATTGATTGGCATTCAGAGATTGTAGCAGACAATACTACCAGGCATCCGGTGACGACATCAATCAGAGCTGGCGAATTTCGATTTGTGCTAGGAGACCTGTCAAAGACACACAGCCTTACTTCTCTATTCATTTTAGTTGTACTAAGATGAATTGAGAGTAGAAGCAGGCTCGTGAATGGGTAATACACAGCGACTAGGTCAGAGATTCATGTTACCACACCACAGTTCCAAGAAGAAGTGCCGAAGGCTTGAGGGATCAGACTCAAGTTATAAATCCTTTTCACCCGATGATCATATGGACATACATAGACAGACTGCCTGGAATCGAGAAAGATTTAAGAGCATGTATTGAATGGATGACGTAGTTCACTTCCGTTTGACCTATTTAAATTTCGGTTACCTGATGATAAAATCCTTTGAATGGTTTAGGTTCTCTATTTGTAATTCCGCTTTGTGTTCATTCCGCGTATGTAGGACGATGGCTTTGATATGTCAAATTTGACGAATGATGGATGACCTGATGCTTTTGATGATGTGCCCAAATTCTGATAAACATTCTAGATCGGTTCCGTGTTGGGCTATAAAAGTCAAAGTACTGCTGTTCAATTAAAGTACTGCTGCTCGTTGAAGGACTGCTATGCAAATAGTTTAAGGACTAATGTGTAATTCTAGAAAGTTCGTATTAGATTAGAGTTATAATTAGAATTACTTGTCGTTCAAGTATTGTAAACCGACTAGGGTTTTCCTTGTGCCTATAAAAGGATCCCTAGGTTGGCATTAGATATATGTGTTTTAGAGAGAGACAAGTATATGCGATTAGAGATATACGATTATTAGAAGTATTAGAGTTTAGAGTTTGTTAGTGAATCTGTGTAAGAAAGCAGGTTCAAGGTTTTAATAATATTCAAAGTCGTTTATTAATTCTTCTTAGCTTTGTTGAAGTAGATTCCGCATACTTAGCAAAGTATATCAGTGTTTCACTATTAATAGTTTTGAATTCATTCAAAGTTGTTAAACCGTAGACAAGCTATAAGTTAGTTTGGTCAGAGTATATCGATCCAACAAGTGGTATCAGAGATTGTGTGGAGACTCTGATTAAGAAGAAACCCTTAAAACCGATTTATCAACAAACCCTCAACAATGTCGACTGAAGCTGCACCTATCCCATCCATCACCTCACTCAGAATTCCTATCATCAAGAAGGGAGAATATGATCTCTGGAGTATGAAGATGAGGCAGTACCTTGCTATTACTGATCATGCTCTATGGGATGTAATTGTCAATGGTAATGTTGTTCTTGATGAACCTCTACAGGTTGAAGGACAACCCAAACCACCTCAACCAACCTTACCAGCAGCTACAAAGAGAAATCAAGATAAGGCTCTCAACATACTGCTGTCTGCTATTCCTGATGGTCACCTACTGAAGTTTCATGATGCTAAGGATGCAAAACAATTATGGGCTGCGATCAAGACAAGATTTGGAGGTAATGATGCTTCAAAGAAGATGCATAGAAACTTATTGAAGCAGCAATTTGAAACCTTCACTGTTGGTGAAAGAGAAAGTCTTGATGCTGCCTATGACAGATTCCAAAATCTACTTAGTATGCTAGAACTATATGGAGCAGAGGTATCTGTTGAAGATGCAAATTTGAAGTTCTTAAGGAGTTTGCCATCTGTCTGGCATGTGGTTGCTACTATGATTAGAGGACAACCTGGATTGGAGTCTATGGACTTTGATGATCTCTATAACAATCTGAAAGTGTACGAGCAAGAGATGAATGGTCACAGTTCTCAGAAAACTCACAACATAGCTTTTGTATCTTCTGAAAACAGAAGCAGTACTTCCACTAAAAGTACTGCTTATCCTTCTCAAAGTACTGTTGGTGATTCACAGCATGTTTGCACAACCACAACTACTCCCAACCCATCACCAACAAACAAAACCAATTCTGATGAAGTTGTATGTTCCTTCTTTGCACAACAAGCCACTTTTACCTGTTACCTATCAAGAAGACTTGTTGCAGATTGAAGAAGATGCTTTAGAAGAGATTGACATAAGATGGCAAGTAGCTATGATCACTGCTAGGATCAAGAAATTCATGAACAAGACAGGAAGGGGAATTGATTTCAAAGCCAAACAAGGTATAACTTTTGACAAATCCAAGATTGAATGTTTCAATTGTCAAAAGCTTGGACACTTTGCAAGGGAATGCAAGTTTGCAAAATATCAGGCAAACAGGATGATTGAACAACCCAAGGTTGAAAGAAAGGAGGTTCCTATTACTGAATCACAACCAAAAGCTTTGGTGGCTCAAGAAAATTTAGCAGAGACTGACTGGAGTGCTGAATTTGATGATGAACCTGTAACCTATTCTATGGTTGCAATGGAAGAATTTGATTGGGGCACAGCTTTTGATGAGGAACCTGGATATGCTGCTTTGGAATCCAGAGATGGTCTTGGAAGCTTTGACTGGAGCATGGAGGATGAAGATGAACCTGTTCAGATTGCTATGGTAGCCACTTCACCAAGTTCATCCAATGTCACTGAGGTATGCTCTAAGTGTAATGATGTTTATCAAAAGTTGCTTAAAGATTATGTGACTGAAAGAGATAATTGTAGAACAGCTAGGTCTGAGGTAGCTGGTTATCAATTAACTTTAGAGTCAATGGAAGCCAAAATATTAACACATGAAAATAATGAAATGGCTTGGGCAGAAAAATATGAGCAACAAGATTACCAATTGAAATTAAGTGAATGGAAGTTAGGATGTAAGGTGTCTGAATTAGAAAAGATTACTAAGGAAAGAGATACTTTGTTAGAAAAACTTGGTAGTATCAAACAGGCTGGTCTATCACATGTTCAATTTGTTGAAAAACAAAGAGTCATAAACAGTAGAGCTGGACTAGGTTATGGTGAAGATAGTAGTTCAGATGAGACCTCACCTAGTGATAAGGAAGAAAACCCACCTAGTGCTAAGGACGAGATTCCACCTAGTGATGATGATCTTACAAGCTCAGAAGAAAACACATCTAGGAATGAGGAACCACTTAGTGAATCACCTCCTGAGTTTAAGAAAGATAAGGAGTATCACTCAGTTCCTCCACCCACTGGTCAGTTTCAACCTCTTAGGACAGATGTTTCTCGTTATGGTGTAGACAACCTAGAGTTTAGGAAGAAGCTTACTGGACAATTTAGTTCTGAGAAACCTAAGAATGATTTTCAAAGGGGTAATGATCAAAAGTTTCCTACAGCTTTTCAAAAACAAGCAGTACCTCCAAAAACTTTTCAAAGTACTGCTGGACATTCAGCAGTACCTCCAAGAGAAAATTTTCAAAATACTGCTTACTATAGGAAATCTTTTAATCATAGAAGAGGATTTGGGAATATGGGGAGAAAGTTATGTTATGTATGCTATAGTCCTGATCACTTGATTAAGCACTGTGACTTACACTCAGAATACTTAAGTCAGTTTCCAAAGAATAGACCTCCCACCCATAAGCCAAGAGAGACTAGACCAGTTTGGAATCACTCAAATAGGGTCAACCATAGTAACTTCTCAAAAGACTATAGGTACCCTCACCAGAAAAGAATGTTTTCCAAATCACCAGTACCTTCACACTCTGATAAGTCTCAAGAAGTACCTTCTCAAAGGACTGATAAGTTTTCACCCACTCATGGTACTGCTAATACTTTTTCACATAGAAGACCTAAGAGATTCAATTCATATAACAGGTCTTACACCTCAAGCAGAGTACCTAGATCAGAGAAACCTAAGGTCAAACGAAATTGGGTTAAGAAAGAAAGTACTGATGGGGAACAAGAAGTACTTTCATCAGATAAGGGTGAAATAGGGAGTGTTGTTGATATTACAACACAGGACATGGGACCAACTCAAATAATAATTGACCATGCCTTTAAAACCAGTGGAGATTACATACTGAAGGAATTCAAGTATGTCACTCCACAAGGGGAACACAAGTCAGTAATGGCTTGGGTTCCTAAAAGAAACTAACCCTTTTCTTTCATGTGCAGGGCAACCCAGAGGAGGAGCTTAAAGATCATATTATTGTTGATAGTGGTTGCTCTGGCAGCATGACAGGGGACAAGGAGATCCTGTCAGATTTTAAGGCATATTATGGAGGAAGAGTTGCATTTGGTAATGATCCTGATGGAGGAAGAATCACTGGCAAAGGAACAATCAAGGCTGGATGTATTGATTTTGAGAATGTTAGATATGTGAAGGAGCTCAAGTTTAACCTATTGTCAGTATCTCAAATTTGTGACAAGAAGTACCCAATTCTGTTCACTGATACAGAATGTCTCATTCTCTCCCCTGAGTTCAAATTTGTTGATGATCACTTGGTGACATTAAGAGTACCAAGAACCAATGATGTATACAGTTTAGACTTAAAGAGTCTCAATTCTGCTGGAAGAGCAACATGTTTAGTAGCAAAGGCATCATTGGAAGAAGCACATCTATGGCACAGAAGACTAGGTCATGTTAATTTTAAGAACATCAACAAACTGGTCAAAGGAAATTTAGTTAGAGGTTTACCTTCCAAAACATTCAAGACTGATCATTCATGTTTGCCTTGCAAGAAGGGTAAACAACATAAAGCTTCATGTAAGAAGCTTGGGGAAAGAGATATTAGAGAACCTTTGGAGTTGCTACACATGGATCTGTTTGGACCAGTTTCAGTAGAAAGTTTAAACAAGAAGAAGTACTGCTTGGTAGTGACAGATGATTGTAGCAGATTTAGTTGGGTCTTTTTTTTGGGATTCAAAGATGAAACCTTTGATGCTATCCATGACCTGATAGTAGCCCTTGAAAATCAATTAAGACTCAAAGTAAGAGGGATTAGATGTGACAATGGAACAGAATTCAAGAACAAGCATATGGATGAATTCTGTGCCAAGAAAGGGATCAAGAGAGAGTTTAGCATTGCTAGAATACCACAGCAGAATGGTGTTGCAGAAAGAAAGAACAGGACTTTGATAGAAGCAGCTAGAACAATGCTTGCAGATTCCCAATTACCTATTCTCTTTTGGGCTGAAGCAATAAGTACTGCTTGCTATGTGTTAAATAGAGTTTCAGTAACTAAACCTCAGATGAAGACACCTTATGAGTTACTAATGGGAAAGAAACCAAACATTCGTTTTCTAAAACCTTTTGGCTGCTCTCTGACTATTCTAAATACCATTGACTCTCTGGGAAAATTTGATGGTAAGTCAGATGAAGGATATCTATTGGGTTATTGTACAAATAGCAAAGGATTTAGAGTTTATAACAGGAATACCAAAAAGGTACAAGATTGTCTTCATGTTGAATTTTTGGAAGATAAGGAAACTCAGAAAGGTAAAGGTCCTGATTGGATGTTTGATCTTGATCTCAAGTTCACACCATCCATGAATTATGTTCCTGTTAGAGAAGAGAATCAGGCTAATTACAAAGAAGATGATTCACAGTACATTGTTCATGGAGTCAATGTTACACCAGAAGAAGTTCCTGACAAAGAACCTGAAGTTACTAATGAGGAACAAAGTACTGCTGAGCCATCTAATACAGTATCTGATGAAGATCAAGCCATACAAGATGAACTTAATAGGATGCTTTTTCAAGAAACTATAGCACAATCCTATGAAGATGAACAAAGGAAGACTTATGAAGCTGCAAAGAAAAAGAGTAAAATTCAAGATACTGTTCACAGTACTTTTGGTCAAAGTACTGATGATCTCTTTGACAGTACTTCTGATGTATTAGAGCAATCAAATTGGAACAATGCTGATGATTCCAATGTTGATGATGATGATTTAGTTAATGCTAACATTCCTGGATTAGAAGAAGTTGATGATGAGCTTAATCCAGAAGGTATTTTCTCCAATGAAGGCATTGATTTTACTAACTTAGAGTCTGATCTTCCAGTACCACCAACTCCTACATTGAGAGTTCATAAAGCTCATCCTCAGAATAACATTATTGGATCACCCTCTTCAGGAGTGGTTACAAGGAACAAAGTTAAAGGACTTTCTAAGCAACATACTGCTTTACTTAGCTTTGTTTACAAACAAAACAGGATGAATCACAAGGATCAACAAACATGCCTGTTTGCTTGCTTTTTATCTCAAGAAGAACCCAAGAAGGTAGCTCAAGCTTTAGCAGATGAAAGTTGGGTTGAAGCTATGCAAGAGGAGCTTCTACAATTCAAGCTTCAAGAAGTCTGGGTATTATGTGATTTACCAGATGGCAAAAGAGTCATTGATACAAGATGGGTTTTCAGAATCAAAAGAGATGAAAGAGGGAATGTTATCAAAAATAAAGCAAGATTGGTTGCACAAGGATATCGCCAAGAAGAAGGAGTGGATTATGATGAAGTGTTTGCTCCTGTTGCAAGGATAGAGGCAATAAGGTTATTTCTTGCCTTTGCATCATACATGGGATTTCCTGTCTACCAAATGGATGTGAAAAGTGCTTTCCTTTATGGCACAATTTCTGAGGAAGTTTATGTTAAACAACCTCCTGGTTTTGAAGATCCTGCACATCCAAACAAAGTCTACAAGGTGATCAAGGCACTGTATGGCCTTCATCAAGCTCCCAGAGCTTGGTATGAGCGACTCTCAAATTTTATACTACAACATGGATATAGGAGAGGAGCAATTGATAAAACTTTGTTCATCAAGAGGGATAAGAAAGACATTATGTTAGTCCAAGTATATGTGGATGATATTATATTTGGAGCTACAAAGAAGTCTATGGTGAAAGAATTTGAAGATCTTATGCAGAAGGAGTTTCAAATGAGTTCTATGGGAGAATTAACTTTCTTTTTGGGTCTTCAAGTTAGACAAACAAGAGATGGAATCTTCATTAATCAAGAAAAGTATGTTGCAGACATACTTAAAAGGTTTGACCTTCCAAATCTCAGGCCTGCCACCAAACCCATTGATAAAAATAAACCCTTAGGCAAGGATGAAGATGGACAAGCTGTGGATGTCAAGCTTTACAGATCTATGATTGGTTGTCTTATGTACTTAACTGCATCAAGACCTGACATCATGTTTGCTGTTTGCTTATGTGCAAGATTTCAGGTTACACCCAAGGTTTCCCATATGTATGCAGTCAAGAGGATTTTTAGATATCTCAAGCATCAACCAAAGTTAGGATTATGGTATCCTAAGGAGTCACCTTTTCACTTGGAAGCCTTTTCAGATAGTGACTATGCAGGGGATAACTATGATAGAAGATCAACCTCAGGAGGATGTCAATATCTTGGTAGAAGATTAGTCTCCTGGCAATGTAAGAAGCAAACCATTGCTGCAACCTCCTCTACTGAAGCAGAATATGTTGCTGCTGCAAGCTGTTGTGGACAAGTTTTGTGGATGCAAAATCAACTCTTGGATTATGGATTCAATTTCAAGAATACTCCTATCAACATTGATAATGAGAGTACCATCTGCATTGTGAAGAATCATGTTTATCACTCCAAGACCAAGCATATTCAGATTAGGCATCACTTTATTCGGGATTGTTATGAGCACAGGCTTATAAATGTGGTTAAGATTCACACAGATGATAATGTAGCTGATCTACTCACTAAGGGATTTGATGTTTCAAGATTCAACCACTTAGTTGTGAGCATTGGGATGATCAACTATTAGGCTACATTTGAGGGGAGGCTTTATTATTAGTTAGAATACTTTCTATTCAGTTTTAATGAAAGTATTGGTTTTTAGTAATTTAGTTTAGCCTATATGTTGTATTTGAGGGGAGGCAACATTAGCTATTAGTTAGAACTTAAGCATGAACCATTTACAAGTTCTTGGTTTTAGTTTGGAGTATTGATTATGGATAAGAAGATGGAACGTACTGCTTTGTTGCTTAAAGTACTGCTTCAGCAACGTACTGCTTCAACGTACTGCTTACGTGGACGTACTGTTCCAACGGTCAAAAATTTGTGGGGCTATGGTTAATTAATTCCTTACGGCGGAGATAATAAGTTAATCCAAACGGTAACTTTATTATTATGAGTTTGATTTATTTCCATCCTATTTAAAGAAACTCACACCTATTTCCCCGCCTTTTACCGTATTTGAGATCCCTCATTCGCTTTTACACCACAATACTTTTATCGAAACACACACTCAAAGCGAATTCTTCTCTACCACTCATCATGGCTAATCGACTCACCGTTAGCAAACACAATATGATCGCTAATTTGGACAAGACAAGGGATAATGTTGATTTTCATGCGATCATTGATTTCTTAACTGGGTCTTCCATCAACTACTCTATTTTAGTTGACCCTGATGTTATTGGTCCCTGGATGCAAGAATTTTGGGATACTGCAACGATTGAAGATGATTCGTTGATTAGGGCTACGGTTGCTGGACGAGCTATTAGGATTTCTGAAGCCATGATTAGGGATGTTTTGATGTTTAATTATGAAGGGGGGGCTGTTCGTTTTGAAAAACAAGTGCTTTGGGACACTTTAAGTGATTTAGGTTATGAAGGCGATCTGACGAAGCTTACTTTTCAAAAGCCTTTGTTTTGTTCTCATTGGAAGTACCTCATTCATGTTCTACTTCATTGTTTGAGTCCCAAGAGTACTTCTTTTGATCAATTTGGTCAAAATATTGCATCTGCATTAGTGGGTTTGGCTAGTGATCGAAGATTCAATTTTTCAAGACTCATTCTGGATGGTATGCTTACACATATTGGTAATGGTTCACCATTCTTGATGTATCCAAGGTTTGTTCAGTTATTTTTGAACAATCAACTTGAGGATGTTCCTAAACCTCAAAGTTTTCTACCCACTGTCAAACTTCCATCAAAGGTGTTTACTTTTCTATCTAAACAAAGTGTCAAGTTTTCTGGAACCAACACACCTTTGACTGCTCATATATTGGGAGTTGCACAAGTTGTTAGAGATGCAGAGCAAGAGCAAGAGCAAGAAGCAAATTCTGAATCAGCAAGCCAAGAGTCTCCAGTTTCAAGAGAAGTTCGTATTCCTTAACCTACTGCTTCTCAACATACTGCTTCTCCACATTCTGTTTCTAGGGAAGATACTGCTCCTATGGACATTCCTACTCATGAGGAGTCAAACCAAGGTATGAACCAACCACCATCTCCTAATGATGATTCTTCCACAAATATGTCTAAGCAATTTGAAGAGGAAGAGGCAGAATTGGACAATTATGCTTTAACAAGGGAGTTAAAGAGGCTGAAGAAGGAGAGTGAGGCTCAAGCTGCTAAGATAGACAAATTAAAGACTAAGTTTCAAAAATTGAAGAGGTATGTTTGGCCACTAGTTCAACACCATAGATTATGGGTAAAGTCTCAGAAGCAGAGTGGTAGGATACCTACAAAGATTTCTAAGTCAAAGAAGAAAAAGTCTAAGAAGCAATCTTCATTCCAATTGGGGAGGAATTTAGAGAATTTGAATGAAGATGATGTTGGGTTTGAACAAGATTTTGAACAAGATGCTGGATTTATGGATGTTACTCAGAGGACACCACCTGAAAATATTCCTCAAGATACTGTTGAGAGGAAGAGTGATGAAACAGAGCAAATAAATTTGGAAGAAGCTACTGTTGAAGTAAGAAGTGGTGATACTGAGGAAATAAACTTGGAAGGAGCTGAAGCTGAAAGTACTGCTCAACAAAGTACTGAGAGGCAATTCACTATTACACCTAGAACCTTAGATTTTGAAGAAGATATTGGTCCTTCAATTCAAGTTCAAGAGCAAGTAGGTCCTTCTAAACCATTTCAGGAAGAAGATGTTATAGCTCATACTAACAGTGATGATGAAACAATTGCTGACATCATGCTTAATATGTCAAGTCAAAGAGGCATCAGTATACATGAGATTGAACAACAACATCATACTTCTTCTCAACCTGCACAAGAGATAGATCCAAAAGATAAAGGCAAAGGGATCTTGGTAGAAAAGAAGAAGAAGAAGATGACATTGGCACAGTTAAGACAAATTGAGGTTGCCAAAAATGAGGAAGCAGCTAAAATATTACAAGCAGAGATAGATGCTGAAGAATCAAGGAAGAATGTTCAATCAAAAAGGCCAATTAGTAAAGCTAGAGAAAGGAATGATATGATGGCTTATCTGAAAGGTCAAGGATATACAGGTTTAGTTAGATTGACATATACAGAGATGAAGGATCTGTATGATGCTGTTAGAGAAGCTATTCAAAAGGATCTTGCAAGCATTATTTCTTTTGAAGATAAGGAGCTTGATGATAAAAGAAAGGAAAGAGCTGCTACAAGAAGCTCAAAGAGGAAAAGAATCACTGATGAACAGCCATCAAAGAAGTTCAAGGAAGCTATTGAATTAAGAACAGACACAGTTGATGAGCTCAGAAATTATCTTAGAGTTGTTGACTTTGAAAATCCAAAATTGAAAGAAGATACTGATAAGAAGTCCAAGATATCTACTTTTTCAGTTGTAGAATCTAAAGAAGGAGATTATCTGATCTTTCATAGACAAGATGGAAGTTTTAGAGTATTCAATTCATTATGGGATATACTACATCTGATAGATAGAGATGATATGCTTCAGTTATATCTCCAAGTGCAAACTTATTTTGAGCATATTCCACCACAAGGAGTAGGTTTGATATTGTTAGGAGATCTCACAACAATCTGGGAGACAGAGGAATCTAAGGACAGTACTTTGTGGGAAAATCAAGATAACTGGGAGATTAACAGATGGAGATTCTTTGAATCAGTTGGGATACATGTTTTGGAGTTAGAAGATGGCACTATGATTCATATGCTAGCAGAACAGAGATATCCACTCACAAGAGATCTGATGATCAGGATGCTAGAGCATGGAATGGAAGTGGAACAAGAGGATGAAGTAGCATTGATGGTCATAAAATTATTCATCAAGTGGACTACTGAATTTGAAGATTAATGCATAACTACTGGTATGGTTTAATTATTATATAAATCTTTTGAAAAATAAAGTACTTTCTTCAAAGTACTGCTGGTCAGACAGTACTTTCTCAAAGTACTGCTTGCAGCATAAAACCAGTAAAGTCTTTTGATAAAATCAGTAATTTTTGATAAGTGCAAAAACATTTTGAAGCACAAAGATTAAACAGCAACAAATGGTTTTGAAAGCAACAGCATGGTGTTAGTACTTGTACTACACAACAAATGGTAATCAACTCACCATGTTTTATAAACAAGAAATAGTTTGACTCATCATGAGGGTACGGCTCTGATGTGATTATCAAATCCGTTTTTAGTTGGCAATTTACTAAAAATTGTATGGTTTTCAACTCACCATATCTATATTAGTGAAGAGTTGGCTAGCCCACAAGATAATGGCTTTGTGGTAAAGGCTGTGGAAAACCATTATATGGTAATTAGTTCACCATGGTAGTGATTGTACTAAAAGAACTAGCTAGTCCAAAAGCAAACGGCTATTTGGTAAAGACTACTCAAATCCGTTGATAGCTGATAATTTGCTAAAAATCATATGGTTATCAATGTACCATGGTTTTTCCTAAATCTAAACATTGGCTACTCCAGAGTTAATGGCTTTGGTAAAGAGACATCAAAATCCATTAAGTTTTCAATGATTCACCTCTCACAGGAGTTAACACACCTGGAAGTGATGAGAATAGTATGAAACTTTTAAGATCTGATGTACATATTGCCAATATGATGCTGAGTTGCTGAAAAGGTCTGATGCTGAAAAGAATTGTTGCTGATGAAGATTGAAGATACTGTTTGCATTGATGATGACAAAACAACGAGTCAGTTTTTAAAGAAACAACCTTTCCTTGAAGATAAAGTGTTGAAGTTAAAGACATACAAAGAAACTTGAAATCAAGCAAGTAGAATTCAAGTTAGGGGAGGATTGTTGGGCTATAAAAGTCAAAGTACTGCTGTTCAATTAAAGTACTGCTGCTCGTTAAAGGACTGCTATGCAAATAGTTTAAGGACTAATGTGTAATTCTAGAAAGTTCGTATTAGATTAGAGTTATAATTAGAATTACTTGTCGTTCAAGTATTGTAAACCGACTAGGGTTTTCCTTGTGCCTATAAAAGGATCCCTAGGTTGGCATTAGATATATGTGTTTTAGAGAGACAAGTATATGCGATTAGAGATATACGATTATTAGAAGTATTAGAGTTTAGAGTTTGTTAGTGAATCTGTGTAAGAAAGCAGGTTCAAGGTTTTAATAATATTCAAAGTCGTTTATTAATTCTTCTTAGCTTTGTTGAAGTAGATTCCGCATACTTAGCAAAGTATATCAGTGTTTCACTATTAATAGTTTTGAATTCATTCAAAGTTGTTAAACCGTAGACAAGCTATAAGTTAGTTTGGTCAGAGTATATCGATCCAACATTCCGTTAACTCCTTCGAGCGATTCGTTCTCCTCTTAGTTAAGGTATTTGATTCTTGTGACCTCTGAGACCGTAGGAAGACTAGGTGGATTAAGATAAGTTGTTCTGTTCACGACTTGAGATAAAGTATGACCATCATGAGGGCATATTTATATGATGCCAGTATTATGACGTCTGGCCAACGTGATAATACTTACATCATATAACGTGCACTTGTTGTGGGCATCGGATATTTCGAGAAGTGCCTTAGAGCTTTAGAAATTCTGATAACTGTTTGAGATCATCTGTGTTAGTGAGACTTTAAGTTCATTCTACCTATACGCGTAATCAGCTTTCACCGTTATGCGAATTGATACGTCTGGATTCTCGTCACGCACTCTGCTGACCCCCGAACTTCTGATAAAAAAATCTTAGGTTCTGTTATAGAACTTCTACCAATTGATGTTATCGATAATCTATTCCTGTACGTTCTAATCTGACTTTTCAAATCAAATCCTGTGGATGGCATATCCGTCAAAATCCTGTGTAATTCTTACGACTTTTCCGAGAGAATCCTATTATCATCTATTAGGTCTGGTATGTTTTTGTTTTGTGTTCCGTTCTTTTTTCTTTCTGCTTCCTGCAAATTTGAGGACAAAATTTTTTTTGTTAGTGGGGAAGAAGTTGTAATACCTGAAATTCAGATAACCTGTAAAATGACCAAATTACCCCTGAAACCATATAACCTAAGTAAATAACTTATAAAAGTCTGAAACAATTCCAAACTACTGAAAACGAACTACCTATCTAGTAAATTTATTTCTGGGACAACATTATATTAATTTGAATGTCCAAAAATTATTAATTCACATATACATATTTGTATAATCCGAAAATAATTAACTAAAGTTAATATATTTATAAAATCATTTTAATTAAGATAATTATCAAATAAATTAGGAAAATATATCAAAGACAATACAATACTAATCCTTTTCAAATTGTGGGCCGAAATTCTGGATCCATGCCCCCTCCTAGTCGGTTTAATAAGGATAACAACAAACCACATTATTTTGTAAAACCCTAAATAGCCGAAACCCTAACTAGCGACACAAAACAAATCGACCAAACATTCCACACGACTTCTGGACTTGATCTAGCATTTTTCTGGAGTTCTTCAAGGTGTAATCTATCTAGGAAAAATAAGAGTTGGCTTGTGGAGGGCATCGTTCGATCGTGGTTAATTGTTTTGTTCGAATCATACGTACGAGAGGTATAAATTCCCACGACTTATTCTCACGTTCTAAAAATTATCCAGTATTTTTCTAGTGATCTACATGTCGAATATGACCTAAGAAAAATAATAAACACGAATCATGCATGTTTATTTAGGCGTACGAAATTAAAAGGGTTAAAACAAACTTAATTTGTAAATCATGCTATATGAATTTTCTGAGGTGTAACCATAATTTTTACATGTTCTATACTGATAATATAAGCCTAGAAAAATAACCATTTGATTTATAGAAGCCTAGAATAATTAATCTTGAATTGTGTATTTATCGGATCTAAAAGAAAATAAAGATAAATTGGGGGAAAACCCTAAATAGAATTAGGGTTAGGCTTTTGTGGTTTGGATCTGAATAATTTAATGCATTTAATGATTGTGTCATAATGGTTTAATGATTGGTTAAAGTTAGGGTTTGGTTTTGCAACTTTACAAGTATATACGATTGGTTTTTAAAGTATAAGGGTGTGTTTTGCCAACTTTGAAACTTGTGGGATATTTTTGTAATGTTATATAAGTCAGTAGGGATGTAAGAAAAACATAACTTGAGGGTCCTAAGTGTAAATATTGCAAGATAATGAATTAAGTGTATTTATAAGGGTTGTTTTGTAATTAATTAAAATAGAGGGACTAAAAGTGTAAATTCTGGAAACTTGAAGTCATTTTGAGTAAATAATGATATTAAGAGTGTTTTGTGTAATTTTGAGTATTTATGGGCTTAATATGTAATTTTTATAAAATTATGATTTAATTATAAGTTTTGTAAAGTTAAGGGACCAAATGTGTAATTAATAAATTCTGAGGGATCTAATTTGTAATTCATATAATTCTGAGGTTATGTTTTGTAACTTTGTAAAATAAGGTACTTGTTTGGAAAATATGAATATTATAAGGATTAAAACATGAATTATGTAAATGTAGGGTTTGTTTTGTAAACTATATAACTAAAGGGGTTTAATCTGTAAATGGTGAAACTAAAAGGGTTAAGATGTCATTCCGAATAAAATGAGTATTTAAATTAGTAACTTAAAGTATTTTCACTTTATGCCTTTGAATTAGATGAACTTACAATTAAAACCCTTAACTATGAAAATCTGTCATAATAAACCCTAAACTTTTGTAACCCGCTAAAAGATACCTTAATACCATAATAAGCCTTAATTAAGGACTTAACTTAATCTGAGATATTAATATCTTGCTAAATGTGAAAAGCTGTTAATTCGGGAAACCTGCTAAAAATAGAAAGTACTTAAAAGGAAAAGATAACTAAAACCCACTTGTCATTTTTTCTTCTACTCCCTTAGGTTCGAGGAAGGAGTAATCTAATCTCTATCAGCGTTTATCTCTGTGTTCTTGCATTCATAATAAGGTACAGATATTCCGCCCTTCTCTAGTAAGGTGCCTTCATTTTCTTTTGATTTCGTATTTTGATTCGTTTAGGATTCCCTATGCCATTGCTATGTTCCCTCCTGTTTATGCACCTTTCATGTGATCTTTTGTTTGTGAACCCTTGATGTGTTCCCTTTGTTCTGAATCTTTATTGAATCTCCTTGTTTTGACCTATTGTCCTGAACCCTGATCTGTAAATCTTGTTTGAAACTTAATCTGATATACTTGTAGTAAAACTTGATTTGATTTTTGATATAAATCTTAATCTGTTAAATCCTTATTTGAACATAACTGATTTTGGAACTATCTTTAAAATACATATGAAACCGTTTGAGAAAAGCTATTTCACAAGAAGCAACACTATTTTAATGGAAGTTAAATAAAAGTTTTGGAAGACCATTTTTATGAAAACTATTTTGTAAGATCAGTTGTCATGAAACCGTTCGTGAAGGATTGTTTAAATGGACTTTTAAATGGAAATCTTTTTAAATGAACTTTTGCTATGACCTCTAATTATGAACTGTGAAAACTCTTTTCTGAAAACCTTTTGATATTGCCCTTTGAAACTGAACTTAAACTTTGATATAAAAACTTAATCTGATAAACTCCGACTAAAATCTTTGATATTAAATCCTAAAAATTTCTTGATATGAACCTCATGCCATGAACCCTTAAGATTTGACTTTCTAATTATGCTAGTACATTTGACCTTTGACCTGACAGTTTGATATTACGAGCCAATCACTAGGCATGAGGGTTTCATGTCCATGTCATTGACGCACCTTTGACATGACTCTAGGGCAGGAGAGTGATGACCTGTTCCGTCCCTTATTTATTATTTGCTATGGCCAACACAATTAAGATTATTGATTTATCTGTGGGGCGTATGGGTGCATCCTAGATTTGACCTGTTATCTGTATATGTTGTATGATTATGATTATTATATCTGGTGACTGATTGTGTGTGCGATACACGTCTTTCACTTTGTCTGAGAGCTGATCACTCTACACAGGTTTGTTTTATTATATTAGTAATGCTATGGTATTGTCAGTCATCTAGGCTCGTGATAGATTCCTGTGTTCCTGTTTTTCTTAAATCTTATTCACTTTTGTGCTTTTCTTTTATTCATGATCCATTTCTCATTCCTTTCATTTTGATTTCGTATCGGTATGATCTGCATTCCTGATTTCCCTTGTACTACTATACATTATCGTTTCTTGTTATCTATATATCTGTTCACTGAGCTCTCGTAGCTCAGCCGTGTTTTCTTTTTCACGCGGCAGGTATTAGTAGGAAGCTGGGAATGAGTGAAGAGTGTACCTTGGACTTAGAAGATTGGATAGCTATGTTGGGTTAGAGTTGGACTGAAGACATTATGTTTTAGAATTAGTTTAGGAAGTTTTAATTGTAACCATTTAGATTCAATATTTCATTTGAGATCCTTGAATTTTTGTGTTACTGTATTAGTATGCTTTGTTTTGATCTGATAAGTACCCATTGTTGTGATATCTTTACCTTGTCGGGTTGGGGTGTTACACTTCTAGTCCTCTCTAATCCAGAATAGCTATCAACGTGTAGTCTTCTAAGTCCAAAAGTACTCTCCACTCATAACCCAGCTTCCTACTAAAACCTGCCGCAGGAAAACAAATGCGGCTGAGCTTAAAAAGCCCGGTGAACAGATATAACAACAAAGTAAAGGAAACATTAATAGGAAACAGAATAAGGTATGATGTGAGGTATAACAGAAGGTATAATGTAAGTGCAAACAGAAATGGTAAAAGGATCAAGAGTGTCAGTCATCTACCACGAGCCCAGAAACATATCATATCAAATGTA
The DNA here is from genome assembly GCA_021014915.2 of Artemisia tridentata subsp. tridentata. NCBI lineage: Eukaryota > Viridiplantae > Streptophyta > Magnoliopsida > Asterales > Asteraceae > Artemisia > Artemisia tridentata. The sequence goes on from CP139503.1 coordinate 202,227,669, forward strand.
ACACCCCAACCCGACAAGGGTAGAAGTACTACATTATGGTGACATATCAAAACAAACACAAGCATACATCTTAAGTAATACAAAGGAAATCTCAAAGGTTACAAAGGAAAACTGAAGTACAAGGTTACAATAGATAACATCAACAAATACTAAGTCTGAAAATGTAATCACTTCTAGTCATCTCTAATCCAGAATAGCTATCAAAGTGTAGTCTTCTAAGTCCAAAAGACCCAACTTCCTACTAAAACCTGCCGCAGGAAAAGAAATGTGGTTGAGCTTAAAAAGCCCAGTGAACAGATATGACAGCAAAGAAAAGGAAACAGAAATAGGAAACATAATAAGGTATGATGTGAGATATAACAGAAGGTATAATGTAAGTGCAAACAGAAATGGTAAAAGGATCAAGAGTGTCAGTCATCTACCACGAGCCCATAAACATATCATATCAAATCATATCAAAAGTAACCATGTGTCTTCATAATCATATAGAGGGGAGACCTCTTAAGTAGCCAATATAATATGAGGGGAGTCCTCAGTAACCAAATGGAGTAGCTAACTCCCAGAATTGTGAAGGACGTGCATGCACGCAACATCAATCACCAGACATATAACATATAACATATAACAGAAACTGATCTAGGATGCATCCATGATCTGTTATCTGTTATCTGTTATCTGTTATCTGTTATATGTCTGGTGATTGATGCTGCGTGCATCAATGACACGGACACGGACATGGAACCCCCATGCCTAGTGAAATAATGGCTCGGGTATCAAACTGGTGGGTCAGAACAGAATGTCATAAACATGACACAGATCATAATATCATATCAAAAGTCCATGGTCAAAGGTTCATAGCAAAGGTCCAAATCAGAAGGTTCAAAATAAGGTTCATAATAACAAAGGTTCATATCAAAAGTTCATGGCAAAAGGTTTATTTCGAAAGTTCATATCATAGTGTCATAAAAGAAATATTTTAGTAATGGCTTTCATAAGAGTGATCTTCAATACGGTTTTTATAAAGAAAATCTTTAAAAGTAGTTTCCATAAAATTCAATAAAGTTTCATAAAAATGGTATCACAATCGTGCTCATAAACGTCATTTTAAAATGGTTCTTCTCAAAACATTTTCATAATATAGTTAAAAAAGGTTTTCACATCCAGTTATAATATCAAGTGAAATTCCAAAGTGTCCAGGGGTTCGAGTACTGATGTCACAAAAGGTAACGAACAGATTATATCGAGTATCATATCGTATGGATAATAATGAACGAATATCAAATGGATCAGAATACTAGGCATCAAGAATCATAGCAAAGGCTCAAAGGATTATAATCAAGGTTCAAGAGTCATGAGAAACCTTACTGAAAAGGTCAGAATATCTGTAACGATAACATAAGTGTCTCAAAGTAAGACAGAATATCCGTACCTCAACTCGATGACAAAGCAAAATAAGGGGATGACCAAACGGAAATAGGAACCACTCCTTCTTCACAGAACCTAGACGAATTAGAAGTCGAGAATTACTCAATAGTTCATTTCAAATCAGATTACTCCTTTTTAGGTTGTCTTTCCATTTTAAGTAACTTTACGGATTTAGCAACTTTTCATATTTAGTAAGTTTACTCATTTTAATAACTTTCCATTTTTAGCAGGTTTCCTCAATTAGTAAGTTTCCATTTTTAGAAAGTTTCTTTATTTAGTAAGTTTCCAAAAATAGCAAATTTCCATAATTAGATAAATTCCATAAAGTAATTAGGTTAAGTCATTTATTAAATATTATTATGGGAATATGGTTCATTTTAGCAAGTCATGATAGTTTAGGGTTCATTATGTCAATTTTCCATATTTTAGGGTTTCTAATGTAAATATGCCAAAGTTAAGGGTTTAAAGTGTAAATATTACCATTTCCATATTTTATACAATTAATCCATAAGTTAACAATATTTACATTTCAATCCCTCAATCTACAAAATATCATAAGTTAAACCCTTAATTTACATTAATTTCAATTTAGGTCCTTATTAAATATTAAGTTACAAATATATCCATATTAAATACATATTAGCACATTTAATCCTTAATTATCAAAGTTTACACATTTTACCCTTCACATTAATATATGTATGAACCATATATAATTTTATACAAATTTCCAAAATGAACCCTTGATTTTAAACTAATACTATTTAAACTCTTATATATTATAATTACCAATTAACCCTTTACACAATACACCCTCAAACCCATTTTATACCATTCACCCCTGATCTAATGCATGTTACAAAAATATCCTTCAGATTTATAAAATTATAAAACGCACCCTTTTCTTTTTAAAACCCTAATCGGCTACTTCTAAAAACAACCAAACCAAGCCCTAATTTTTCCAAAGCCTACACACCATCATTACATCATTATTACAAGCATTTATTACCAGGAAAATTCTTTACAAACCCTAACCCTAATCGTATAACCTTTTTCCTTTTTATTTACCTTTCTTTTTAATTTAGCCGATTACACAAAATTAATTCCCAAACACGAATCTAAGCTTTGAAAATTATGTTACTGATTTTTCTAGTGTTATCTAGCACGAATAGGACCTGAGAAAAATAGGCTTGAAGGACACAAAATTCGTAATAGCCGATTCATAATTTATTTGGTTTTTAGGGTTTTAAATCGTATTTTAATTCAAACGATCATATAACTTTGCATGATTAAATTTTATAAATTTTCCATGAATCATAGTGATATTAGGGACACTAGAAAAATACCAAATCGAATAATGGAAAGAGGATGAGTCCGATCGAATTAACCCTTCTCAGCTGGAAAAATACGACCCAAACAATATTCCCTCGATCACACGAACGACCCAGCAACCTTGGCACTATTTTTAACACCTCTCTTGAACTTGTAAGAACCCAGGAAAAATAGGTGGAAGCCCTCAAAAATTCGTGTATAGCTTTGGTGGTTTTTAGTTTTGATTTTAGGGTTTTAAGAAATATAAAAGGGAAAACAATATTAAAACCGTGTATAAGGATGAGGGGAGGGCGAGAATTTCGGCCAAAGGAGTACAAGGAGATCAATTTTCTGATTTTCAAGATATTTGCTCAAATTATATAACATTTATCCCTTTGTTATATATATTTAATTATTTAAAAAGAAAATAAATACATAATTAAAATACATTCGGCCCAAGGTACACTTTAAAGTGACAATTAAATTTTTTTGTACATTCTTAATTGTTGTAAAGTTCAAGAAAAAATATTTCATCTCATATGTTGCTTGTTACCAAGTGTTTAGGATTTATTTGATGTTTTATTTAAGTATTTATTGAAATTTTAAGTTACAAGGGTATTTTGGTAATTTTGCATGTTTGGAAATTTTGGGTTTTACCACTTCTTCCCCTCTAAAATTAAAATTTCGTCCTCGAAATTTGAAGTCGCAAAGTTAGACGAAGTCGTAGCAAGTCGCATAAGATCGTCACAAACGTTTTCACGCCCGGGGAGGTTCTTCCAAAAAGGATCTTCAAACCAAATAGTTTCTCATAACTCAATCAAAACAAGGTGGGTTCAAATTCCTCAGAAGGAGACAAATTAGGTTGATTGTGATCAAAAGGCCCATGCAACAAAAAATGGATGATAGGTGAATCTTCTAGAAATATCATATAGGATACGAACACAATTTCAAATCGAATTAACTGTGTCAAATAGTAGAGAGCTATACCAGGAGCATAAGATTTTTAACTGAGGTCAACAGAATGCAAAACGAGAGTCCAAACTCATCCAGATATCTAATGAATGAAGGCAAAGCATACGCATAGGTAGAATGAACCTAAAGTCTCACTAATCACGGATAATCCAACGGAGATCAAATTCTAAACTTCTTAGGTACTCCCCAAGATATCCTATGGCCACAATGAGTGCACGTTATATGGTGTAAGTATTATCACGTTGATCAGGCGTCATAATACCAGCACCACATAAATATGCCCTCATGATGGTCATACTTTATCTCGAGTCGTGAGCAAAACAACCTATCTTAATTCACCTAGTACTTCTACAGTCTCAGAGGTCAACAAAATCAAATGTCATAGTCAAGAGGGAAAACAAAACCACTCGCAAGAGTATCGGAATCCCAGATGTCTAGCAGAAGTAAGGTGCGTCGTCCAAAAGCATCAGATCTTCCACAATTCGCCAAAATTCACCAAAACAAAGCCATCATCAAACATACGAAAAATAAACACGCAACTGAAATGCTTCTAGGGAACTTAAATCATTAGAGGATCTTATTACCATATAACGAAGTTTAAGTGAGTCAACGGAAGTGAAAATTAGTCGTCAATAAATTCGGCCTTCACATAATCAATTCTTCCAAACATAAAAGGTCTGTTTCAAAAATCCGTTCATTCAAAACATCCAATCTCTTCAAGTCCGGTTAATCTGTCTTCGTTTGTCCATCAATCTGGAAGTGAAACAAAATCGTGAACTTGTGTCTGGTTCATCAAGCCTCCTGCAGTTCTTCTTGGAATGTGATGGAGTAATGTGAATTTCTGGCACGATCTTTAAATCCCTTCATCATCCAGTCTGCTTCCGCTCTCAATTCATCTTAGTACAACAAAGATGAATAGGGAAGTGAGACTGCACGTCTTCATCAGTTCCAGGTTCGCCATCTTGACTAGATTTTTTTCTTCTGCATCGCCAACACTTCTGCCTTGTAAGGAATGTCTTCACTCTTCAGGGTAGCCACCGCTGTTGTCAACTCCAGGTCAGGCAGTGAAGTAATTCTTCTGATATGTTTCTAGTTGTCTTGATGCATACGCAAAACCTTCTGTGCTGCAAGGGAGTATAACCGAGTCTCTTTCTGAAATGTCCCAAAATTTGTTCCGCCTGAAGGTATGGAAGCTAATTTCTATTTCAGCTTTTCCAAAACTCCATTCTCAATCAAACTAAGCTGTTTCTCTCTGTTCACGAAACTTATCAATGGTAACGCAAGTTGTAAACATCTTCCAGAATTCTTCTGCAAAGTTCAAAAGATTCCAGCTTCTCTAATCTGTTGTCGGTCTTGGTCTCTTGGTGATAGTTTCAAATTTTACGGGATTTAAAGAGATATCCTCAATTAAGAACACCGTTGTCTCAACAAATATCAACCTTCCAGAATGCACAAACGATCGTCAAATTTCTAACAAAGTGCGAAAATGAATTTTTCATGCTCTTCCTCGTCTCTGAATGTACTAATAAGTCATACAATGACCATTTGTCCAAGTACTCACGAGAGACACAATTTATCAGGTTCACAAAACAGTCAGAGCATTAGCTAATACTATTAGCATCACTAACCGTCATAGCGGTCGTTACGGATACGAAAGGCAATTTTAAGAATAACTTCAAATCATAACCCCATCTGAAGGAAAACTTCGCGTCTCAAAGTTGAACAGATACATAGTCGTTTCAGGGTGGAGAAAATAATGGTTCCTAACAGCAATACGGTTCAGCTTCCAGTAATCAATACAAATCCCCTGTCACCATCCTTCTTTATCGCGAACGAAACTGAAACACGCCCAGAAGATACACTTAAGCAAACTCACTTCCTGGTCTTCGGTTGCTGCTCTTCCCGGTTGCTCAAATCAACTGGTATGATCCCGGACACATCTGAAAGACATCTTCGCTTGGTGACTAGACAACCTCTCGGTATCATGTCAAATCCTACTTCACACTCCGGTGGAAAACTTGGTGGTTCAACCAGGAATCATATTCAGAAAACTCAGGGTGCCAAATAACTCTCAAGATAAGGTTCATTCATTGGTGTACGAAATGGGTTCTAGGAAAACTTCATAACCGCGAAAGTAACACACGAGTCTCTAGAGTAATAGTGATAGCCAAAAGTTTAACAATCGGTAATCATGGTAGGGAGTTCAGAATTGTTCAAACGCCAAAGGTGAGACATAGTAGGACAGTCGTCAGCATCTTGAATGCTCAAACAACCAATCCCTTATCAGAATAAAATCGAAGTTAACTATCCAAAGAAAGACAGATCAACATAGCAAATCTTATCGTTCAAAAGTGAGAGGAAACATTCTTATACTCGTGGTTAAACACCACAAGACTTCTCATAGGGACAGAGATGGGTAAGACGAAATCAAATAGCGTCGGAAAATTTACAGATGCTTATCAAAAGCAAGAGACAAATCACAGAATGTATCAAATACGTCCTCGTCATGGAGATTCTCAGAATGCCCGAAGAGGCCTCAAAATGATTAACAAAAGGATCAGAGGTCAGAGTCGGAATCTGAAGGTAAGGATCAAATAGGGTTAGGCGATTACTATGCAATTCTCAATGCCTTCAAGATTTATTTATGTTTCAAATCTTAGGTGGTGCAAAGCATAAGATTTCAATCTCCAAAAGTGATCTCAACAGGCTTAACCAAAAGCAAGGCACAAATCAGAGTGATGCGGAAGCAATGATACTTAAACAAATGCCTTATAGTCTACCCAATCCTCACTGGTCAAAACTTAAGTTCATACTAAGAAATCCTAAAGCAAGTTCTCAAGGTGTTCTCCTATGTTCCTACAGTGGAAGCCTAATGGTCCAGAACTCACAGGTCCAGGTTTATGTATTACAAGTTGTCAGCCTGGGCTCTGATACCATAAATTGTAACACCCCAACCCGACAAGGGTAGAAGTGCCACATTATGGTGACTTATCAAAGCAAACACAAGCATACATCTTTAGTAATACAAAGGAAAGCTCAAAGGTTACAAAGGAAAACTGAAGTACAAGGTTACAATAGATAACATCAACAAATACTAAGTCTGAAAATGTAAACACTTCTAGTCCTTTCTAATCCAGAATAGCTATCAAAGTGTAGTCTTCTAAGTCCAAAAGTACTCTCCACTCATAACCCAGCTTCCTACTAAAACCTGCCGCAGGAAAAGAAATGCGGCTGAGCTTAAAAAGCCCAGTGAACAGATATAAAAACAAAGTAAAGGAAATAGAAATAGGAAACAGAATAAGGTATGATGTGAGGTATAACAGAAGGTATAATGTAAGTGCAAACAGAAATGGTAAAAGGATCAAGAGTGTCAGTCATCTACCACGAGCCCAGAAACATATCATATCAAATCATATCAAAAGTAACCCTGTGTCTTCATAATCATATAGAGGGGAGACCTCTTAAGTAGCCAATATAATATGAGGGGAGTCCTCAGTAACCAAATGGAGTAGCTAGCTCCCAGAAATGTGAAGGACGTGCATGCACGCAGCATCAATCTCCAGACAGATAACAGATAACAGATAACAGATAACAGATCTAGGATGCATCCATACGCCCCCACAGAAATTATAGTGGCCATAATAACATAATGCGCATATCATATAACAGAAAGGGGACGTGGCGGAACATCACTCTACCGCCCTAGAGTCATGCCATCGGTGCATCAATGACACGGACATGGAACCCCCATGCCTAGTGAAATAATGGCTCGGGTATCAAACTGGTGGGTCAGAACAGAATGTCATAAACATGACACAGATCATAATATCATATCATAAGTCCATGGTCAAAGGTTCATAGCAAAGGTCCAAATCAGAAGGTTCAAAATAAGGTTCATAATAACAAAGGTTCATATCAAAAGTTCATGGCAAAAGGTTTATTTCGAAAGTTCATATCATAGTGTCATAAAATAAATATTTTAGTAATGGCTTTCATAAGAGTGATCTTTAATACGGTTTTTATAAAGAAAATCTTTAAAAGTAGTTTCCATAAAAGTCAATAAAGTTTCATAAAAATGGTATCACAATCGTGCTCATAAACATCATTTTAAAATGGTTCTTCTCAAAACATTTTCATAATATAGTTAAGAAAGGTTTTCACATCCAGTTATAATATCAAATGAACTTCCAAAGTGTCCAGGGGTTCGAGTACTGATGTCACAAAAGGTAACGAACAGATTATATCGAGTATCATATCGTATGGATAATAATGAACGAATATCAAATGGATCAGAATACTAGGCATCAAGAATCATAGCAAAGGCTCAAAGGATTATAATCAAGGTTCAAGAGTCATGAGAAACCTTACTGAAAAGGTCAGAATATCTGTAACGATAACATAAGTGTCTCAAAGTAAGACAGAATATCCGTACCTCAACTCGATGACAAAGCAAAATAAGGGGATGACCAAACGGAAATAGGAACCACTCCTTCTTCACAGAACCTAGACGAATTAGAAGTCGAGAATTACTTAATAGTTCATTTCAAATCAGATTACTCCTTTTTAGGTTGTCTTTCCATTTTAAGTAACTTTACGGATTTAGCAACTTTCCGTATTTAGTAAGTTTCCACTTTAAGTAAGTTTACTCATTTTAATAACTTTCCATTTTTAGCAGGTTTCCTCAATTAGTAAGTTTCCATTTTAAGAAAATTTCCTTATTTAGTAAGTTTCCAAAAATAGCAAATTTTCATAATTAGATAAATTCCATAAACTAATTAGGTTAAGTCATTTATTAAATATTATTATGGTAATAGGGTTCATTTTAGCAAGTCATGATAGTTTAGGGTTCATTATGTCAATTTTCCATATTTTAGGGTTTCTAATGTAAATATGCCAAAGTTAAGGGTTTAAAGTGTAAATATTACCATTTCCATATTTTATACAATTAATCCATAAGTTAACAATATTTACATTTCAATCCCTCAATCTACAAATATCATAAGTTAAACCCTTAATTTACATTAATTTCAATTTAGGTCCTTATTAAATATTAAGTTACAAATATATCCATATTAAATCCATATTAGCACATTTAATCCTTAATTATCAAAGTTTACACATTTTACCCTTCACATTAATATATGTATGAACCATATATAATTTTATACAAATTTCCAAAACGAACCCTTGATTTTAAACTAATACTATTTAAACTCTTATATATTATAATTACCAATTAACCCTTTACACAATACACCCTCAAACCTATTTTATACCATTCACCCCTGATCTAATGCATGTTACAAAAATATCCTTTAGATTTATAAAATTACAAAACACACCCTTTTCTTTTTAAAACCCTAATCGGCTACTTCTAAAAACAACCAAACCAAGCCCTAATTTTTCCAAAGCCTACACACCATCATTACATCATTATTACAAGCATTTATTTCCAGGAAAATTCTTTACAAACCCTAACCCTAATCGTATAACCTTTTTCCTTTTTATTTACCTTTCTTTTTAATTCAGCCGATTAAAAATTAATTCCCAAACACGAATCTAAGCCTTGAAAATTATGTTACTGATTTTTCTAGTGTTATCTAGCACGAATAGGACCTGAGAAAAATAGGCTTGAAGGACACAAAATTCGTAATAGCCGATTCATAATTTATTTGGTGTTTAGGGTTTTAAATCGTATTTTAATTCAAACGATCATATAACTTTGCATGATTAAATTTATAAATTTTCCATGAATCATAGTGATATTAGGGACACTAGAAAAATACCAAATCGAATAATGGACAGAGGATGAGTCCGATCGAATTAACCCTTCTTGGCTGGAAAAATACGACCCAAACAATATTCCCTCGATCACACGAAGCACCCAGCAACCTTGACACTATTTTTAACACCTCTCTTGAACTTGTAAGAACCCAGAAAAAATAGGTGGAAGCCCTCAAAAATTCATGTATAGCTTTGGTGGTTTTTAGTTTTGATTTTAGGGTTTTAAGAAATATAAAAGGGAAAACAATATTAAAACCGTGTATAAGGATGAGGGGAGGGCAAGAATTTCGGCCCAAGGAGTACAAGGAGATCAATTTTCTGATTTTCAATATATTTTCTCAAATTATATAACATTTATCCTTTTGTTATATATATTTAATTATTTAAAAAGAAAATAAATACATAATTAAAATACATTCGGCCCAAGGTACACTTTAAGTGTGACAATTAAATTTTTTTTTGTACATTCTTAATTGTTGTAAAGTTCAAGAAAAAATATTTCATCTCATATGTTGCTAGTTACCAAGTGTTTAGGATTTATTTGATGTTTTATTTAAGTATTAATTGAAAATTTAAGTTATAAGGGTATTTTGGTAATTTTGCATGTTTGAAAATTTTGGGTTTTACATCAAATCATATCAAAAGTAACCCTGTGTCTTTATAATCATATAGAGGGGAGACCTCTTAAGTAGCCAATATAATATGAGGGGAGTCCTCAATAACCAAATGGAGTAGCTAGCTCCCAGAAATGTGAGGGGACGTGCATGCACGCAACATCAATCACCAGACATATAACATATAACAGATAACAAATAACAGATCTAGGATGCATCCATACGCCCCCGCAGAAATCATAGTGACCATAATAACATAATGCGCATATCATATAACAGAAAGGGGACGTGGCGGAACATCACTCTACCGCCCTAGAGTCATGCCATCGGTGCATCAATGACACGGACATGGAACCCCCATGCCTAGTGAAATAATGGCTCGGGTATCAAACTGGTGGGTCAGAACAGAATGTCATAAACATGACACAGATCATATCATAAGTCCATAGTCAAAGGTTCATAGCAAAGGTCCAAATCAGAAGGTTCAAAATAAGGTCCAAATCAGAAGGTTCAAAATGAGGTTCATAACAACAAAGGTTCATAATAGCATAGGTTCATATCAGAGGTTCATGGCAAAAGGTTCATAATAGAAAAGGTTCATATCAGAAAGCAAGTGAAAAGTAGTCATGAGAAACCTTACTGAAAGGTCAGAATATCTGTACGATAACATAAGTGTCTCAAAGTAAGACAGAATATCCGTACCTTAGACCACAAGTGCAAACATAACAGAAACATAAAGATCGGAAGCAACTTCTTCTTCAGCGGATCTACACGAATTCATGATCGTCTTATCATTAATAACTTATTTTAAATCATATTTCTCATTTTAGTCGGCTTTCCATTTTTAGTAACTTCCTTTTTATAGCAGCTTTCTTAAAATAGTAACTTTCCAAAAATAGTAAGTTTCCTCTTTAAGTAGTTTAACCATTTTAAGTAACTCTCCATTTTAGGCAGGTTTCCCAACTTAGTAAGTTTCCAAAAGGAGCCGGTTTCCATATCTAGTAACTTTCCAGATTTAGCAGATTCGATATTTAATAACCTAGGGTTACATTTGTCATAATCATGGTTTACAAGTGATCACAATTCCGTTTACTTACTTATTATGGCTATTAATGTAAAATTAGAGTTTCATGACCAAAATAGTAAGTTTTGGATTTTATGCATCGTTTAACATTCATAAACACACTAATCATGTTTATATCAAATTAGGTTATGAGAGGTATTTAGATATTTTAATTACCTCTTTTAATGTCATAATAATGAAGAAGTATAGCTTAAGATCAAAATACATTATTTATAATTAGGTTACACCTTTTACTAGCTTATTCTCTCAATTTCAGATTTTATATATAATCAGGTCACACATTTATGAATTTTGGAACCACATCATAACTCAAAAGTAAAATTCACAAAAATTCTCACAGAGACTTCAATGTCTTAAGAGTCTACTCGAATTTTTCCAGAATTTATTACCAAGTGTAAATGCCCTTCAAAAATCATTTACCCAAACCTGTCAAGAAAATGAACTGCAAAAACATGCAGAAAGTTTGCAATTGCTTCACCCATTTATACACTTCAGAAAAATTTACAAAAATTCTAGGAAGTCACAAATAACCCAAATATTACTCCTGTAAAAGGAGAGATCTTAAATCCTTATGGTTTGAACATGAAAAATCATAAACCACGACTAAAATCAAGTTCTGCAAACACAGTTTTGACATATGATCATATAAAATTCAGAAACATGCCCAAATCAACTCTAATTCATTCCAAACCAATTGGATCAGTTAGTAATCTATTTAAACTTAGTTTTAGACTCAAGAAGTTTAGAAAAACACATTGGTATCATTTATTTATCCACCTTACAACCCGACCCAAAATTCTGCACAACAGAAATTAACCTTACTCTTTAAACCCTAATCCGAACCCTAATAAATTTCTAGGGTTCCAAGCTTTTATTACCATTAATTGTACCTTCATCTTAGGGTTTAATACTGATTAGAATACCATGTTAACAAGTCGTGAATATTTCAAAAGAATATGGCCGATTCCATTGAATACCGATTAGGGTTTTAAACCCCTTGTTACATTTATATGCGCATGGTGTGTTATCTTGATGATTAGAACCGATTATGACATGATCAATAGATGATGAAAGACGAGAATGAGGAGTGCTATAATACCTTATCGTGGCAGCAAATGGAACGAATCAAAACCAAGAAGAAAAACCAAAACCGATTGCCCCAAGACTTGTTTATATCCGCAACTAAAATCTCCTTCAAGATCCCTTGTTGCTTTGTGTGTTATGGACCAGAATCAATCACCAAAATCTCTTGTTCTCCTCTTGAAGCCGTGTATGATGGGAGGGTTTTGAGGGAGAAAAATATGGAGATAAAATATTGAGATCGTATAGTATATTTGATAAAAGGGGAATACCGTGTTTTGTTAAATGGAAGGTATATGGGCCGATCTTCTTGTGATTTATTTTAGGGAAAAATGGTGGAATTATTCTTAATACTTATCTCCTTTCAAAAGTGTACTTAGGCCGATTTCTAGTATAGGTTCATGTATGTGTCGTTTTTATTTTTAAGTAGTGTAGGTAACTTTTATACATTAGTTTAATTATAAGGTAAGATAATTAGTAGTTTATACAATTTAAAGATTTAATAAACTTAGGTAATTTAAAGGATTTAACTTAGGTTAAAATGTATAATGCTCTTGTATAATTATTTTTATGTTCTTATAATTTCAAAATTAGAGGGGCAAAATGGGAATTTCAAAGAATGGAAATTTTAGGGTTTTACAACTCTTCCCCTCTAAAAAGAAAATTTCGTCCGCGAAATTGAAATGTAACGAAATGAAGACGTATCAAATTATACAAAACATGAAAACTTGGTTTCTCACGACCCTATCTTGTCGATCTAAGATATTTTCTGTTTCACACAAAAGGAACATATCAGGTAGCGTCAAATCAAATGAATAGGATGTCGCATGCAAGGAATGATAGGGATATCCCCTCAGAAGAGATACACGGAAGACGTTATGAACATGCGACAGCTGAGGAGGTAAAGTTTAGACGATCGAAAACCTCCCCCGAAACGTACAAGAATCACAAACGGTCCAAAAATAGAGGACTAACTCAAGAAACGCTATTCTTCCAAATTTTCAAACAATCATGCTTCAAAATAACCTTCCCAAGCGTTCTCATAAACAATCCAAATTCGGTTCCACATGGTTCAGATCCTTATTCAAACAAATCATAATGTAACGGTGAAACGTATAAGTAGCAAAACATATGTGTACCCCTCCATATGAACACTGGAACATATGCAAATGGAAGATAATTCAATCGATAACATCGGACGGTAGAAAGCTCTACAACGAACCCTAAGATCGTTATCAAAATACAGAGGTCAACAAACATATATCGAGGATCCAAACACATCAAATCGTACGGCGATAGGGCAGATCAAACGTATAGGTCGAAGAACCTAAAGTCTTACTATTCGCAGATAGTCGCCAACGGATAACAGAAATCTAAGGCTTCTCTAAGGCACTCCTCAAGATATCCTATGAAAACAATAAGTGCACTTATATGACGTCAGTATTATCACGTTGATCAGGCGTCATAATACCAGCTTCACATAATATGCCCTCATGATGGTCATACTCTATCTCAAGTCGTGAATCAAAATCTACAAACCGCCTAACAGTCCAACTACATCCTAGGGTTGGCCCTAATCAAAGATCAATAACGGAATGATGTCAGAGAAACAGAACTTATAATAAACGTAACGAAACCTAATAAATATCATCAAAATGAAGCAGGTTGTCAAAAGCATCAGGTCTTCCACAATTCGTCAAAACTCTCATAGCAAAATCATCATCCGACATACGCAGAATAAACACAGAACGGAATTCTAATAAGGAACATAAGTCATTCGGAGGGTCTACTATAAGGTAACGGAAACTTAAGTAGGTTAAGCAGAAGTGAATTCCGTCATTAATAACTTCATCTTTCACAAAACAACTCAACCAGAACTGAATGTTTGCTTCAAAATCCGTTCATTCAAATACATGATTTCAAAATTTCTTCCAAGTCGGAGTAGTCTGTCTACGCTTGTCCATCTGATCATACGGTGAAAAGGAATTTTAAACTTGAGTCTGGTTCCTCGAGCCTTCAGCAACTCCTCTTGAAATTGTGGTGTAGTAACGCGAATCTCTTACAAGATCACTGTGCATCCCTCCATCCGCAAGTCTGCTTCTGCTCTTAATTCATCTTAGTACAACAAAAATGAATAGAGAAGCAAGACTTCATGTCTTCAACAGGTCCTCTAGCACAGCTCCAAATTCGCCAACTCGATTACATTCTCCTTCTATGTTTTCCACCACCTTCGTCTTCGCAATAATGTCTTCCAATCTTCAATGTAAACACCACTACTATCAACTCTGGGTTGAATAGTTCGTCTCCTACAGTCTGGTTGTCTTGATGCCCAAGCTGTAATCTCCACGTGCTGCATAAGGTATAATCGAGTCCCTTCTAAGTGTCTCTCCTCTTCTCGTATGCTTCATTGATGGTAGCGCCAGTTGTGAACATCTTCCACTACTTTTCCGTAAGATTTCTAACTTCAGTAACTTTCGTCGATCTTGGCTCATTTGGTGGACAACTCAGTCTTCTCGGGATCCATAGTAGTACTATCTGTTGTAGCTTATGAACGCCAAATCAAATATACTCTTCCAGAACAAAGGGTCATTTCAACTTAATACGAAAATGATCTCCATGTTCCTATTTCGTCTCTGAACACAACACAACGTCATACTATGACAATTTGTCCAAATACTCGCGAAAAACATGATTCTATTAGCCAATACAATTGGCATCATTAAAACTCATAACGATCACAACGAGTACGAAAGCAGTTTCAGAAATCATCTCAGGGAATTTTCACATCACTTCACATTTTCTACCTTCTTCTTCACGAATAAAACTAAAATACTTCACGGAGGTTACTCTCGGTTAGTAAACCTACTTCTTAGAATTTCTTGTGGTTGCTTCTTCAGTCCTTCAAACCTAAATGAGGCCATCTGATACGGAGTTTCAAAGATAGACCAAATCAATAATTGACACGCGGAAATGGATAATGATTACGGATAGTGATACGGTTAAGTTCACGATAGTCGATACGCCGCCGCGTACTTCCCTCTTTCTTCTTCATAAACCAATAGGAGCATCCAAAGAGAATCACTGAGGTGAACAAAATCATATTCCATCAGCTCCTTCAATCTCTTAACTTCTATGGTACCATGGTTTCTTCAACTGAGATCAGTTCAATGCCAACTCTACTTCCCAAGCAGGAGGGAGTACCAAAAGGTTCATCAGAGAATACCGGAAAATCTTCGTACAACGAAATACTTCCAATGGCAGAGCTTCCCAAGGGTGGATACTAATAGGTGTCAGGAGAAACTTGACAATCAAATGAGATCGGGGTTTGTGCTTCCATAGCAACATTAATCTTAACAGATTTAAGCGGTTGAGAGTCATCATAACAAAATAGGGTGAAGCAGATTGTTAAAGGTCACATTTCAGATACGGTAGTCTATGGTAGCTTTACGAAGAGCCATCCAATCCATAACCAAAAGACCGTAAAACCAGACATATCAAAAGTCAACGGATTCATAGAACGAATACAGTCGTCAAACCAGACGGATAGTTCATATATCAGAGTCCAGTACATGGTTCATCAAAAGTGTTGAGATAGATAAGCGAACAGTTCAAGGTGTTGGAATTCTGTTTAGCTTCTTAGCATAAGTGGCAGGTAGGGTGTGTATCATCGGTAATACGAACATCGTATAACTGTCAAAAGTGAGATGTATGGAATATCAGTTATCAGCATCATCATGCTCAGTTAACAAATCCATACAGAGATAGTATTTACATCATATCCTTCCAAAGGAACTGGTTGGTAGAACAAGGTTCATCATTCAAAGGGAGGGAACAAAACTTCCTATATCCGTGGTTAATAATTACCAGAGTTCTCATAGGAGTAGTAATGGATTATGCAGAGTTAAGTAGTATCAGATGATACATTTATATCCAGCATAAGTAATGAATTCACAGAATGTGTCGAACACATTATGGTTGAATGACCTACGATATGGTCGGAAAGGTGTCAAACTGCTTATCAAACAAATCGGAGGTGGAGATCAAAATCTGAAAGTGAAACTTAAATGGTGTAAGGTATCCATGTAGTTCCCGAGGTATTCCAAACTTACGTTGGTTACTAAGCTTAGGTTGAGCATAACTCTCCAACTTCTGAAACAAATATTCTTATAAGGCAAAACTAAGGGCAGAGGCACAAATCAGAGTGATGCAGAAACAATGCTACTTACATAGATGTCCTAGTCTACCCATTCCTCACTGGTAATAACTTAGGTTCCTATGGGGAGATCTTAAAGTAATTTCTCAAAGGTTGTCTTATGAGCGCCTACAGTGGAAACTTAGGGGTCCAAACTTCACAGGTCAAGGTTTGATGTACTACAAGTCGCAGCCTGGTGCTCTGATACCATAATTGTAACACCCCAACCCGATAAGGGTAGAAGTACTACATTATGGTGACATATCAAAACAAACACAAGCATACATCTTAAGTAATACAAAGGAAATCTCAAAGGTTACAAAGGAAAACTGAAGTACAAGGTTACAATAGATAACATCAACAAATACTAAGTCTGAAAATGTAATCACTTCTAGTCATCTCTAATCCAGAATAGCTATCAACGTGTAGTCTTCTAAGTCCAAAAGTACTCTCCACTCATAACCCAGCTTCCTACTAAAACCTGCCGCAGGGAAAAGAAATGCGGCTGAGCTTAAAAAGCCCAGTGAACAGATATAACAACAAAGTAAAGGAAACAGAAATAGGAAACAGAATAAGGTATGATGTGAGATATAACAGAAGGTATAATGTAAGTGCAAACAGAAATGGTAAAAGGATCAAGAGTGTCAGTCATCTACCACGAGCCCAGAAACATATCATATCAAAAGTAACCCTGTGTCTTCATAATCATATAGAGGGGAGACCTCTTAAGTAGCCAATATAATATGAGGGGAGTCCTCAGTAACCAAATGGAGTAGCTAGCTCCCAGAAATGTGAAGGACGTGCATGCACGCAGCATCAATCACCAGACATATAACAGCTAACAGATCATGGATGCATCCTAGATCTGTTATCTGTTATATGTCTGGTGATTGATGCTGCGTGCATGCACGTCCTTCACATTTCTGGGAGCTAGCTACTCCATTTGGTTACTGAGGACTCCCCTCATATTTTATTGGCTACTTAAGAGGTCTCCCCTCTATATGATTATGAAGACACAGGGTTACTTTTGATATGATTTGATATGATATGTTTCTGGGCTCGTGGTAGATGACTGACACTCTTGATCCTTTTACCATTTCTGTTTGCACTTACATTATACCTTCTGTTATATCTCACATCATACCTTATTCTGTTTCCTATTTCTGTTTCCTTTACTTTGTTGTTATATCTGTTACCTAGGCTTTTTAAGCTCAGCCGCATTTCTTTTCCTGCGGCAGGTTTTAGTAGGAAGCTGGGTTATGAGTGGAGAGTACTTTTGGACTTAGAAGACTACACGTTGATAGCTATTCTGGATTAGAGATGACTAGAAGTGTTTACATTTTCAGACTTAGTATTTGTTGATGTTATCTATTGTAACCTTGTACTTCAGTTTTCCTTTGTAACCTTTGAGATTTCCTTTGTATTACTTAAGATGTATGCTTGTGTTTGTTTTGATATGTCACCATAATGTAGTACTTCTACCCTTATCGGGTTGGGGTGTTACACCGGGCACCCGCGGGAACCCCCTAGCTCCGTCCCTGACAATAGCATCATAGTAAGTTTGTACGATGTGTTGAGTTTGAATGATGATGATGGAAGGGGGGGGGGGGGGGGGGGGGGGACTTAGTAAATTTTCTTTTGTTATCAACTTCTGGTAGGCATTTACTTCTTTCAAACAATATATTTGGGTAAATACTAACTAAGCCCAAATGTTAAAGCTAGCATAAGTCTACAGAAAGTGAATATAATCATATATAACACAATATTGAGGCCCAAACTTAGACGACCATAATAAGCCTACTACTAGGCCCAAAGCATTTAAACGAAAAATACATAATACTTATATTCAGTGTCGATAGTTAAGAGTAAAACAGTAAGACGTGTTAGTTTCACTATTTTAACAAAGAAAACTATAATGGTCTTATGATCCTGTTAATAATACAGTTGTTAGTTTTTTTCTTTCTATGTTTGAAAACTAAAGTTACACTAATGAAGTTTGTTTGAGGAATTCAATATCTGATTCTGATCAAGTGGCGGAGGGTTAGGGTAGTGGACAGTATCTTATTTTCACCTCAAAACTAATGTTATAAACAGTGTGAGTCGTGCGGTGACTGCATGACCAAGTCTCACACTTTAAGAGGTATGACGAAGCTATAACGTTTTTCATGACGTCACTTAAAGCGACACAAAATATGAAAATATTTATAGCTTTATATATTATATCATATTTCAGAGTTTACAAAAAGTGTTATACATAAGAAATTAAGTCCATAAACTATCCTTGCATATAATCTTTTTCATTTTTTTTCTTCCAAAAAACCTTCTTCATCAGAGTTTAATTAAAAAAAATGTGTCACGCTTCGCGCCTTAGGGCGCCTTATCGCACCTTATTAGCCTGTCCATGGCTCATTTCACGTCACGCTTAGAGCCGACGCTTTGGTCTATTTCGTAATGTGAAAGTCACGTCTCACGTATTAGCAGCGCCTTAACGCCACCATGACACGCCTTCTAGAATCCTCCATAGTGAAAATTATTAGTTAGCTCACCACTTTATTTTCATGAAAGCCCAAAATTTTAAAGCATCTTAATGTTGGACGGGTTTATTAATTATTACAACACTTCGTATTACTCTAGGAGTCAAAAGTCATACTTTATTTTGATGAAAATAGTTTAAAGGAAACCAGCATTAAAAATGTGAGCATGTTTGACCATGTTACAATTAAAAATTGAATTTAATAGCACTCAACATAAAAATGCATGGGTGTGAGATGGGTGCGAGTAAATTGCGGATCAAAAATTGTATAAAAGATCATATCCACCGCCCACAATACCGTTTTCATCTTTGTTGCCATGTGTCACTGTTCCTTTCGTCACATACTTTGAATTTGTATATTTCGTTAAGTAGTACTAATATTAATAGGGTTTTTTTTAACTTAGTGTTTCAGAGGCACATGTTAAAGATGGTCTCAGACTAATCTGAGTTTAACTGATTGGTCGTCATTATTTGTCAGTGTCAGGCCTCACAATCACTTACTGATCATTCAGAGGATGACAACCAGACTGTGAGATCCTCTTTAACACGTGACTCTAGAGCACAAGTTAGAAAAAATTCATATTATAATACGATGATTTGCTATCAAGTTAAATGTAACGTCATATCTTATTAGTGTGAAAACGAGGTAACATATCTTGACCTTATAGTCATCATACTAGCGAATATTCCTAGTAATATAATGATGTTGATGCATGGTGTCCATTTCTAATAATATGCAAACGTTACTAGCTTATCTATAATGTTGGTATTCCTAGCTAGTGTCTTTTCACTTTTCAGGGTCATTTTTTAGCGAGTGATGTAGCAACACTTGTTTTGCTTGTCTACCGTTGCAAGGGAAGATTGTTGATGTCACATCGAAATGACTAGTTTCATATATTTCTAGGGACCGAGCCAGGATTTTTGTATTAAAGGGGGCTCAAAATATTTTTTCCTGATAGTAGTACAATTCCTTGTTTTAGATGCTGGATTAAAGTTCGAACCGTTCAACACATGTTTTAAAGCTACATTTATAACTCGTAACAATTACATCTATTAGCAATTATTCTTACAATGATTTAAAACAATACCGTAAAATAACACTCAACCCAAATAAAAGAAAATAATTAGATCCTACATTGTATTAAAACTAGATATAATGAAATTGAATAATTGAATAGAACTCAAACAATCCATTTCCAAAAGAAAGTTATTTTAGAGTCATAAAATTTAAGTTAATATATAAACCTTAGTAAGAATAGGAACAAAATTATAAGTTTAATACTTTTCTTAAAAAACTACAAGTTCAAATAGCATATTAAAGTATTTATGTTAAAAAAAAAAAGCATATTTAACAAAAGAATGCCGTTGAAAATATGTACTTATTTCTTTTTGGTTGCTCAACATCAAACACCAATTACAAAACAAAATCACACACACTAAAAATACAAAGAAACAAGAAAACATTTTTAAAAAATAGCAAAATACAAAGAAAAAGATAAAACCTCACAAAAGACAAAAGCAAGGACATAAAAAAGGTTTACCTCACTTTACCTTCCTTCATTTTCCTATCTTCTACATCTAACTTTTCACCACACAACCTCTGGTGGTAGGCTAGCTTTAACTTCATCGGTATCACCAGTTTCACCACACAACCTCTTTTTCTATCTTCTACCTTTAGCATTACAGATAAAACCTCTGTCTTCTACCTTTAACTCGCCGGAAAATAAAAAAACAGGGCAACCCAGCTCGCTAGGTAGGTAGGCTAGCTCGACCAGTTGGGGGTGGCCGAGCACCCTCCAGCCCCCACTGGCTCCGTCCCTGGATATTTCTGCCGTTGCAATGGATGTACAAATTGAATGAGCAAACTGGATAAACCCTTGTGTTAATTACAGATTACCCACATTTTATTTGGTAATTATTACGATTATTTATTGGCGGATCCACGATTTAAACACAGGGTATGCACTATATGTCTACCAGAAATTTTTTTTGATCCAAATACTTTTGGTTCGGGTCGATTTTATGGGTCAGGTTTTCTCTGAGAATTTTTTAACCGGATATTCATAGTCACTTTTCGACAAGTCTTTTTTTGTTTAATAATCAACTAATCATATTTCAAACTTTCTTTTTCTTTGCTGATGACTCTTATCATCATTGTGTTTTTTCCTTGTATTATTGAAGAAACTACGAAGCCACCCAAGTTAGAAATATGTGAATTCCATAGTTTAATGCATTAACATAATATTAAAACACAAATCTAACTAATAAAACTATTTTATTATAATGAAACTTAATGTGAACATAATCCAGTGAAAAAAAAAAAAAAGGAATAGACATAATGTAAATTTAATTTACGTATGCTACTTTGAGTTGATTGGGCTTTTGATAGGAGATATGGGTCATGTTGGACTCAAATATCAATGTCAAAACTTTATATCATAACTGGGCTACAAAAATACATTAAATCATAAAGACTATTCACCTATTTCCTGATATTTGACCGTCTCTTTCATCTTCTTCTTCAAGAGCGGTTTTCACAGTCAAAATTACCAGGAGAGTTCTTCTATTTTTCCTTTTGTTTTCAACAATGGTAAGTTACATAAGGGTATGCATTCATAATTTTCTTCCATCTTAGAGGGTGTGCACTTGTAATTTTTTAGTGTATTTTATACTTCTAAAAATTTCATAACATTTTTACACTACTCAGATTTGACACAGGTATGCACATGCATACCCTGTGTATAAGCAAGATCCGCCCCTATTATGGGTGATGTATACCTGCGACTGCGACATTACCCAAGTCTTTATGTTCGTAAGTATTTTATCCTAGGTAGTTTTATATGTCTATTTTGTGGGTATGTACTCTAGTCTCAACCCAATTTTCATAACATGCCAATTATTTTCCTTATACTATTTAACACATAGAATATATTCATCATATAGTACTGTTACATATAGACATGACTTGCATATAATCAATTTTGACTTGCACACAACACTAACATCCGTTTATAACAAGAGATGTACGTCTAATAAAAAAAAAGTGTGTACAAGTGTACAAGCTTATTCTCACAACTTTTCCTCGTAATAGTAGTCAAATGGTCGGGACATGCACAAGAAGGCAGAGGTCATGAGTTCAAATCGTGGCCCTGTGTTCTTCAATCATGAAATTACGTGATTTACCTCTATCATGTTGACCGTTACGCTGGTCGGTGAGAGTCTAGGAGCCATTAGAGAGTTATTAGACCGGTCCTAGGCTAACTTTAAACTCCAACCGACCAACCTGATGTCCTAGTACAACTTTAGGGCACAGGGAGTCATGCTTCCAACCCTCCAACCCTCCCAAACATTAACCAATCAAATCCCTCCACTTCATTTCAACCCTCCAACCCTCGATCAAACATTTTTTACCTGCGCCCATCATTCCTCCAACCATCTCAAAAATATTTCCCAAACACACCCTTAAACTGTCCCTATCACCTTGTATCTTCTCACAAAACTTTCAACCCGTAGCGAGTTAAAAGCTCGCAAAACCAGCCCGCAGCCCAACCCGCCGGTGGAGGCGGCGGTGTGCCTGCAAGCCCGCCCAACCCGCCGGTGGTACCCGCTTCCCACTCCCTCCAGCCTTAGCACCTAACTGACACATTTACCCCTCAACTCTACACATTCTTTAACACCCCGTTAAAAATTTAGATAGCAGCGGAAGACTTAAACTGGGTATTACCAATTAGATCACAGTCGTAAGCATAGATAATCGTTAAAAGTAGAATTTATATCATTCAATGAAAACTCAATATTTAGAGATTACACAATAGTTATCAAAAAGGATAAGTTTTCACAAAAGTGGTGGTGAGTTTGAAAAGAATGATATAATTAGTTGAAATAAGGGGGGGTAGATTTTCAATGCCCATGCCAACTCCGTGCTTGAGATCTTTAGTTACTTGAGATAAGACATGCTAAAAGAGTCAACACAAAGGTTGAGTGAATCCATAGTGTTTAGTAGTAAAATAATTGATCACAAGATTTCAAGTTTAAGAGGTAATGGGTTCCATTGTTACACCCATAAATCGAAAGTAGTTATTATTGCACTAAGCTCATAAAAACCAAAGTGTTAACAGAGTACCAACAGTAATTGGTAGTATCGACAGAAATCGATATAATAGTAGCATCAAGAGTAATTGATAGTATCGATAGTAATCGACATAATAGTAGTATCAACAGTAATCGACAATAATCGATATAATAATAGTATCAACAGTAATTGATAGTATCGACAGTAATCAATATAATAATAGTTGTACTTAGGCAATAACACATTTAGATAAACATATAGTTTTCAAGCAATTGTGATCATAAAAAGTAGTAGCATGTATCTCCCCACGGGGTTTGAAAACGTATAAAAATGTGGGACTATGAACTCACCTTAGTAGTGTAGATATCAAGAGTGATCAAATGGTGTAATGAATAGCTCCCGACTTGCGACCTAAGATAATATGATAAGTTTAGATTATTATTGGCTCTTTGTTTTTAATGAGTGAATTGATGAGTGTGGAAATCTCCGGAAGTGGTAGTGTCGTATTTGTGGGTTTTAACATGTCTAGAGTTTTAAAATAATAACTTATAATTGTTATTGGTGTTTCGAGGAATACATTGTCTTTCTAGAGTTTTATAGTGAGTTAATATAATTAATTAAATGACAAGATGAAAATATTTATTTTATTATAATGTTAATTTGGATTGTGACTTATCTGTGCTAATATAAGACAGTGTATACGTATAGTCGTGTTTTGCATATTGTCTTCAAATCATCTTCTCAACATGGAACTTTATGAAGGTGGTTTTGTATTAGATCCTTGAAAGCCAAATAAAAGCGAATAAACTAGGCAGCTTATTGAAGCCTTCTCGACTCATAAATCCAACGAGGCGAATCTCTAGTTTATTTGTTTGAGTTCAAAATAGAGTCCCCTTATTCTCGAGTTACTGGGGTTGTATTTATTTGGTTAAATTATCACAGCATGCATGGTTTCTTGTTTTGATGTTTCATGTTCGAAAGTGTTTTATCACTTTAACTAGTTATCACGTATTTATGCATGGTCTTGGTTTTATATATAAAACGTGTGTTTATGAAGTAGAGCTTATAAATGGTAGTGAACAAAGAAATATAGATAATTTTTATACACTTAGAAATTATTAGAGTTTGAATATGTTCTTGCTCCTACGTCAATGTGGTGAGTTGTTAAGCTCGGTTTTACGTCAACTTGTACGTGTATTTAGCATGCATGGTTTATGTGGAGTGAGTAAGTGCGAAAAAGAATTGAATAGGGGTGAGACTTACAGTCACCACAAAGGTGGTGGAGAGGATCGGATATGGGAGTGACAATGAGGACCCAAAAGGACGAGAGCACCCGTGCTTAAACCCGACTCCTTAAGCTAAGCCGAAACGACTTCTAGACGCTAGGAGGCTTAATACTTGGACCAATCTTTCTTTCCTCTTTCTGTGGTGGCTCGAAAAAAAACAAAAGGCTATGGTCCTTGATCTTCTTTTTCTCCTTTCTTTTTGTTGACAGTGAATAAGGTGGGCAAGTATTGATGGTTTGTTTTTGTGTTGCTATTGAGTTTGTGATGAGAAGTGTTAGTGTTATAGTGTTTAAATAAGGGTGTGCATGTGATGGAAGGAAGCATTAATCGTCCTTGTCTACTGTCATGGTGTAAGGTGGTAACTTTGATAGTAGTTGACTTATTCTCACAATGCTATCTATGGCTTTGGGTTGGTACTAGGATGGTACAATGACAAGAAGAGTATATTTGTTAAAAACCATGAAAGTTGACATGGTACTCTCCCTAATTCTCTCAATGCTCGGCTGCCAAGGGTGGCATTGACAAGAAAGCATTTTGTGAAAACCATGGTAGTTGACTTATGCAATGGTTCTTGAGTTTGTCCAATGGTTAAAAGAAGTTGGAGGGGACAATGGTACAACCATTGGATGTGATTAGCATCTTAGAGTGTTGATGGGAGATGGGTGTCGAGTTGGTAAGTAATAACGAATGAGAAGGACAAGCAATAATCCAAGATATGTGTTTAGTATTAATGCTTTGAGGTTCTAATCTTGCTTTAGGTTTGTGAACTGTGTCGAGGGAGCTAAAGACACAAATCAAAGAATGGGATGTATGGTTATACAAGTTATGGCATGTGGTGTTTTCGTTCGGCCCAAGAGAACGAAGAAAATATAATATACATATATATAAGTGAATAATGAGATAAGTGATTTTAGTTGTAATATGTGTTTATTTATTAGATTGGTTCATTATATCTCGAAGTTTGTGTAACTTTTTAAATGTCGGTGCGCAAGTGAGTTATTCATGACAAGTTTCGAAATCGTTAAAGAGGGTGACTGGTGATCGTTGCTTGATAATAAAAAAAATAAAAATAAAAAATAACCCGTAATAATAGGTTATTCAACATGATTTAGAATTACTTGATGATTAACATTATTAATGACATGGGATTTTTACGAGGTATTACAGTACCCACCCGTTAGACTGGATTCGTCCCGAATCCTAAGATGTGACAGTTGTTGGAGTTGTCTTGTCGAATAGATGAGGATATTTAGCACGAATTTGGTCTTCGCGTTCCCAGGTGTACTCTGGTCCTCTCTTAGAGTTCCATCTAACCTTGACAATGGGAATACAGCTTTGCTTCAACTGCTTGACGTCTCTATCCAAGATTTCCATTGGTTCTTTGATAAAGTTTAGCTTGTCATCAAGTCGAATTTCCTTTAATGGAATGACAAAGGTTTCATCTGATAGGCATTTCTTCAGGTTCGATACATGAAAGGTGTTGTGTACTCTACTAAGGTCATCAGGGAGTTCAAGCTTGTATACGTTGTCTGGTTTGCACTATTTTCTCATTGGTTTCATGAATAAATTAAGTCCTGGAATCGGAACGTCTCCAACTTTTGCCCAACAAACGGGCGATCGGTATTTCCGACCATAAAGTGTCTTAAATGAAACAACCCTTCTACTAGTGAGATACCTTGTGGTTGTAGGAGGATTTGATTAATGCCAAAAGGCTTTCCCAGCTATTACAACAATCATTCGCTCATGCTATTAATGTGTCTCCTAGAGCCTATTTGTGTCCCAATCCTTCGAGAGAGGTAGGTGTAGTTGTCGATATTGAAATGAAAGGGTGGATTCTATTTGAATTAGAACGATGAGGCTAGATATCGCTATTATTCTTATGGCGGCTATAGAGAATTTAAGGGGGGAAAGTCCCTTGGTGTGAATGACAAGGAACAGCATGTCAGTAGGCATACATGTCTAGTCTAAGGGCAAATTCATATGTCAATGATTGGGAACGCTCGAAAGTTATCATTGGATAATGCCCGTGATTGCAAGTGCTTAACTTGTTAAGGCAAAACTATGGTGTATTGTGACTCGAGATCGTGGCATAGTGGTCTAGGTCAGGTGGGTATTTTGTCGAGGGATGTTTATCTCGTTACAGAAGGAAGTTTAAGGTTTTACGGTCAGATGTGATCTCCTATTATCCCAAGTGAAAGTGATGCCATGTGCCCAAAGGATTATGCTGTCTAAAACTCTGAAAAGGGCACGTCGCTTCTTGAATATCTGCTTATTCAATTTCAGGCGTTTCTACTAGCGTGAGTATCTTATCTTATAGGATGAGTGGGAAAGTTTAGCTTTGAAGGAATAGTGTTAAGGTATGGCATATTGCTATTGTCAATCTTAGGCACTTGGAGGGTTGATCCTAACATTTGTTCTGAGATTGTACGTTTTCTTGCTTAGAGATATTGATAAAAATGTTGTTCAAAATTTTTATTTGAGTACACGTTTACGCGAATCCGACCAAATCAATATAAAAGACACAAATTTCTTTGTTTGAGGTTAATAGTTGAGTCAATTAATGTGACCCTGAAAAATTTAAAGTTTAGTGAAACGAATTTTAAACGCGGTGTAGATAAGACAATTTCACAGAAATCAATGTTTAGACATATCTTAACATATGAAAGTTTGATAAGGTCTTGACTAAAATAGATATATAATTTCGTAGTGTGGGTTTTTAAGCATGGTGTAGATAAAATAACTTTACAAAAATTAACACTTAGTCGCTCTTTAATATGCAAAAGTTTTGATATAGTTTAGAAAACCTTTAACTCACGAAATGAGTATCTCGAAGAATACTTTTGTAGTTGATATAAAAGCGTTTTTAAAGAAAGACTCTTGAAAGCGGAATCATCAATTTGAAAGTATATTAGGGGTATGGCATTTATATAAGTTTTCAAAAATTTTAGGGACATAGTCTAGTTTCTAATGTTCGATAGTGTTTGGTGGTTAAATGTCGGGTGAAGTTTATAGGTATGGTACTTAATTTGCTAGGACAGTATTGTGATGTATCATGACTTATGAGTGAGTCGGATATTGTGTCATGAGGCATTTTCCTTGGCTACAAGTGTAAGTTGTGTATCAATGGCCTATTGATACGTTGAGACTTTGGCATTTCAGCGTGGAAGTAAGGTTAATTCAAAACGGATTTTTGAGGCTGAATAATCTAGAACTCCTAGGGGTACGTTGTAAGGGTGACTGTATATTTAGTGTACAATCCAAGGTATTCATCACTTATAAGGAAATCAGATTATACGATGTAGAAAAGGTGAATTGTACATTGACCGAACAGTGTCAAGTCATGGTATCTTGTCATTCCTAATCATGGACAGAGATGTTTGATTTACCTCTAAGGTTTGGTTTAGTGAACAACGGTGATTTGGATCACTCTTATGTTCTAATAGGACTAGTACCCTCAAAGAATTTACGAAACATTTGGCAATTTCCCAAGGTGGTGGATCGGGTTTCTCTTTAAGATCTTAAGACTTCCATCAGTTTATAGGTTATCCCATTGTGTGTTCCTAGCCCTTGTCAAGAGTTTCATTGGTCCTTTCATTGTTTACTTCCCTCAAGGGGTCCTCATCGTATTGTTAAGTTCCTATTACCATAAGGTACGCGGACGAGTTTCTCATCATGGTTAATTCAGTATCTAGACCAAAATGTCTAGGCCTCCAGTTATGTAGACACTAGGTCGATGTCTTATGGGTATCTAGTAGGTTTAGGGTGCAACCTTAAATGATGACATTGATTCTATTAGTAGTCAAATGGCTAGTTTGGTGGTACACTTAACACGAAAGGTAAAGTCTTGAAGAATGGTGTTGGTTGCTACTAGCAATCAGTTGGTTGATTCGTTAGTGTACTTAGTGTCCAACGCATCAAGCATGGTTTCGATTCAGGGCTAAATGTAATCATTATCATGATTGACATTGAGTACACGTGAGGGTAAGTCTTAATCACCTTTGGGGTTACGAGTCATTCGGTCGTTATCGAATTTAGAGGTTGTCTGTTTGATGGAGGGATCCTTCGAAATCGGATGATGTGAAGTAAGGTGAGATGTCGTAAGGTTAAGTTTCATACGAATTCTTATGGTCATGATCGTAGGTAATCCCGATGATTGTGGCTACGTTCGTTGGTAGGTTGCTTCTATGATGGATAATGATGTAACTTGTCTTTCCGGATTAGAATATGTGGCGAGACTAGACTGATTTCATGTGATAAGATGGTGTCGAAGTCTATTTGTGTTTCTTAGTGCTGATGCCCATGACTTGCACAACTTTTATGTAAGTTCGTAATTTCTCAAAAATAGTAGTGGAATTTCTGACTTTTGGCAAAAGTTTTAGACAACTATCCCCAGCCTAGCATGGTCCTACTTGAATTATGCATAGGTGATCAGGCTTTGCATAATTAAAGTTCAACGATGCAATATTGGATTTAGTTTAAAGGGAATTATCGGTAACTCTGTTCATAAAGTGGTAGCTGAAAATACTTTTCAAAGAGGACTTAGTTGATAGGGTGATTACACAATAGATTATAAAACGGTGTGTAGAATAGTTTATAAGCTGGTAGTGGAAATTTTTGAATAATGTATCATTAAGTTTACAAATCGATTTATTGCATAAAATAAGATAGTTCATAAAATAATATGTGAAATAGTTTATAGAACAATAGGGATGACACTTTATTATTCAAAAATTGGAAGTAAGGCCGCAATTTTTGATTGTAGTAAAACGGTTTGTAGGATAACGAAAAATTGGTTTGTAATGCATTGTCTGTTGTTTTATCAGCGTTTAATGTGGCGTGAGTGCGCGCACTAGGCGACTCCGGGTGTGTACCATCCTGGGTCCAGCGGGGTAGTATCGGAAAATGTAATGGGGTGGGATACCCCTCCCGGGCCTGATAAATATGGCGGGTTTAATAGGTGGTGTGAATGATGTAGGCATCCTCGATGTCGGGGTTAGTAGTGATGATGATGGGATAAGATGAAGAAGACATGACTTCAAATGGGGCAACGGTATGAACAACTGGTAAGGTGGTATCTATCTCAACATCTGACAATATGATGATAGTAGTTGGTGGAACAGCTGGTGGTGCCGGTGGGGTAGCATCTGCCTCAACGTCTGACAATATGATGATGGGAATTGAAGGGGAAGATATGGTACTGTAATATCCCAATGTAAGTCATTTAATAATATTAATGTCTCTTAGTTATGATATCTAATAGCTATAACATTCATAAGTGATAATATCCATTAGTTATGCATAATCTGCCAAGCAAATCTCAATGCATGTGTTCATAAGTGATAATATTCATTCGTGATGCATAATCTGCCAAGCAAATCTCAATGCATGTGTTAGTAAAGTGTTGGCACGGAGGGCATAGGGTAGTAAGGTTTAAAAATGGTCCATTCAGAAATCGTGGTTATAGTCTAGCATTTTGAAATCACTTGGTTCTCTATAACCTAGGCTCTGATGCCAATCTGTAACACCCCGTTAAAAATTTAGATAGCAGCGGAAGACTTAAACGGGGGTATTACCAGTTAGATCACAGTCGTAAGCATAGATAATCGTTAAACGTAGAATTTATATCATTCAATGAAAACTCAATATTCAGAGATTACACAATAGTTATCAAAAAGGATAAGTTTTCACAAAAGTGATGGTGAGTTTGAAAAGAATGATATAATTATTTGAAATAAGGGGGGGGGGGGTAGATTTCCAATGCCCATGCCAACTCCGTGCTTGAGATCTTTAGTTACCTGAGATAAGACATGCTAAAAGAGTCAACACAAAGGTTGAGTGAATCCATAGTGTTTAGTAGTAAAATAATTGATCACAAGATTTCAAGTTTAAGAGGTAATGGGTTCCGTTGTTACACCCATAAATCGAAAGTAGTTATTATTGCACTAAGCTCATAAAAACCAAAGTGTTAACAGAATACCAACAGTAATTGGTAGTATCGACAGAAATCGATATAATAGTAGCATCAACAGTAATTGATAGTATCGATAGTAATCGACATAATAGTAGTATCAACAGTAATCGACAGTAATCGATATAATAATAGTATCAACAGTAATTGATAGTATCGACAGTAATCAATATAATAATAGTTGTACTTAGGCAATAACACATTTAGATAAACATATAGTTTTCAAGCAATTGTGATCATAAAAAGTAGTAGCATGTATCTCCCCACGGGGTTTGAAAACGTATAAAAATGTGGGACTATGAACTCACCTTAGTAGTGTAGAAATCAAGAGTGATCAAATGGTGTAATGAATAGCTCCCGACTTGCGACCTAGGATAATATGATAAGTTTAGATTATTATTGGCTCTTTGGGTTTAATGAGTGAAATGATGAGTGTGAAAATCTCCGGAAGTGGTAGTGTCGTAGTTGTGTGTTTTAACATGTGTAGAGTTTTAAAATAATGACTTATAATTATTATTGGTGTTTCGAGGAATACATTGTCGTTCTAGAGTTTTATAGTGAGTTAATATAATTAATTAAATGACAAGATGAAAATATTTATTTTATTATAATGTTAATTTGGACTGTGACTTATCTGTGCTAATATAAGACAGTGCATACGTATAGTCGTGTTTTGCATATTGTCTTCAAATCATCTTCTCAACATGGAACTTTATGAAGGTGGTTTTGTATTAGATCCTTGAAAGCCAAATAAAAGCGAATAAACTAGGCAGCTTATTGAAGCCTTCTCGACTCATAAATCCAACGAGGCGAATCTCTAGTTTATCTATTTGTTTGGGTTCAAAATAGAGTCCCCTTATTCTCGAGTTACTGGGGTTGTATTTATTTGGTTAAATTATCACAGCATGCATGGTTTCTTGTTTTGATGTTTCATGTTCGAAAGTGTTTTATCACTTTAACTAGTTATCACGTATTTATGCATGGTCTTGGTTTTATATATAAAACGTGTGTTTATGAAGTAGAGCTTATAAATGGTAGTGAACAAAGAAATATAGATAATTTTTATACACTTAGTAAATTATTAGAGTTTGAATATGTTCTTGCTCCTATGTTAATGTGGTGAGTTGTTAAGCTCGGTTTTACGTCAACTTGTACGTGTATTTAGCATGCATGGTTTATGTGGATTAAGTGCGAAAAAGAATTGAATAGGGGTGAGACTTACAGTCACCACAAAGGTGGTGGAGAGGATCGGATATGGGAGAAACAATGAGGACCCAAAAGGACGAGAGCACCCGTGCTTAAACCCGACTCCTTAAGCTAAGCCGAAACGACTTCTAGACGCTAGGAGGCTTAATACTTGGACCAATCTTTCTTTCCTCTTTCTGTGGTGGCTCGAAAAAAAACACAAAAGGCTATGGTCCTTGATCTTCTTTTTCTCCTTTCTTTTTGTTGACAGTGAATAAGGTGGGCAAGTATTGATGGTTTGTTTTTGTGTTGCTATTGAGTTTGTGATGAGAAGTGTTAGTGTTATAGTGTTTAAATAAGGGTGTGCATGTGATGAAAGGAAGCATTAATCGTCCTTGTCTACTGTCATGGTGTAAGGTGGTAACTTTGATAGTAGTTGACTTATTCTCACAATGCTATCTATATGGCTTTGGGTTGGTACTAGGATGGTACAATGACAAGAAGAGTATATTTGTAAAAAACCATAAAAGTTGACATGGTACTCTCCCTAATTCTCTCAATGCTCGGCTGCCAAGGGTGGCATTGACAAGAAAGCATTTTGTGAAAACCATGGTAGTTGACTTATGCAATGGTTCTTGAGTTTGTCCAATGGTTAAAAGAAGTTGGAGGGGACAATGGTACAACCATTGGATGTGATTAGCATCTTAGAGTGTTGATGGGAGAGGGGTGTCGAGTTGGTAAGTAATAACGAATGAGAAGGACAAGCAAGAATCCAAGATATGTGTTTAGTATTAATGCTTTGAGGTTCTAATCTTGCTTTAGGTTTGTGAACTGTGTCGAGGGAGCTAAAGACACAAATCAAAGAATGGGATGTATGGTTATACAAGTTATGGCATGTGGTGTTTTCGTTCGGCCCAAGAGAACGAAGAAAATATAATATACATATATATAAGTGAATAATGAGATAAGTGATTTTAGTTGTAATATGTGTTTATTTATTAGATTGGTTCATTATATCTCGAAGTTTGTGTAACTTTTTAAATGTCGGTGCGCAAGTGAGTTATTCATGACAAGTTTCGAAATCGTTAAAGAGGGTGACTGGTGATCGTTGCTTGATAAAAAAAAAAGTTAACCCGTAATAATAGGTTATTCAACATGATTTAGAATTACTTGATGATTAACATTATTAATGACATGGGATTTTTACGAGGTATTACATATACATCCACCACACCCACAGGGCATTTTTCGTCATTTCCCATAACTCTCACCCAAAACTTTTCCATTCTCACCAAGTTACCATAACCTCATTTCCCCATATATAAAAGATTCATTCACAACCTAGGAAGCACGGACACGTATAAAATCCCAAAGTGGCAGTGTCGGACACGTGTCGGACACGGACACGCCTCGGACACGCCTCGGACACGTGTCCGACACGCATGTGCCGTGTCCCACGTGCTGTTTGGGCCGGACACGGATTTGGACACGGCTCGGACACGGATTTGAAGAGGGATCGGACACGGATCTGTCTTTTGTGGAAGACTTGGGTGGCGCGTGATGTACACCAAAAGAGAGAGGAGATGATGGAGGTTATTTTTATGGTGGAGGTGAGGTGGTGAGGGCGGCGGTGTGGTGGTGTTTGGGGGTTGCAGGTGGCGGCGGCTCAAAGGAGGAGGAAGAGAGAGTTAGTGAAGAGGAAGAAGAAATGAAATGAGTAATTAGTTTAGGGTTAGGGTTATTATACCCGAAATTTACAAAATGGTCCCCCAACTTTATTTATTTTCATTTCTCTTAAGGAGTTTGGGCAAGGACTAACAGGAAAGTTTTATTATTTTCTATTTTGCTTTGTTATGACTTATGAATTAACACTTTGCAAGTAATGCACTCTTAAATTTGGCTATGAAACATGGTACTTCATATGATTTTAATGTTTTATAGATGTTTTTATACATACATAAGTATATATATATATATACATATATAATATATAAATTCCCGTGTCCACGCCGTGTCCGTGTCCTATATTTTTTGATTTTGCCGTATCCCCGTGTCCGTGTCCGTGTCCGTGTCGGACACCGTGTCCGTGTCCGTGCAACCTAGTTCACAACACACTCCATATCTAACCTCAGATTCAAACACAACAAACATGAGAACAAGCAACCATCTCACAGGAGCACTTAACTTCCTCACATTCCTCTTATCCATCCCCATACTCTCAGGTGGCATATGGCTAAGCACACGAGCCAACAACACAGACTGCATGAGCTTCCTACAATGGCCACTAATATTCATAGGAGTATCCATAATGGTTGTCTCACTCGCTGGCATACCTGGCGCGTGTTACAGGAACACTTTTTTAATGTACCTATACCTATGGGCCATGTTTATTATCATTGGTGTATTGATTGATTTTATTATATTTCGTATGCTGTTAAGGATAAAGGGTCGGGTCGGGCTGTGTTGAACCGGGTCTACCCGGATTAGTATTTGGAAGATTATTCCGGGTGGTTAAAGGATCGGGTTTCGAGTGAGAGTTATTGGGGTAGTATTAGGTCGTGTGTGCATGATAGTAAAGCGTGTGCTAAAACGGGTCGGGTTGTTGGTGGGTATCCGGAGACTGCGGATATGTATTATTTGATGAAGCTTAATCCTATTCAGGTTAGTCATTTATTTCCATGTTTCATTTTACGTTATTATTACAAGATGTCTCAGTTTCAAACCTTGCTAGACAAAAACTTTGTAAGAGGCCAGGTAAATTTTGTTTAAAAAACTTCGATCTTTTATAAATGCACATGGTCTTAAAATATAGTGTATGTAGTCTTGTTTGATTTTCCTTGAATGCACCGGGTGAATTTGTGTTCTGGTTCGATACTATATATAGTCAAGTCGCGTGCATTTGAGTAAAAAATTTCACTCTATTATAGCCGTTATACTTAGTAAAAAGTATATTTTTAGTTTAGTGACTAGTTTGGTATGATAAACCAATATGAATTATGATTTATGAAACATTGTGTTTTTATTGTCATTAGCTAATTGTTGATCTAGAATAGAAGCTAGAATAAGTTTAGTGTTTGCGATGGGTCCTACTATAAACACGGGGTCTACCCCCGTGTCTGCAAACCTAGTGCAAAGAGCACGTGATGTGCTAACAACTCTCACCCATTATCATCGAATAAAATATTAACAAGTGGAGAGAAAGTGGAGATATGATTTATTATTTTTTTGGCTTCATTCGTGGGAAGATAGAGAGCAACAAATCTGAGTTTGTGTTTCTTTCATTTTTCATTTCTTAATGTTAGTAGATTAGATTTTAATTTTAATTAAAGTAGTTAAATTTTGTATTAAATTTTGATAATTTAAGGTAGTAATCTTTGTCTAGTTTAAATGAAATGAATAATCTTTATATGTCGTAGATGTTATTGTTTTTAAATAATGTGTTGACGTTGTCGTTCAATTTAATAATAACAGTTGTTGTTGTAGTTATTTAATGTAGCAATATTTAACGTGCTATTATACAAAAAAATAATTATACAAAACATTATACATATACAAAACATTATTAAACACAAATATACAAAACATTATACATATACAATACATTATTATATATTTCTATTTAAAAAAAAAAAAAAATGAAAACGACAAAAAAAATGAATAATCTTCATATGTCGTAGATGTTGTATTATTTAAATTAACAATACATTACTTATTTATGTTTATGTTGTAAATAACTCAAACATACCAACTGACAAAAAGTGGTCGAATAGTACCACCTCTATAGAATAAAAAATTTAGGTACCGTTGGAATAAAAATCTAGGTACCGTGAATATAACACATGCCATTTTTAAATAATGTGTTAAAGTTGTTGTTTAATTGAATGATAACATTTGTTATTATGTGTATAAAAGTATTAGTTAAAAAAACTATTTTGTTAAAAAAAATAGTTATAAAAGTATTAGTTAAAAAAAAGTATGTTGATGACAAGAATAAAGACGCTGGAGATGGAGTTAGAATTGGCAAAAAATCCTGAGGATCACGCTTGTCAGTCGAGTGCAAAGCTTCATGATCTTTTAAACAAAAATATACAAAACATTATACATATACAATATATTATTATACCTTTCTATTTAAAAAAAAATAATAATAAAAGAAAATAAATAAATAAATAAAAGAAAAAAAAAAAAAAAAAAAAAAAAAAAAAAAAAAAAAACCGACAAAACAATAAAAAAATTAAAAAAAGTACCACTAGCCCCACTAGCCCACTAGCCACCGTTTATATAAAATAATAGGCACCGTATTTATAACACAATTGATGATACTCAGAATATCACAAGTGATATTTTGAATATCACAGAAAATCACTTGTGATATTAAGAATATCAATTGTGATATTCAGAAATGTATGAAAACGGACGAAAACATAAGAAAACAAACGAATACGTATGAAAGCGTAAAAAACACGTCTGAAAACGGACGAAACGTATGAAAAATGGACAAAAATGATCGAAAACGTGTAAAAACTGCTGAAAACGTATGCAAACGGACGAAAACGTCTGAAAACGGACGAAAACGTATAAAAAATGGACGAAAACGTAAAAAACGGACGAAAACGTCTAAAAACAGACGAAAACGTAAAAAAACAACCGAAAACGTAAAAAAACAGACGAAAACGTATGAAAACGGACAAAAACGTCTGAAAACGTATAAAAACTGCCGAAAATGGATAAAAACTGACTAAAACGTATGAAAACGGACAAAAACATCTGAAAACGGACGAAAACTTAGAAAAACGGACGAAAACGGATAAAAACGTCTGAAAACATATATAAAACATAAAAAAAGACGAAAACGTAAGAAAACGGTCGAAAACGTATGAAAACATAATAAAATGAAAAAAACATGAATTTATAAAAAAAAAAAAAAAAAAAAAAAAAAAAAAAAGGTTAATTGAAAAGGAAAAAAGGGAAAAAAAATTGATTTAAAACAAAACGTGAATTAAAAAAAAAAAGAAAAAAGTTAAAAAAGAAGTGAATATGTATAACGTTGTTGTTTTTAAATAATATGTATAACGTTGTCGTTTAATTTAATAATAACAGTTGTTGTTGCAATTATTTAATGTGGTAATATTTAACGTGCTATTATACAAAACATTATTAACATTAACATTACAAAACATACAAAACATTATTAAACATTAACATTACAAAACAAAACATTACAAAAAAAAAAAAAAAAAAAAAAAAACGACAAAGGGGACCCACCCTAAAACATAGACCCCGTTAATATAAAATATTAGCCCCCGTGGTTTTAACTCACCCCGTTTGCGATATGTTTTGGTTATGCGTTGTATGATTGAAGTGTAATTGCACTTGCTAGGACTAAATGATGATTTATGTTCTGTAAAGTCAAACCACTTTTGAAGCATATAAACACTTGTTGCAAGATAAATTTACAAGAAAAAAGACAATATGAATACATGCCAACGTAAGGAAAATTATATTCTTAGACGTCTCGTGTAAGAAACTGGATTTCGTGAGAAATGTTTAGAAAATAATAATGCTTACTATATATATATATATATATATATATATATATATATATATATATATATATATATATATATATATATATATTTTTTTTTAATTTCAAATAATGAATTTCGTGGAAACTTGGTTTTGAGGAGTACTAGATACTACATCGACAACATGCAAATTTAAATTAAAAAGGTCGGTGTCATATTAAATTTTTAATTAACCCGATCTTGTGAGTTTAGTTTTTTTTTTTTTTTTTTTTTTTTTTTTTTTTTTTTTTTTTTTTTTTTTTTGGTTTTTGTAACTATGAGTTTTGTCAAAGTAAGATTATTTATGGTTAAAACTTGTATGATTCAATATCAGTGGACCAAATATCTGATAAATAGCATAGGAAATCTTATGATTCTTCTATTACATTAATTTTTCATTATCTAAATATAAAGTAACAAATGCTTATTCCATTTTGCGTTTTTAAAGTAACTTTTGAAATTTTGAATTGTTATGAGCGAATTTTTGGTGGCAAATGCATAAAGACAAATGTGCCACTTAGATGATGCCAATAGCCAAGCTGACCGTCTAACGTTTCTCTATTTTAGACATGAATTGCAACAACTATTATGCGAGTAGTATTTCAAAGTTAGTAACAACTCCTTTTGTTAAAAAAAGTACGGAGTAGTTCATACATACATTTTCTGTCTTTGGATTAATAATAAAAACGTTTTGATCAGTTATACCATATTACCATGTTTTCATTCGGCTTTATCATTTGTACACTGTGTGCCAATCTATGTCAATCAATAATGTTAGTGCAAAATGTGTGATGGATAAGGATTGGGCTTAGTTTGTATTGGGCCGTCGTTGATGGATTATTTGTATGTGAATTCTGCACTAATCCAAGTAGTAGATTGGTTGATTTCCTGCACAAATGAAAGTAAACCGTTAGCCTTACCATGTGGACGGACCCCACGATTAAGCTCCGGCGTAAGAGTAAGTACTCATGTTGTCAGAGAAATATATATGTATTGGGATGTGTGAGAAAGTCATACATCGCAAATGTGTCCAAAGGTTGCCTTTTATAGGTGAGCCAAATACGAGGGTTTCCTAGTATTTCGCTCTATTTTAGTTAGTGGCCGGAGTGGGACCCTTCTCGGGCAATGGTCCGCAGCTCAATCATAGTTGCGGACGCAGATCATCTTCCGTGACCGTGAACTGATCCGCAAGCTTACCACGGGAGTGTTGCTTGGATGACCTGCGTGCGTCTTTGTAGGTCCGGACTGCGCCTTGCCCGTTGTTGGGCTTCGTCGCCGTCCAATATTTCTGCTTGTTGGGCCGAGGCCCAATTGTGTATAATATAGTCCAGGCCCAGTAGGCCTGCTATTCGTATTATACGTCATCAAGTCCCCCCCCCCCCAGTATAGTGTGTTTATTGCACGCGTTTTTATTGTTAGCGTGCGGTGAACATTTGTAACACCCCAACCCGATAAGGGTAGAAGTACTACATTATGGTGACATATCAAAACAAACACAAGCATACATCTTAAGTAATACATAGGAAATCTCAAAGGTTACAAAGGAAAACTGAAGTACAAGGTTACAAATGAATACAACAATGGAATACTAAGTCTGAAAATGTAATTACATCTAGTCATCTCAAATCCAGAATATCTATCAAGGGATAGTCTTCTAAGTCCAATGTACTCTCCACTCATATCCCAGCTTCCCTCTAAAACCTACCGCGGTAAAAAGAGATGCGGCTGAGCTTAAAAAGCCCAGTGAACAGATATATATAAACGAAACAAATGATAAGGAGCAAAGAATATAGTATGGTATGTTGGGGATAATATCATAAGGTATAAACAAGAGTATATGAGATAGTAAAAGGTAGGATAGTAATCCACCACGAGCCCAGAATAGATCATATCATATCATAACAAATGTAACCATATATCTTCATAATCATATAGAGGGGAGACCTCTCAGATAACCAGATAATATGAGGGGAGTCCTCAGTAACCAAATGGAGTAGCTAGCTCCCATAAATGTGAAAGGCGTGTATTGCACACAAGCACCAGTCACCAGACATATATCACAAATATCCGTAAATGTTTGAACATATCTTTGGTCCTTTGTAGGTCCATTATAATGTTCGTTCAGCAATTATCTAATGACTATCACTTAGATATTTGTTGTTATCAACTCATCTTGCATTCATGCAAATGATATAAATAGTCCAATGCATTACACGACATGCACAATGAATCCTTTAGTCGAACTTAAGGTTTCCATTCATGTGTTCAATCTCATCAAGTGAGATTGATCATTCGGACTCCCCTCAGTAACGTGTCATATTATGTTAGACTTAATAACCACTTATGTTTATTCTAATAAACATATACATAACAAGGTTGTATGTCTTATTTTATAAATCCGTTAAGAGAAACTTCATTCCAAGCTAAGGATTAAAGTCTAGCTTAGATGGAATATTGTTTCTAATATGTTATTGACATATGTGATTTAAAAAAATAAATACAGTGCTCCAACTTGCTCTTAGTGTACTTAGGAGTAATCTTATTAATCAAAATTAAATTAATGATTTTATAATTAACTCAAGATCTCAGCTTCTAGATGCATGATCTAATCCACACATGGATTCTTTTATCTTGTATACATAATAAAGATTATATGGATTCATAAACCCTTTTGATTACTCATCGTCATCGCAAAGGTAATCAACAAGAAAATTGTTTTGATATCCTATTGTTATATTTTATTTACATGAAAACAGGTATGACAATTAATCATCTTTATACATTTAATGTTTATAGGTAGGAAGATTTATTCATAGTCAATTTCTTGAGTACGAGTAAACTCCTTTTACTACTAGTGCATTAAATGTGTGTACAAGTTTGTCCTTTTGAGTCTTCTCATCAAGAAACTCATTCTTAACCTCACAGTCTAACTGATTGGTAAGAGATCAATCAATCTCCATGAGTGATTGTCTTTCAAGGACTGCATCTTAACATTCATAGTTTTGAGCTATTCATCAGATACAATATCTAATAATGCATTTCTGTAGTTAGCAGGTTCACTATGATACTCTAACTTATATCTCTTAGCATTGATATAAAAACCTATATCATTCAAGTGCACGAGGTATCCTTGCGGATTTATGAATGAGAGATATCAATCTATGGTTTAACATGTGCATGTTCAACCTTAGTATGACATTAGCAAGTGTACTCAGAAGGTTGCTCTTGAATAACTTCAAGATCTAAAGGTGCTCCCACTTGCTTTTGTATGTAGAGACTAATCTCTAGATACTCAGCATCTTGAGTAACAATAAATTGTTTTCAAGTGGGACATCCAAAATACATCGCTAGTTCTTGACTCTAGTTTGTTAATTACTTACTCTTAGGTAGTTAACAAATTCAGAACTTCAATCAAGACATAATGAGATTCATCCCATGCCATAATACAATGGTGTCTTAAATTCCTTCTGGGTTGGAACCATATTGAGTGTACACATGGCACATCTAATTTTCTAACCTTGATAGCTTTGGAGGTAAAACAGTTTAAGTTATCAAAGATCAAACAATATCAATAGTGTTTGATTTTCCATGATGGACATACCATAAAGTTGTGGTATTCCATGAGGACTGATGTTGTGAGACTATCACACAACTCATTAGATGAACTTATACTTTTTGGCTTACATATCTGCCAACCAAGTCAAACCAGATGGCATCAATAATAATCTCAGCCTACTGCATACTTTACTTCATGTGCATGTTTTGACTAGAAAACATAAACATTTAATATTATACGTCGTAAGTGTACATGACTTAACAAGAAGACATAACAAATCAACGTCTTACTTTACGTTATAAGTCTTTCAACAATTAACGGAATTGATGTTTGTGTCTTTACAAGAGACCTAAACATATTCAACTAAAGTAATTACGAGCACTGACACTTGGCCTCAATAGTAAATTCAAGTTAGTTTCATACTTCATGATTATGACTTTACAAGAAAACATAATCATATTTACTAAACAATTCAGTGAATATGTTGAAGTAGCTTTTCATGTTATCTTGATATTTGTTCTAATTAGGGCAACATACATTTTATGTGTAGAAGTCCTAGTAGAATCTTATTTTCTTACCTTGCAGTCAAGAAAAACCAAATTAAACCTTTGATGTTATTAATTCGTGAAGTTCCATTTACTTGATGAACACATATTCAAAAGATGCCTTTCGACCTTTAATCCAAATTAAACCTTTACTTGTTATGTTTATTAAGTTTCTCGTACAATCGTCACAAAGTACAAGACCAAAAACACTCGTCGACTAATGAATTGAAATCAACCACTATTGAGAATCCTTTCGACATATAGACTCAACAATAATTAATCAAAACAATAAACAATAACAAGATCCAATTTAACCAAATATGATGTTATCATCATAATCCAAATAAACACTAATATTATCCAAACATCCTATTATCACAAATTATCATAATATCCAAACAAGTATACAAAACTATTCCATGTCAAGATTAATCAATAACCAAAGTTCAACATGAATAATAGAATTCAACATCATAAAAGTAACAAGAGTTTACCCAAGGTATCAATTACAATAGGTAAAGGTGAAGGATTATAGCAACCTTCAAGCCTCCAATCAACTACAACTTCTAACCAAGCCGGAAAATTACACCCGAACACTTTGTCAAGCACTTGAGCACTACTTCTGGAAATGGCAGAGGGTTGTGGTCTTTTGGGGTTGATAATAGTTGGTGAAAATTCGTCCTTAAGGGTGGAGGCTAGAATTTCACACTCAAAACCATGCCAAAATGGTCTTATTAATAGGTAGAAGCCACCCTTAGCCAACAAGTAAGTTACTTGGGCACAAAGTGTCATAAAACTATAGGTTTAGGAGTTAATGGAGGCGTATGATTAGACATGGGGCTTAATGACACTTAATTACACATTAAAAAGGACTTTTGAGATGACAGATTCATCCATCCGAATCGGATGGGCTCCATCCGATCGGATGGATGCTTTTGATCAGATATGAAAAGTACCAAAGTTGTAGATCTTTCTCTTAACTTTCCGTGGCCGCTTGAATCAACTAAATCTGAGTTCGTATGCTCAAGATATGGCCAAAATGGTGGAGGTGTGTCGGGAACAACGAGTCTTTCAATAATTCTTCGTTTGAGCTTCTTTTCTTCATTTCTTTCCTCGTTTTCCTTCTTGTGCTTTATTTTTGAGTTTTTGGAGTGACAACTTCATGACTTTATCTTCTCGAGCATATTCCAAGAGACTCACTTTTGTCGGGAATTCTTCGTACATGCATAAATCTTCGTTTATTGAACATTTTTTCGTCTTTTTCTTCGTTTTCCTGTACTTGGCTACAAATGAACTAGCATACACACTTTTATACGATTAAGCAACAAAAGCATATGATTTTAACCAAATAACACATATAAAAGTACAAATAACGCTACTAAAAACATGTTAGATTTGAGCGTTATCAAATCCCCCACACTTGAACTTTGTTTGCCCTCAAGCAAATCTAAGAAAAGAAAAATTAAAATGTATATCTAAACAAAAACGAAAAAAAAAAAAAAAATTAAAAATTTTATGAAAAATTAGAAAATAACGAAAAATCTTTTTGGTTTTTTTATAAATAAGCGAAAATTGAGCGCACACTCCCCCACACTTAAGGGTTTGCTTGCCCTCAAGCAAATATTAAGAAAAATAGATCCCACATGGTGCATGAAAAATGATTATAAAAATTATGATGCAAATCTACCAAGTACAAGTACAAGATACGATTCATCATTTTTAAGCGTTATGGTGAAAAACCGAGATGTATGAAGATTTTCTTGCTTGAGTAACATTTCTAAACACCTCACGAAAAAGAAACGAAGTATAATTCACTCAATCACTCATTTATTTAGGTAGTGGAGTATATATAAGATAAATCACACTCATTGCTCAGTCATGATTCGTTTATTACCATAGGCTTGTACAAGCAACAAAACTCCACCGACGTGGCGTAAGCGCCAAGTGTAAACATCTAAAGAGGAATTTAATTCGGGTTGTAATGTTTGGCTTAAGGGTTATATCAGACTTATGTGCAACTATCTTATGCAAAACATAATAGCTCGCTAACAACGAATTCTTGCATCACCAAATAACGGATGGTCACTAGATTGTACCTTGGTTCGCTAACAACGTTACTTGCATAACGGATGGTCACCAAAACACGCCCTAGCTCGCTAGCAACGTTACCTAATTCTTCAAGAAATCGGATGGTCACTACATGTCAATACACTTGATAATTTCACAAAGTCAAAAGGGTAGGGATAAGACATGAGATATATTTATGAAATTGGTTTTAAAAGAAAAATAATAAAGTCAAGTCTAATACCCATGTTGCTAGTTACCGAACAAACCGCAAACCCGTAAATGATTATCGTTAACATCCTTCTCTTCTTCGAACTTTCCCACATCGATACATCGATTCGCCATAATAATATTCCTCATATTTAGTTCATTGGCTAACAACATATCACATAACTTTATTCTTCATCTTCAAATATATATATATAGAGCATTGGCTATAATTGTCACCTTATAGTTGCGATGACTAATTATTTTTTTTTCTTTTTTATTTCTTCTTTTTTTTCCTTTTTTTTTCCACACATTTTTTTTATTCTTTCTCCATTCATACATAACATCTCCCCCACACTTCGCATAAGCACACCACAAAAATACAAATAAGAAGCTGCAGTCTTCGTCTTTGTCGGAATGGCACACCCAGATGGTAAAGTGTGGCTAACTAATAATCATAAAAAACAATCCAACATACCAAGCAACTAGCAACCAACCGTTTAGACTTCGACAAAGGGTAAGGCTAAGGTAAAATATTTTTTTGCTTTTTTAGTGGATGTAACAAAAATGAAAAGGATGGCTCGGAGGGTTTAACTAGAGGTATCTAGCGCTAAAGATAAACGCTAACAAATGGGTTCATATGGGTGGTTAACTAACCAGTGTAGCTAGCTAATATATCATTAGATGTAAAATGGAAGGCCATTTTGTTTTATTCCTAAGGGTGCCTCTTTATCACACGAATACACTTATATCACACGAATGCGATCTTACAGCGGTCTGGTAATGATTTACAAGTACAAGTTTTAGAATAAATAAAATCACCGGCACACTCATAGCAAAAGAATCAAGCATAAAAGATGTATGCTATATATGAAATAGGCTCAAATCCTCACAATTTAGTGGAAAGTGCTATAATATGTGCTAGCAAATGTTATCGATCCCAGAATGGATTGCAATATTAATCGGGACACATCTCGAATTTTTTTCAAAATTACAGATTTCACCAGTGGGATGATCCAGTTATTCTAATATATTATCCTAAAAGCGTGAAAACAATTAGACCACAAGGGCAAACAAGATTTTAATTTGACCCCAAAAAATTATAAATTTGAAAAGCAGTTTCGTTTTT
Source organism: Artemisia tridentata subsp. tridentata (assembly GCA_021014915.2). NCBI lineage: Eukaryota > Viridiplantae > Streptophyta > Magnoliopsida > Asterales > Asteraceae > Artemisia > Artemisia tridentata. The sequence continues at coordinate 202,272,240 of CP139503.1, forward strand.
TCTATTTACTTCCCCCCCACACTTAAGTTACGCATTATACTCATTGTGAAAAATAAACTTCAAAGCATGTAATATAGGGAAAATAAATAAATAAATAGTCCAAGAGAAACAAAACTTCTCGGGCCAAGAAATCACGTAAGCTTATGCTATCATTTCTTTAGCACCTTATCATATGGAGTTCGATCGTGATTTCTCGTTCAACAAAACATCTCCACACCAAGTATAATATCACCAATAATCCAATCTCCAAGAGCTTATTAAATCTGCAAAAATAAACTAAACTACAAAAAACACGTAAAATTCTAAAACTCACTTTCGTAGGCATCACGGTTGCATTTAGCGTATGCAACAAGCCTTTTAAACCCCTCGGTGGCCCGAGTGGACGAGTGAAGTCTCGTGAGGGTTTCCAGTGAACATACCCACAAAGTTCAAAACATTTTTATTTTTATAATTTAAATGATTAAAACTACACTTGCTTAGACTCATTTACTACCCTTGATAGGCATGATTGCGATAACTTTTGTTAACATGTTGGTTATGATAATTAGTTTGATAAACTAATCTATTGTTCTACAAGTTAAACCTTCGTCAAGATTTTAGTTTATAAAAACAAGCATTAAGTCTAACCAATCAATTCAAGATCAATTCAGGGTTCATAAGCTTGGGGTAACAAACTTAAACACAAAAATAGTCTTTTGTTTTATCAAATACGCTTAGGAAATGGTCAATACAAAAGGTAACCAATTCATAGACAAATAGGTCACAACTGATTATAAACTACTAATCTTTCGACCCTTGAGGTGGTTTACAATCAATCCATTTTGATAGACAAAAATCATTCTCATTACAACCACAAATAAGTTTCTTTGTTAAACCAAGAACAATAGGTGAAAAGCAATCATTCATAGACAAATGATTATAACTAGTTGAATAACAATAAATCTTTCAACCTTTACTATTACTAACTAGTTAAACTTGACTTAACAAATGTTACTATGAAATTTAACGACAATTGGATCTTAGAATCAACTTGAAATTGAATTAAAACATGTTATCACAATCATACCCAAATCACTAAGTAATAAACATCATCTAAGCAAGTGCACAAAGGCACTAGGCACTCATGGCAAACATAAACATGATCTCGATCTAAACACAAACACACAAGAACAAAATGAAAACAACACATTTTTTTTTGCCGATTGGTCCATCCGATCGGTTTGCATATCCATCCGATCGGTTGGGTTGATTCAATTTTACCGAGAGCTCCATCCGATCGGTTGGAGGATCTAACCGACCAGTTGGACAATTCGTTAAAAATATGCACTTTCCAACCGAATCGGATGCTCGCACATCCGATCGGTTGTACAGCTAGTAATTTTTTTTTTTTTTTTTTTTTTTTTTTTTTTTTTTTTTGAAACAAGTTTTATTTAAAACTTTTTATTGACAAAATAAAACAAGAACGCATAACGTAACGAACACGAAAATAAGCACAAGTAAATAAAACACATAAACACATATGTACTATAAGAACATCAAGAACATAATACGACACTTAAAACAAAAATAAACATGAACAAAAAGAAACACAAAAACATGCAAGAGATCACATAATATATAAAACATAAAACTCACAAAACAAGAAAAACAAAAACTAAAAAAAATTGGACAAAAGCCTCCAACCGAATCGGTTACGGGTAGTGACCGATCAGTTGGAATGATTTGGGTGTTTTTTTTTTTTTTTTTTTTTTTTTTTTTTTTTTTGGCAAACACTTTCGAGCAAATTTATGAAGCAAACTTTTGAATGAGCAATTTTAGAACACATGAAACCAAATCCCAACATCAAAAACTTGTTTTGATGCCAAGATCATTATGCAAATATGAGAGATTTTTTTAAAACGAAGCGCAAGTGAAGCAATTAAGCAAATATCATGAGCAAACAAGCAAGCAAGAGCAATCAAACAAGAGCAAAGAAACAATCATTCAAACGCAAACATCACGAGAAAGCATAAGAAGCAAGCAAACAAACAATTGGCGCTTGTTTTTACCAATATTAGGCAAAAACTTGATGTTGACGGTGCCGGATCATAAGAACGAAACAAGCAATTCAACAAGAACTCAATTCAAACAAACAATCAAAGGAACATCCAAGAGCAACAAACAAACAAACAAAAGAATGCAAAACAAGTCCCTGGCAGCGGCGCCAAAAACTTGATGTGTCATTTTCGTGTACAAGTTTTAATAATTTATAAACACGATTTATCCTATTCTCTAATCAATACATACGAGCAAGTATACTCGTCCGTGGTAGTAAAGGTGGGTAAGTCGAGATCGTCCCAAGAGACTTGGTTACACTCAAGTGTCGTTTGTTTGTTTAAGCAAGTAACAAGTTGATGGTTATGATTGTCACGGATCAAACCAACAAGAAAAGCAATTATAAAAGCATGATGTAAGCACACAAAGAACATACATGTTTGGACAAATGATCACAAGGATATTAGGATGTTTAGTTTGGAAAAAAAATATTATCATTGGTAATCCTTTCGACCTATAGAACCAATTATAATAGTCTAGTGTTTTATAAATCAAATATACATAAGCTTTAATCAATTGGTCATGTCATAAAACTCATGCCTAAACCAACAACAAACAAAGAGTTCTTTCGACCCATAACTTTGATGTCATCAATTTGTGAAGTTCCATTTACTTGAAAAATAATGATTAGAACACATATTCAAAAGATGCCTTTCGACCTTTAATCTAAATTAAACTTTCACTTGTTATGTTTATTAAGTTTCTCATACAATCGTCACAAAGTACAAGACCAAAACATTCGTCGACATATAGACTCAACAATAATTAATCAAAACAATAAACAATAACAAGTTCCAATTTAACCAAATATGATGTTATCATCATAATCCAAACAAACACTAATATTATCCAAACATCCTATTATCACAAATTATCATAATATCCAAACAAGTATACAAAACTATTCCATGTCAAGATTAATCAATAACCAAAGTTCAACATGAATAATAGAATTCAACATCATAAAAGTAACAAGAGTTTACCCAAGGTATCAATTACAATAGGTAAAGGTGAAGGATTATAGCAACCTTCAAGCCTCCAATCAACTACAACTTCTAACCAAGCCGGAAAATTACACCCGAACACTTCGTCAAGCACTTGAGCACTACTTCTGGAAATGGCAGAGGGTTGTGGTCTTTTGGGGTTGATAATAGTTGGTGAAAATTCGTCCTTAAGGGTGGAGGCTAGAATTTCACACTCAAAACCATGCCAAAATGGTCTTATTTATAGGTAGAAGCCACCCTTAGCCAACAAGTAAGTTACTTGGGCACAAAGTGTCATAAAAATGCAGGTTTAGGAGTTAATGGAGGCACATGAACGGACATGGGGCTTAATGACACTTAATTACACATTAAAAAGGACTTTTGAGATGACAGATTCATCCATCCGATCAGATGGACCCTTTTTCCAGACCAAAAATTGTAGATCTTTCTCTTAGCTTTCCGTGGCCGCTTGAATCAACTAAATCCGAGTTCGTATGCTCAAGATATGGCCAAAATGGTGAAGGTGTGTCGGGAACAACGAGTCTTCCATTATTTCTTCGTTTGAGCTTCTTTTCTTCATTTCTTTCCTCGTTTTCCCTCTTGTGCTTTATTCTTGAGCCTCGTGTTGGGGATTCTTCGTACATGCATAAATCTTCGTTTATTGATCATTTCTTCGTCTTTTTCTTCGTTTTCTTCATCGTGAGCTTCCATGAACCTAAAATAGACATTATACTCCATTAAGTACCATAAGTTCATAAAAGTGACCAATATATATGCATAAAATCCACGATAACGCTCCTAAAAATATGTTAGATTTGAGCGTTATTAGAGTCACTTTGACTAGTAAAAGTACTTAGGTATTCAAGGAAGTGCATCAAGTTCTAACATATATATGATGGGCTAGCCATCATTGCTATTTTAACTTGAAAATAGGCATGCATTTCCTCCATAACTGGTCTACCCTACCACAAGGGTATGTAGGACCTTAGTAGGTTTATTGGCTTAAGACAAACTGCTAGGTAATCATGCTAGTACTTGCCTTTACCACTTTGTGGTTTATTGACATTTCCGTCTTCTAATTATTTAAACTCATTTTAGTTTGGTAGCTATAGAAAACGTGTTTTCTAGTTATCCAAATATCTTATATTTCTTCAATGTTTCAAAACCGAAACTATGGTTATAAAACAATCTTGAAAGATAAGATGTGTAACCATACTTAACCGTTTTGACTTTTACAAGACATCACGATTTCTAGACTAGGTATTCTTCGATTTTTATTACATTAGGAAAATTCAAATATTCCTATTATGGCTTTTCCTAATAAAGAAAAGGATAGGAACAAGTCTCTTTCTTACAAGGAAAGAACGACTTAGTTCGTCCTTTTAACAAGAAAAGAACAAACACTTGTTTACGGTTTGTGTTGCATTAATTCATTAATTGAATTTTCAAAGTTCATTTTAGTATTTTCGACAATCATCCTTTTGTAATTTAACTACCCCATGTTTACAATTTAAAACAATTAATTTTACAAAAGGGCTAAGATCAACATTGTGCTTCTACTATCACATCAGTTGATCTGCTAGCAATAGTAGATTCAATTGGTAGGCGACGATCACCAATTGTATTATATGTACAACTCTTAGATGCTTATGGGACTCATGGCATCTAGTGTCAAACAGCTAGTGTCATGTAAGCATGTTTAGTCCCATCTTTGCCTCGTGTCAAGGTCTCACCGCTTAACACGATTAAGTCATCCAATTTGAAAACGTGTGAGAATATTTCTAGGTCCCACGCATAGAGAATAGTCACCTTGGGTTACAATTCAACCTAGGTCCCACGCATAGGCAAAAGGTAATTGCAAGTGATCTCAACGATTGGGTGGCATGACTTAAATTTTGACGGGTAAAATATTTTTGATGTGGGTCAAAAACGTGTACGAAAGAAGCATGCATTCATTCTTCGTAGCACAAGTTAAAAACTTTTCTTAACTTAAGTCTAATCATTGTTTTAATTTATATGTGTCAAGTTGTCCATTTTCAAGACTAATATAAATCCTAAGTGGATTATAATTAAGTTTGGACAATGTTGATATAAATAATGCCTAAACACGTTATTAATATTTTTCGATATCTCTACGTTTTGATAATCATAAAATGTAAAATCATTAATCGGAAAATCATGACGTAAACAAGTATTTAGTTGTAAATATCTATTTCTACAACTCAAATCACTTAAGGTATGAATGAACTAATGCTTAATGCATTATATGATCAAAGGAACATTTTCTTAGTAACTAGATTTTTTATAAAACATCAAAAAACATTTTATATATTTTTGAAAAACATTTTTGGTATTAAATAAAAATGTTTAATCTTTTATAAAAATATGAATTCAAAAATTTAACCAAAAACAGTTAAAATGTTCCAGAAAAACCTTCCCCACAAAAGGACAAAACTGGCCAACGTCCAGTAGGGGCGGCCCCCTTAATTTTGCTAGGCGGCCCCCTTAATTATTAAGGGGACCGCCCCCGCTCCAGTAGACCTCCAGCTTTCCAATTTTTCTCCTATAAATACCAGCCTTCTCCTGGACTTTTACTCACCTTTTGCACACTAAAACTTTCTGTTTTAAATCACATTTCATATCTTCAAAATCCTTTGATCATATAATCTTAAGCTTTGGTTTCTAAGTGATCCAAGCTTCCACCACCAAAAGTGCAAAAGAAGAACTCTACTTCAACTAGTGAAGAAGTGTTATTACTTACCTCATTCAATTGTGTTGTTGTGTAAAGTGTTGTGTAGTTGTGATAAGTAGATCTAAGTGTAATTACGTAGTGGTGTTGTAAATTAGTTGTGAAGTAGTTGTGAATAAGTAGTTGTGAAGTAGTTGTGAAGAAGAAGTCGTGAAGAAGTTGTGAAGCTGTCGTGAAGAAGTCGTGATTAAGTCGTGTAGAAGTTGTGTATTAGTTGTGAGATTGGTTCTAGCTACGATTAGGACTCGACATCTAGCTTTGTGTCGTTAAGCCGGTGTAAGCTAAAGTTGTGTAAGGTTTCTCCGCC